>JAVJIX010000017.1:9667500-10275000 GCA_036785185.1 Paratrypauchen microcephalus
TCATGCCTTTGTGTCGTCACGTTTGGACTATTGCAATCATTTGTTGTCTTGTCTGAACAAGAAGGAGCTGTCTCGACTGCAATTAGTCCAAAACTCTGCAGTGAGAATTCTGACTCGTGTAAATAGGAGGACTCACATTTCCCCTATTTTAAAGGAGCTTCATTGGCTGCCAGTGTCCTATAGGATAAATTTTAAAATTTTGGTTTTAACTTTTAGAGCTTTGCATGGCCAGGCTCCCTCATACATCAGGGATATGATCCAGCCTTACTCCCCTGTGAGGGCTCTGAGGTCTGTGGATCAGAATCTACTGATAGTTCCACGCACGCGTTTTCGGACCAGAAGAGATCGATCCTTCCAGGCTGTTGCTCCTCGGCTCTGGAATGATCTTCCACTCTCTCTGCGTTCAGTTGAGTCTGTTGACGCCTTTAAAAGCCAACTTAAGACCTTCTTTTTTGTGCAAGCTTTTGGTTAGTGTTTCTGTGCTGCTGTGATTTTATGTTGTCTTGATCTTAATCACTGTCTCCACCTTTTTATATTTTTATATTTGTATTTTGTATATTTTGTATTTTAAGTCTTGTTGTGAAGCACCTTGTGGCTCTTGTCTGTGAAAGGTGCTATATAAATAAAATTTTACTTTTACTTACTTACTTATCCCTTTTGACCCAGACACTCTTTTCTCCTCCTCGGACAGCTCTATAGTGGCATCATTGAATGGAGACAGTACAGACACAGTCTGCAATAATCATAATCATGCAATAATCTGCTCCAATGTTCACAGACTGTATCTATATGTCTGTACTTATACTTATACTTATATATCTGTACTTACTACTGGAATTTTTAGTACTGTTGTTTACTCCTGTTATTGCACTGGAATTACTACTGTTGCACATTTATTTTTATCTTAACTCCAATGCACATTCTATTGCACATTACCATTTCACTGCTGTATCTTCCATTGCACATTTTTGATGCACACTGCACACTTTGGAAATCTGTATATAGGTATTTATTTATTATGTTGCACTGCTTTAAGATTTTAGATTTTAGATCTTAGACTTTAGTTTTAACTTTAGATCTCTGTCTTAGATAGTTTTTGTTGTGTTTTGTCTTCATATTGTATCTTGTACACTGTCTTTTTGCACTATCTGGCCAGAGAGAAACGAAATTTCGATTCACTGTATGTTGAACACATATGGCAGAATTGACAATAAAGCTGACTTTGACTTTGTACAGTCTGTCTAACCCATACACTGTGTATATACACACAATGGTGTAGTTCGGGTTTAGTCCTGGTTTAGACCTGGTTTAGACCTGGTTTAGACCTGGTTTAGACCTGGTTTAGACCTGGTTTAGACCTGGTTTCGGCCCGGTGTTGTCCCGGTTTAGACACGGTTTAGACCCGGTTTACACCCAGTTTAGACCTGGTTTAATCCTGGTTTAGTCCTGGTTTAGACCTGGTTTAGTCCTGGTTTAGTCCTGGTGTAGTCCTGATGTAGTCCTGGTTCAAACCTGGTTTAGTCCTGGTTTAGTCCTGGTTTAGTCCAGGTTTAGTCCTGGTTCAGTCCTGGTTTAGACCTGGTTTAATCCTGGTTTAGACCTGGTTCAGTCCTGGTTTAGATCAGGTTCAGTCCTGGTTTAGATCAGGTTCAGTCCTGGTTTAGTCCTGATTTAGACCTGGTGTAGTCCTGGCTTAGACTTGGTTTAGAAGATTGACTTTATCTCACACAGGAGAAATTGTCCTCTGCATTTAAACCATCCTGTTATCAGGAGCAGTGGGCAGCACATTGCCCAGGGACCATCTACACGATCTTATTGCTTCAGTTTGGTCAGGACCTAGTCTGGAGGATTTTACCTATGGTGCATGTTTTGGGTTGATGGGGGAAACCGGAGTGCCCGGAGGAAACCCACCCAGACACGGGGAGAACATGCAAACTCAACACAAAACACACACAGAAAGGCCTGGGTGACCGGGGGATCGAACCCGGGACCTTCTTGTTTTGAAGCATGAGCGCTAGCCACTCAGCCACCATGCCGCCAAATCAAAAGCTTTCCACTGCATTGATGATAAAAACAATGACCCACAGGGGCTCCTGGACATTATTCTTTCCTTGATCCCAGATTCAAGACCGACTACATGTACAGAGAATGTCCCATACATCAAAGAAAGAGTGAAGATGGAAATGGAACAGGCAGCACAAAAGGTAAGGTGTCCTGTTTCTGTGTTGTTTAGTATACAAAATGTTTACTCCAAAATGTCACATCAGTACAAGTGATATTTTTACTACATTTTTAAATTTTTACACATCATGCCCAGTTGGTCTTAATCACACCCAGCAAAACATTGACAGCTCATCTCTGTGTTTTGCAGGAGAAGAGGGTTTTGCGTCAGCACCACAGATCACATGCCCCAGAGTGCAGCAGAAGAACAACCATCCACCTTACGAAAACCAAAGCGGTCATTGGGCAGCTTTTTCAAGGGCAAGGCTGTCCCTGCTCCTGCTTCCACTATGCACTTGGAGGATACCATTAAAGCAGAACTGGACAACTACCTGTTAACTCCTACTATTGATGGAGAGCAAGATCCACTGGCCTGGTGGAGAGTGCACAATCTTAACTTTCTATGACTGAGCAAATTGGTTCGTAAATACCTTTGCATACCAGCTACAAGTTCACCATCAGAAAGATTGTTTAGTGCCAGTGGCAACATTGTCACATGTCTAAAACCATCAAAGTTTGACATGCTGGTTTTCTTGGCTAAAAATCTGTAAAGTGATGTCAGAGAAGCAAGTATTATTGTTGATTTTGTTTGTAAGTCTTTGTTTAAAACAAGCGTTCACTGTTTTTGGTATAATTTATTTATAATGCTATATTTTTACAGAATAGGTATTGTAATGTCTGACATCTTTTGTAGTTGGGGAAAGGTAGGGTCATTTTTCAAAAAAAATTTCAGTTGCACTTACTGTGAAAAGGAAGTGCAGATTTCTTATTACAAGGTTGAATTCCTTGCGTTACTTTAAGTTAAAAGACTTTTTTGCTACTTAAGTTAAGACATAGATGGCACTTTTAGTTCTTCAGTTGTCATAACTGTGGTTGCTCAAGTGCTCAATGTAGCCTATGTACAGCATGCTTCTTTTTAATAAACAGGACTACGTTTGAAATAAACTGACTTCATTCTTGCATTACAGTTAGGGAATTTAGTGTTTGAATGGTATGATGTAAGTTTCTGTGATGTTTGCAAATGTTCATGTGCACTGAAACTTGATTTGAAAAAATTCGTGGATGAAATCGAAATCACAATATCTGGCAGAAAATTCTATTTTTTCTTAATTATTCAGCCCTAGTAACAGCTTTTCGGCTCTCCGCCCCTCACGGCTCACACAGCCTAGGGTTTGTATCCTCTGCACCGGTTACACACACACACACACACACACACACACACACACACACACACACACACACACACACACACACACACACACACACACAAACACACACACACTGGCCTAAACTGTCAAAAATCCAGCTGAACTAAAGGCTGCTATTAGACATGAGGTTATTTGTGTCGCTCTTCCAGATCTTAAAGGGATAGTTTGGATGTGAATCTGTATGGCGTCCCTTTCAGCAGTGTGGTGCATTAACACTGACTTACCCCTGACAGTGTCCTGTGAGCCAAGTTCTTCCCCGGTTCTGGTGCTGACGAAAGTAGGTCCGGCAAGTTAGCCAGGAGACATAATAAAGCTTGTTTTTCTTCTCAAAACAATATTTGTCCAAAAAGTGATATATTTGCATCACAAAACAGTTGTCCATAAAAAAGTCAGAAGTCATAATCGATTGGTACTATTTTCTCTCGATTCCTATCAATATAATATAATATAGAGTGATAAATGTATTTAGCAGCAGTGACCCAGCTGTTTATCGGGTTGTTCCATCACGCTTTCGTTCACTTTTTAGCGTTTTCTGGCTAACATATCTCCATCTCCATGGTAATGGCTGTTTATTTATTTATGTGTGTGTGTGCGTGCGTGCTGAATAAATATAGCCTATAAATAAAACTACTTACTGTTCTTCTTACTTATTATAGAAAGTGAATAGACGTTAGCCCAATGAATATTTTTTAGATTTTTAGAATTTTGTAGATTCTAGCCCATAGCCTATATAACCTTGTTTTTACTGCTGTTGGTTGTCTTCTGACAATCTCATTTATTAAATCTGTTCAAATCATTATTTGAAAATGTAACACGTCTGTTATTTGTCGTCGTACTCCACTGTGTCACGGTCCCATCAGCAGTAGATGCTTTAGCTGCACTGTCTGCACTTTAGAGACACCACCAGCAGATGGTGCTGTTTATTTGGCGCTACATTCAGTCTTTTTTATATACTGTATTTGAACATAAACTTACAAACACTCGCAGAGGACAAGTGTCAACATACTAACACGCCCAGGGGGTGTAGTTGAATAAGAATATATAAATTCCATTTAAAAAATAAAATACATTTAAAAATAAGTACATAATATTTTTACATGGAGCAAGTCGTCAAAATATTATTTACAGCTATTTCTGTTGAGGAATTCAAATTGTCTACATAAAATAAAATGTGAGAAAGCTTGAATGTGGGGATTTTCATTTTTAGATTTAGCCAGCTTGGGAGACTTGGGAGTGAGGGCATTCAAAAACAAATTATACAAAGATTCTTATTGTGAATTCAAAAAAAAAAAAAAGTTCAACCTCAAATTTAAATCTTTTAAGAAGCAGGCCCATAGGGTAAATATTAGTTATAATTTTAAAATGAGTCTCCTTCATTTTAGGAGAAAGCAGTAGCTTAACAAATTTAAAGTATTCTTTAATTTTCATAGACATTTATTAGATCTGGGCAAGTCTTAAAAGAAGTTCTATAGAGGCCAAAGTACAGTTCATGTCAATGTGAATTGGAATTAATGTTAAAAATATAGATAATTTCATTTAAGTTAATCATTTCATTTGGAAGTTCATATAATGGTTAAAACATTAAAGGTCCCATGGCATGAAATTTTCACTTTCTGAGGTTTTTGAACGTTAATGTGATCCCCCCTTAACCTACCCCCCCTTTCCCATGGCTAAAAGTTGCGATATGTGTAAACTGAGCAATTGCGGTCCTTTTCCGCGTTTGAAAAAAAGACAGCCTAAACGGGCGATTCTGAACAAGGGGACTTTCTGACGTCACACTCGGGGAAAAATGCAAATGTAGTTCCACCCCCCCCTCCCCCCCCACCTTTCTGTGGAAATGTGTCTCATATCGTCCTCCGCACTTAAACGCGGAAGTGGGGCCAGCGCACAGCGCACCGCTAAAGAGGAAAGAGCGGAGAGTTTGGCCACAACCCACCCGCTGCACTGGCCTATCTCTGTCCTCCTCATTTGCATTCAAGCAACAACACCCATAATAAAGTGTTCCAGAGAGATATTTTTGACTCTGACTGTGTTCATGGGGCTATCTCATGCACTGAGTCTTGATTTTGAAGTATTAATTTACAGTATTAGGGAACCATTAAGGCGCCATATAAAAGCATCAAGAAGTACCATGTCATGGGATCTTTAAATAATACTTAAAAAAAAGGTTAAAAGCATACTAGAATTCATGTGCTTATGGTATCTGGTACATATTAATAAAATAGTGTACTGCCCTTTAAGAACAGGCCAACTTCAGCTACGTTAGCTTGTTGTTCCAGATCTTGAGAGCTATGGAAGCACACGGTTTTCTTACCTGCTGCTGTTAACTTTTTTATTTCATTAGCAACTAGAACAAGTGTATTAGTCAGCTCACGTTCTCTTTTTGTGAATCTGAAACCAAGGAATAAAACCGGAGATTTTTCATTTTTTATTTCAACAACGTTTCTGCTGTGGATTTGTTGAACTGTGTTGCTGAGCTAATAGACACTGCCAATGGGACTAGCAGCTTGGAGTAATGTTAAACAGTTTGTAGTGTAAGCCATCACACAATCTCAAGATTTCAAACCTCTACAAGTTCTATTAAAGTCTTTGTACTTTCTTTTTTTGTCTCATACCCACATTAATACACTTATTGTTACATTTAGGAAGAAGACTGAGGAGCCTCAGGGCAAAGACCAGCAGACTGAAAGACAGTTTCATCCACCGTCAGGATGCTGAACTCTCTCCCTGCCCTCTCTCCCCCAATGACACTACTGCTTAAATCAGTGTTTCCCAACCTATTTTGTCTTGTGTACCCCCTGGGCCTTTTTGTCATACCTCAAGTAGAACGTGACACAATGTATTATTAAATGAAAATCATTTTATTTCATCTCCTTAATTTGAAAATTTAATTCTCAGGCATTTTCTCTCTTTTCTTTAACTCAAATTTATTCAAATTAGAATTAAAAAATTAAAAAAAATCTCCCCCTGCGCCTGGCAGCATCACTGCCGAGTACCCCCTGCAGTGTGCTCGTGTACCCCTGGCTTAAATGACACTTAAATGACACTGACACTGCTGACACGCAAGTAAGAGTGAAATACAGAAAAAAATTTACTGAGCTGAGGCGGAAGGCTATGTAGGCGAGGGCAAAGTGTTTACGTGTCAGTGTGTTCTAGCCAATTGATATGATGTCCTTGATTCATGGTGAGCTGTGTTATCACAGCTGTGTGTCCTTGGAGTGTCCAGTGCAGCAGAACATTGTCAAAACAGCATTCCTGTCATTGTAGATTCTCTGGGAGAGTGAATTAACCAGGGGGAAAAAAATGCACATAATCAATACACTTTAGAACTCAGGTGAACAGACAATTAGTCAGAAAACCTGGTACTGCAAAGTCCCCATGTCACCATGCAGGGCTGTGAGACCTCTGTCATCTCCTCCTGGTGCATAGCGATGATTACGGGTTGAACCGCAATCAAATGATACGAAGTTTAGAATATTACTATCACAATCCATTAGATGCATAACAAATTGTAAGTTTTTGTCCATCCATCCACTTTCTTCCACTTATCCGGGGCTGGGTCGTGGGGGCAACAGTCTAAGCAGGAACTCCCAGACTTTCTTCACCCTGGACACTTCCTCCAGCTCCTCCGGGAAGACCACAAGGCGTTCCCATAGTCCCTCCAGTGTGTCCTGGGTCTTCCCCGGGGGCCTCCTCCCGGCGCCCAGGAGGCATCCGGAACAGATGCCCGAGCCACCTCAGCTGGCTCCTCTCAACGTGGAGGAGCAGGGGCCCTACTCTGAGCTCCTCCCGTGTGACTGAGCTCCTCACCCTATCTCTACGAGAGATCCTGTGGTCCCCAAACTGGATCCCCTCCGGCCCCTGACTGCACCTAGAAATTCTGTCCATAAATTCCATTTGGACATTTGTTTTTTGTCAAACCAGTCCAATTTGAACATTGATTTTTTTCCCACTCTGTTTTGCTTTGTAATTCCAAAAAGTTGACCCATAGGGAGAAAAAGTATGGTTAAATATCATTTTCCAAAACTGAACGATCTGCCTATGAAACTGGAATTTTCTTGATCTCATAATCACAACACAATAGAAATTCATTTCCTCCAAGTTGCCTAAAGATGGACTTTGGAATCTACCACAAAGAGTTTTGTTGTGATAAGAAAGGTTTAACCATTTCATTTTAAATGTATCGATCATTGCTTCAAAATGTAGTGCATTAATTCCACCCTTTTCATATCCTAACAGGTCCTAACTAGCTGGGACCTTCTTTTTGTTTTCCACAAAAAATTACAAATAATTGAGTTGGCTTTCTTGCTATTCTGTGGTGGTATATACATGGAATTACAAGGATATACAACTTTGTAAACACCTTCTGCTTTAGTCAAAAGGTTTCTCCCAAAAATTGGGGAGGGGCCGCTGCGCTTGCGCGCGCCACCGACCGACTGGGAGATGCAGAGTGTAAAAGATGCAATACAATCAATGACAATTATAGACAACATGTAATGACAGAAAACAATTGGATACATACGGTGTTTTTTTCTTTGGCGACAAGGAGGGAGGGTGTGGGGCAAGGGAACAGATCAGAAATCAATGAAATTGATTGAAAACTGAAGTAGAAGCAGACATCCTAAAAATAGACGGCAGTAATACATGTGAGTGTGTGTGAGCCGAATGGAATGTCTTGCTTTGTTTTGTAGAGTGCTGTGAGATAAGGCTGCAGCAGCTGTCGGCCTTGGACGTGTTTGTGCAGAAGATGCAGTCAAAACAGAGTCCAGTTCAGTTCAGAGTCCAGAATTGATTACAAAAGGGGAATTTAACATAATCGATACATTTCGAGTTTGCAGTTCCCCGTGAAATGACTGTCCGGATCGGGGCTCTTTTTTATCCGATCGGCTCCAATTAGTGATGGGACAGAAAACATCCCCCAGGCCAATCCAGATGTCCTGCCATCAAGATTTCAATAGTGAATCACTCCGTGTCCTCCGGTAACAGCGGTGCCAGGTGCACGACGCGTCCTTCGTGTATCAGGCAGCACGTTCCCTTAGGACTGACCGGCTCCCCGGACCGGCGCTCCTCCGTGAAAAAAAAGCGTAGGGACCAGCTTTATCCAATTCATGATTTAGGATTTGAAAAATCTGTTCCAACAGGAGAAAAAAGACAAGACGAAGGAAATAAAACATCACACAGAGCAAAGATAAGGTGATAAGTGTGTCTGCTCCTCATGACAGCTAAGAGTGAAAAAAAAAAAAACGTGCGACAAAAAGCGCACACCACAGAGACGAGGAGAATCTTATGAGACTTAAAATCTCGGATTGCAAAGTCTTCAGCGGGATATGTCTGCGGACCACAGGCTGTTAAGTTCTGAGCACGATCACATCTGCTGTTTCCTTTCTACAGTAAAACAACTCACTTTGAGACTCTGAAGTCTTCAAAAGATCAGAGCACTGCACTTCTAGTTTAGATAAAAGTCAAAACGATATTATTATTTGTGAAATGTAATCTGCAGCTTCACGTCGATCTGAAACAGATACCTGTGAGGAACTACTCTCACCTTTTTACTTTTAAAGAACGCAGCTCAGAATCACACTGACACCACAAACATGAGGAGCGCAGCGGCTTCAAAATCCCCCACAAAGACACAAAGTCAGGTCGCGCCTCCCTGAACTCTGGGAGAAGCAAATCACAGCCTAAATCTGGCAACTTCTTCTGTAGTGTGTGGCGGCCTTTTCTTTTTATTACAGCTATTACGCATTAATTAGATTAATTAATTACACTGCAAATTAACGCGTTAATTAATTATGAGTGACAAGGCAATGCGCGCATCTTAAATTTGGCGTGCGATGAGCAAATTGCTGCTCGAGCCTTTGAACAGCAAGTTTATAAAAAGAATGAAGACGGGACTATCAACAAGAATGCGGTGATTTGTAGCTTTTGTCAAAAAGAATTTTCTGATCAGAGAATCTGCTCCAGCCTGACGGATCATTTGAACGCTAAACACGTCTGGACAAGTTCCATTGTTACCGGTGATAGTGCGAGCGTGAGCAACTACACTAAACCACGCTCGCAGAATTTGGGAAACAAATGAGCAAAGCGACCACAGAAAAACTGACCAACTCAATCGCAAAGTGGGTTGCCTCGCTCTCTCTCTCACTCACTCATTAAAATGTGATTAATTAATTACAAATCCTGTAATTAATCACCTGACAGCACTAATTACAGCCATTCCCATTTACTTACAGCAGCCATTAAAGCATCAGTTTCTAAAATTACTTCCTTAAGTAATTTTATTTTATTTTTTATTTTTTTACAAAAATAAGAATTATTTACTCTGGAACTATTGAATTTCCAGATGCGAATCATGTTATGTTCTTGTTTAGAAAACAGAAAAGATAATGATATAACACAATGGTATGTTAATGGATTAGCAGATATATTGTATTCAGTTATAAAGTTTATACATGGTGCAGAAATAAGCCAAAAATCTATTCTAGAACTCTGACCATTGCCAGAGGCGTTAAACCAAGAAAACTGAAAAACGCAATTAGGTTAGCACTAGTCATTATTTAACAATTAAATCATCATACTTAGGACATGATGTGCGTGGAGGGTTCCTATGCAGTCATAAATCAGGTAAGTTAAAGCCATCACTATCACTTTACCTGTTGAATATGCATTCTACAATTACAGATTTGGCTGCACAACTCATCGATTAAACCTTTATTTTTAGCCCTAATTCTTCCCATAAACACAAACTTATACAACATTTTCATCATTAAATTCAGCAATTATTTTATTACTCAATGACTATTGAAATCACTTATATGGTTGATAATTTTACCTTTAAATTTGTTAATCAGGATTATTACCCCGTCAGAGTGTGAAGGCCCGTGGCTAAAACAGAAAGAATCTCCCCATTTGAATGAGTTGCCTATAAACAAAATTAGCTTTTTGCTCCTTACAAAATAATAAAATAGCTTTCCGCTTTATAATATTTTTAAGTCCCCTAGTGTTCAATGAAATAGAAGACATGTTTGTAATTATAGGTAAAAACAAGGTGTGCAGGTGCGTGCTTCACTAACAGAAAGGTGCAATTCAACTGGCTGGTTAGCTCAACTGGCTTTCCCCTGGGGGGCCCTGAGTTCAAATCCCCCCTGGCAATGAGCGGGTGCCGAAAGATGGCTGCTCACTGCTCCTGAAAAAGGATGGGTCAAATGCAGAAGTCAAATTTCTCCCGCGTGTCATTGTGTGTGAGACCAAATAAAGGCTTAATCTTAATCAGTTTGCATTAAGAGTTTCTCAAACTTGTAACAAAACAAAGAAGAACCTGTTGGGCTCAACATATCAGGGCATACCGTTTTTCAGGAACACTACCTGCCCTCTTCTCTGTGTGTCTTGGACAAGTGGCCACAGCTTTGCACGGCAGCTCTATAGAGATATAGAACAGTGCTTTGGCTGTTGCCAGACTTTTGATGCGTTATGCAGTATTAACGCAGGGCAGTTAGCCCTTATTGTATTAAAACAAATGAAACTATATTTTACCGGCTGGCTAGCTCAACAGGTAAGTCACTTGACTTTCACCCGGGGCCTGGGTTCAAACCCCCCCTCGGCAATGAGCAAGCCAGTGTGGGTCCTTGGGCAAGACCCTTCATGGTACTGCCCCCCAGGCGCCGGAAAGACGAGCTACCCACTGCAGCCCACTTGGGTCAAATGCAGAAGTGAATTTCTCCTCTTTGTCACTGTGTGTGAGATCAATGAAGTCTTAATCTATTTAACAATATTAAGTGAAGTTATTTAATGGGTTTATACCATGGCTACAAATTGAAATGTCTCACCTGTGAATCTGAAAATGTCTCAAATTAATTATTTCAGTTTTTTTAAATGAAGCTAGTCCCTATATTCTACTTAGAGCGTTATGGATGCATTTAACCGTTGCTATGGTGATGTCATGGTGATGGTAACAGAGCAGTGATACTGTATGTTAATGCATTAAACATCAAGGAGCGGTGCGTTAAAACTTCATAAAGCACAGCTCCAAGTTGTTTAATGCGCTTATACCTTGGCTACAAAGTGAAATGTCTCATTTGTAAATGTGAAAAGCCTGTTCCCTATCCGTAAATGTCCAAAATATCACTTATTTCAATGCAGTATTAATGCAGGGCAGTTACTCATTGAAATTCTCACTGATTGTGGTATCAAATTTGAACAAACATTAAAGTGCCAGTGCCAAATGACCGATTAGACTATTCAGTTTACTAAAACAGTTAAGATCATTATATTTAAGATTTTACAAAACAATGTAAGATTCCTCATCCGCGTTTGTGTATTTATTTTTTTGTTTAAAATGGCACTTCCAGGTTGGATATCATGACATCAAGCTAGGGAACTGTTACCTAGCAACCATCTTGAATGCTGGTCCAAAACTTCTTTATTGTACATGGAAATCAATATTTGACTCATAAAAATATAAGAAAGCACCATTACTTTGTCGAAATAATGTTTAAAGTTCAGAAAAATGTGTTTCTAAGTCAAAATTTGAAAGTCATCAAAACCTGTCATAGGCACTTTAAATGAACTATAACACTAGGTATTGCTCCCACCTGTTATAGTGATTTTGGTGATACCTGCCGATCACTGGAACAAATTATCTCAGCGTGACCAGATCTTCAGACGTGTGGAGTTGGTGTACAGTGACACAGGCCTCTGCAACTCTATAGCTCACCTCTGACACTGATAAAGTGATATGACATGCATCAAGCCTAAACAAATAAACAGGAGAGACGCACACAAGCAGGTCTATCAGAAAAATACAATACAGTATTAACATGATATATTTAAACTAAATACTATTGAAATTGTTGATGCTTTGGTGAATTTGCTATGGATATTTTGACTCGTGGCATTCATTTGAGTCTTGAGGAGTATTAGGATTATAATTACAATTACAAAATAATTATTTAAACTACTTTAGGCCTATTGTTTTATCATTTTTGTTATGGATTTCAAGGTGCACTATGTCACTTTACTGGTGGAGGACCCACCACCTGCTTGTCTGCTATGAAAATATTACTTTGACTGGAAGGTTCCACACAAAATAAAACTAATACTTGAAAGACATGCATTTTTACAGTGAACAGGCTTACCTCTCCACAGATCTGACCTTACTGGTGAATCATTCCAGACAAAATAATGATAGTTCCATGGAGACAAGCAGATAGTCCACTACTGTCCAGAAAATGTATGCAGGGCACCTGTAAAATGTATTTTATTGATATTATTGATATTATTGTTTTTATTTCCTTTTTAATTTATTTATCCCTTTTCCTGTTTGTATTGCGAAGTCATTTGTTTCCAATTTTATAAGTTTGAATGTTGACCCATGTAAGATAAAATACTATAACTATAATGGCCATTTTACTTTTTCTAATGCAACTGTGGAGCACTTTGTAATCTTATATCTTTGTAGTCTTGTAATTGTTCTAGCATGTTCTATAATGATTAACAGTTAACTATTTAATTTTAAACATTTTATTTTATTTTCAGGCCAGAGTCAAAGATCAGTGACAGTTGAGATGAGAACCCGTAAGAACCAATCCCTCTAAAGACTGTTAGTATAAAGCACAGCTCTCCATCAACTGTGAAAGAGGTCCTCACACACAGGGATTCAGTTACAGATCGAGTGACTGCGTTTCTGTGTCTGGAGGCGGGGCCAGAGAGACTTAAGAACGCCATAAAGTCAGGTGAGCATTTGATGAGTGAGAGAGAAACAGGGAATAAGAGCTATGAAAAGTAGCGGAATTCGTCCTCTGCATTTGACCCATCCTTCAATGCTAATTGGAAAAAGAAGCAGTGGGGACCCTGCTCCAGATCTTGAGCCCGGATTTTGGTCAAGAGAAGATACAAAAAATTGGAGTGGAATCACTGGGTGACCTAACAGCGGAAAAAGATGTAGGAGCTATGAAACGTTGGAAGATTCGTCTTCTGCATTCGACTCATACTTCAGTGTCATTGAGATGCATTTGACCCATCCTTCAATGTGACTGGGATGAAAAAGCAGTGGGGACCCTTCTCTAGATTTTGAGCCCAGATTTTGGTCAAAAGACTGAAGATACAAAAAACTGAAGCGAAATCACTGGCTAACCTAAACAGAGGAAAAAGATGCAGGAACTAGGAAAAGTAGAAACATTTGTCTTCTGCATTTGACTCATACTTCAGTGTCATTGAGATGAAGGATCTTGAGCTGGGATTTTGGTCAAAGAATTGACCATAGTATTTGAAGTGGAATCATGGGCTGATCTGACATAGGAGAATATGGTGAAGCTATGAAAAGGTGAGAAATTCATCCTCTGCATTTGACCCAATGCTACTGAGTAAAACCTCGAGCAGTGGGGACTTCTCCAGATTTTAAGACAGGTTTTTGGTCAAAAGACTGAAGAAATTGCTACAGATGTGGAGTGGAGTTGTTGGCTAACCTGAAATAGGAAAAGAATGTAAGAGCTATGAAATTTGACCTTTGCATTTGACCCAAATCCACTGAAATTAAGGAGCAGTGGAGACCCTTCTCCAGATCTTGTGGTCAAACGAACTGAAGATATAAAAACTGTAGTGGACTGACCTGAGAGATGAGAAAGATGTAGGGGTTATGAAAGTAGAGAAATTCATCCCTTGCATTTGACCCATTCTTCAAAGCTGTTGGGTAGAACCTGTCTCGAGCTGTGAGGACTTCACTCTTTGAATCAACAAACTGGATAACATGACAATGGACAAACATGTCAAAAGTAGGAAAATGCGTATCTTGCATTTGACCCATACTTATTTCTCCCAATCTTGAGCAGGGATCTTCATCAGGAGTACCTAGCTGGAGGATTGTGTGTTTTATACATTTTAGTCATATGGATTTGTGTGCTTTAATGGATTGTGTGGAGCTATGAAAAGTACAAGAAAATCTGTCCTCTGTATCCTTCATTGTCATTAAATGGTCACATCTTTATATAGCGCTTTTCCACCTTCAAGGCACCCAAAGCGCTTTACAATAAGGAACCACACACACATTCACACACCAGTGTACGCAGACACTGTCTTGCCCAAGGACACAACAGCAGCATCTGTGGCAGCTGGAATCATACCGCCAACCTATGGGTCAGTGGACAAACGCTCTACCAAATGAGCTACTGCTGCCCCCCGACCTGTCAGGAGGGCAGCACCTAGGGACCCTTCTTCAGATCTCAACCTGTTTTAAGAAAATTAGACAATAAGAGAACGTTGTATTGGCTTATTTAATATTGGACAAGGATGCCACAGTTATGAAAAATTCAATTCATAGACAAGAATGGAGCAGAAAAACTGGAAGATGGAGCTTGATTGAGAGGAGCTGTAACTATGCAGATCTCTTCAGACCAAATATTGTTAGCATCAAGACGTCAGCGCTGTATAATTTTCAAGGAAAGCCTTCAGAAGTGCTATCAAAATCCAGAAAACATATCAGTGCATCTAAACTAGGGCTAACAAGAGTTCCTTTACCACCAATTAACAGATCAAGAAGTTTGTCTAGCAATGCTGTGGACAGACTTACAGCTAAATCACTTTTCAAAACAGATATTAATATTTTGAATGAACATAACACCAATTTAGTCATGATAGAAAAAGCACCACTAAACACCTCGTACAGAACAACTTGTCAAAATTCAAATAAGAAAATCAGTGTTTGCCATGAAGTAGAAAACAAAGTGGAAATCCAGTATCCAATGAATCATGGAAAACAGATTAAACAACCATTTGATACCCAGTCGCCTGTGACACTAACTCTAGAGCCTTTAGCGCGACAAAGGAAAGATGACGTGAATCAGGCGGGTGCCAATGCCAATGGGACTGCAATGCCAGACAGGGTTAGATACGACGCCAGTCTTCACCAAGCGCAGCAACAAAGAGATTTCTGCTCCAGCGAGTCGGCCATTGAAACAGAGTCTGAAGACAAAAGTTGGTTGGACAGCAGGCTGAGGGAGGACAGTGATGAGTATTACACAGAGGAGAGGATCGCAGAATGGGTCCTCACTGTCAACTCCAGTCTCTTCAGAACAGGAAATGATGAAGAGGAGAGGCAGAAAGAAAAAGAGCAAGACATAACAACAATTAAAATAGTTTATAATGGAGAATGAAGTTTTGAAATGCAGTATTAGAAAAGGAAGGGAAAAAAGGACTTCATTAACTGAATTAACTGCACTATGCAACATTTCTGCCTAGACAGTCTGCCACCTGCATGTCTCCATCAAATGTTACACACCACATTATGGCATTTAACCTGTCTATCTCCATGGAGACAAGAAAGTAATGCCACCGGGCCTAGTTACAGGTCAGATCTGTGGGGAGGCAATACTTTTCGCTGTAAAAATGCATGGTTTTGTTGTTGTGACATTAACAGTACTTGTTACTTAAAGGTGCACTGTGCTAGTCTGGTTAACACCTGACCATATCACAAGTGAGATATGGGTCTGGAAACACGCTTCGAAAAATCCTGTAGCGGAGGTGTGGTTAGCGATTGCCAACGGCCGTTTATTGGGCGTTATGAATGTCTATCATTGAGCGTATACGTAAGTCCATAGCCAATCATGTCAGTTGTCAGTTCAAACTAGAAGCTTCCGTTTGTCATGTGGTACGCGTCACCGTCTTGCCACACCTCCCCCGCTCTCTGATTGGGGCCCTAAATCTGGGACTCTCGCTTGAACGAGTTTCCAGGCCGCCTTCCAGTTCGAAACGAACGGAAGCGGCCTGGGAATTCCCAGGCTAGCACTGTGCAATATTTCTGGTGGAGGGTCTGCTACCTGCTTGTCTCCATGGAGATGGACACAGGCAAACTTTCCTAAAAAGTTCCATAGTATGATATTAAACATATCCACCTAGAATTTATTCATTACGGGTGTTTCTATTGCTTAAAAATACAATGCTCCTTCTATGAATGGGGCGATACTCCACAGATCTGAACTATAATGTAGCATAGTGCTGTAACTTCTTTGTTTCCCTAGTGGTGAATAGGTTTAATTGATACTGTGGAACATTCTAGACATAATATTTCCATGGAGATAAGCAGGTGGCGGGTCCTCCACTAGAAATGTTACGCAGTGCACCTTTAATAACAAGATAGGTTTAAAGCCACACTGTGGAAGATAAAGTGGGTAATATCTCTATATATCTACATGACATTATATCCACTTGCACAGTGCACCTTCCAGTACATTTTAAGTCAATTATAATAATGCCTCACACTTGGTATTTTGTTGGCTCTTGGTACTTTACACTGGACATGTTTTTCATATTTCTGGTTAAATATGGAGCACATGGTAAAGAGTCACATGCTCTTAAAAACAGCACTCTTTCTTAATAGAGCCTCAACAACGGAAACTGTTATCAGTTTCAGTGCTTTATCTGTCACACACAGTGTTGGGAAGTAACTGAAGCAATGTACCGAGAATACATATTTTGAGTAACTGTATTCCGGTACAGTTCCTCTTTAATTTCATAGTTTTCAGAGTTACTTTACCAAAATCAAAGGAATAATGATCACAGTATCACACAATTGATCACACAATTTAGACTTCAAAATGTTTGATATTAGAGAGAAAAATAGAAAACACAGCTCTTATGGTGAGTGCATATGCAGTTTTCCCATCTCCAATTAGTGATAGATAAATAAATGCAGAACAAAAGGTCAAACAAAGATAAAGCTGTTTTTAATCCTACGTTGCATTTTACATTATAATTTAAATGCAACAACTATTCAGAATTCAGTATTGTGATGAGACTATGTATCACAACACCTTATAAAATACATTTTAATGCAGATATTCAGTTTTCTGTAACTAAATACATTTTCAAGTACACTTCCCATCACGGTCACATGTCTGTCTATGTAGTTTTCCAGTAATTTCACAAAGCATGGGACTTGATTTATCATATGACTTAAAATGATGTCAATAATGACTTTTAACTGACCTGCCCCTCTTATTGTTTGATGGAAGCTGCTTTGAAAACAATAGAAAGGATGTGTCATCCATTGTAATGTAAATGCTTTGGCCCTGAGGTACACCAGTATTGTTATGGTGTACCCAAAATAAAAGTGTATTTGCAATAGCATGTTTTTATATATGGATAAAACAAAAATCCAAACATAATATAAGTGGCAATCTGAAAATTGTACACAAGAAATGTACTTTATCGATGCTATTCAGTAATTTTCTCTATAGATTTGTTTATTGCAACTACATGTATATGTTTATTTGTTATATGTTGTTATAATTAGCCTTTTTGTGTGCAATATCAGTATAAGCTGGTTGGCGTAAGCGTGAGACTTCTTTGAGCTTTCTTTTTTGCTTTTGGCTACATTTTGAGATCTAACATTATTGTATTTTATTGAAGTCATGCAAAAAATAACAGACTTAAACGTGCAGAGGGTATCATTTCTAGGGTAGGGTCCATCCCCTGCTTGTCTCCATGGAAAAGTTATTGCTTTGTCTAGAATGTTCCACAGTAGAGATTAAACCTATCTATCACGAGGGAGACAAGCAGGTTACAGCAATACGTTACATTCCAGTTCAGATCTGTGGAGAGTCGCCCCTATTCACAGAAGGAAATAATGTATTTTTGAGCAACAAAAACACTCATAATGAATAAATCGTAGCTGTATATGTTTATTGTCATACTATGGAACATTCCAGGCAAAACAATAACATGGAGATAACAAAGTAGTGGAGCCTGCACCAGAAAAGTTGCACAGTGCACCTTCAAGTAATTATATAGTTTGTTATTATATACAGTACATGCATTATATAAATGTCAATATAATTTGTCCAGGCAGTTTACTATAGGGGCAAAAATACTAAGCAAGGTCACTATAGATCAGTTGGAAAAAGTCTCCAACACTTTAATAAATGACCAAATACCAGTTCATGTCCCCATCTTTTGTAAGGTGTCTTTTTTAACATTTATTTACCAAATAATATCAGGCAAAACAATTTTATGCCCAAAATGTTTTCAAATTGAGAAACTTGGACTTTGGGGAGCACCTCATGCAGTCACATTCTCTACGTTGTTGTAAGCATCCTACCTGTACAAATGAATTGGAAGAAACCTACTTGGAAACCTGTAGCCTACCGTGTGCCCTTGCCTCTCTTTGGCGCTTCTTTACGCACGGATCTCTAGTCTCGCCTCTCCACAGGTAGCCTTAATATTTGGGGGCAGTCTAAAGCATTAATCGGAGGACATTCCCACTGAAAAAGGACACGGGATGCACACACGCTCCTTGAGATCCCGTAGCCTACTGGTCTGGGTGCCCTTGCCTCACTTTGGCTCTTTACGCGCGGCTCTGTAGTCTCGCCTCTCCGCACAGGTAGCCGATATTTATTTTCGGGGGCAGTCTAAAACATTAATCGGAGGACATTCCCACTGAAAAAGGACACGGGATGCGCACACACTCGCACGCAGGCTCGCTCCAGAGGTGCAGTAGCCCTGACGTACAGACCGAGGGAGTAAACATGGCGTCAGACGGAATGGTGCTCACAAACCACGACCATCAGACCCGTGTGGGAATCCTGACAGGTAAGCGACACACAACATTAAAATACAGTACTAATAACGCCATGTATGCATTTTGTCGCCGTTTTTGTGGTCGGATCGCCGTGCACGTACGCTGTCAGAAGACGAGCTGGGTTCGCTGCAGAGCTAGCCTCGGTTAGCCACACGATGCTAACCGGTACCATTGGCTGTCATTCGTCGGTGTTAGCTGGATGCTTTACACAGGTGGCACAGATGTGGATTTTTGCCTCTAAACGGCCTAATTGCGGCCCAAAAAAGACATGGCTGCAAAAGGAGTATCTTTTATGTACTAATGCATGGCAACTATAACGATTTGTGCGTAATTTGATTGCTACATACCAGAAATAGAGGTTTAACCAGTGAATTATAAGGGATACAGGATATATTCACGTATTTTCAAAATGAGCAAGCTCACATCTGGAGGTGGGTTGAGTGTTTAACCAAAATCTATGTTTTATTTTGAAATTTAAGGCCGTGATTTCCGAAACTAGATCGCGATTTGCTTATGGGTTGACCACACGGAGCGTTATACCTATTTTCTTGCTATGTACCATTACCAAGCTTGCATTATTCATGATCCCTTTGCAGATCCGAAATAGTGGACACTATATTGAGGTCGCCTCCAGTCTGTTAGCAACCATTTTCTTTCAACAGGAATCCACTGCACCCAAGTGGCACATGTGTGGTTTTTAAGTGGCATATGTTAATAGCGCAATTCTTGTAGTTATTGCGCGTAATAAGGTTGGCGCGCGTAATAAGGTTGGCACAGCGCTGCGTCGTGGCGTATGCGTTCGGGTTGTTTGAGCAGCCTTATTAATTTGTAGGGCTGCTGTTTGCATCCTAGTCGTGCAGTGGAAAGAGGGGGGACGGGGGAGCAGCAGCAGCAGAGCCGAGTGACAAGCAACGCTAGCCCGCTGACTCCTAACCACAGCTAGGGGTACGTGAGGATAATGCCAAACAGCTAAATGACAAGTCCATGGTGGTTCATAGTATATCTCAGCTAGCATTTGGGGCTAACATCGGCTGACCCTGCTGTCCATGGAGACCTACAACCTCCTGTCACATGTCAACCCACGTTTTCACCCGTTTACGACCCGTGAATATGCGTAAAAATGCCTTCTATCTCTGGTACTGGCACTGATGCGTGATTCAAAGGATACAGTTGGGGCCTACTGTTGCATAGGCACTGCAGAATCTGATTAAAAAGGCTTATTAATAGGAATTCTGCATTTGTGCAAAAATACAGAGGATTTAACGGTGTATGCTAGTGTAATGTCACTGTTGATTCAAGAGTGGATTGTGAATAAACAGAATTAGAATACCACTTTTGTTCTTTCTGGTGTGTGTGTCCTGGTTAAGATCTGGTTTTTAGGAGTCTGTGCTAATATTAGTCTTTTTAGTCCTGGTTTATTCCTGGTCTAGTCTTGTCCTAGTCCTGCTTGTGCTTGGAAAAAACTGGAGCCTAGAAGTTTGAAAGGTGCTGCTATTTGTGGGTTTCAGTTTCTTGTCATAGGTGACATCTTGAGGACTTTTCACAATTCAATATGTAATGAATAAAAAATAATGATAATAATTGTACAAAAGGTACAAAAATCATAACAAAAGATATAATGATTTGAGATATAATATCCGATATATCTGCTTGGTAAAGAAACATTGGCTTTAAAAGTCCATTTGTTTTCATTTAACTCACTTAAAATATTTTATTCCTGGATGTCTCAAAATTTGCATCATTCTGTTCCATTTGTCAATTGCTATGGCAACGGTCCACATTTTTCGCTACTCTGAAACCTGACAGATGCACAACAGTCCGTCCATATTTTAACAACAACGGTCCATCTGTATTTTAATCACATTTATGGCTTTGATCGTTACAAGTACTAGCCATATGTTTATTAAATTGTGCATTTGAATGTTATTTCTATTTTTGGATTGGAGTGGTGCGAAATCACATCACCCACAGTGGTCTGCTGATCTCTGTGTCATCCAGGAAATGTGTAGCATCAAAAATGTCAAATAAATGAATCAAAACCATTTAAGTCTTTTATTTAGGATAGTCTTGTTGTTGCACCTTTTTTCCCCTTCAAATTTTAATAATCAAGAAATAGTTAACATTATCATAATTTTAGGTCAAATTAAGATACTTTGACCTAAAACTATGTAAACAGGGTATACGACTGAGTGTGTAGTAACTTGTTGGACACATTGCCTCATAGCGAAGGTCCGAGGTTCAGTTCTCAGAAGACTCTTTCTGTGTAGAGTTCATTATAGTTTAACCAAATCAACCCAAAACAATTACTCAGATTGTTTAACTTATGGGATTCCTGACCACTGCTTGAAAAATGGGTCAAATGCAGAAGGTTTAGGTGATACTCTAATACTATGGGACAAGAAAGCCTACCTTTTATAAGATAAGCGAACCTTTATTTGTCTCACAATGAGGAAATTCCATAATTTAATATGACTGAAGATATAGATGAATAAAAGCTCTAAAAATCTGTTTATTATGAAATGCAAATAAGTAGACACACATTTAAGGTGCATTGTGTAACTTTTCTGGTGGAGGATCAGTGAGATTATTAAGTTATTGCTTTGTCCGGAATGTTTCACAGTATGGCATTAAACCTTTCTATCTTCATTTATTTTTGAGCAGTAAAACCACCTGTAATTGAATAAATGTAAGGAAGATCTGTTTAATGACATAATGTGGAAGATTCCATGCAGAGCAATGACATATCCATAGAAACAAGCAGGTGACGGTGCCCCAACCAAAAAGTTACATAGTGCACCTTCAATGCATGTTTTTCTGTACTGCATCGTCACGACAATATTCAAGACAGGAAATGACATAAAGGATGCTTCACTCTTTTCGGTTTTTGGCTGACCTTAAATGGCCTTTACCATGGCTAAAATAGAAGTTGCATTTTAAATCTGATCTGCCACACTTGTAAGAATATTCAACTTATTAATAACAAAATGCAGTAATATTTCATAATGCATAGGAGTTGTCCATAAGGATCGTATGTTGTCGTGTTCTTGAATTCCATCCATCCACTTAAAAAATCAGCTGGACGGAAAGGGATTTTACTGTATTTAATTTCACTATTTTTGATGAGAAATCCCCAAACCAAAATCTACAGACCTGAATTCTGTTTCAGATTGGGCCCACAATTACAGTGTGGCTCAGTGTACTACCACATGACAACAATCGGTTTCACACACACATATAATTGAATAATTCTGTGACTTTACATTTATATAGTGAAAAAGAATGTACGCCGGTTACAAAGAAGAGGTCATACATTGTTCTGTTGTTTCTTTCATGATAGACCCAGAAGTTATATGAACCAAACTCTAGGCCAAGACATTTGCATTTGACAGTAGAGCTGCAGCTGTTAATTTATTACCTTTATTTAACCAGGAAGTCCCATTGAGATTCAAAATCTCATTTCCAAGAGAGACCTGGCCAAGTTGGCAGCCAATCCACATAAATAGTTACATACATACAATAGTTACAACATACTTACATACATATTATTGCTATACTTTACATTTTCATTATAAATAAATAAATACAGTATGTTAAAAACATCTCAAGAAAAACAAGCACATGTGTTTGTTACCATTTTTCTTATGGAAGTTTTAAATTCATTTATGGAGATGAGAGTTTCTAGTTTAATAAATGAATAATCACGACTACTCAACTATTAAAATAACTGTAATTGTACTTTGATAACTGTAATAATTAGCTGAAGTATACAGTCTTTAAAACATCTAGAAGCCTTTAGTCACCATATTTCAACCTCTATTTCAGCCACTATCCCATTTTGGTCTATTAATTGGTGTAATAAGACAGTTTACTGGAAAATCCCAAAATGTCTGATAATTTTTTATTTATTTATTTATTTTCCCCCCAGTTATTCTGCATTTACTTTAAATGATAAATATATATAAAGCACTTTTTACCATACACCGTTTGTGTTTTAAAGGAAATAAATTCTCTTTTCAGTCTCTGTCCTTCTATCGGCTGATATCAGGAATCAGCAAATACAAAGTCTCAACTGATCACACCTTTTTAGAGTTGAATAATGACACCACTCTGCGGCTATTGTGAAAAAAAAAAAAAAAAAATCACAGAAATTTCAAGCAGTGTGTCAGGTTTGGTTTCTTGTGGATAGGCCCAGTAATTATAGAGATACAGTATGAACCTTAAACCAGGTCCAGAAATCTGCAATCTGACAGTTAAACAGCAAATTCCTTCTCTGTTTTAAACTATGCTCTTCAAAATGTTAGAACATCACATGAGCCCATTCCTAATTGCATATCTTTCTTGTCTGAAGTGAGTGACAGCTGCTTTAAGAACTTGGCCGAAGACAGAAGTGGAGTGAATTTGAAGGATCTGGTCCATGATCCCTCTCTGTGAGTCCAAAACACCAATCAAACATCTGCAGATTCAGCATTTAATATTATCTTTAATAACTGTATCCCTGTATGCCTCCCTCTGCAGTCTCGGGGGAGTCATAGCCGCCTACAAAATTGTCCCTGATGAGATTGATGAAATAAAGGTAAGACAGTTGATCCTGTGTCCAGTTAAAATTAGACATGAACGATTAATTAAAACTGAATTAAAATCACAATATTTGGAAATCTGCAAAGTCTGCACTAAAAGGAGATATAATGTCCTCTACAGAGAACTAAACATCTTGTCTGTAATTGGGTCTGGCAGTTATTTAAAGGTGCATTGCGTAACTTTTCTGGTGAAGGGTCCTTCACCTGCTTGTAGAGATTACAGTAGAGATTAAACCTATCTATCTATCTATCTCAAGGGAGACATCTATAGGCTACATTACAGGTCAGATCTGTAAAGAGTCGCCCCTCTTTACAGAGAGAATTATTGTAATTTTGAGCAATAGAAACACCCATAATGAATAAATGGATGTGTTTAATGTCATACCATGGAATATTCCAGGAAAAGTGATAACATTCCCATGGAGACAAGCAGGCGCTGAATCCTCGAGAACGAGAAAAGTCTCGCAGTGCTTCTTTAAACCAGTAGCCCTGTAGTTTATCTTGTAATCTTTTAATTTAGCAGCTTTCTATGTAATCCCCCTTTTTTTTTTAAATTCTATATTTTTGTTTGGGTTAGGGTTCATTTAGTTTCATAGTGTAACATGAAAACTGTAAAAATTCTCATGAAAGAAAAAAATCACGATAACTCTGTCAAGCAAACTTTATTTAACATATAACATTTATTTTACAACATTCAAGGTGCTTAAAGGTTTTTCAGGTTTGGGGTCCGCTACCATGGAAATGCTATTGCTTTGCCTATAATGTTCCATAATATGCTATTAAATACGCCTCAATTATTCAATTATGGGTGTTTTTATTGCTCAAAAATACATGCCTTCTTACTGTGAGTGGGCTTGCCTCGTCACAGATCTCACCTGTAAAATTGTCCCGATGGTGTCTCCTGCTATTTTCTATGGAGATTGAAAAGTTTAATGCCATACTTAAGAATATTGGAGGTAACACAATAACATTTCCATGGAGACAGGTAACTGGCAGGCCCTCTATCAGAAATGTTACACAGTTCACTTTTTATTATTAAATTGAACACAGTATAAAACATGCAAAAAACATTAAACAGTGAAATAAAACAAATGTGCAAAGTGTCACTGCATTATTGAGTGTTAAAAGGTCCATCAAAATAGATAATACCCGTTTAAATACAAACTCAAAACTTCTCAGGTACAGATATTCCTCATGTGTTAAAAATAATCTGATCCAATATTATACGAGTAAGAAATTGAGGCTACTGTATTGGTGTGATGGTCAAGTTTTGTTGTTTTTATATTTCAGGACACTTTGCTGGAGTGGTGCGATGAACATGAGCTGAACCTTATTCTCACGACTGGAGGAACCGGCTTCGCACCAAAAGATGTCACTCCCGAGGTAATAATTTTTTAATATTTACACATAAAGGTGCAATGTGTAACTTTTCAGGTGGAGCTTCCGTCACCTGCTTGTCTCCATGGAGAAGTTATTGCTTTAGATTTAGACTGACTTAATTGATCCACAAGGGAAATAATTTGGACACAGTAGCTCATACATCACAAAAAATATAATAACAAAGAGCAAAAATATACAATTTTTAATAGATAAAGATAATAAATAGGTATATAAATGTATCTATTGCTTTGTCTGGAATATTCCACAGACTGGCATTTCACTTACTTATCTCCATGGAGACAACCATCAGGCCAAGATACAGGTTAGATCTGTGGAGAAGTGGCCCCCACTTACAGTAAGAATGGATGTAATTCTGTTATTGAATGAATACAGTTAAGTAAGTGAGACATAATACAGAACATTTCAGGCAAAAAATGATTTCCTAGAGATAAACTGGTAGCGGACCCCACACCAGTACAGTTACATAGTGCACCTTTATTTTGATAACCAATGACATGGCCAGTCCATGTGCTAAAACGTGACTGTAGTGTTGTATGTAAAATTAACTTCAAAAGTGCAGAAATGTCACGTTATATAGGCCACCCTTGTTTGAAAGATTGCCTTTATGTAATCTTTATGTTCTTTCTATTTTTGATCCAGTCTTTATGCAGCTGTTTTAAATAGATTCATTTAAAAAAAGTTTTTTTCTATTAGACAAAAATTACATATGAGTAATAATAATTTAATTGTATATAATCTTGCAATAAGTGTTACTCAAAACATGACCTCTGATGTATTAATAGTACTTACTGTAAATAGGGAGGATTGAAAACGACATTAAACATTAGAGTTGTAGGCCTTTAGTGTTTTAGTCAATCAGTCAATTTGGTCTTATTTGACCAAATTTTGCATTCATCGACTAATAATTTTATTTGGATTATAAAGTTTTATATGGGACAACAGCAGAAAGGATACACAAAAATATGTAATTGTTATAAGAGCTTTTGTCACACCCCCTTTTTAGTCTAATACTAAATGATCGGCAGAACATGTCATTAGTCAGCTAAGAATTTCTTTAGTCAACTACAGCTGTTAAAGTTTCACTATGCTACTTGCTTGTCTCCATGGAGATGTTATTTCTTTGCCTGGAATATTCCACAGTAGAGCATTAACCATATCTCCCTCGGTGACCGATGACGGGCCCTCAGTTACACCGTGCACATTTAAACATATTAAATGTGTTCCTGTGTTTTTTTTTCAGGCGACCAGAGAGGTGATAGAGAGAGAGGCTCCAGGAATGGCTCTTGCTATGTTAATGGGATCGCTCAATGTTACACCTCTGGGCATGTTATCCAGGTAAAAATGTACTATCTAAAACTCTTAAACAAAACACACTCTTTATTGTACACTGGTCTATCTATGCCTCTGACTTAATTAATTCTCTAACAAACTGTCTTTGCTTCTCTAATTTACAGGCCTGTGTGTGGCATTCGTGGCAAAACTCTGATCATCAACCTCCCAGGGAGCAAGAAGGGCTCCCAGGTACTGTAATGTCTTTTCTTATTTGTTGTGTCTAAGAATAGCTCTTTAGTTAACATCGGGATTATTCTTAAATTCTTGCTTTTATCTTGGTGCTGTGTCTACAGAAACAACATGCAAGGCCAGCAGTGAGTATCAACCAGACACTGCCACTTTGAGCTCTAGTTTAGTCCAGATATAAGATTGGTTTTGTCCTGTTTCAAGTCCTCATTTAGTCCTGGTCTAGTCTAGTCCAGATTTAGTTCCAGGTTCAATCCCAGTATAGTACCATTTTTTATATGGTGTGTGTGAAAGTGGTTCTAGAAATGTTTCCAGTTAAGCTCCAAACAATATATAAACTTGGGACAGTCACCTACCTTAAGTATGATTGTCTGATTTCCCTAACCATTACCTAACCATAACCTGTTTTAACCCATATCCGAACTTTAAAACATGTTGTTGATCTAATTAGGATTTATTTAAGAATTAAGGATTTATTACCAGATTTTTGTCACCACAGAGGAGGTCCTTTGTATAGTGCTGTCAAAGATATTGCATTATTAACGACTTAACGCAAAACAGTTTTAACTGTGTTAATTTTTTTAATCACCAGATTAACACTCTTTGTAGTGAACTCGTTTTTGCATAAGCTGTGGCCTCTGCTAGTAAGGTTATAAAAACTACAGGATCCAGCTGTAAACTGGAAGCAAAACAATTTGTACGAAACTGAGAATTCCTGGTTGGAGGAGGTGGGTCAACGGGCATGGCACGGCTGCTCACTATATAAGCCCTGTGTGTGCGTAGATTTCCCCATACAAGGAAATCAGTGAATAAAGTCTGCTCCAAAACATGTGGCGAATCTGCACTTACCTTCGATAAGGACTGTGACAGCGACAGAAGTTTTGCAGCCTTGGCTCCATCTGTCCTCACTGCTCCGAGCTGATGTCCATAAACTCACGGAGGAGCGAGTATCGCAGCAGGACTCAGATCTGTCTCACTATTTAAGAGATATTTCTGCAGCTCTGCTGCACGGCATGTAAATAAACAATGCTGTGTGATGACGTCATCAGGCCGTGGCCCGGTTTGGTTGTGCAGGTGTGAGTACGGCCATAGAACCCTACACAATCGCTTTGACTGTTATGAAGACAGAAGAGAAGCACTTTGCTGACACTGTTGCAGAGCACTTCATGAAAGTGGAACATGAGAGTAGAACATCGTACACAAAGTTGTCTCACTGACAATTGTTATGGTTTGCAATAAAAAACAAAACAAAAAACATTTGCACAAAGCGGCACCTATCCACTTTTCTATGTTGATAAGAGTATTAAAGATCCCATGACATGGTACTTCTTGATGTTTTTATTTGGTGCCTTAATGGTTCCCCAATACTGTAAATGAATCCTTCAAAATCAAGACTCGGTGCATGAGAAAGCCCCATGAACAGAGTCAGACTCAAAAATATCTCTCTGAAACACTTTATTATGGGCGTTGTTGCTTGAATGCAAATGAGGAGGACAGAGACAATCCAGGGCAGCGGGTGGGTGGGGGGCCAAACTCTCCGCTGTTTCCTCTTTAGCGGTGCGCTGGTGCGATGGCTCCACTTCCACGTTTAAGCACAGAGGAAGATATGAAACGATTTCCATTGAAAAATAAATGCATTTCCACAGAAAATAAAATTAAACCACTGCTGTTTCAGAGGTACGGCTCGGATAAAGGACATCCGAGCCTGGAAACACTCTCACGTACCTCCAGGCAAATAAAAAAATGCATCTTGCATTGCATAGGTCGTTTGCGGTCCAAATTCTATGACCACGAGCTCCATAGACAGTGGGTAAACATACAGACGGGGGGTGGAACTGCGTTTGCATTTTTTCTTGAATGTGATGTCAGAAACTTCCCTTGTTCAGAATCGCCCGTTTGGGCTGTCTTTTTTTCAAACGCGGAAAATGACCGCAAATGATCAGT
Organism: Paratrypauchen microcephalus; assembly: GCA_036785185.1. NCBI lineage: Eukaryota > Metazoa > Chordata > Actinopteri > Gobiiformes > Gobiidae > Paratrypauchen > Paratrypauchen microcephalus. The sequence goes on from JAVJIX010000017.1 coordinate 9,695,937, forward strand.
TTACACATTTTGTAACTTTTATCCATGGGGGGGCCCTAAACAGGTTAGGGGAGCTCACATTAACGTTCAAAAACCTCAGAAAGTGAAAATTTCATGCTATGGGACCTTTAAAATTATGATTCAAGGGACAAAAATGTGCCATTAATTTGCGATTAATCACAAGTGAACTATGACATTCATGAGATTAATCATGATTAAATGTTTTATTCGATCGACAACACTAGTAATTAGGTCTAAACCACAGACTTTATATAAATGGACATAGCTAACATGCTAGCCACCACATTCCAAATAGGAAGTGAGCATGGGTACGCTTCTGGCTCCATCAACTCTGGTTCCAATTGACTTTGCATTGGAAAAATTGTCATCCCTCTCTCTGTAACTGCTGCTGTCAGACTCCTCATTTTGGTCTTAAAATATTCATATTAACTCGCTCTACATGTCATTGTGTTTTTAATTTTATTTAGCTATTTTGTCCATAAATCAATTCCAGTTCCTAATATGGAACTTGGCTCAAAATGAACCCCATTGCTAGCCTCGTGAGCTTCATTTGACTGGAGCCGAACGTAATGGGTGATGGCACACTTGGTCTAAACTCCAGGGTCAAACCAGGAACCAGGAGCATAAAATGAATGAATGAATGAATGAATGCAGCTAATCTATTGTTCTTCTTCTTCCAGGAGTGTTTCCAGTTCATCTTACCTGCTCTGCCCCATGCCATCGACCTGCTGCGTGAGGCCAACGTCCGGGTGAAGGCCACACACGTCGCCCTGGAGCAGCTGCCCTCGCCCCTGTCCAACACCCACAACAACGCGCACAACAGCACCCACACCATGGAGAGGGGCACCCAGTGTGAGGAGGAGGAGGAGGAGGAAGAGGAGCGCCGCCGAGGAGGAGGACGCCACGCACACAATCACCACCACCATCACCACCACCACCAGCACGGCTCCTCCCACATCACTGCTGCTGCCATCGCTGCTAAGGTAAATGAAGCTAATGTGGCTAAGCTAATTGTAATCGCTGCAAATGTAAACAATGCTAATGCTGCTAAGCTATGATCCCTGCAAAGGTAAAAGATGCCAATACTGCTAAGCTAATTGTAATCGCTGCAAAGGTGGCACACATTAGGTTAGCTAATGTGGCTAAACTAATCATAACCCCTGCGAATGTAAAAAATGCTAATGAACTATGATCGCTGCTAATGCTGCTAAGCTAATTATGATTGCTGCCAAGATAAACAATGCTAATATTGCTAAGATAGCTCTATGAAATATCTAGGGTGACCACCGGCATGAAACAGTAAAGGAGGACACTTGTGTCCAAAAAGGAGGACAAAGGCCCTAAAGTGAGGACACCTTGTTTTTTTTTTTGTTTTCCCTCGGGGAAAACAAAGTATGTGCGCTGAGAATGTGCACTGCTCGCACATTCTCAGCGCACAAGAAAACCTATGCAGCGCACTGTAAATCAGGGATGAAAGAGCTTTTAGCGAATCTCCGCTTTTTATTCAGCCGCGGGGTCATTTTTTAAAATATCTGCAAAGTGCGAGCTGCGCGGGGGGGCGGGCATTTCGGATGTCGCGCACAGGAATTCCAAGTATTACTAGTCGCAAAAGAATAATATTTTGTCTTTAGGGAACAAGGAGCAGACCACCCGGCTCATTGAGCTGAGGCGGGACCTGTTCCATCTCGCAGATGGCCATGCGGTCCACGGACTGCACTCAGGGCTGAGCAAGTATGCACCGCCTCGACTGCAGACTGAGACCACACTCCGAACCGTGCACTTTCTGAATTGGGAAACGGCGAACATCGCAGAGTAGCAAGTGTAAATAATGGGTGGGGATTTATGACGATTTATGCAACGAAAGGAAGACAAAACGTAAAAAAGGAGGACACGTGACAGACGGCCGGACAGACAGCTCTAAAACAGGACTGTCCGGACGAAATCTGGACGAATGGTCACCCTAGAAATATGATCCCTGCAAAGGTAAACAATGCTAATGTTGCTAAGCTAATTATGATCCTTGGTTAGGTAAACAATGTTAGTGCTGCTAAGCTTGGGTGATCAGACATCCCCATTTACCTGGGACAGTCCCAGTTTTAAGACGTGTCTCCCCTGTCCCAGTGAATTTATCCAAAACCACTGATTTGTTTCAGTTTTATACAAGAAATGTCCCAGTTGTCCCTATTTTTCACCAGTTTGATCCCTGCCAACAGTAAAGAGAAGCATAAATTGTCATTTGTTTAGGTAAAACACAGAAAAGCTGCTTAAAAATGGCCAAAACACAAAATGTGACTGACTGACTATATTGACTCACATTACTGGTCATGAATGGGCCAAGTGCAGAACAATTTTCCTTAATTACGCATTTGTTTCACATTTTTATTATTACCAACCACCACAAACCCAGGGGTGTCCCCGTTTTTCATTTTGAAAATCTGGTCACCTTATGTTAAGCAAACTATGATTGCCAGTTCAATTTTTTGCCAACCCAGTTATGCCAAACTACAGTCAAACCACAGCCACCCATTGGTGGCTGTGGTAGAAAATGTTGATTTTTGGCAATGTGTTTCCAATCAGGTGAAGGTTATGGTTGGGATTAGGAACCAGTATTTTGGTTAACTGTAGGGCTTGGGGACGGGTAATGTGTAAAAGTAGATGGAAGAAATCTCAAAAATAATCTATTGTCCAAATCTGGTCTAAAATTGGGCTTTAACTCCTGCCCGTAAAAAGGGGGAGCAACCATCGGGAAGGTTGCATCTCTTCTCCATTGGCTTCTTTCTCTTATTTCCTGGATTGGATTTAGAGCTGAGGAATCAAGTAGCTTTGAGGAGGTGAACGATGAGAAGTGGGATGTGCCCACTGTCCACCGTAGAGACACAGAGGACCCGTGATGAGGCTGGAAACTGGATAAAAGTTTAATGAATGTAGTGGAGAAAGTGGGACACTGCAGCACAAAGCCACAACTAAAAGGCTAAGAGCTATTTATAACAATACTACTACAAGATTGTTTGTACTTGGGCGTAACAAAATAGGCAGTAAAGTCTCACCTTAATATTGGTGGTTTTCAAATTTTAGATTGAAATCATCTTGTACTACTGTAGGATGTGGGGACAATTTTCCCTGTTGATAACATTGTATTATAATCTGATAATTTCTATTAATGACTAGACCCAGAACTTTCCAAAAATATGCATTTACATTTTTTTTATTTTAGCTGTCCCCATCTGTATGAAATATTATTGGCCTATAGAATGTGATGTCATTTGAAACCCAGTGCTTGTGAACAGTATAAGTAAGTGCCTGTGGGCAGGGTTGGGGGGGTTACTTTAGAAATGTATTCTGGTACTGTTACTAGTTACCCCTTAAAATATGTATTCAATAATGAACCATAATATTAAAGTAATGTAACTTGATTACTTTCAATTACTTTTAGATGACTTTAACACCAAAAAAATCCCCTTGTCTTCTTTAAAAATAAAATAATGTTGAAATTTCCACCCGCTAAATGCGTTCTTCTCGGTCAAAGCCATGCCAGTTGCAAGTTTGTTCCATAGTACTGCCATAGTGTACAACAGTTTGTTCTGTTTTCCCTCCATCTCCAGCTTTAAATGAAAAAATTAAATAACATAAAATGCTTTCAAATTGTAATCCTGCTAAATAATCCCCATTTTCACTAAATGTACCTGTAATCTGAGTACATCTTCTTTCCTTGTAACTGTAGTGGAATACAGTTACCTTTTTTTGTATCCTTTTACTTAACGCCATTCCTTGTATTCCGTTACTCCCCAAGCCTGCCTGTGGGTAAATTGTTTTTTTTAGATTTATGTCATCTAAGTAAAGAAAATCTGTTTTTCATTATGACAAAAACTTTGACATATGCAATTCATCCATTAAAGATGCACTGGGTAACTTTTTGGTTGGGATCCATTACATGCTTGTTTCTATTGATGCTCTGCCTGGAATGTTTCATAGTATGACATTAAACAGTTCTATCTTACAGTAATTCAATTGCGTTGGTTTTATAACTTAAAATACCAAGAAAAACAGGTATTCTGACTGAGCGGGGTTGCCTCTCCACAGATCAAACCTGTAACTTGGTCTGGTTTGGTCTCCACGAAGATAGAAAGGTTTAATATCATTCTGTAAAACATTCCAGACAAAGCAATAACATCTCCATGGAGACACGCATTTGACAAGCCCTCCACCAGAAAAGTTACACAATGCACCTTTTTAAGGAAAAAAAAAATGGTCATGCTGGCCTACCACAACTGTACAACTACAAAACTAATCTTTAAAGAAAACTCAAAGATTTCTAAATGAATGGCAATGAGTAAAAAACACAGGGTACAAATTAAGGCTGCAACTATAATAATAATAATAATAATAATAATAATTATTATTATTATTGTTATTGTTATTAATTTATTGTTATTATTTTTTTATGATTTTAGAGTCTATATACTTAACAATTATGATTATCAATTATGATTTTAATAGTAATCATATACAAGATCTCTATGGGTTTCTACCATGGTTGGTTACAAGATAAACACAATCCATACCTTATAATAAAACTGTAAAAATCATTTTTGTTGTATTCCAAAACTATGAATACTTAATTTTTCTTTATTAAATCATTTCATTTTTTGTTGTTTATTTAGTATTTTGTCATTTAAATCCATTCATATTTCACCTCTCCCTCTCATTGCATTTTCCTGTTTGTCTATTTTCTGTTTGTGGATGTCAGTAATGCATGTGTATCCCCATCAGACCAGTCATGCTGTGGTTATGGCTAAGGGCGCCCCCTACCTGCCTGGCACCACACCTGCACCCACTCATTTTACCTGCTCCTGTAGCCACGACGACCAGGTGAGACATGTCATGTGACCTGCCCTCCTTCTCTCCTCTCATTGGTCATTATCAACACCACACTTCCTGTTCTTGCCAAAAGTGTTTTCAATGAGTTTTATTGCTATATTACTATGTTTGAATTTAATTTTGACATTTTAAAGGTGCACTGTGTTAATTTTTCTGACAGAGGGTCCATCAAATGCTTTTCTCCATAGAAATGTTATTGCTTTGTTTGGAATGTTTCACAGTATGGGATTAAATCTTTCTATCTTCACGAAGACCAAACTAGACCAAGTTACATGTCAGATCCATAGAGGGGCAACTCTGCTCACAGCCAAAATGCCTGTTTTTCTAGGTATTTTTGAGCTTTATAAACGCCTGTAATTGAATACATGTAAGAAAATGCATTTTATTTATTAGGGGCCTTTCTGGACACTCAAGGTTGCATTACAACAAGTATAATATACATTATAGGCAGTTAAAAACAGTTAAACATTTAAACAATACACATTTTTAAAACAGTAAAACATTTAAAACATGTAAAAGGACAGTGCAGTTATGGTTGGAGTGAAAAGGCCAATCTGAACAGATGAGTTTTGAGTTTGGTTTTGAAGTTTTGGAGTGTGTCAGTGTTGTGGAGGTCAGGAGGGAGAGAGTTCCAGAGCTGGGGAGCAGAGCAGCTGAACGCCCTGCTCCCCATAGGGACCAGACGGGCAGAGGGGACAGAGAGCTGGAGAGAGGAGGAGGAGCGCAGAGAGCGAGCAGGTGTGGCGATATGGAGGAGGTCAGTGAGATATGGAGGTGCAAGGTTGTGGAAGACTTTGAATGTGTGGAGCAGGATTTTGTTTTGAATGCGGTGTGTGATGGGGAGCCAGTGGAGCTGTTGTAGGATGGGTGTGATGTGGTTGATTTATGTGTGATAATGCGAGCGGCTGAATTCTGAACCACTTGAAGTTTATGTAGAGTTTTTTGTGGGAGGCCAAACAGAAGAGAGTTGCAGTAATCCAGGCGGGAAGTGACGAGGCTGTGTATGTGTATGAGTACGTCAGTGGACTGAGGAGTAAGGGAGGGCCGGAGACGATGTATGTTGCGGAGGTGTAAGTAGGCAGAGCGGGTGATGTTGTTTATGTGAGAGGTGAAGGAGAGGGTGCTATCTAGGATACACCCAGACTCCTTAACCTGAGGGGAGGGAGAGATGGAGGAGCCGTCGATGTGAATGGAGAAATTATTGATCTTGCTTAGGGTGGATTTGGTGCCTACAAGAAGAAGTTCAGTTTTATTGCTATTGAGTTTGAGAAAGTTGGAGGTGAGCGAGGATTTCACTTCATTGATACAGGTGACAAGGGCTGATGATGGGAGTGTGGAGTTTGGCTTGGTGGAGAGGTAGAGCTGGGTGTCATCCGCGTAGCAGTGGAAGTGCATGTAGTGTTTCCGGAAAATATGGCCGAGGGGGAGAAGACAGGTGATGAAAAGGAGGGGACCGAGGACAGAACCCTGGGGAACACCTGTGGAGATGGAGGCAGAATGAGACGTGAAGGATTTTAGTTGAATGAACTGAGTGCGGTCGGAAAGATAGGAATGAAACCAGTTGAGGACTGTGCCAGAGATGCCGATAGAAGAAAGTCTATTGAGGAGGATGGAATGAGAAATGGTGTCGAAGGCCGAACTAAGATTAAGCAGAAGGAGAATGGTTAATAAACCAGACTCAGCGGAAAGGAGAAGATCATTTGTGATTCTGAGAAGGGCTGTTTCAGTGCTATGGTGGGGACGGAAGCCAGATTGAAAATGTTCATACAAGTTATTAGAAGACAGATGAGCGTGGAGTTGGGAAGAAACTGTTTTTTCAAGAATTTTTGAGATGAATGGAAGGTTGGAGATGGGACGGAAATTATTGAGGTCAGTGGGATCTGAGCCAGGTTTTTTGAGGATGGGAGTAACAGCAGCAGTTTTCAGAGGAGAGGGGACAGTACCAGAGGTGAGGGAGGCGTGAATTATATTGGTGATTAGAGGAGCTAGAGAAGGAAGTGTGGCTTTGACAAGGGCAGTGGGGAGTGGGTTGAGTTGACATGAGGAGGTTTTGGATTTATTGATAAGTTTGGAAATTTGATTAACAGAAGAAAGGGTAAATGGTGAGAAAGGGGTGTCAGACATAGGAAATGGAATGGCAGGTACGGGTAGAGCAGAGGAGGGAGTAAGCTGTTGGTGAATATGTTGGATTTTTGTGGTGAAGTGTGAGGCCAGGATATTGCAGAAATCAGATGAATAGAGGTGTGATGGAAGAGAGTCAGAAGGATTGGTGATGTTAGACATGAGTGAGAAAAGGGTCTTGGAATTTCCTTCGTTGGAACTGATTAAACTAGAGTAATATGAAGATTTGGTTTTGGTCATGCAGTCTTTGTAGTGAAGAGTGTGCTGTGTGTTCAAGTCTTTGTCAATAGTCCAGTTTTATTGTAGAGCCTTTTGAGTTGCCGGCCTGTTGCTTTTAACTGTCTAAGAGTGGGGGTGTACCAGGGTGCAGTGTGAGTGAATGAGACAGATCTGGATTTCAGTGGAGCAAGTGTATTGAGAATGTTGTGCAGATGGGTATTGTAATGTGAGACAAGTTGATCTGGCGTTGTCTGTACTTGGAAGGTTACTAATATGAGAAGATAAAATGTCCAAGTTTATGTCCTTAATTTTACGGAAAGTTATGGTGTGTGAAGGATTGTGTTTGGAAAGAGGAAGATTTGCATTAAATGTAAGAAGCATATGATCAGAAAATGGGATGAAGTTGGCTATACGGGTATTACACCTGAACAGCAGATTAAGTCCACAATATGTCCTTTGGAGTGAGTGGGAAAATTAACAAACTGATGCAAACCAAAACTGTCCAGACAGGATGTGAAATCATTGGTGAGTGAGTTACTGACCATGTCCAAGTGAATATTGAGGTCCCCTAATAATATGACATTTGGTGAAAGTGTGGAAACGTGTTAGAAAAGCTGCGAAGTCTGTTAAAAATCCTTGTTTGGTTTTGGAGGTCTGTAAATAATCACAACAATAGTCGGGAGTAGATCCTGAGAGCCAACATGCAGTCGCCTCAAACGAGTGATATACAGGTACAGTCACAGGAGCTACCCTCAAACTCTCGCGGTAAATTACCGTGAGACTGCCCCTCAACCGGTGACACGAGGTTGGGAGAGGTAAACAAACCCTGGAGGAGTAGCTTCGTTGAGATGAGCGAAGTCATTTTTCTGCTGCCACGTCTCCATCAAGCACAAAAAGTCTAACTTACGGTCTGCCACAAGATCCTGGACAAGATGGCCCTTGTTGGTGAGAGAGCGGGTGTTAAAAAGGCCAAAATTGACTGAAGTGCAGCCACGGAAAGCCGTGTTCGCCGCTCTCGGGACTTGCAGCAGGGCATGCTCAGCACGGCGACTGGTGTTTCTCTTTGGGTAGCGAGAAGTGGACCAGAACGACGGGATGGAGCTGGTTTTGTTGTACTGGAAGGCCCAACTTGAGCCACAGTGGATGGGTCTGCGACGAGGCACGTAGAGAGTGACCGGGTGTAGGAGCAGAGCAGGCGCTGGCGCATAATGTGGTGTATGTATATGGAGTTTAAACTCGGAGGTGGAAAACTGGAACAGGGCTGTCGCTGAATGGTGGATAGTGGACAGGATGAACCAGAGGAGTACCAGCCACACAGTTAATCCACATCGTTGTGGCTGCGACTTCTGCGAGGTGGTGTTGGGAGCTAGGCTGTTGCTAGGTGACGCACAACAGGTAAGCAAAAAGTAGCTTGAACACACGCACAATCACGCCGACAGTTTATGTGTTGTGGTGAGATAATAAAAGTAGTGTGCCAACCACTATTAAACCACAAATGCAGAGTCCTCAGGCATTATTACACCGAAAAAAACGGAATGGCAGCGGCAGCCATAAAACGCGCCAGCATTCTCCAAACCGGAAACCGGAAAGCAGTTAATGTCATACTGTGTAACATTCCAGGCAGAGCAATGACATCTCCATAGAAACAGGTGACAGACCCTCAACCAGAAAAGTTACACAGTGCTCCTTTTAAAGTCTTGAATATGTTGTAATGATTAAAACCAGCTCATTAGATTTAAGGCATGAAAACTACAATTTGTCCTAAACTGTTTTGTTGCCACTGGAATGCAGTTTGTAGATGTGATGGCTCTTTACTTCACTGCAAACCAAACATTTTTAATTGAGTTTAAATTAAAACCTCTCAGACACATAGATCTGTTTTTAGACAATATTCCAGATGTTATTACAGCTAGCACAATGAAGCTGTTTCTTATTTTGAATCTGTTTTGCTATATCTTTATCAAATTTGTTACTAAATATTTCTACTGTTAGGTTTGTTCACTCGCTCTGCAAAAAAGGAATATTTACAAGAGTTAAAATGACAGTGCAACCTGGAGGTAGCATTGCACAAGATATATAGCATTCACAATAGTGGTCAGAAAATGGCTAGTTTCTAATATTTTTCCAAAATTGTGCAAAACTAGCATACATTTTTAGCTGTTTATTTATTTTAATTAGGACGGTGCATATTAATCAAATGTGTAAAAAGCAGCTTCAACAAAAAATGTGGAAAAGGCAGGTATTAGCGTTAAATCTTCAATTATACAACAGCAGACATTACCCATCTATGTCACAAATACTGAAGTAAACATGTTCAAATTAAATATTGATTGTATTAATAATACTTTGTCATTCAAGTATCCAATGTATTTTCATTATTTTAGTTAGTTAGTTAGTTATTTTAAATAATTTTTTCCTGTTTAACTTCTTGATGAATGAAGCATAATGATCTCCTTGCTTTGGATGCCACATTCAAACTTTTACAGCAAATGGCATCCCAGGTGAAGTTATGCTTGTCATTTTATCTGATATAGATTTTCCCTTTTTGCAGTGTACTCCCAATGTATTTTATAAGCAGTCCTGTTCTGAAAGCCACATATCCTTCTTCAAGTTTAGTGGTTCTAGTCCCTGTTTTTAGATAAGTTCCCACTGAAAAGCCCTGTGCAGCGTTAGCCTGTAGCACTAAGTGCGTTTGTGTGTGTATGTGTCTGGTTGTGTGTAGATCCCGGATTCGATCATTTCGCGAGGCGTTCAGGTGCTTCCTCGAGATTCGGCCTCTTTAAGCTCCACCCCCTCTGAGTCTCCACGGGCAACACAGGCCACCTCCCGCCTGTCCACCGCCTCATGCCCCACCCCCAAGGTACAAACGGCACCCAACAGCACCCAAAACACAGCACCCAACAGCACCCAACAGCACCCAATCCAGAAACCAACACACGCACCACATGAGTCAAAGACTGAACAGAAATCTACCCCCCTCCTTGCTCAAAATCTATCTCATGTTTAAAAAAAAAAGAAGATGAATTTGCAACAAACCATTTTATAAGCTAACTTAGACTCGGGTCTTGTGTGCTTTTTGAACTGAATGGGAATGAATGGGACTTTAGGATTTCTTAAACATCATTGAACTGTCTTCAGTTGTGATTCATAGAAAAATGTCCCAAGAACATGTATCATGTAAACGGCAGGTACCAAGCTGTAGCATTTATACTGGTTTAGTTTTTATTAGCACACTTATCAAATCAGTCTATTAAATCATATACAATAACTGAAAGTATATTTGCAAAGTACCCAATTTCTTAATTGGGTAATGCAACAAAAGAAAAGTGAAAAATTTAAAAGTATTTTCTCACATGACACATGCTGTAGAAAAGTAAAATGTCATCACAGTTTTTACAAACAGCTTTGATGTCAATTGAACCCCCATTACTTTAGTTCAACTAAACCTCAGTGTTTCTGAATATTTTAAAACACATTTCTGTGAAGGGTGCGTTCACACTTAGCACATACACCACACCAAAATCAAGACAAGATCAGGGCAGGATTAGACCGGTACCTGTCCCTCACCAGACCGGTACCAGACCAGGACTACATCAGGAAGACCAAGTCTATCTACATCAGGTCTTGGACCAAAACAGTACAAGTGTGAACGCAGCCCTAGAGTCATTTTTCCCACACATTTAAACCACACACTCTGTCCAAATGCAGCCTCTGTATCTGTGTGCAGGTTCAGTCTCGATGTGGCAGCAATGAGAACATACTGAGAGCCAGTAAGTTCAGTAAGAGACATTTTGTTTTCTCTCAAACACCCCCCTTCAGTCTGGTGCTTCTGTGATGTTTCACTCCCCTCTCCTCTCTCAGGTCACAGTGCAGTGGACATCAGTAAAGTAGCGCGTCGTCACCGTATGTCCCCGTTCCCTTTGACATCGATGGACAAAGCGTTCATCACCGTCTTGGAGATGACGCCCATCCTGGGGATCGAGGTCATTAACTACAGAGGTGAGAGCTACTTTCTCTGTCTGTGTGCACTTTGAGTTTACTGTAGGTTTAAAAGTGTGAAGAATCCCTCAGTCGTCCAGGTAGAATCCATGGTAAAGGGAGAAATTCAATTTGTCCAAGCTACTTCGTCGTTCAGAACTGACGAAGTAGCTTGGATGAGCTGCGAAACATCTTCAACCAAATAAACTTTGTCCAGTTGACAAATTTCTCCCTTTACCACTGTAGGTTTGAAAGTTAAGAACACAAAATAAAAAAGGAAAAGTACCGTTATATTATACAATAGGGATTCTTGAGAGCTTTTAAGAAATGTTATAATGTTGCTACCTCCTCAAAAACATACCCAGAGCCAAGAATCGGTTTGCTAGCTTCTGAGCGGTCTCTTTCATGGCGTAGCAGCCGCCCTGTGTGTTTGCGTTCGCTAAATCACGGGTTAGTATGTGGGTTGTTCACTTACCTGGGGTTGAAGCTTATTGGCTGGTTAACTGCCAATCATGCGAGCGGCACGGTCTATATGCGGAAGCGAGCACAAAATGTTTGTGTCCCAATTTGCATTGTGCGCACTCCGGAGGGCGGGTTCGTCAAGAGATCTACGCTACTGGTAAGCTACGCTGTTTCCATTTATTGAGCTGTTGTTTAAGTTAATTTGGTGCGCTACCGCTATTTATGGACATGGTTCATATGCGTGGTTAACTTTTGTGCCAGTGTTGTGTCGCGTTGATAAAACATTGTTTCACTGTCAGCTCAGTAGTCTCCATGGCAGCTATATACCATAACAATTGTATGATACAGTGGTACCTCACCTTACGAAATTAATTTGTTCCAGAAGTGGTTTCGTAACGTGAATTTTTTGTAAGTTGAGTAGCTATTTCAATGGAAAAAGCCTGATTCGTTCCAAGGCCCCGTTCCAAGTTTTTTTTTATAGTGTAACATTTTTTTTATAGTGTAACATTGTGTTCTGCGTCCTGATTGGCTAAGAGACTGTAGACCCAGGACTAAACGTGGACTATACCAGGTCTAGACCAAGGTCTAAACCAGGACTGGACCAGGTGGATTAAAGCGCCGCGTGCAGGTCTATTTCCTGGTTTCGTGCTAGCTCTGCTATTAGCAGCAGCACCGGTGTACCTCACGAGTCACGGCTGAGGTGAGTGGGGGGAAGGGGGAGGGCGGAGAAGTGTGCGCGCGGACACGTGTGTGATAGCGCAGCATGACCCGGCGCGGGCCCCCACGCTTCACTATTAATACATTTTGTTGAAAATCTATGAAAGTTTGAGTGTTTAAACGAGAGACAAATGTGAGAAAAGTTTAAATCCAGTCTGAGAAAAGCGTATAATGTGTGTGGCTGGGCGCGCATTATTTGAATTTTTGAGATTTCGCGTTTCGTAACTTGAATTTTCTTTCGTATCTAGAGACCAAAATTTAACGTGAAGGCGTTTCGTAACTTGGAATTTTCGTTTGTTGGGTCTTTCGTAAGGTGAGGTACCACTGTACTAGCGTTTTTATTGTCACGGTTAGTGGATTGGGTGATTTATTTAGACAACATTCATGTATTGGCAATGTGTATTTGATTTGGGCTAAAATTGACTTTGCTAATTTGCTTTTGTGTGAAAATAGAATGTATAATCAGAATTGGTGCATTTCTGTATTTAGATACTTAGATTAGATTTTTGTGTATGGAAATGTACTTCACACACACACACAGATGATTTTTGTCTCAAAGGAAACTGAGGTAATGTTATGAGATGGAGAGAAAGTATTAGTTATTCAGTGTTAAGAGCTTTCTCTGATTTTCTTTTTTGTTAAGAAAGTTGATTACAGGCATAAAAAAGACATGTTGGATTTAACATGCTAGTGTTTTCTATAACTGCCTAGTAATGTCTATCTTCTTGTCAGTGATATGTTGCACTTTTACAGTTACTGAAACTCATATGAGTGACTGAAGCACTAATCATTCAGATTTTTGCCTTTTAATAGGCAACTTGCTTGTTTTATAACGTCTTTTATTGCTTGTGTTGCTTGAGGCAAGGAATGTATTGTATTTTAAGTATGAGCAGAGTTTTGCAAACCGGATTGCCAGTTTTTCAGTAGGCCTGGTGTATTGTCTGTTGGGCACTAAATAAACAAAAGGATACTATTTTGAAATTTCATTTCTGTTTCTCTCTTTTTCTTCTCAATAACTTTAAAGCACTTGGGAGTAAAGTTGTCAATTTGTATTGAATTGAAATTAACCGTATCGAATCGAATCGTACCGGATCGTTTACTAATTTTATGAATCGTCCCTGAATCGAATCGTAGCCTGTGAATCGAGATTCGAATCGAAGCATTTTGTGAGTGAAAGATTCACAGCCCTACCAGGTATGTTTCTGATGAGGAAACAATATTATAATCAGAAAATAGCCCATTAAAGGTGCTCTGTGCTGCTTGTCTCCATGGAGATGTAATTGCTTTGCCTGGAATGCTCCACAGTATGGCATTTAATTGAGCTATCTTGCATTTTGCAAGTGCAGCAAATACAGGTGTTCATTGCTAAAGCCATGCATTACTTACTGTGTGAGTGGGATCGCCTTTCCACAGATCTGATCAGCTGTTTGTCTCCATGGAGATGGGTACATGTAATGCCATACTGTGGAACATTCCAGGCAAAGCAATAGCATTTCTATGGAGAAATGTAGCAGACAGACCCTCCACCAAAACATTACCTAGTGTACCTTTAAACATTTTTATTAGCCACCTTAGTAAGTTCCTTAATGCAGAGTTTATGTAACAATAGCATGATAAAAAAGCAGAGGAAACTATATAGACCATGATTCTTTGCTCTATTTTAGTACAGCTTGCTTGATAAAATTACTGCTTTTAAACACTTCAATCTTAATCTTTCGAAATACAATAATTCCTTGACTTGTCTGGGTATTTCGGGGGAATAAGTTACTACAATACAATCAGCCTGCCCAAAATACCACTGATAATATTATACAGTGAGTTCTGGATATTCATGGACCTTGATAATTGATACTTTGCAGCTGATGCCATCAACATTCCCTTGGGGTGTGGAGCTAACTGAAAACACTGCTCTGACTGAAGCTTTGTTACTCAAATTGGGCTCAATCTGATCTTTAACACGTGACCAGAAAGAGCTGAAACGGCAACAGGTGATTTGTGCTGTTAAACAAGCCTCTCACACATAAAATTACAGTCACAAGCTACCTAGCATTAGCCAGCAGTTTTTCCAGTTAGTCACTCTCACCTTTTGGTTGAAAATCAAACTCCTGAACTGGACCATGAGCGCTTGCATTAATCCTAGGCTCCTGAAAATGTTTGTTTAAAATAAATTTTTAAGTAAGTTTCAGGTAGGGTTGCCAACTCCCTGAAAAATAAATAAGGGACACCTCATTGGCAGGACCGGCCGGCCAGATTGCCTTCACCCTTCGTGGTGTAGTGAATCTTTTTAGCCCTTTTTTGTATGTGTGAAGCAATTTTTTTTTTTTTTTACTATTTGACTCAAACCGGAATTGAATTGGATGCATATCTGAGTGATATGAACACAGGGAAAATAAATAATTATCAGCAATTTATTTTTAATACTAAATAACAAAATTAACAGAATAAAATAACTGTATGTCCTGCTTAACTTAAACCTGGATAAACAGGGATGAAAGTGACCAGTAATGGAAAAAAGCTGAAAGTCACCGAAAAGCTAGTGGGGTCCGGGTGCATGCTCCCCCAGAAAATTGTTCAACTCTAGATGCTCTGAGATGCAATCTGGACTCATTCTAGCCAATAAAAACTAAGATGTCAACCACCCATTTTGGGGGGGAAAATGCCCTTTCTCCCTCTTGATGATCCCACTTTGCACGATCTTCTCACAAAATTTGACTTGCACTGGATGGAATCAGCTCGGGATGCATAGTTTGGACAGTAGCTGCTGACAGCCAGACTCAAGCTCACTTCTAAATGATCATCAGTCATGGTGGAACAGTACTTGGGCTTAATGACAATCAGCCAAATGGATGTTGTGACAAACTGATGCATTTGTGCACTTTTATTAGGCAAAATTCAACCACATGTTGCTGTAGACCTGCTCTGTGCTGTAGACCTGCTCTGTGCTGTAGACCTGCTCTGTGCTGTAGACCTACTCTGTGCGGACGCTGTAACATAAATTTAGATTAGTTTTTGCTTTGCACGTAGTCGTAGTGCTAAAAACATGGTAAAAGTTTTTTGCTAAAGGCAGCGGCCGTAATGAAATATGATCACAATCATCTCGAAATATGATCACAATCATCTCGAGACCAAGACCGGACACCGGTCGACTGGTAGATGGTGATTGACGTATTGGGCACCCTGGTTTAGACACTATTTTTGATTCACATGGTAATACGGGACAAAGTGCGTCCCTTTTCAGCTCAATACGGGATGCATACTTTTGTTTCTGAATACGGGACGATTCCGTTTTTCAAGGGATGGTTGGCAACCCTAGTTTCAGATTATCTTAAAACGTATTTGACAGTGTTTGCTAATGTGTGTATTGTGTCTTCATGGTAACAACTGAACATGCCACCATAGAGATACATGTAGAACACCCCGATTGCGATGTCACTGCAAAATATTGATTGGTTTTCTTGATATCTTGTGTGTTTTGTTTAGATGGATTGGGCCGGGTTCTAGCTCAGGACATCTATGCCAAAGACAACCTCCCTCCATTTCCTGCTTCTGTAAAAGACGGATATGCTGTACGAGGTAAGATACAGCAATATATTAGGATTTAATTAAATGAGAATAAATAGCTCAGTGTCAGTATTTTAAGTATACTGGCACATTTAGCAAACATGCAAAGGGGTGGTAAAGAGTTCTCCCATTATTAAGATTTAAAGAGCATTATTTATTCACTCCATACTTGGCTGTGGTAAGATACTATAACATATCACAGTGTTAAATTTGTGCTAAAATTATTGTTATGCCTTTGAATGAACAAACACATATTATTTTTGGTATTGATTCTAAAGTATAAGTTCTAAATAAACTTTTAATCTTAGACTTATTGCGAAACACTGATGAGAGCATGGTCCTAGCGACTCCAAAATCACCAGTTTAGTCCTGGTTTAGTCTTGGTTTTTAGTCCTACTGTAGTCCTGATTTAGTCCTAGTTTACTCTTGGTTTAATTTTGATTTAGCCCTGTGGTAATCCTGGTTTAGTCCTGCCTCAATCCTGCTTTGGTTCTAATTTAGTTATGTTTAGAGCTTGTGTAGTCCTGGTTTAATCCTGGTTTAGTCCTAGTGTAGTCCTAGTGTAGTCCTAGTGTAGTCCTAGTGTAGTCCTAGTGTAGTCCTGGCTTAGTCCTGGCTTAAACCTTGTGTAGTCCTGGTTTAAACCTTGTGTAGTCCTGGTTTAATCCTGGTTTAGTCCTGAACCAGTTCTGGTTTAGTCCTAGTGTAGTCCTGGTTTGGCCTTGGTTCAGTCCTGGCTTAGTCTTGGTATAGTCTTGGTTTAGTCCTGGTCAAGTCCTGGTTTAGACCTTGTTTAGTCCTGGTTTAGTTTTGGTTAGTTGGATCTTGGGCCCAAAACTATCTCACAAAGTTACTTCACCTCCAATGTACACAACTACACCAATACTGTCTGTGGCTCTCCATACCATTATATTTGTATATCATGACGTTACTGTGTTGCCTTTTTACTGTCATGTTTCTCATTTCTATAAATAACTGCATTAACATCATGTTCATTGACCTTTAGCTGCGGATGGCCCTGGAGACCGCTTCATCATGGGGGAGTCTCAGGCTGGACAACAGGTCTGCCCTAACGCATTAACACGTGTCTAATACAGGCAAACACAAGGGGCTCATCATATGACCTAATAATGTAAAAAATGAGCGGCTCATTATATTATGCAAAATGGACTCTTGTGAGCTTTTAGCCACGTTTTTACCGCCTCAGAAACATACCTGTTTTTGTTTCATTTACACATGGCAAAAGGAGAAATTGAATTTGTTCAACTTCACAAGTTTATTTGGTCGAATACGTTTCGCAGCTCATCCAAACCTACAAACACGTTAAGACAGAAACTAGTCAACCCAAAGGAAAAAACACCGAGCCACAAACAAACCAATGTGGTCTACTTCATTCAGTGTAGTGAAGACTGCAGTGAGCGGAGAAACAAAACAACCACTTCACAAGAGAATGTACCAACACAGACGGGAGAGCCTCAATCTGCCGTACATCTCCACCTAGAAGCCACGGGCCACTCATTTGAGGACGGTGAGGTTCAGATCTTAGCCAGAGAAAAGAATTGGCTTGAGAGGGGAGTTAAAGAGGTGATTTTTGTCAAGAAAGAGAATCCTTCCTTGAACAGAAAAGGAAGTCTCAGACATCATTTGCCTCCCATTTATAACTCTATCCTCAAACCTAAATCAAAACAAACATGGAGAACAATAGGACTAGCCAGGTCAGGTCCAGAGGTGACCCCACACGCCACTCCCAGTGCATATTTAATAGGCCCACCTAACTAACAGAAACTGTAAACAAGTAGATGTGGTAGTTTCAGAGTAATTTCATTGTATTTAGCTCCTCCCTTCAGGCAGATATAAGGCAGGTGTCCACCAGCGTCTTACCAGAACTGAAGAAGCAACTTGGATGAGCTGCGAAACATATTCTACCAAATAAGTTTTGTCCAGTTGACAAATTGAATTTCTCCTTTTGCCATGGATTCTATCTGGATGACTGAGGGATTCTACACACATCTTCATTTACGCATGTTTGAGTAATCCTGGTTTATTAGTCTATGTCTCCAAAGATCAAGATGCTCTGTTCCACCTTGTGATGTCATGAAGTGGTAGTGTTCAAATTAATAGTTGTTTTTTACCTTTTGTTCAGTAAAGATTGGAAATTCCAGGGCTGAAATCATCCAAATGATTATAGTGAAAGTGTATGGAGTTTAAAAACACAGTGGAGCACTTCCTGTATTACCACATGACATCACAAGGTGGAGCACAGTGTCTTCTGTTTAAGAGAAGAACTCTGCCGGGTTTGTGTGTTAAATGTGTGAATGAAACAAAACACAACTCCAGGCATGTTTGTGATGAGGAAACAACATTATGACATAGATCTGAAAATTGCGTCATATGAGCCCTTTAAACTGCAGTATGTGGATTCTTGTGCATTTTATTTTTTCTTTTTTTTTCCCCCTTTTTTCAAAAAGTGCTAGATTTTGTCTTGGATTGTTGTTCCCCTTTATTAGACTAGACCTGAGTTATTTATTTATTTATTTTTCCTAGATTCGACCTTCCTAATGAAATCATGATCTACACTAATCCATTAAAGGTCCCATGGCATGAAATTTTCACTTTCTGAGGTTTTTGGACGTTAATGTGAGCTCCCCTACCCTGTTTAGGCCCCCCCCCCCTTCCCCCATGGCTAAAAGTTGCGAAATGTCTAAACTGAGCATTTGCGGTCCTTTTCTGCATTTGAAAAAAACACAGCTCAAACGGGCGATTCTGAACAAAGCAACTATGTGACGTCACATCGAAAAATGCAGCTCCACCCCCCGTCTGGATGTCTACCCACCGTCTCTGTAAATCACGCCCAGAGAGTTTGGACCGCGAATGAGCTATGCAATGCGAAATGCGTTTTTTTTATTTGCCTGGAGGCACGTACGAGTTTTTCTAGGCTCGGAAGTCCTTTATCTGAGCCTCTGGACATCTGAAACAGCAGTGGTTTAATTTTATTTTCTGTGAAAAGGTGTTTTTTTTCATTGAAACGCCTCTCCTTTCTTCCTTCGCGCTTATATACACGGAAGTGGGGCCAGCACACAGCGCACCGCTAAAACAAGGAACCAGCGGCACATTTGCCCCCCCCCCCCCCACCCGCTCCTCTAACCTATCTCTGTCCTTCTCATTTGCATTCAAGCAACAACGCCCAGAATGAGTTGTTCAGAGAGAGATTTTCTGACTCTGACTGTACATGTGTCTTTCTCATGCACTGAGTCTTGATTTTGGAGCAGGATTCATTTACAGTATTAGGGAACCATTAAGGCACCATATAAAAGCATCAAGAAGTACCATGTCATGGGACCTTTAAGTGCAGTCATGGCATATATGTATGTATAGGCCTATATATAACTACCCTACTAGCTGCTGCGTTCCAAATAGGAAACACTTCCGGCTGCCTCGACTCTGGCTCCATATCACTTTATACTGCTCCTCTCTCTGTAACTGCCGCTGTCAGGCTTCTCATTTTAGTCTTAAAATGTTTGTATTAACCTGCTCTATGTTCCTGGTGACATTTTTTTCCATAAATCAATTCCTATTCCTAATATGAATTGTGCTCCAAATTTGCCCCTATAACTGCTAGCCTTAGTACTTGTTATCTGGAAAAGGTGGTGTGACTAGTTTGGAAAAAAAAAAGTATTAACATTACATAACATATTAATATAGTATTCATTTAAATACATGTGTGTTTATCCAGTAAAGTCAGACATTTACTTGTGTAAATCTGTCTGTAGCCCACTCACACCGTGATGCCAGGTCAGGTGATGAGGGTGACAACAGGAGCCCCGATTCCGTGTGGAGCTGACGCCGTGGTCCAGGTGGAGGACACAGAGCTGCTGAGAGAGTCTGAAGATGTGAGTTTTGCGCAAGAAATTCTCTCTATTAAACTGCATCTGTTTTTATTTATCTTATTATATATTATATATTATTGTTAAACTACTATTACAAGTACTTTTTCATTTTATATTTTTGTACCATATAACTACACCTAATGAGAAAGATTTAATTTATAACCACTATTGCTAATATTTCATTAATACTCCAATGAACTCCAATTAATTACTGTAATTTCCGGACTATAAGCCACTACTTTTTTCTCACATCTTGAACCCTGCGGCTTATACAACGATGCAACTAATTTATGGACGGATTGTTTATCAACACAGCGGATGCGCGTGCAGCCTGATTGCAGAAAGTGCAGCTGTTGGTGTGGTTAACATGGGTTAAGTTTAGGGTTAATTAGGGTTAGGCACTATCTAGTGCTGTTGTCAGCACTAAAACACTTTATCACCATGTGATA
This sequence comes from Paratrypauchen microcephalus, assembly GCA_036785185.1. Lineage (NCBI taxonomy): Eukaryota > Metazoa > Chordata > Actinopteri > Gobiiformes > Gobiidae > Paratrypauchen > Paratrypauchen microcephalus. Next base: position 9,716,209 of record JAVJIX010000017.1, read on the forward strand.
AAATAAGTTATGATGCTAAATGAACATTAGTGAGTGGAATACGTCTTAATAACCCATATGCATTAAATGCAGGTGAGTGCGTACATGACGAGAAGAAACGTCTCAAATTTCAGTAGCCGGACATCCACTCATACCTGATCGATGCACCTATCCCCGCCCCCTGGGAGAGGCTGAAATCTGCTGAAGTCCTACGAGACACTGACATGATCCCAGACACTGACACAATCCCAGACACTGCAGGAGACATGCGCAGTAGAGCATGAAGTGATGAGGGTGCAAGAGTGAGACAGACACGTCAAGAGACTACGCGGTGAGGAAGATGTTAGTTTGATTTTGGTTGAACAGTTATTTTGCGCTTCATGCACACACACTCATGGAAAACACACAAAGAAGTGCTTATGATGCAGCTTTGAAGTTAACACCTGCGGCTTATAGACAGGTGCGGCCTACATATGTACAAAAATAAAATTCTTTGAAATTGATATGGCTTATATTCAGGTGCGCTCAATATAGTCTGAAAATTATGGTAAGTAATGGCCAACCCTGACTCTTTCTAGTTGAAATAAATTGAATATTTAACACTCTCTATTTGGTTTATGTTGGCCCTCCCTCATAAGTATTTTTTATTTTTTTTATGATAATCTCTTAATCTCTGTGTTGTTTTAGGGCACTGAGGAACTGGAGGTGAGGATTATGGTCCAGGCTCGACCCGGACAAGACATCAGGTAAATACAGAGATTAAAGAATAGGTTAGGTAGAATAGGTTTAGCCAAAATCCAGTTCATATATTGCACAACCTATGATATCTCTTAAAATACATACACTTTTACTGGTTAAAGATCATTTATTTTTACTACTTTGTAAATTAATCAAATATATGAAGTAAAAAGTTAAATAACTTGATAATACTGATTTCCCCCCCTCAAAGTAGCTACCCTTTGCTTTGCGTGAAAAGTCCCTCAGTCGTCCAGGTAGAATCCATGATAACAGGAGAAGTTCAATTTGTCAACTGGACAAAGTTTGTTTGGTTGAAAACGTTTCGCCGCTCATCCGAGAGGCTTCGTCAGCTCTAATACGAATACTGGTAAGACACTTGCTTATATCTTGCTGTAGGGAGGAGCTACCTAGCTAACTACTTTCCGGAACTATCTCATTGGTTTCCGTCTTTTGTTTCTCTGGCGTCTAGCTAATCTTGAATTGGTTTGAGAGGGGAGTTAAAGAGGCTATTTTTGTCAAAAAAGAGAATCCTTCTCTGAACAGAAATGGTGGAGTCAGACATAATTTGCATCCCATCTACAATTCCATTCTTAAGCCTAGATCAAGCAAACAGGGAAACAATAGGGCTAGCCAGGTCAGGGCCAGAGGTGTGAAAAACAGGCGTGTAGGGATGAATAGGGATCGTTAGCTAGACGCCAGAGAAACAAAAGACGGAAACCAATGAGATAGTTCCGGAAAGTAGTTAGCTAGGTAGCTCCTCCCTACAGCAAGATATAAGCAAATGTCTTACCAGTATTCTTATTAGAGCTGACGAAGCCTCTCGGATGAGCGGCGAAACGTTTTCAACCAAACAAACTTTGTCCAGTTGACAAATTGAACTTCTCCTGTTATCATACCCTTTGCTTTGTTGAACAAGGGTTATTAAACTTAATTTAACATAATTCCGTATATTTTGTGTCATCTACTATATTTGATGTCTTCTGTATGTACAGTATAAAGACTGTAGAAAGTCATACAAATAAAGAAAAACATTGAATGAGAGGGTGTGTCCAAACTTTTGACTGGTAATGTATATTTATATAACCTTTTTAACACACAGGTCTCTCTTATGATGCATCTGGCCATGCAAATATTCTGTCTGGAATGTTCCACAGTACAGCATTAAACATCTTCATTGAACAAACTGGTGCTGGACTTCCTACCAAAAAGTTACATAAAGCACCTTCAATTGACAAAACTTTTCAATTTTTAAATAGACTACTGTTTGCAAAAGAATAAATAACAAATTATTTCCCTGTGTGTTAAACCTGTCCCTCTCCTCCCCAGGCCCATTGGTCATGACATCCGCAGAGGGGAGTGTGTTCTGGCCAAAGGCACCCACATGGGCCCCTCTGAGATCGGGCTCCTGGCCACAGTCGGGGTCACAGAGGTCAGCGTGCACAAGTTCCCTGTGGTGGCCGTCATGTCCACTGGAAACGAGGTACAAACACACAAAATAAGCATGCACCATACATTTACACTTTATTCATCTACATCGGAAATTACACAGTAGTTTAATTACAAGGTAAATACAAGCTTTATAATAATAGTAAAAAGCTCATCAGATAGTGGTTAAGTATGGGGGGAAAAATGCATAATAAAAATGCATGATAGTTTTTGCTAGTAATTAACAAAATAAAATGTGAAGTTAACGATAAGCAAATATTCATGGATTTAAGTGATTCTTTCCTGACTGGAATGGGGAAAGGTCCTCACAAAATCCTTCAAAAAATGTAAAAATTTTTATTTTAATTGTGTTATTGATAGAACAAAAAAGACTTGTTGCCATGCCAAATCCTTTACATTAGAAAGGAATCCTTATGTCTGAAACGCACAAATATAATTCATGTCCAAACACCATGACTGAAGAAAGTCAACTCTGCTAATGGCATTATAAATTATATAAAAAATTAAAAATGATGACAAACAATATCTAAAATTGGGGGTAGTAACATTGGGTTTACTCTTTTGCTATGACAACCCTAATTAAAGGCCAGCCTATGTTAATTGTTTTCAAAGTGGAAGATACTTTTTAATAAGTTCACATTTACTGTCAAAATGGACTAGAAAACACAGGTATTTGTTGTTACTTCATGATAATAACCTGTTTTTGTGAAGCTGCTGAACCCAGAGGACGACCTTCATCCTGGAAAAATCCGGGACTCAAACCGCTCGACTCTTTTGGCCACAATCCAGGAGCACGGATACCCCACAATCAACCTAGGCATCGTAGGAGACAAGTACGAGTCAAAGCAGTTTGAATTATACAGATCTGTGTTTATTTTAGCACAAATATTTAATGTTTTTGTGTGTTTAGCCCCGATGACCTGCTCTCAGCTCTCCACGAGGGCATCAGTCGTGCGGATGTCATCATCACCTCAGGAGGGGTGTCTATGGGAGAGAAGGTACAAAACAGATCTGAAGAAAAAAAACAAAACACAAAGCAACTAAACAAAAAGAATTAGAACTTATAAGAAAGGCTATAGGGATGCTGAATATTTAGCTACCATTTTAGATTTGGAGAGTGAAGGTATAACTCAAATCTGAAACAGTTTTGAAAAACCCAATACTGTTTTAAACAGAATAGCGATATTTCATGTTATTCAAAATGTTTTTATTATTTTTTCAAAAAAATCTGTACTGAGAAATTGAATATACAGTGGTCCCTTGCTCTATCGCGGTTCACTGTTCGCAGCCTTGCTGTTTCGCAGATTTTTTTTATTTATTTATTTTTTTGTAGTGTAACTTTTTTTTTTTTAACAGTGTAACATTGTGTTCTGCGTCCTGATTGGCTAAGAGACTGTAGACCTTTGCCGATTGATAGATGGGGGACGCAGGGGGGACCGGGACTAGACCGGGACTAGACCAGGACTAAACGTGGACTAAACGTGGACTAAACTAGGTCTAGACTAGAACTAAACCAGGACTAGACCAGGACTAAACGTGAACTAAACTAGGTCTAGACCAGAACTAAACCAGGACTAGACCAGGATTAAACGTGGACTAAACTAGGTCTAGACCAGAACTAAACTAGGTCTAGACCAGGTCTAAACCTGGACTGGTCTTGGACTAAACCAGGACTGGACCAGGTCTAGACCTGGATTAAATCACTCCGTGCGGCTCTTTGCTGGTTTCGTGTGGCTCTTGCGTTTGTTTGTGCGTGTTTGGTTTGTGGCTCGGGCTGCGAGGACGCGGTCCTGAGGGGGAGGCATGGTCCGGGCGCCGCGGTCCTGAGGGGGAGGCATGGTCCGGGCGCCGCGGTTCTGAGGGGGAGGCATGGTCCGGGCGCCGCGGTTCAATCTCGTGCTCGCAGCCCCAGTGTACGCGCAGCCTCACACCGGTCACGCTGCTCTGTCACGGATTTGTCCACGATGAGGGGGTGCTTCTCCAAGTGGTTGGTGCGCGTCGTATCCCGGGAGTGCCTTTGGATGAGCGCGGTGCTTCCGGCGGATCCAATGACTCATGTCTCCGTGCTCCTCGCGCGTCCGGCGGGGCTCCCGGCGGAGCCCCCACGCTTCAATATTAATACATTTTGTTGAAAATCTACGAAAGTTTGAGTGTTTAAACGAGAGAGAAATGTGAGAAAACGTTAATTCCAGTGTTTTAAGGCGTTTACAGCCTTAAAACATGTATAATAATTGTAAAAAATAAAGTTGTCCTACTTCGCGGATTTCACTCATTACGGGTTATTTCTGGAGCCTAACCCCCGCGATAAACGAGGGACCACTGTAGGTGGTTTGTGTATCGCAGTCATCTCAAATGTTTTTGAAATCAAAGTTTACTATAATTTGGTTGGCCAAGAAAGGAAAAGGAATCTATTAATAATTTATTTAAAGGTACAGTATATAACTTTCTAGAGGTAGCATGTCACCTGCATGTTTATATGGAAATAGAAAGTTAAATGATACTCCATGGAAGATTAGATGGCATCTCCCTTTTTTATGTAAAATGAAAAAAAAAACAAAAAAACGACATGCTTTTATTTTAGAATATTTTTGGGGTCAAATGTTGCCTACTGTGGCTTTAAAAATATATCCAGTGTCTATTTTATTATCATTTGAACATATATATTCCTTGTTTTTAAGGATTATCTGAAGCAGGTCTTGGACATTGACCTTCATGCTCAGATCCACTTTGGACGTGTCTTTATGAAGCCAGGGTGAGACAAATATTAAAGACTTTAGATTAGAATTTTACTCTTTATTTCACCCATATCTTACTCAAATCCTTTCTTTTCCAGTCTTCCTACTACCTTTGCCACTTGCGACATTGATGGAGCTCGGAAACTCATCTTTGCTCTGCCAGGTACTTTAGGAATCTTTTGGTTTTCCTTGGAATGTTTGTAGAGGTCCTTCTATCAAGTATAATCTGTTATTTTTTGGTAAACTACTATATTGACCAGAAAACCTGACCCTCCACACCTCTAGCCATCAAGTACACTATGGTACTTTCCTCTGTAACCCCCAAAATTATTCACACAGTACAAATGTGTTCCATAGACGGACATTTTGAAATCTTGTGTTGTTTTGTTTTGTAGGAAACCCAGTGTCTGCTGTGGTCACTTGTAATCTCTTTGTTATTCCTGCTCTGAGGAAGATGCAGGGAATTCTGGATCCTAGACCTACAATTATTAAAGCTAGGGTATGTATCAATCAATCAATCAGTCAATCAATCAATCAATAATAAGTCAAGAAATGGTAGTGTAACTTAACCTGGACTAGACATGATCATGACAAAGCAAACCAGGAAGTATCATTACAGCCTGATAATGGTTATTTACCATATGCATAATTTAAGTTTGTCTAAGTCAGAACCTTTTGCTGTGTGTTTTGTAGCTTTCTTGTGATGTGAAGTTGGACCCCAGACCAGAGTATCATCGCTGTATTCTCACCTGGCACCACCAGGAGCCACTGCCCTGGGCCCAAAGCACAGGTCTGTTCAGAGGGGGAAATAGAAAGCAGTTCTGCATTTGAAGGCACTGGACTTTTTAAGAAAAAATGCCCTTGTGTCTGCTATATAGCTATAACCAATGACACCTGTGAATTGTTATATTATAATTTATACATTTTAAATCACAGTATTTATCTAAAACAACTTAATAAAAGAAACAAGTCAGACGACTATGGTGTTCAGTGGGAACTGACGTTGCTATAAACATCATAAAAACAAGAAGTCGGCACTTTCTATGAATAGCTGCACATCAGGCTAACGAGAAGCAGATTTTTTTTTTCCATTTGTACCAAAATGACTATACGACGTTGCTAAATCCTACCTGTATCACTGATTAAAATTAAAATTGCCGAAAGAAGTAAGTACAGAGCAATGGGCGTGCACTGGTGGCAAAATGGCGTCTTGAAAATAAGCAATTAAAGATGGCTCGAAAGTGCACAAATCACTCCAAATACAACTTTGAGAGGGTAAGTCAGAAAGAGAAACAGCTATGACATGGTTAAAAATTTTGCAGAATTTGTATAGCAGCTGGGTGGGCTTAGGCTCATAAAGGCATGCATGTGGGACCTGTGGGTTGGACCAACATATGGTGTACTTTGCTCTGGGTGATATGGTGATAAATCAAACTGTGATCCCGTTACGCTTTGATATCCTATTTTAGTGAAATTGCCATATCATAATCTCAAATTTTCTCTCTCTCTCAGGTAACCAGGTGTCTAGTCGCCTAATGTCGATGCGAAGCGCCAATGGTCTGCTCATGCTGCCCCCAAAGACGGAGCAGTATGTGGAGCTGCATAAGGGAGAGGTGGTGGACGTCATGGTCATTGGACGGCTATGATGCAGGTGGCAATATATACACTATTTAAAGGGGCACTGTGTAACTTTTTCTGTCTGTCACCAGCTTGTTTCTATGGATATGCCATTGCTCTGCCAGGAATGTTCTACAGTATGAAATTAAACAGCTTTCTGCTTTACATTTATTCAATTTTTTGGTTTTATATCTCAAAAATACCTAGAAAAACAGGCATTCTGAGTGTGAACGGGGTTGCCTCTCCACAGATCTGACCTGTAACTTGGTCTGGTTTGGTCTTCATGAAGATAGAACGGTTTAATGTTGTACTTTGAAACATTCCAGACAAAGCAATAACGTCTCCATAGAGAAAAGCGTTGAGCAGACCTTCAACCAGAAAAGTTACACAATGAGCCTTTAAAACAAAACAAAAACAATTGCACAAAATATTCACCAATCACATTTCTCCTTAGATTTAAATGTCACTCGCTACCGATTACCATGGCAGTGCCAGGACTTCCTGTCTGGACAGGAAACGGGCGGGGACAGGAAGTGATGCATGTCTACCTGGTCGCCATTAGCTGTGATGTCATATGCAACAGCCAATCGGAGCCAGCGGAGGCTGAATCCTCTTTGGTCTGCTCTGAGGAGATCACTGTATTTCAATGGAGAAAATGTGAAAAAAATATAAAATATGAGATTTATTCTGTAATATTATTATTATCCTGATGAAAATTATTATGGTTATTAATATTCTTAATTAATATTCTATTTATTATTATTATCATGGTTCTGAATATTCCCATCTTAGTAGTAACATTACCTCTCCCTAATCATTTGCTTTGTGCGTCCCCCTTCCTCGGTATAGATATAGACATATAGACCCTCTTTCCTCTACTCCTGTTATGTTTCTCTTTCTTCTCCCTTTTACTTGACCTTGATTTCTGCCTTTGCGTCCTTGTATCCAGATAAAAAAGACTGTGGTTCCCCCTCCTCCCTGCACTATCGCCACATCCGTCCTGGGACACTCAAACCCTTGACATTTTTACCGATAATCTGCTAAAGAATAAGGACTTTTCTGTATCGAAGCTGCTGAACGTGTGTGCCACAAGTGAGAAAATGACTATTGCCAAAATCCACGGGGAAACCTCGAGCGATCACAGTATGAAGACCTCTCATGACTCTCCAAGAAGCCATGGCCTGTCCGTGTTGGTTAGTGGTTTAGCTTTAACACAGTGAGGAGCTAGGAAGTAGGAAATATGAGCTAGGAGGTAGGACGTATCACAGGTTTACAATCTTAAAACCTTCCTCAGTATATTCACAGTCTCTCTCTGGTTTAACATTGAAATCAAGTGTAATTCTTAACATGCAATTTAGTCTGTTATAATTATTGAGTTTGAGTTTTTCCACTGCAAAATGATGATCTACATGAGTTAAAATGACTTGAAATCAGAATATATTTTTACATTTTATTTAAGTAAATTAGCATTTTTAAGACCTTTTTATTAAACTTTTTCCATGTTTTTTTCCAAATAAGTGAAAGAGAGTAAAACCATCTTCACTAGCTTGAATAAAATATATAATTTCTTACTCTATATTCTATTGCTTTGAAAAATGAAAAATAGGAAAACAGTCAGTTGGAATGTTCCACACTATGGCATTAAACCTACTATATATCTTGCATTGATTCTCTTACAGGTTTATTAATTGCCAAAAAAGACCTTGAAAAACATGCATTCTGACTGGGTCAGCCTCTCCAAAAATCTGACCTGAAACTTGGCCTGGTATAGACACATGCTTGTCTAGATACGTTTAAGAAAGGTAAGTTTAATGCTTTACTGTGGAACATTCTAAAGAAAGCAAAGACAAACCCATGGAGACAAGATGGTAGCATTCTCTCCGCCAAAAAAGTACATAATGCTGCTTTAATGACAATCCTTTTCTGTTTAATGGTTCTAGAATACAATAATTAAGGCAATAGAATCAAAACTAATTAAATCAAGTCCTTTTAACTCATGTTCTTAAGTTTACATAGTCAGGCGAGCTTGGGTAACACATCCCCCAAACCATGCATTACAGTGGTGTTTCATTTTTAGGAGTTTAAAGTTTACACAAAAGAAAACAAACAAACAAAAAAAAAACATTCTCGACCAATTGAACTTCCTTTCCTGTGAAATCCCACTCAGTACCATGAAGAGTCCAGGAATCATATGTGGCCTGGTAATAAAGGGACACTGGTGCTGTCTGAACGCCCGTGCACTGCAAAAAATAATGTCTACATCAGTTACAATGATTTGAATTCAGAATATTGATTTGAGTAGCATATGTATGTATTAGTTAGTTAGTGTTTTTGTAGACTTGTTTCAAAATGTTAGTGTATTTCTGGTTACAAGCACGTTTCTGTGTAACTTTTCTGTTGAAAGGTCCACCACCTGATTGTTGTCACCATGGAGATGTATTTGCTTTGCCTTGAATGGTAATAAACTTGGTCATCATAATGGAGACAAGCTACTAGTCAGATATATGGAGAAGCAAGCTTGACCATAGTAAGAATTCATGTTTTTCAAGGTATTTTTGTGCTATGAAATGCCTATAATTGAATACATGCAAGGCAGAAAATTTAATACTGTAGTGTGGAACATTCTATGCAAAAAAAAAATCACATCTCCATGGAGACAAGCAAGTAACAGACTTTCCACCTTAGAAGTTACAGTCCACCTTTTAAATAGTATAATTATCATTATTGAAAGTTTGCTTCAATTAAAAGTCATGCCAATCAAATTGTTTAATCAAGGACAACGACTAGACTAGTTTTAATATATTTCTTGGTGTTTTTTAATATTTATTTGTGTTTCAAGTTTTTTTTTAAATAGAAAAAATACAATTCAATGGCAAATAATTAAATTAATCACACTGTAGTTAAGTCAGTTCAACTTAAAATCTGACAAACTTTCTTCTGTTATTGACTGAAATTCTTGCAGGAAATAGTACTAAAACCAGTCAGGAGTATTTTGAAACAAGTAAAAAAAAAACAAATCAGGATCAATTACCAAACAAGTTAAAACAACTCAAACAAGATGAATATTCTGAACTCGAGTCATTTGAACTTTTCTAGATAATATTTTACAGTGTAATACAAACTGTGAATAAAGTGAAGAGAAGACTGGGAAATCTTGAGATGAAATTATTTGCACTACGGGACAAGAGTTAGTTTTCCGCCTCTTGTCTTTTGCGAAAAACAAACTTAGACTTTTGAAAATCGAAGCTCCCCTTTCGAGGTACATTTTGGGCCTTAATCACTCCTGTAGGGATGTCACGATTACGAATTTTTGTTTTAGTTAATTATCACTGTTAGTAATGTAATATTTCTGTTTACAATAATAACAATTCTATCACTATATACTATTAACTTAAATGATGCTGTTTAATATATCAGAGGCTTCCATAATTTATACATAAAGATGATTACAAGATATCAAAGTATTAAATCAGATTTTTAATGTTTTTGACTATTACAAGCACTAAAAACATTTAAAACTTACTCATACGGAGTTTCACATTTCTTTGGGAACCCCTGTATTAATAGCGCCTCATACCGTACCAATCCATGGGTTTCAAGTTATGGAAAATGTGCATTGTTGCCATAGCGATTAGCAATTCAGAAGAAAATATTAATATCGCTTCTTGAATAGTCAAAATTCCTCAAAATGGCATGTAATGTATCTGAAACCCTTGAATGAATATTGTCCAGCTTAACTCAGACTTTTTATTTTAGCTCACTGACATGAAACCTAATAGCATATTAGCATTATTATTAGAACTTCATACTTTTTTTTTTAATCAGTTATCTTTAGAATATTCACAAATTGGTGCTTTGAAAATTTTATAAAATCATTCGACCATTTAATTTTGTATTTATTTTTTAAGCAACATCTTGGCTCATAACTGCAATTAATAATGAAATCTATTTTATTTTTATTGCAGCTCAACAAATAATTATAAAATCAATCTTCAATTGAATTAAATCTTTAAGTATTGCTTTCGGTACGACATTGAAAACGAAGCTTGCATCATCAAAATGTATCCAGACAAGACTAGATGAATTACTATCGATTAATCTTAATTGAAGTATTGATCGTGACATCCCTACTGTCAGTAATGTGAAGTGTACGTGGCTCTGTGCTGGTTTGTTTTGGTTTGTGCATGTACAAAAGTCCCCCTTGCCCCCTCACTCATGTCATGTTTGCTTACTTACAGCTGGTGGTGCTATTGTGGCAGTAGATGTAGCAATGCCAATACAAAGGCAGTGCAGACGAAGAAAACTGCTAAAAGACAAGGAACGTGTGAACATTACTGCCACGTTTTAAACACGATTTCAACTGTATTTAACTTTTGTGAGTGTGTGTGTGTGTTTGAATGATACATCTTTTCACTTTGCCTCAGTTACACTATAAAGATGTAACCGTAATATACAAATCATACCTTATATTTGTTGCCATAGTGGGCTGGTTCACTTGTGGTGTTGATACTTTGCAGCTAATCTTGTCGTTCTCAGGGGGTGGGATGCTAACTGGAGGCAATGCTCTGTCTGATGCTTTGCTATTCAAATTAGTCTTTAATCTGAGCTTTGCTTTAACACTGACCAGAAAGAACTGATTTAGGTGGATCTCTTACAGGTGAGCCCTTAAACAAGTCTCTCACAGGTAAAATTACAGTCAAGTGCTTGGTAGCATTAGCCAACACTATTTCAGTTAGTCACTCTCACATTTTTTGTTGAAATTCAGACTGCAAAACAGGACCCACATATTGATCACAGACTCCTGAAAATGTGCTGTTTAGATCATTTTTTTCAGACAGATTTTAAAACTTCTTTGACAGTGTTTGCTAATGTGTGCATTGTATCACCGTGGTAACTGCTGAAAAGTCTGCTGTAGAGATTGTTATAGAACAACCCCAGCGTAATGTCACTGGCTGCAAAGTATCAACGGTAGATTTAACATTTACTCTCTGTATTTTTATGTTTTATTAACAGTCTATGTAGTTCACTCTGTTTTTGCCACTGCAACAAAACAATGCATATGAAGGTCAGAGTAGTCTTGAAAATATCGAAACGGAAAATAGAATATAAGATTTATTTATAGCATTGTACCAATATTTTACATAACATCCCTTTCTCTATATACCTTATGTTTTTTGGTATTTTTACACAAATATTTGTATCTCCTCATGTCAACTTGAACGCAGCGTTGCTTTCAGGTGCTAAAAATAATTGTTTACGGTGCTTTCCATTGACAAAATCAGTCCAAACATATTTTAATTGTATCGTTTATAGTGCGTCGTCATAGCAACAACAAAAATACTGGACTTGTATGGACTATTTAGCTCACAGCAAAAGTTATGGATATCATTTCTAGTGTTAATCAATGACAGTGATCAGAGAACTGTAATCTGTAAATTTCACATATGTAATCATTTACCAGTTAACGAGGACCATTCAGATGTGTCGCTGCAAATCAAAGTTATATCTACAAGTTAAAATCACTTCAGATTCAATTAACTTTCTCATTGCCAGTGTAGTTTTCTTACCTGAATTTCTTGGCATATACTAGTAATTTCAATCGGAACAAGAATAATGTATTAAAATAAGTGAAATTACAAAGTCCTGTTAAAAATTATAATATTCTGAACACATAATTTAAACTTACGTGCATTAATTTGTAGTATTAATTTACAATAGGCCATATCACTCCTTCTAAGTGGTGCGTTGTGCTAAGACTAACCCAGAAACTCATCCAAACAAGCTTCTTTCAAGTCTAAATACGTATATCTGTAAATACCGATTAAACAATTGGTCTCTCTTCCTTTAATTGAAAACCATACCCATATTATGGACCCATATTTTAAAAATCCTACTTTCTTTTAATAACATTTGCTTATCTATTATAATTATAGACATATCTTCAAAGAAAATCCTTATAATTATCCTTTATGTATTAATGATGATAATGGATTTAAAATGAGCTAGCTTTTCAGAGCAGTTTAGTGGTGGTTTGCTTGTAGCCACAGCTGCCTGATGAAAACGTGGCTGCCAATCTGCGCTAACTTGTCTCTCCGAATACAAATAATACAATGGGCGAAATGTATGATGTAGTCTTACCTGGAATTGAACCATCAACCTTATAAAAACTACTCCACCTCCCGAGCCACTGTCCCTTATCATAATTATTTAAAAAAATATATATATATATATTCTTACTATTGAAATTCCCTATTTGTAAAAAAAAAGTTGCTTGTTTCATGTAAGTTTTGTTATCTTCACAGACCCTTGAACAGCTTAATTCTGATTACACCCTATGGCACGTTTTTTTCCCCCCACTGACTTGAACGCAACACTAGTCAGTATTATATTTAACGTGATAGTCCTCTCCTTTTTACTGTCTTCCTTCACTGTTTCTCTCCTCCATCTCCTCCCTCCTTCTTCGCGCTTGCATGTCCACACAGGGAGGGGGCGTGTGTTCTTCGTTGGGCAGGTTTTAAAATCCCTATGCCAGAAAAAAGTGCGAAAAGAGGAAATTCTAAGCCATCTGAGCTTTAAACTTTATTTTAAAAAAGCTGTTTTTAATCCAAGGGTCCTGGCACCAACACTGTCTTCTTATATGAATCGTTTGGAGCTCAGATTTCAGATTTTCTTCAGTTACCTCAAATGCACCACTCATCTAAAGCTTGTGCTGTGCTCGTGTCAAGATGGTAATGAAAAAAAGTTAACAAATAAACAATTTTACTCAGATTAAAGGAGACATGCTAAAAGTACTTGTTTGAGTATTAACCAAGCTATAATGTTTTCACCACAAGTTTGTAGTACGCATGGTTAATTCATAACATTTGCTGATTTAATGTTCGGAATATACAAAAGTGCTTGGTTTCATCACCTTACATACAACTGAAACCAGATAGTGCTTCTTTGCGTTTTTGAAGTCCATTCATTTTTACTCAAATCTTTTCAAAGTAAGCTTGAGCAGACTTCTTCTCGTAGTGTCTCATTGAATATAGCCATGCTGTTAATTTATCATTTTAAAATATACAATTACCCACTGTTGCCAGTAAAGGTTGTCAGACAGATGATTCAGATTTATTTAAATTATTGTTATTTTCTCTTCAATCATATGAAATACAAAATGCAGAGGTCTCAAAAGTATTAAAAAGACAAAAATCATAGTATGTCTTTTCTTTATTTTCATTTATGCATGTTTAATTCATATTATTTGTGGAGGCAATCTTCTGACTATTCGCAAGTTTTTGTTTTGTCACCCAACATACAATTAAAACCAGATCATGTGCTCCTCTGTGAGAAATTTTGCGTATCATTTAGTTATTTGACATTTTAAAAACATAATAGAAAAAAAGAGCATGGCATGTCTCCTTTAAAGTGGAGTTAAAGTGACTAAATTTTGTTTTATTGTGAATCATTATCTTTCACCTTTGACAGTCATGAGCACAGCATTATAGCGCCCTCTGGCTCCTGCCCAAAGAAGAGCAGTGAAACCCGGATAGATACATTTGAGTAAGACGCAGGTTAATGATAAACTGCCTTTGTATTGAGTGATTCGTAACACTGGACTAAACAGTGTCACTGCACACATTTAAACTATGACCAGCACTTGTAATGAAGCAATGACACAGCATTCTACTACTGTATAAAAATCTATTGAAGAAGTTGTTTTTCTGTAACAATATTATTGAAACTGAAGATGAATTAATAAAATTATCCTGATTATTCTGTACTTTTGCTTGTTGTAATGTTTTTTTTCCTTGGAATTGCTAAACGTTCACAATGTAACTTTTCAGATAAAGGGTATTTGTTTGTTTTATTTTAAGGGGATGTTATTGTTTTGCCAAGAATGTTCCACAGAAAGGCATTAAACACATCTATTTCTATGGAGACCAGCAAGTCACACAGCCAAGTTACAGGTCAGATATGTGGAGAAGAGATGCGTTCGCAATAAAAACACCTCCAGTGGAACATGTGCTATGTAAGATCATTCAGTACTATACTGTGGAACATTCCAAGCAAAGCAATTATCTCCATGGAGACAAATGGACTGTTCATCAGAAAGGTTACATACTGCACCTTTACACTGTAAGGTTGTTATTACAATACTGACATGGGGATTTCACAATATCCACACTAGGGTATTTATATTATAGATTGTTTTTGTATAATTCTAGTCTTAAACCAAGGCTATTCTATTTCAAATGTCCTCATTGCCAGTTTTATGATTTTGCAAGCTAATTTCTTGTCAAATTGTAATTTATTTTTGTTTTATTAGTAATACAGGATTAATTTGCCACAGAAATAAGATAAATTGTGTCGCAGACAAATGAAGGAGTGTCGAGTTACAGGTTAATTTCAGGTTCAGGTTACAACAGTAAGACACACACATAGTATTGATTTATGTTCTCTCATAAATGTTTGTGATGGCATTATGTTCAGTTGAAACCGTTAGTATTCGTGTTATTGTGTGGTAATAATAAGCCCTTTCTTTCAGTTCATTATTAGACGGCTGTAGTAAGTCTATTGTCCGCTATTCACGTGCGGCATTCCGTCCAGAAAGCAGCTGCTCTGATTGGCTGACCGCAGATTCCATTCCCCGCATCAGCCAATCACAGCCACCCCTCTGAATCTTTGGCATTCTGTTTCCGCCCCCTTCGTCTGGAGTTGACAGAGAACGAGAAGCGAGCTACAAGTGTCTACGCTACTGCACCGAAACTGGTCTTCAAACTCTACATTTTACCCCTCTATCACCTTGGATTAAACCTGACATCTTTTATTTTTGTGAATCTAAAAGGAAATACAGTCATCTTGGAGAAAAAGTAAGTCCTTTAACGTTTATAATCTGAACAGAAGTGGCTTTGTTATCAACAGGTGCTGCAGGAAGGAGCTAACGAGCTAGTTAGCCGCTAATACTAGCCCGATAACGCCTCGCTAAAGTGACAAACGATTTCGGAGTAACTATTTTATGACACATCCCAGTTTATTCCCTTAAAATTATTATTCTTAACGTGTAAATACGTTTTTGCCATTTACAAAAGTGCTGAGTTGCATTTTTTTGTGCTGACTTGACCTGCATTTATAGTGAAACTGACGAAACAAAACAACTTAACTTCCCTCAATGTCAGCCCGCGCTGTCAAAACGGCAATGAATAACGATTTTATGCTCATCTAAGACCATTTATTGTTAAAAAAAATTCCATCGTTTTCATTCAGCGTTGTTTTAACTATATGTTGTAAGGAAACCACCTCTGTTGGTTAAATGGTTAGATAAACAGCCCAAATCTTGTGTAAATAAACAGATGAACCCATTTATTTTAGGACTTAAGTGATAGATAGGGGTTAAATACTTTCATTAACAAAGTTTGACTAGTAGCAATCAGACAAATATTTGAAAATTCCAAAATATGTAAACAAGGCAAGCTGATAACTATGTCAAAATGTAATCCTATACAGTCATTTTATCTAGATTGAATAAATGCTAGGTTTGACACTCAAAACATTGTAATTTAGTACCAAATGAGAGAGGGGGGACTCTTGTAATCACTTTCTTTTAAACATTTCATCCGTATTATTGACTATTGAGAATTACCTCATACTTTAGACATTTCAAACAAGAGAACTTGTTTTACCAGCTGCCTTTGAATAAAAAAAAATAAATCAATCACCACAAACTTTAAAGTAACCTTGTATCTGCTCCTATCAACCCAGTGGTATGCATGGTGTTCCTGATAAGATTGCCCTATATGGCCCCAGTCTTTTTTAGCCTCTTTCTTTAGGCATCATTGTAAATGCTATTCCCTCAATTGCTGGGTTTCAGATCACAACTTTCTATACGCCAATACGTGGGGCAGGTAAAAACAAAATGGCTAATAAAGAAAAAAAGTTGTTGTATAGCAAGTTCTATAGCCCCTCATCTGGAAGTATGACATGATCCCATTTTATGATCTGAAAAGCATCAATAGTACACAGTTGACTGGCGTTTTACTAATTTGAATTATAGCCACTCCTGTTTTTTGGATTTGCAATGAATACTTGGCAAAAATATAGTAATAAAAGTGATGTGACATAGCTGGCAATGTGTATGGGAAAATCTTTCAAAACAAGTCAGAACAGATGCTGAAATAAGCAGGGGTTATCAGTCCTAGATTAGTTTTATTTGTTCCACTGAAAGAAGGAATACATGGCTGGTTGCTATGTAAAATGAGTGGTTTATGTAGAATTGTAGGTGCTTGAAATACTGAAATGTGGTTTATTATGTGGTTTATAATGGCACAATTGATCAATTATTCCTAGTAGTGTTGTCATGGTACAAAAATGTCAAACTCTAAATAGACTTGATGGTTGATAACAACACAGTGATAATAAAAATATCTCTATTTCTTTATTTAGACAATAGAATGTGAATTTTCAATTTTAAATACTTTCCTTTATATTCCCACGTGGTCTTATGTGTATGTAATCCCTCAGTGGTCCATGGGCGTATACTGGTCTATGTGCTCTTATACTTCTGATACAGCTCAAGATCATTCTAAAGCTATTCAGGAAAGGTTCATTTCTGTTCTGTGAAAGGGACATTTTTAGTATTGATCTCTGCTCAAAGGAGTGTCTAGTTTGGATATTTTAGTGATTTTAGTATCAACTACAATCTGATTTTCGATACTTTTGACAAACCTAGTCAGTGGCATAGAGTAGTTTCAATATTATAGTTTAAACTTCATAATTATTATATTTTATTCTGCTGTTTGTCTGATTCAAAGACTTTCTTTTATTCATTCATTCATTCATTCATTTTCTTCCGCTTTTCCATTTTTTGGGTCGCGGGGGCAGCAGTCCAAGCAGTGTTCTGCTGCCCACAACACAATGCACCAGCCCCCATGAATCCTCCCGCGGGTGGTGGGTCCACAGGAGGACGGCTCACGTCACAACAGGCCTTGATGTATCTTCTGCCATGGGGGCTACCAGTGTCCACAGACACTGGGGGCGAGGTGGGGTTAAGTGTCTTGCCCAAGGACACAACGGCAGCGCTCATCTGTGGGAGCTGGGATCATATGCGGTCAACCCGTCAAGAGCGGGATTCGAACCGCTAACCCCTGGATCACGAGGCATATGCTCTACCAACTGAGCTACTGCTGCCCCCCGCTTTCTTTTATTTATTTATTAATTTTTATTTTACATGTTTGTAAGGCAGTAAGGCTCAAAAGCAAAGATTTAAACCCAAAACACAAAACAGTTGAAGACAAATATGAACATGGTCACTTTCTGAACTGAATGTGTCTTTTTGGAGGAATGTTGGAGGGAAATGTAACACAAGCTGCAGTTTCAGAGGGAGGAGAGAGGCTCTTTTCGAAGCCGGTGGTCCGAGTCTGATATCAAACTATACCACCTCAGATTGTGCGGTGTGTGTTGAATCCACCACTGATTAGAGCTGTATTCGAATAAACACAAGTTCTAGGTCTCTGTTAATCAAATTAAAAGGGGGTGTGGCAGTTTTTCTGGTGGAGGGTCTGTCTGCTTTTCTCCATGGAGGTGTAGTTGCTTTGTCTGAAATGTTTCACAGTGTGGCATTAAACCTTCATGGAGACCAAAGCAGACCAAGTTCTGTGGAGAGGAGAGGCAACCCCGCTTGCAGTCAGAATGCCTGTTTTTCTTAGATTTTTTAGCTATAAAACCATGTGTAAATGAATACATGTTAAGTAGAGCTGTTTAATGTCATACTGTGGAACATTCCAGGCAGAGCTGTGAGACAAGCAGGTGACAGGCCCTGACCTGAAAATGTACACAATACACCTTTAAGATTTAGACTTACTTTATTGATCCATCCAACCATCCATCCATCCATTTTCTTCTGCTTATCTGGGGCCGGGTCACAGGGGCAACACCCTAAGCAGGGACTCCCAGACTTCCTTCACCCCAGACACTTCCTTCAGCTTCTCCGGGGGGACCCCAAGGCGTTCCCAGGCCAGCTGGAAGATATACTCCCTCCCGCATGTCCTGGGTCTTACCCGGGGCCTCCTCCTTCCCCAGGGCCACCTCATAACCATAGATCAGGGTAGGAACTTAGATTGATCTGTAAATCAAGACTCAAAGACAGTCATTACCCCCAAGCCGTCAGACGACTGAACTCTGGATAATACTCTAAATAATACTGAACTCTAAATAATACTGAACTCTTAATAATACTGCACTAACTAAACTTGTCATTATGCATATGTTTACTGCTGCTGCTCTATGTGAATGTATCATGTTTGTCACTATATCACTGTAAATGCTACTGTTACCTGTGCAATAACCTGTGCAATAACCCACGTGCAATACTTATACTATATTATGTGCAATACAAAATCCACATGCAACACTTGTACTACACTATATTATGTGCAATGTGTGAAATACTCTACTTACACCTTATTTAATCCTACCTGTACCTCTGTACATTGCACTTTGTATTTTATTACATTTTATTACATATTTTTATTATATTGTTTACTTTTCCCCCTGCACTTTTTGCAACACTTTTTTACCATGTACTATTATTGTATGCTATTAGTACTTCTGACTATCTTGGCGAGTCAACGGTTCTTCTGATCCTAAGCATTTCATTGCATTGTTGACCCTGTGTTGATCCTGCATATGACAAATAAACTTGAATCTTAAATCTTGAAAATCAAGAGCTTTGCCTTTTGGCTCAGCTCCCTCTTCACCACAACGGTCCGGTACAGCATCACTGCCGACGCTGCACCGATCCGCCTGTCAGTCTCACACTCCATCCTCCCCTCACTCGTGAACAAGACCCCAAGATACTTGAACTCCTCCACTTGAGGACTTTATTGATCCAAGGGAAACTGCTGGCTGATGCGGAATTTGTTTCACTTACTGGAGATCACTGGACCTCAGTAAGTAATCATAATTACCTCAGGGTAACAGCTCATCTAATTGACGACAAATGGCATCTACAGTCCTTTGCTTTGGGTGTTTTTAAAAACTGAAGAGAGACATTTTGCTGAAGCATGCGCTGG
The DNA here is from genome assembly GCA_036785185.1 of Paratrypauchen microcephalus. NCBI lineage: Eukaryota > Metazoa > Chordata > Actinopteri > Gobiiformes > Gobiidae > Paratrypauchen > Paratrypauchen microcephalus. The sequence goes on from JAVJIX010000017.1 coordinate 9,735,773, forward strand.
GCAATTTCTCAAAGTTGATAAGGCCTAAAAAAAATAAATGTTGGTTTCCATTTTCCATTCCGTTTCGATTTGTTGACAGTTCTAGACATGGGTAGGTAGGGAATTTATTTTATTTTTATTTTTATTTATTTTTTCCTGTGGGAATATGGAAATTTTGAAAATTTATTTTATTTTATTTCCTTCCACAGCAGTACTATTTCAATAAAAACTATAATTGACATTGGCATAATTTCCCAAAGCTATCTCAATGCTAAGGGCATATTCTATACTTAAGTACTGTGGGTCCTGGAATGTTCCACAGTGTGACATTAAGATAAGACTTTATTGATCTTACATAGGAGAAATTCACTTGCCACAATAGCTCCAGGCTTACCTGGCCAGCCAAATGATATCTCTCTGTATTTCCTATACACCGCGATACCATTTGGACACCCTCCATCCACCCTCGCTCCTCCGGTTAACAACGGACTCCGCGATTCTGATTCGTTCAAAGATGGTGACGTCAGTGCACCCGCCTTTGCCCGCAAAGTCACTCTTAGGCAGCGGAAGTTCCGCCTCAGTTTTGAATCAAGATGGCGCAATCTCTGATTGGTTCACTTAGCTGTCTGTCTACGCGCAACCGCAGCGCATTTTGGACCAAGCGTTACCAGACTCAGTCGCTGGTACAGCGATGAGTCATGGATTCTTCCAGGCAAGCTCCAGGCAGTTTAGTGCAAAAGTTTAGTGCAAAAGAAAGTTTCACTGCTGTATCTTCCATTGCACATTTTTGCACACTTTGGACATCTGTATATAGGTATTTATTTATTATGTTGCACTGCTTTAAGATTTTAGATCTTAGACTTTAGTTTACGTTTAGATCTCTGTCTTAGATAGTTTTTGTTGTGTTTTGTCTTTATATTGTATTTTGTACACTGTCTTTTCTACCTGGCCAGAGAGAAACGAAATTTCGATTCACTGTATGTTGAACACATATGGCAGAATTGACAATAAAGCTGACTTTGATCTTTTTGATTTTGAACAAGAAAGTGCATGCAGGCAAAAAATAAAATAAGTAATAATAAATACAGTAATAATAATAAAACAGTAACTGAGGGAGAAGGGAAAAATATTGCACGTTTGGACTATACAGTGGAGTTATACAGTCTGATGGCGGTGGGGATGAAGGATCTGCGGTAGCGCACCTTCTTGCACTGGCTGTGCCTCAGTCGGCTGCTGAAGGAGCTGCTCAGCTCCTCTACAGTCCGGTGCAGAGGGTGAGGTTTCGTTCATGATGGATTGTAAATTCCAGAGGACAGCCCAGGACAGAGCTGGCCCTCCTGACCAACTTATTAAAGGTCCCATGGCATGAAATTTTCACTTTCTGAGGTTTTTGAACGTTAATGTGAGCTCCCCTACCCTGTTTAGGCCCTCCCCCCATGGTCAAAAGTTGCGAAATGTCTAAACTGAGCATTTGCGATCCTTTTCTGCATTAGAATAAATCAGAGCTCAAACAGGCGATTTTGAACAAGGCACCTTATTGACGTCAGATCGAAAAAAGAAATGCAAATGCAGTTCCACCCCCGTCTGTCTGTACTCAGCGTCTCTGTAAATCACGCCCAGAGAGTTTGGACTGCGAATGCGCTAGGCAATGCGAAATGTGTTTTTTTATTTGCCTGGAGGCACGTCCGAGTGTTACTAGGCTCGGAAGTCCTTTATCTGAGCCTCTGGACCTTTGAACAGCAGTGGTTTAATTTTATTTTATGTGGAAATGTGTTTATTTTTCAATGAAACGCTTCTCATCTCTTCTCCGCGCAAAAACGCGGAAATGGGTCAGAGCGGACAGCTGAAAGCGGAGAGCAGAGAGTTTGGCCACGACCCCACCCTCTACTATAGGCCATCTCTTTTCTCCTCATTTGTATTCAAGCAACAATGCCCATTATGGACTGTGCAGAGAAATAAAAATTACTCTTTCTCATCTTATCCCTGTTTCTCATGCACTGAGTGTTGATTTTGAAGAAGAATTCATTTACAGTATTATGGAACCATTAAGGAGCCATATAAAAGCATCAAGAAGTACCATGTCATGGGATCTTTTAAGTCTCTTCCTGTCCCGTTCTGTGTGCTCGGGGCCCAGCAGATGACAGCGTAGGAGAGGCCACCACAGAGTCGGGTACAATTAAAAAGCTCTACCTTACATTTATTCAATTACAGGTGGTTTTATAGCTCAAAAACATCTTGGAAAAAAAAAGTCGCCTCTCCACAGATCTGACATGTAACTTGGCCTGGTTTGGTTTCCATGTTGATAGAAAGCATCAATCAGTACTATACAGTGAAACATTCCAGACAAAGAAAAAAGCACTTGACGCTAGGGGTTGGCGATATGGGCAAAAAAAAAAAAATCTCGATATTTGTAGGATTTTAACAATAACGATATTATGACAATATCCCCCCATTTAGCGCCAGAACTTATTTTATCACGTGGCGATAAACTGTTTTAGTGCAGACAGCAGCGCTCGCTAACGCTGCAACTTCATGTAAACCGCACAGACGCTTCCTCCTCTCAGGCTACGCACACACACATCCGCTTTCCAGACCCCCCAGGATTTCGCGGGCATTTTTTGTGATTGTTGCGGGCTAAAATGCCTGAATTTGCGGGAGCTTTTCCAAAAAGTTGCGATGAAAGTTGCGGTGCTTTTAAGGTTTTTGTTGCGATTTTGTTGCGGGAGGAAGTGAAAGTTGCGATAAATAGTTGCGATTTTCGCTTTTTGTAATTAAAATTGAGTAATATTTTGAATACTGAGTTATTACTGACAAAGAATAATACAAAGACACAGAGATCACAGATATCCTCCTAAAATAACCTTACCAACATCGAAAATAAATTACTACTAAGAGGGGAACTGTTTCACGCGGTCTTTTGCTGTTATTTTTATGGGCAAATGGCGCCGCAGACATGTTTCTTTGCCATTAGAAGCCGTGTCCCAATTCCCAGAGCGCGCGGCTCGGAGCATGGCCCGAAGGGCATGTGCGTCACACATTTCTCCAGAACACCGGCGCGACGACTGCTGTCCCACTTCTTTTTTGTCCCATGCGCAGTTAACACGCGGTCGGAAGACCGCAGTTGTTAAGCGGTCCGCGGACTGCAGCCGGGGCTGAGCAAGTGTGCACCGCCTTGACTGCAGTCTGAGCCCCCTTCGGGCCGCGCTCCGAGCTGTGCGCTCTGGGAACTGGGACACGGCCGCAGTTTCGTTTTGTCACACGGAAGTAAAGCAGAACGTTGTCAAACCTTTTAGCCGCCGAGAATATGAGGTTGGGTCCTGTGGCTCGCAGATTTGTGACGCGCAAAGAGGAGGCTATGGTGACAGATACGCTGAGATCCAGATATGTTTTGTGCATTTATTACAAAAAGAGCGCACACAGCTATGACAGCGCAGCAGGATGAAATGGAACTCATGAAAACCAGCAGGATGAACAGATTAACGTGAAAGATGAATGAATGGTTTGCGGTCAACAAAAAATACGGCTACACCCCAACCCTGACTCTCTCCTCTGTGTGACAGGTGAGCGCGCGCTTTTACACGCACACACTTCCGTACGTGCACACACCCACACTCACATGATCCACCGCCTCTGCCGCACACACACACACAAACGCACCGTGCACCTCATCTCAGTTATGTCTCCTACGCAGAAGGAAGTTGGTCGGCGTTCAATACGTCGCCGATGATTGGTCAAAATTAGTAAAAAATGCGGAAAAGTTGCGATGATTGGTCAAAATTGCAACACCGCCCTGAATTCGCGGGGGATTGGCTGAAGTTGCGTTGAAGTTGCAAATCGCAACATCGCGAATTCCTGGAGGGTCTGGCTTTCATAAACTAATAATCTGTCCATAATACATGCATACATGCATAATACATGCATACACACATAATACATAAGACACAGGGTTCAAAGTGTGAGAAAAAAGTAGCGGTTTATAGTTCGGAAATTACGGTGTGTGTGTGTATATAGGCTAATCTTAATGTTCAAGCAATAGAGCTATGCTATAGCTCGTACTGATTTTTACAGTCTGACAAACGAGCCTGTCTAAAACTTTATATCCATTTCACCAAACAGCCCATCCTCTAGATGACGGGTGTGATATGGACATTGTGTGATGTGGACATTGTGGAAGGGGAATTTGTGTGTGTGGAACTGTGGTCGTACCTGTTGTCCCTTGTCCCCACGGTGCTAAGCGCGTGATAGCTGATAGCTGTCCAGAAATATTTGTTGTTTCCTAGTCTTTTTTTTTTTTGGTGGTTCAGCCATGTCACACAAGCCTTGCAGTTTAAAACCAAAACTGTTTTGCCTGCAATGAATATGGGGAAACGTGGCGGTGACCATTGTAACACACGACGAATAGATGAACTTTGTAACCTTGGCGAGTGATTAACAACACCGTTGGGTTAATGTCGGGCTAACTCTATGTATTAATCTTACTTTTTGGGCTCAGCGGGTGAAAGGGGATCTGGCGCTGGCTCACATCCCTGAATCTGAACTGTGGCGTGGAGTGAGGCAGGGCGGGGGAGCTGGGAGGAAATTAAGCGCTCTGATTGGCTGAAAGTTCTCTGTTTACATGCAAATCTCTATGGATCTGTGGCTCAGCTGCAGAATCAACATCAGTCACAACTTGAGTGAAACGGACGGGATGTGAGATCCATATGCGTAATTTAGAACAACGAAGCATACAAGGAAGTCAAAATTGCGTGCACGCTACGCAAAATGCGTACATGTTGGCAGGTCTGACTGCATCGGCAGCATCTCTTTGTCTGTGAATCTGGTGATGGGATTGGTTGTTTTGCCATTGTTGACTTTTTCTGTCATACGGCACTTTTCTGCTGAATGAGTCAGCAGGGCTTTGGGTGTGCTGAACAGGCCGCCTACTTGTTTTTTCTTGAGCTGCAAAGTCTTGAAGTTTCTCGTATTCTTCGTACTTTTTACTAGTGCGGAGTTGGTGGAGTTGCTGCGCTGTAATTTGTGCCGGCGTCTGTAAGTGTCGGCGCGCGTTTCATTGGTTTTGGCAAACTAATTTAAAGGTCCCATGGCATGAAATTTTCACTTTCTGAGGTTTTTGACCATTAATGTGAGCTCCCCTACCCTGTTTAGGGCCCCCTTCCCCATGGCTAAAAGTTGCGAAATGTGTAAACTGAGCATTTGCGATCCTTTTCTGCGATTGAAAAAAAGACAGCCCAAACGTGTGATTCTGAACAAGGGAAATTTCTGATGTCACACTCAGGGAAAGGTTTCCACCATCCCTCTGGATGTCTACCCACCATCTCTGGAAATCACGCCCAGAGAACTTGGACCGCAAACGAGCTACGCAATGCGAGATGCGTTTTTTTATTTGTCTGGAGACACATGAGAATGTTTTCTCCGAACCGCTGTAACAGCAGTGGTTTAATTTTATTTTCTGTGGAAATGTGTTTTTTAATGCAACTCGTCTCATATCTTCCTCCGCGCTTACACACACGGAAGTGGGGCCAGCGCTCATCGCACAGCTAAACGAGGAACCAGCGGAGCATTTGGCCCCCCCCACCCGCTGCACTGGCCTGTCTCTGTCCTCCTCATTTGCATTCAAGCAACAACGCCCAGAATAAAGCATTTTAGAGATATATTTAGCCTCATGAAAACGGTCAGAGTCATATCTCATGCACTTAGGCTTGATTTTGAAGAAGGATTCATTTACAGTATTAGGGAACCATTAAGGCACCATATAAAAGCATCAAGAAGTACCATGTCATGGGATCTTTAAATACTCGATAATGTAAATTTGCACATCGTTAAAACAACAATCACGATAATATCGCAGACAAGATATATATCACCCACCCCTACTTGACAGACCCTCCACCAGAAAAGTTAAACAACGCACCTTTAATGAGACAAAAGAAAATTGAATTTAAAAAAAAAAAAATCGTAAAACTTTTTATTATATTGCCCAGCCATTTTTTTACTTTTTGCTTACAGACATTTCTAAACTTATTTTTTGTCTCTTTAAAGCCTTGTGCTCTCGGTTCTCTGGGACAGTAGTCATTGTGTCTGAGCTGCAGCTGACCACACGTGCCATAAACAGGAAGCTCTTTCTCTGATCTGACCTTTAGTTTTAGGCAGGAGCAGGTATGAGATCATGTCTCTATGGCAACGGGGTCATCCGTGACTCCTGCCATCTGATGAATGCACTCAGCGAAGAGAGAGGAGGGGGAGGTGAGAGAGATGGAGATAAAGGGGGTGTAAAGAGGGGGAGAGAGCGAGAGAGGTCCCTACCTCTCTAGCTCAGATGGGAGGGGAAGAGAGTGAGGGAGCGATACCGGGGTGGAGGAGAGTACAGAGTATGGGGGGAGAGAGATAAAGAGGGGATAGAGGGAGAGCAGGTTGGGAGGGCAGGAGAAGAGAGTTAAGAGGACAGTGAGAGATAAAGAGGGGGAGGGAAACAAGTGAGGGAGAGAGATTGGGGTGAAAGTAAAGAAGCAAATGAGAGGGAGAGGGGTGGGTTGGAGAGAGGAGACTGGGTGATCAACAGACAGGAAAAGGATCCAGGAGGAGTGGAGGAGGAAAGTAAGAGCGGAAAAGAGTAACAGGGTAAAGGTTGACAGAAAGATAGGAAGAGCAGAGAGAGAGGAAGAAAAGAGAAGGGTAATGGAGAGAGAAAGCGTAACAGATGAGGAATGAAAGATGGAGGTAGACAAAATATGGAAAAGCGGGACATTTGAAAGAGAGGAAGAGAGTCAGAGAGGAGACTAAGAGAGATGGATGTTGATCGTAAGAGAGGGGAGAGGGTGACCACAATACAAGAAGCATACAGGAGAGGAGAAAGAGGGTAAGTAAGGAGAGAGGAGAGTGATGGACGTTGAGAGAGTGAGAGTGGGGTTTTGGGCAGAGGCCAGACAAATACAGACTTTCACTGTTCTCCTGTCTTTCTCTCAGTCTCTCCGGGTCTTAGGCTTAATTCAGTTTAATTTAAACTAGGGATGCACCGATGTAAAAATTTTAGCCGATACTGACCAGACCAGACCAGGACTAAACGAGGACTAAACCAGGTCTAGACCAGGTCTAGACTAACCTGGGAAATCCCAGGCTGTCTTTCGTTCTTTCCGATCTGAAAGACAGCCTGGCGACTATGGCAAGCGAGCTTTCCCGATTCTGGGAGCCAATCAGAGAGCGGGGAGGGGTGGAAAGACGGTGACGCGTACTACGTGACAAATGGAAGCTTGTAGTTTGAACTGACAACTGACATGATTGGCTATGGGCTACGTATACGCCAAATGTACCTCCGGTACGAGATATTTCGAAGGTGGCTTCCAGACCATATCTCAGTTGTGATATGGTCAGGTGTAAACCAGGCAAGGTCTAGACCTGGACTAAACCAGGACTAGTCCAGGTCTAAACCAGGATTAAACCACCGCGTGCGGCTCTTTGCCTGGTTTCGTGTGGCTCTTGCGTTTGTTCATTTCGAGGTTTGATGTGCTCGGACTGCGCACACGAGGCACGGTTTGGGCACGGCTCTCGTACTTGCAGCCCCGGGTGGGACGCGCGGTCTCACGCTGGTCACTATTACGGATTTGAGCACGATGAGCGTACGTGTCCACGCGCACACTTCTCCCCCCACCCCCCCACGCTTCACTATTAATACTTTTTGTTGAAAATCTACGAAAGTTTGAGTGTATAAGGAACATGGATCTATTAAAATAAGGAACCTCCCGAGCGTCCTCTGCTAAAGGAGCTCATGGTTATCCTATGGTTAAGTGTCTTGAAAAGCGCTTTATAAATAAAATGTATTATTATTATTATTATTATTATTAAGAGTGTTAATGCAAAGATGAGCTCGAGTTGAATTTTTGAATAAAAATGAGGCAACATGTATTATTTCTTCCTTTATTTTACAGTTAAATTATTTTTCTATACAGGGATTTTTTTTTAATGTCGCAGAAGCACTTTGATCCTACATGACCTGCACTTCAATTGCACTTCATTAAAAAAAAGTTATTTGGCATATTTGTTTTTGCAGTAGTTTTTGGGGGTTTATTTTTCCTGTACAGATGTCGAGATATATTTTTTGCTCCATATCGCCCAGCCCTACCTGGAGTTATTGGGTTTTGTTTCATTCACACATGTTTGAGTAATCCTTTATTGTTAGTCTGTCAACAAAATTCAGAATACTCTGTTTCACCTTGTGATGTCATGATTAGAGAATGAGCTGCTTTTACCCTGCATTTTACTGATGCACCGTTAGCCTGGTAGCCGTTGTTAACTTACTGGTTTTGTTAGCATTAGTGTGCCAGAAAAACTCCACTCCAAAGTTGTGAAAAGCGCTTAAATGCGAAATGCATAAAGTAAGTGAGGAATTAACTATGTACTGTTGTAAATGTAACAAGTTCTGCTTTTCATGCACCTCTAAAGCTGATTTTGAAGTTTTGCTGTGAGAGAAAATTGTAAATCAGGTTGAGTAATTGCACACAGGTGTTGGTGGACAGCTACTTGTGATGAATGGGGATTTCAAAGCCTAAAATAGTAGAAAACAGACAAAGAGGGGCTTTCCTTTCAAAAGACTGGTATTTGAGCAGCATATGTTTTATATATGCAGTGAGGATGAGGAAATCCATAATATTCCTTCTCATTAGTTAAAGGGGCATTGTGTAACTTTTCTGGTGGAGGGTCCGTCAAATACTTTTCTCCATGGAGATGCCATTGCTTTGTCTGTAATGTTTCACAGTATGGCATTAATCCTTTCTGTCTTCATGGAGACCAAACCAGATCAAGTTACAGGTCAGATCTGTGGAGAGACGATCCAGTCAGTCAGAATGCCTGTTTTTCTAGATATTTTTGAGCTATAAAACCACCTCTAATTGAATAAATGTAAGGTACATCTATTTAATGTCATACTGTGGAACATTCTAGGCAGAGCAATGACATATCCATAGAAAAAAATCAAATGATGGACCCCCATCCAAAAAGTTACTTTTAAGATGCACTATGTATGACCAACATATGCAAAGTTACAGAACTGCAGCACTAAAATGGCTAAAGCTAATACTCATTTGTTTACATTTGTGTACAGTGTTTGCCTGGCAGGTCCAGACTGATCTCTTTGTCACGAACCAAACATGATCATCCAATCAGATTTGTTTATTTCAGTGACTCATGTGAATTGAACAAGCTCATTGGTCACCTATCATTTAGAACAAAAACATGTAAATCTGCAATTTTTTTCAGTCCCTTGTGATATTTTTTTGCCCTTTCTTCATCTTCGTAAAGTATTGGAACAGTGTGTATTCTGGGTCCCAGGCATGTTTTTAGTGAAGCTATATGGAGTTTAAAAACACAGTGGAGCACTTATTATGTATTACGTCATGACATCACACAGCGGAACAGTGTTTTCTGTATGAAAGAAGAAATCAACCTAAAAATGCAGGGTTTGTGTGTTAAACATGTGGGAATGAAACAAAACACAACTCCAGGTATGTTTGTGATAAGGAACCTACATTATAACAGATCAGAAAATAACGCAATATGGGCCCTTTTAAAGTTGCATTGTATAACTTTTCTGGTGGAGGGTCCATCACCTGCTTGTTTCTGTGGATATGTCATTGCTCTGCCTGTAATGTTCCACAGTATGACAATAAACAGCTCTACCTTACATTTATTCAGTTACAGGTGGTTGTATATCTCAAAAATGCACAGAAAGACGGCTAATCTGACTGTGAGTGGGGTTGCCTCTCCACAGATCTGACCTGTCTGGTTTGGTCTCTGTGAAGATCTAAAGGTTTGATACCATACTGTGAAACATTCCAGCCGAAGCAGTGACATCTCCATGGAGAAAAGCATTTGACGGACCCTCCACCAGAAAAATTACACAATGCACCTTTAAGAATGCTCAGATTTTCCTTCTATATGTGTATCTTGTGTCTCATTAGTCCTGGCCGGGTGCTAATCTCCTGTATACAGATTTCACAGTGTGTTTGGGTCAGTGTGGTACAGAGTGGTACAGGGCGCGAGTGTGTGGACGTGATAAGAGACTCTGCTGTCTGCTCTCATTCAGACCCCACAGGACACACTGCCCAGACTTAAAGAAATCAGTAGAAAGACCTATTATTGTGTAGTGTTTTGTCTTTGTCTTTTGCCCTGTTCCTGTGTGTCTGGAAAATCTCAGTATAGAATGATGGATAAAGATGAGGGGATGTGACGTCAAGCCGTAAAGCATGCTGGGAGGTGTAGCAAATAGGCGCAGTTGTTTACTAACAAATAATGATGATTTTTTTTTTTTTTTTTTTGCATTTTGATCATAGTTTAAGTAAATGGACATAGCTAACAGGAAGTTTGCATGTGGGCGCTTCCAGCTCCTTCTAACCCTGGCTCCCATTGACTTGCATTGGAATATTGTCACCTCTCTCTGTGACTGCTGCTGTGAGCCTCATAATTTTGGTCTTAAAATGTTCGTATTAGCCCTCTCTCTATGATCCTGGTGTTTTTGTTTTGTCCATCATTTGACTGGAACCGAATGCTATGGATGACATCACTCTCGTTTAGTCCACTTCTTTTATACAGTCTGATTTTGATTTATTTTCTTCTTATATTGTAGTGGGAATTTTAATATTTCTACTAGGCAATATTAACCTGAGTCACACCAGACTGGCATGTGTGTCACTCTGAATTGAGTTCTACACATTATTGGTCTGGGATGGCTCTCGGTGAAAGTGATTGGGAACATCATGATGAATACTTGAATCTAATCAGTCGAAGAGTTACAACAGTGGAACAAGCCAGATTTTTTTGTTACATCCAATCCAAAGAGAGCAGCACAGATTCTACCTGTGCACAAAGCTCTTACCTTCTGCATGCTTTTCACAAACAAAATAGTCTGTATTTGGCCAAAATAAGTTGAAGTATGTCAGTCGGCATTGCCATACTTGCTTCCTCTCAAACCTTAAAAAAATAAATAAATAAATAAAAATATGATGATGCTAATTCTCTTTCTGTTTAGTGCAGCTGTAATAATGCTATAATAGTGCTGCTCAAACACTCTTTTCACCACCCACCCAGTCCTTTTGGTCAGTCATGCACTGACAGAGTGACTGATCAGTGACTTCTTTTTCACTTAATAGCAATTTAAAGCCACAAAGTGTAAGAATCATAGCGGTGGCTTGACAAAGCAAAGTTAAAACAAAAAAAACAAAAATTGCATTCTTTTCTGGTACACTGAGCTGGCATGGATCACATCTGTGCGAGTGACGTTAGCTTCTTCCGGCTGCGCAAATGAAACTGTCAATTGACGAGAAGCAGAACCATCAGAGGAGAGATACCTGTGGGTCTGGAGAAGATCATGTCATAGATTGGTCCATCCAGAAATACTGCAGTCCCAAGAGAGAAATATATAATGTAGTTTTTATGATTGTGTCATAGGTATTTGCCATGATGTTGTTGGGTTAGAAAGTGAGTGAGCAGATCCAAATTATAAAGATAAATAAATATATGAAGATATGAACAGACTAAACAGATTCTTATGGTGTATCGTGGCCTTGAACTCTCAGCAAAAAATCACTCTCTCTTCACTCTCTCACTCTTTCTCTTGGGGTTACACAAAAATGCTGATTTAACCAACAGAACTTTTAACCAACATGAACTTAGAATAATAATAGAATAATAATGTGTTCAATAAAATACAAGCTGTGTAACCTTTATTATATTATATGTAAAGCAGTAGAGCTGGGCGATATGGCCTAAAAATAAAATCTCAGATTTTTTTTTTTTTTTTTTTTTTTTTTTACAAAAAATACGATTTCCGATTTTAATCGATTTTTCTCTACCCTATTCAAAAACAAATAACAGATGACAGACAAATGGCTCAAAATAATGCAATGTTCTTTTATAAAACAAATACATTACACCTTGCATCAATTAAGCTGTTATTGTTTTAAAAAAATATGTCACTTGAAGACTCTTACGTACAGCATTGTGCAGTCTGTATACAGTTGTGGCAAGGCAACTTCAGAAATATATTTGCGGCTCGGTAGCACATACTTCGGGTCCAAAACTTTCTCCATGTTGATGAATCTGGGCTTTTCCACAGTATATATGGGCACCATGTCTTTTACAATATACATCTCGTTAGCATGTGTGATTGCCTTCCATCGTGGCCCATTCTTATCATATGGCACACATTTCGAAAATGTTTCAGGGACTGTTGCTTGTTTGACTTTGGACGATGTGCTCGTGCTGTGGCTATTTTCATTCCGTTGGGACCTGCACTTCCACTCCGTTGAGTGCCTCTGCTTTAGGTGCTAAAATAAATTTGTTGCGCTGCTTCCTTTGGTTGCAACAGCTTTTGAACAGACTTTACAGCGAGCACTCGTTTGTTCTAAGTCTGACGCAAGAAAACTGAACCAGTTCCATATAACAGATGTAGTGACACCTTTCTTTGGTACAAGATCCGGCTTTCCCTCAGTCGCTGCCATGCTAGCTTGTACAATGCTTGGGTGCGCCCCGCTAACGTGCGCTTGTAGAGCGTGGCCGCGCATTAGTTTTTCATAATTTTTTTTTTTTTAAATTTCATAAAAACACATCGTCCTGAACTGTAAATTCGAATTAATCGATTTAATCGATAAATCGCGCACGTCTATAAAGCAGTGAAGTATTAGCCATAAATGAGAAAAAATATATAAAAAGCATGTATAAAAAAAGTCTAGCCGTCATGTACCTTGGACATCGTCATGGAGACCAACTGTTTGGATTGAAGCCTAAGTGGGTCATTGTTCTGGTCCTTTCCACATGATTAGTGTGTTTTAATGAGCGCTCAGTGCAGAGAATGTGTCAAGGGCCTTTACTGTTTATACACAATGAAACCACAAGCACCGCTTGATTCTGTGGAAACATTTTTGCATCTTCTTTTAAACAAACTACCTTGAATTCAAGCAAGCCTAGGCGGGGGTCATAATGACAAAAAATAAAGTATTACCCCAACAATAATCAAGATGTTTTAATTTCTTTTTCTTTGCATTCCCTCAGAAATTTGCTACTCATCTTCTAATGTTTGTAGCTATGATTTTAATAGTCTTCCTAGTAGTCCTCAAAAAAAAAAAAAAAGAAAGAAAAGAGTAGGGCATGGCCAAAGGGACAGTTTAAGTGAGTTAGTCTCTTGTTATGGTAATCAGATTTGTGGTAATGTCCGACATAACCTGGTTACCTGGAGACACTTATCGTAATCAGACAAACATTCGCAATAAGAAGCCCTCTTCCACACCACAAGGACATATCAGTAACCTTTCCTGTCTTTGACTCATCAAAGCTGTAGAAACGTTGAAAATAAAAATAGTCTTGGTTTAGTCCTGGTTTAGTCCTCTCATAATCCTCGTATAGTCCTCATATAGTGCTAGTTTGGTTAGTCTATGAATTACAGCTGTAGTCCTGGTTTAGAGTGTACTGTTTAGTCTTGGTTTAGTGCTGCATTAGTCCTGGTCTAGTCCTGGTCTAGTCATTGTTTTATACTTTTTTTTAGACCCGGTTTAGTCCCAGTTTAGCCCTGGTATATTACTTGTATACTCCTAGTTCGGTTAGTCCATGAATTTCTGCTCTAGTCCAGGTTTAGTATTTAGTCCTGGTTTAGTCCTGGTTACAATTATTGGTTACAGTACAATTATTAGAATACAATTTTAACATGGCTAAAAAAACAAACTAGCTCTCAAATTGTAAATGGGTGTTGCTTTACTAATACTGGCAAGTAAGACTATAAAACTGGATTTATGATGAGAAGTTATCATTATTAAAAATATTGGCAATAATTAACATGTGAACTCAATTGGGCGTGTTGAGAATTAGCCTGAGGGTCCAGTGCATATCTTATGTCAATATCAGGAGGATTGATATTGGTTTAGTCTTGTTTTACTCCTGGTTTAGTCCTAGTTTAGTCCACGAATTACTATTTTAGGTCTGGTTTAGTGTTTAGTCCTTGTTCAATCTTTAGTCCTGCTTTAGTCCATAAATTACTGGTTTAGTACTGGCTTAGTCCTGATTTGGTCCTAGTTTCGCCCTGGTGTAGTCCTGGGTTACTGTCCTGGGTTACTCCTGGGTTAGTTTTAGTTTGGACCTGGTTTAGTCCTGGTTTGGTCTAGTTCCGGTTTAGACTTGGCTAGGGGTGTGCAAAATAATCGTCATGACAATGCATCGCGATACTAACTTTCACAATATACTGCATCGATTCTTGATGCCAAAAATCGATTTTTATTAATTAATAAATAATTAAATAACTTAATATTTAATATAAATACATTAATTAATTAATTAATTAATAGTTTATTTTTTAAAATAAATCCTATGCACTTTTTTCTTTGTGAAAGGGTATTGTTTGTTATGATGGTAGCTACCTCCAAAATGGCAAATGTTTGAACATAATTTTTTGTTTTAGAAAAAATCCTATGCACTTTTTTTGTTATTGGTTTGGTTTATTTGTTTTTGTTATTCAATAAATTCAGTTATGAATTGAGTTGCTCAGAGTTACAGTATGTATCAATTGAAGACACTACCCAGATACACAGCCACTGATATTTAAGTTATCCTCTCTTTTTTTGGTACATTTTCACTGAAGTATGTCGAATATATTGCAATGCATCGCAATAATTCAAGTATCGTGATGCATCGTGATAGTATCGCATCGTGGCATATGAATCGTGATTCGAATTGAATCATGACTTCTTTGCCAATACCCACCCCTAGTCTTGGCTTGGTTTTGTCCTTGTTTAGTTTCTGAATTACTGCTGCAGAAAATTGCTGAAAACAAACTACAGCACACGTTTGCCAACAATACTATAGAGAGTATAAGGAGTCGGACATAGAATATATTGAGTACGATTTTAAAGGGGCCTCACATTCTGAAGTGGATCTTTTCATTATTGATTCAGCTGAAAACATGTGTGAGGCCCTGGGAGCTCACCTCTCTAAACTAGCTGCGGTCACTGAACAATTGTCGGGGAAAAAAAAAAACACACTACAATGATAATGTCATCATTTATTCATGTAATAAAGGAAATTAGTTTTGCCCTAGTACAAGTATATTCCAAAAGCAACTCTTAAGGTGTGCTACCAATGAAACCGCTGTGTACTGAGCATTTTTATTGTTCCGTGAAACAGAAAGTAAGGCCAATGCACTGTTGTTATGTTAGTTGTTGTAGCAGTTCAACTTCAATTCACTTTGTTGAAAAAATGTCACCCCTCTCTCTGTAACTGCTGCTGTCAGGTTCCTCATTTTAATCTTAAAATTTACATTTTAACCCGCTCTACACGATCCTGGTGTTTTTATTTCACTATTTTATCCGTAAATCAATTTCTTTTCCTAATATAGTGCTCCAAATTCGCAAAATGAAATGAAATTCATTTGACTGCAGCCAAACACTACGGGTAACGTCACACTCCCTTAGTCCACTTCTTTATTTCAGAATATGTTTGTGGTGATCTGGGGCTTTTAAGTTTTAAACAAAACAGGAGCCCATTTAGACTGGATATTTCATTCTCTGTAGAGGACATTATATTATTTGTTACCATTTAAATTATGATTTAATTGTTATAATCTTCCAGCCATAGTTGTTTCTGGTATTTCCCCCGTGATTTTTTTGCTGACTCGATTTGCTATTCCCTCTTTGCTTTTGGTTACTCCCTGTGTGCTTTCTTCACTGCAATGGTCTGGGTCTATTTTAGGAGTTCTAATATCAGACTAATACTCTGTGGTTGGTCTTGTTGCTTGAGGTTTTTGAAAAAGACTCATAATAGCAGTGTACTTCATGTCCTGTGGCTCTGTGCACTTCTCATAGTGATGCTAGCAGCTCTGTGTTGTGTTTTTATACATGGGAGGATGGCCACTTTCATCCTACTGCTCTGTTTCCTTTCAGAGAAGGCTGAAGCATGGACCTCACTTAAGGCTCTTCACTGGCTCTAATGCTCAGTGTTTATGGTTACATTTATTATATAACAACAGAAGATACTCATCTCAATAGTTTTGCATTGAAGTCCTTTGTTTTATATTGTGGAGCCATAATTCTCCCAAAGTGCAAATTTGGTCTTTACTAGAAGAGCTAAATAAGGTTAATGACTAGACTGGACCTGGACTCAACCTGGACTTGACCAGGACTCGATCTGGACTTGAGTAGCGCTCCGCCTGTGGTCCGCCGGGATTATACCGGGACTCTGCTAGGGATGCACCGATCCACATTTTTTCAATTCCGATCCGATCCCGATACCTGAATTTGTATATCTGCTGATACCGATACTATTCTGATACCAAAACTGTTTGTTTTCAATATTATCATCATTATTGTTAAACTACAAATAAACTCATCTCTACAGGCAAGTAGGCCTATGATTAGGGCTGAACGATTTTAAGAAAATATTGAATTGCGATTTTTCTGGCAGATATTGCAATTTCAATTTCATCCACGATTTCTTTCAAATTACGTTTCAGTGCACATGAACATTTGCAAACATCACAGAAACTTACATCATACCATTCAAACACTAAATTCCACTAAAGTTTAATGCAAGAATGAAAATTAAGTCAATTTATTTCAAATGTAGTCCTATTTATTAAAAAGAAACATGCTGTACATAGTCTACACTGAGCGCTTGATCAACCAGTTATTACACCTGAAGAACTAAAAGAGCATCTATGTCTTAAGTAGAGCAAAAAAAGTGTTTTAAAGTGCTGCAAGGTCAGTCTTTTATAGCTCAATTGAGCATGATTTTTGTATTTTATAACAAACATATAAAATACAACGCAACTTAACTTAAATATAGCAATGCTAATTATAGCGATGCTAATCGCGGTAGCCTTTCTATAACGTTTGTAATGTAAACTAGCCTTATGCTAACAGTTTGCCAGCTAACAACAGAGGGGAATACCCCTTATCCATCGTGCGGAGGAGACTTTTAAACCACTCTTTGGTCACCGTGTTTACAGCAGTCCTTATCTCCTGGTGTCGTTGGCTGCTTCTGTCATATGGAGTTACACTGGCAAAAGAAGTTTTAACTGTCTGTTTGGCCCGATTATCACTTTTACTAGACTTTCTCCGGACTTTCTCACCCTGCACTCGAGTGACAGATTACAGACATTGATTAAACGGGGGCTAACACCGGCTTCACCAGCTCGCGACTCCTCAGACCGCACGGGGCTACATGCCGCATTTGGGATGAGGGCTCGCTCGGAGCGGAACGGCTAACACCGGCCTCACGTTGCTGACTTGCTTTGAGGTGTTTCTAGTAAAAAGTATTTCCACACAGCGGACATGTTGTGACGAAAAGTTGGTTAACTGCCTCATGCTGCTCAATGTTCGCCTGCTAGCTGGCTGCAAACTGTGGAATGGATTTCCAGAACGGAGGCATGTCTCATCATTACTCTGTGTCTCATTGAGATACGCCTCTGTTCAGGAAATCCATTCCACATTTTGCAGCAGGAGCAGAGCAGGCAACAGGGAATCACTCGTGGAGTCATTTCAGCAGAAAAGGACATGGCTCATGGATCGGAAATTTTCGTAGGTTGGACCGGAATTTCCGATCCGTGAATTACGTTGATATCGGAAGCCGATATCGGCCCCATCCCTAGACTCTGCCTGGACTCTGCTGGGACTAGATCGGGTCTAGACGAGGAATCAAAATCAAAACAGAATCAAAATCAAGCTTGAAATTGAACAATTATGACTACACTAAGGAAAAGGTACAGAACTTGATGCCAATTTTATACCACAATCATGAAACGCTGTTAAATTTGTAGTTTTGATACTGGTTTTAGTATTGATTAATGTTTATATATTTTGGACCAACCCTGGATTAAATCAGGACCAAACAGGCTAACTCTATGGCAACAGAAAAATACATCAATTGTGATTATATTTTTATTACTATATCACCTACACTCCTTTCCAGTGTATTATCTGGTTCAGTGTTTGATAGGAGACCCATGCTAACTCTATGACAGCCTGTATCCTTAGCCCAGTCTATTGAGCTTGAGTTATGTGCAGTTAAAGTGGTCTGCAGTGGTTTCCGGAGCATTGTTTTTCTTATTATATTACAGTCCCCTGAAGGAGACATGTCTCTGGAGGAATGTGACTCTGGTCCCTCTGTATTAAATGTACTGTATTCTAATAAAGCTTTTATTAAAAATACCTTCACTGGGATAATATTTGCTGAATTAAATTGTGAGGTCAAAACAAATAGATTTCCTCATTATCATTGATTTCCTGTGTTTTATAACATAAAATAATAATGTATATTAAAAAACAAAAAAAACCAACAACACACATTTGATGCCCTGGCTGATCCCGATAAAAGCTTGGATTGGATGTGTTGCCCTCTATTGGCAACACTGAGGAAAAGCATTTTGAAATAAGCATTAACTAGGGAATTGGCAACATGTATGTATTGAGGTATTTATCATATTGTTAACTTCTTAATGATACCCAGCTCTAGTAACTGCAAGGCCGTATATGGCTGTGAAGGACATTTTTTGTGAAGGCTGGTCATAATATTGCTGATTGAAGATTCTCTCATCATAACTGTGTGTAGAGTCACATGACATCAATGCACATTTGTTGTGCAAAGGTTGTGTGTACATTTTGACTGGACTGTTCCCCTGTATCCGTTTGTATGAAAACAAGCAGATTGTTTTTTTTTTCTTTTTCTTCTTTCTTCATAACAGTGTTGATTTTTGATTCATGAGTATTCCTTTATTGTTCTGTGTTTGAGGCTTGACTGCTCAAAAAATGTCACCTATCCCCTACCTCCACCCACTTCTCTGCCCTTACTTGTGATTATTTAAAAGAAATTGACCCTGGATCATACATGTGGGGCTAAAATGTCACTTTGCCTTTTTTCCAAAAATAAAGCATTAATGGAAATCTGGTTCTGGCTATGAAACGCCAATATGAAGAGAGTGGGCCTTTCAGTTTTGAAATCTTGAACAGGAAATGTATTAGTAAGCTGTTTTAGATCAATGCTGTGGTTTACAATGGACAAAATGTAAAATTAGAATCTGCATATGTTATAATTTAATATTAAATACCAAAAAAAACTGTTAAAGGGACAGTGTGTAGGATTCGTGGCGCATAGGTGGTTACTAGCTATTCCACTTCCTCTTTTGGCTATGGCAGACCTCGAGGGTCACCCGGACGCGACGTAGCGCCGAAATCTCGCGTGCCCGCGCACGAACCGCGCACCGCTGTATACATAAAGCGCGGTCCCCCGTTCACTTTTTTTTTTCTTTTCGCATGAAAACACACAATCCCGATCATGATTCATGACAATCTACACATCAAATGAAACCTTACAGTCTCCTCTTTTTGACTATGCAATTCATTTCCCTGCAAAACAATCACTCCCCGAGCACATGGGGCTTTTATACGGAAAAGCACAAAACTTAGCTTACTTAGCTTACCTTTGAAGGCTTTGCACAGGTCAAACTCTGTATTTCATCATAAACTTGGTCTCAATCTGTCCATAAGGATCCAGCGAATAAAATCCAGTAAAACAATTTAGTCCAAAATACGTGTTGTATCCATTACGATGTGTGATCCGGCAGCATGCTTCTTTACACAGGCTCCCCCCTTCCCCCTCCCCTTCCCCTTCTCTCCTTCTGTCCTTCACTCCCAAACGCAGCGCGGCTAAGCAGCTGTTAGCAGGAGCCGAGGCGAAGGATGAGCCCAAATGTCCTTCTGTGGCTCTCGTATTCAAAATGGCTGCCTCTATATGGGGAAGATCCCCCTTTTATGTGACTATATCTAAGTCCAAAAGAATACTTTGATTTCATGATGGAAGTGAAAAGGCTAGGAAAACAATGTATTTTTGAATGGGTATCTTCAATTTCAGTAATTAACAGGTAAAAATCTTACACACTGTCCCTTTAAGGTCCTTTTGTGGAATAGCCTATAATGAAATAAATGAAATATTGACAAGTGTAATGCCATACTGTGAAAATCCATTAACATGGAAACAAGCAGGTGACAGAACCCCCACTAGAAAAGTTACAAACTGCACTTTTTAAGCTGCTGTAATAAATGTTTGAAGGTAACATGGTTAAACATACACACAGATAATGAGATGAGAGTTATAGTCACTTTCCCTTCCCCCATTTCAGGAATTTGGTTCCCAGGATCTGACATTCCTCTGTCCGCCCTGGGACTCTGCTCTGATCGTGTGTGTGTGTTTGTGTGTGTGTGTGTGCGTGCGTGCTTGTGTGTGAGAGAGGGAGATGGAGAGATAACTTGTCAAACATCAGGCTGTTGTTTTTGTTTCACATACAGTTAAGTCTTCAGCACACCATCACCTTTTATTTTTACTCTCTCCTGTTCACCTGCTTCCTTCACATTTTGTCAAAACTTGGTGTCAGTCTTCCACAGTCATTCAAACCTGTAAAATTGTAATTTCTTTTTTTTTTTTTGTAAAAATTGTGATTACATTTATGAGATAACAGTAGGATTCTGTTTTAAGGTCATACTTAAAGTTAAGAGTCAAGAGTCAGTCAAGAGACTGAATAATAATGTTATTAACCAAATTAAACTGTGTCAGGTGGTCTTGAGTCTAAAAATATTTCTTACCTTCATGAAATTCTTTTATATTGCAATTTCAAACCAATAGGCAACATTTCTTTTCTAAATATCAGTAATTGTCACGTTACAATTTATTTTTTTATTAATTTCTTTTTTGAATGAGTTGCTAAATGTAGAGATCAACAGAAATATTTTTTTCTTGGCCGGTGGCTTGTTTAGACTGCAGTCCTCACTGTTTGTGAGGACTGCAGATGGAAATTAGCTTTGAGCTAAATCTGGTGCAGACATCTTTTTAATGAAACTGCACACTGTCCTTAATAAACTAAGAAACTAAGAAACTAGACTCCAAAGAAACCGATGGCTGATAAGCTCTGCTCTATTTTTGACCCAATATGTGGGGCCGATTTTGATTATTTCCCCCTAATTATGTAATTGAAATTTACTACAAACTTGTCTACTATGAACATATAAGAGAGCAGTTTAGTAAGTGTTTTGTGTATTTATTGTCGCACTATTGTTCAAGTGAGTGTTCAAATGAAGCTTTATGCGTACTCTTTAGGCAGCAGGTCAGCCAAAACTAAATATCGGTCTGTGTTGAAGATTTAAGGCAGATAGCAGATTCATTAAAAAGTGCAAATATTGGCCCATATTTGCAGTATATTTAGCTAAATGATTAAAGAATAACTTGTATCAGAACATTAAAGTTTAAACTACAGGAAAATATGTGTGTATTTTGTTGTTTGTGGAGGACACTAAATTACCTTGTTAAAGCCCGATGTGATCATATTGAAGCTACTCTACTGTTTTAATCAGCCTCTCATTAATTCTTCGTTTTTACTCCTCCTCTCATTTATTTTTGCTCGTGTGTGGGGGCTGCTGACATAGCCATTGGCATGGTGACGCATAGTACTAGGCAGGGGGGCCACAGCCCTGATGTGACTTGGATCTCACACAGAGCAGACCTACAAAGGCCCTGTGCTGTGTAATCAGACAGTTGACCTGAAAAACCCCAAATAACTCTGGTTTTTCCCCCTTTGTTCAGAAACCGGTTGTTCAAAACATTCCATTGTGTAGTTAGAAGCAGAAGTAAACATGACTAATGAGGAATAACTAGTATTTGTTAATTGATGCAATAATAATAATAATAATGATAATAATAATGATAATAATAATAATAATAATAATACCACAAAGTAGTTGTTCAAATGATTGTGTAATTGCAATAGACTTAGAGTCCAGTGCTTCTCAAATAGTGGGGCGGGCCCCCCTGGGGGGGGCACGGTGTGATGCCAGGGGGGGTGCGTGTGACCCTGGGAAACATGCTTTTTTGCCGTACTGTACTAGAACGTGTAATTGCACATAAGTGTAATTGCACATCAACAACAGTAGTTGGCAGTGGCGCTCTCATTGTTGCTCTGGGGCAGGGGTCGAGAACTTTAAATACGCGATATACGCACAGAAGAGACTCGCCATCAGCAGAACATCCTCTGTCACAGAAAAAAACACGTATATTCCAGTCGTGTCCTTTAGTCCGACAGAAACTGACAAGGAGAGAGCGTTTTTTTTGTTTTTTTTCCCCAGAGCTTTTAGTTTATGCAAATGCGGTTTTAAGTTTCGTTTCTGTAAAATGTAAACAAATGTGCGCAAAGCTGCATTAAAAACACATTAATATTTGAGTCCTCAGTGCAAAAAGACAGTGCAGTCTTTGTTGTAAGTTTCTTTCTTTTTTTGTTTTTAATGTTGGTAAAAGGATAAAATGTTATGCAGAGGTGTACTAATAACGGACAAATCTAGACAAATAGACAAATAATTTCTGGACAAATAATACTATTTATAGTTGTGCCAGGGAGGGGTGTGTGAAATTTTTTCTTCTTCCTGGGGGGGCGCCACAGAAAATAATTGAGAAGCACTGAGTGAGACAAACTTTATTGATCCACAAGGGGAATTGTTTTGGGTACAGTAGCTCACTAATCAAATATAATATATAACAGAGGGTAACCAAAAAAATAAATGGAATAGCAACCAAAGAGCAATAGACCAGTGTCAGATGAGACATAATCATAAACATAAAAAATATAATAAATGTATATGTACAAATCAGAATTAAATAGAAAGTAAGTTATAATGTATAAAATACAATATCAAATAAGATCCAGTCCCAGCTATATGCAGTTGTAAGGAGTATTATCTAGGATGTTACATAAGGGTGAGTTGTTGTACAGTTGTATGGAGTATGGTATGAATGTAGTTCCTGTATCTCTGTGTTTGAGTGGAGCTGTAGGAGCCTGTTGGAGAATGAGCTCCTCTGTCCCTCTATAGTCTGGTGCATTGGGTGAGCAGGAGTGTCCATGATGGAGAGCAGTTTGTCTAGTGTCCTCCTGTCCCTCACTGTGACAAATGTCTCCAGCTCACAGCCGATCACGTGACCAGCTTTGCGGATCAGTTTGTCAATCCGTCCCATGTCCCTTTTACTGGTGCTGCTCCCCCAACAGACCACAGCGAAATACAAGGCGCTGGTAACCACAGACTGGTAGAAGATCTCCAGTAACTTACTTCACACATTTGAAAGACCTGAGCTTCGTCAGGAAGTAGAATCTGCCCATGCTCTTCTTGGACACAGCATTACAGTTGTCCCTCCAGTCCAGCCTGTTGTTCACATGGACGCCGAGGTACTTGTTTGTAGCAGTCCACAAAATACCTCTTATATCTCTATGAATCTCTAATAATAATATCTTTAAGTATTTGAATGTATGTTTAAAAATCAGGTTTTCCGTTGAATGAACTGGAGCGTTAACATTTGAGAGAAGAGGTATGGATTGTGACATGAATATTACATTACAAACCTGTTTTTATACACGACACTATGGAGATATCCATCCATCCATCCATTTTCTTCCGCTTATCCGGGGCCGGGTCGCGGGGGCAACAGTCTAAGCAGGGACGCCCAGACCTCCTTCACCCCGGACACTTCCTCCAGCTCCTCCGGGGGGACCCCAAGGCGTTCCCAGGCCAGCCAGGACACATAGTCCCGCCAGTGCATCCTGGGTCTTCCCCGGGGCCTCCTCCCGGTGGGACATGCCCGGAACACCTCCCGAAGGGAGGCGTCCGGGAGGCATCCGAAACAGATGCCCGAGCCACCTCAGCTGGCTCCTCTCGACGTGGAGAAGTATGGAGATATTTGGGGCCTAATTGGGACTATTGGGACTGTTCTATTTGATTGCTATTAAACTTTTTACCCCAAAAAATTGTATGTGAGGTCCAGTTGTTTTATTTTAAAGGGATATGCCACCCCCAGGTCAAATTTGGGCATCTCCCCACAGTCCAGAGACTAAAATAAGTGGTGGAAAGCGTTTTCCTGCTCACCCAGCCATTGTCCGAGTCTGTCGCCACTGACCGCCGCGGTAACTGCTGCTCCTCCGCCTTAGACTGGAGTCTAACGTAGCCAGAGAAAGATTTCGGCCAAAAGGAATTAATTTGCTCGATGCGTTTCCCAATTACTTTGTGTGTAGTGCGCATTCATATCGAGTGCAAATAAATGTGCAAATCAACACGGAGAGCTTGCCTTGGTCATTTTGGGTGGGAACTATTTTCCAGTGCGTAAGAATACAGTCGTATCACGCACCACGTTGTGCAACAGGGGAACTCCCTTCCCGGTGCGTAACTGGGATTCCCCTGGTAGCGTACTGCGTGATACGGCTGTATTCTTACGCACTGGAAAATAGTTCCCACCCAAAATGACCAAGGCAAGCTCTCCGTGTTGATTTGCACATTTATTTGCACTCGATATGAATGCGCACTACACACAAAGTAATTGGGAAACGCATCGAGCAAATTAATTCCTTTTGGCCGAAATCTTTCTCTGGCGACGTTAGACTCCAGTCTAAGGCGGAGGAGCACCAGATACCGCGGCGGTCAGTGGCGACAGACTCGGACAATGGCTGGGTGAGCAGGAAAACGCTTTCCACCACTTATTTTAGTCTCTGGACTGTGGGGAGATGCCCAAATTTGACCTGGGGGTGGCATATCCCTTTAAATATGTGTTTGTGAGAAAAGTCCCTCAGTCGTCCAGGTAGAATCCATGATAAAAGGAGAAGTTCAGTTTGTCAACTGGACAAAGTTTGTTTGGTTGAAAACGTTTCGCCACTCCTCCGAGAGGCTTCGTCAGCTCTGGCCCTCATGCTGGTTAGACCCTGTTTATATCTAGCTGCAAGGGAGGAGCTAACTACCCTGAACAAAGCTCTGAACCTACCAGAGGAATTCGTAAAACAAAAGAGAGTAGCTGGGAGAGGTTCAGAGCTTTGTTCAGGGTAGTTAGCTCCTCCCTTGCAGCTAGATATAAACAGGGTCTAACCAGCATGAGGGCCAGAGCTGACGAAGCCTCTCGGATGAGCGGCGAAACGTTTTCAACCAAACAAACTTTGTCCAGTTGACAAATTGAACTTCTCCTTTTATCTTAAATATGTGTTGTGTAACTTTTTGGATGGAGGGATCTGGAATGTTCCACAGTATACCTTTAAAGTATCTATTGTGCAGTCAGTTCATTATTTTATTTTATTTTCTCTTTTTGCTTAAAAATCTTACTGGGAGCAAGGTCACCTTTCCACAGATCTGACCTTTAACTTGGCCTAGTGGTGTCATCTGCTTGGCTTTGTGTACATGGATGCATTAAAGCCATACTTTTGGAACATTCTAGGCACAGATGCACACTCATATATTTAAAGTATTTCCACATAACTAAATAACATTGTAACTTCACTCTTGTTTCTCTGTCCACAGGTGAAGTTAGGATGGCCTCGTGGCGGACTGAACTGCCCAGCTCCTAAAGGGTCGCAAAGTTTCATACTCCACTGACTGTACGCTTGCTCGTCCTTCTGCGGAGAGGGGGAGAGAGAGGCATGACCACCTCCCACCTGAACGGGCATGTGTCGGGGGAGGGAGGGGACGAGGACCTGAAGGGAGGGCACAGGGAGATGGCTGTGGACTGCCCAGGCGAGATAGGCAGCCGCACTCTGCCACTAAGACGGTCGGCCCAACTGGAGAGGATACGCCAGCACCAGGTAAAAACAAAGAAAAGATCACAACAGAAATGTATAATATGTTGGGAGAAAGTTTATTCATGGGGTTTTGTACAACAGAGCTCAGAGTTTTATTGTCAGTCACACCCCAACAGATTCCCTGTTAGTGTAATAGTGTAATAACAGAGTAATAGTAAACCATTGAGATTTAAAATTTGTAGATGGAGTTTGCATTAACTCTATTTAGAGTATTCATGTGTTACAACATTTTGAGTACTTTTCCAGCAGTGTTTGAGGCTCATGCTGTTGACCACTAGCATGGTAAACCTCTAGTGACCATTAAACATCCTCTTACATGTTATTTGTTAGCAGACAAGATCAATGACATAAATGTAATGAAATAAGCATTTATAAACTTTCATTTGGGGACTAGCTTCACCATGTGATGGATTCAAATTGATGTTACTGACGAGTATGGGTTAGCCAAATAATCGAGTTGTAGCAACCCACAATGATAATAAAAATGCTAATATTTTGGCATAAAACTGTTCAGGAATGTTACATTTTTGTTAATCTTTTCAGTATTGATACTTTCTTAAATGAGTATCTAGTTTTGATACTGGTTTTGTTGTAAACCATGCCACCATTCAGCATCTTCTAAGTTAGTCTCAAGAATTCACACCTTTTTTAAAAGGAATTTTGCACTTTATTATTGCAAACAAAACTAATAAACTGAATATTATATCGTTTAGATCATATTTCAGTTATTTGATCATATTGTGAAATAAAACCATACTCATTAACTGTCCTTGTTCTACAGGAGGACCTTCGGCGGCGGAGGGAGGAGGAGGGCCGACAGTTGGACCTAAATGCGTCGCTCAGACTCAGAAAACTTTCCCAGAATCCTCAAATCGGCATTGACAACCCCACCTTCCTCCAGGACTCCCTCTCACCTCAGTCCCTGCCCCAAAGTCAGACTCATGCACTGCTGGGTAAGACCACAGACTGTATAAAGGAGTGTGACGTCACCCATAGCATTCAGATCCAATCAAATGAAGCTCATTGAGGTAGCAGTTATAGTGGCTAATTTGCAGCAGAGTTACATATTTGGAATTGCAACTGCGTTTATCATAACAGCAAAAGAGCCAATCAGGAGCAAGAGTCTTGAAGGCCCTCTTAGCAATGCTGTCAATCAAACCTGTGGCTAAAGTGACCTAGCAGGGTACCTCTTTGGTCTGTTATTAATAGTCATATCTTGATTCACGGACAAAAAAGCAATAGTAATTTATTACTGGTGGGGTTTTTTTGGCATTTTTTCACAGTAACTTGAGAAAATAAATGGAAAAAATTTACCCTCCAAAAGAAAAAGCTTCTAAAAAGCATCTCGTATCTGGGACACTGTTTAGATGTTAAGTGCAGGTATTTCTCTGCTAAAAACCTTCTTAAAAGTGGGTTAGAGGTGAGACCTTTGAATATAAATGCAATGAAGGATTTTGGGACTTGAAGGAGAACAGGGAGGGAGAGTGAGGCGGAGGGAGAAAGAAGGATAGAGGGAGAGAGGTAGGTGGAGGTAGTGAGAGGGTGAGAGAAAGAAGGGGAAGGCAAGAGAAGGAAATGGGGAGAAGAAGGGAAAACACGTGGGTGAGGGTGGGGGAGAGAGACAAGAGGGAGATACGGCGGGGGGAATTCAGGAGGGAGAGGGAGAGGAGGAAAGGACAGAGAAAGGAGGAGAGGGAGGGAGAAAGAGAATGAGGGGGAGGAAGGGAAAAAGAAGGATACAGGGAGAGAGAGTGAGACAGCAGGAGAGAGAGGGAGGTGATTAGAGAGAGATGGAGAAAAGGCTTGAGGGAGGACAGGTAGAGAGAGACAAGAGGATACAGGGAAGGATAGAGAAGGGAAGACAGGAGAGGGAGGGAGGGGCAGGGGAGGTAGAGAAAGAGGAATTTGGCGTCCGAAGGGCATTCCTGAGGGAGGGAGAGCCGGACATAAGGACCACTTCAGGAGACTTCATTAAACCTGGAGAAGGCAGTGACTCAAAACAATAAACAGAAACACTCCATAGAGTAGGGGTGGGCGATATCTCGATATTTAAAATATATTGAGATATTTTTTGAACTCGATATGGATTTTGACCTATTGTATATATCGATATAATGTTTATATTTAATTCTGATTTCGCCACTTTGCTTGTTTGCCTTCTCTGTGCTGTGCGCGGCCCCGCTCGCCCTTGCCTCCTTGTTTTTGTGACCTTCCCTTGCGTGTTATCTCATTCAACACGGCGGCACCCACAAGGGACTAAACCAGGTACTAAACTAGGGACTAAACTAGTCTTAAACTAGGACTGAAAAAACGGGAGTAAACCATGAAGCCAAGACTAAGCCTATATAAAAATGTGACCATAACCATGGGACTAAGCCAGGGACTATCACTCATAGTTCTGGTTTTGTCACGTTTTTCCTAGAATCCAGTTTCAGAACACATCAAGTTCAAGTACAAATCTTTTAATTATTGCCAAGATTTAGAGAAGTTCTTGTTGGAATTATAAAATAATAGGAATACACTTAAAATAATTATTACTTTTAATGTGTTGCAAAATTAAATGTGGTGCCAAATAACTGCATCAGCCTTTCTAGTCCTATTTTTGTCACTGGTCTGTTATTAGATGAGTCAACAGTATGATGCTATAGCTAAAGTACATCTTATGTCTATCTAATGTACATGTTGTGTTGTGTTTGTGCAGAGTTGGAGGAGTTGCTGTTTTCGCTGAAGCAGATCCGGGGCTGCTTGTCCGATCAGCAGAGTCAGAATGACATTGAGCTGGTTCTCGCCCTGTTGAACAAGGTAATAAAAACACAAAATTTAGCTTAAAGCTCCACTGTGTAAAGGTCCACTGTGTTTTAGCAAAAAAAACCAACCCCTTACTGTGAGCTTGCATCTCCACAAACCTGCCTCTTCCTGCTTGTTTCAATGGAAATGTTGTTCCTTTGGCTATAATATTCCACAGTATGGCACAAAACATACTTATCTCTATGGAGAATGTTCTAAAGTTTGGTTATAACCTATATTTCCATGGAATCATCAAGGTGACAATGGATCACCTCCAGAAAGTTGCACACTGTTGCTTTAACTTACTATAAACGGTCTGTTTTGAAAACAACACAAAGTCTATAGAAGACACCATGAGACTGCATCTGCTGGAGCACTGAAGAAAGAAGCAGTTTGTAACAAGCTAAAAACACTTGCAGCTAAAGTAAGATTTGTGTAATGAAAGTAATTTAAGTACTATAATCATGAGAATGTGTTTGTGTTTGTATGGACTTAAAGGGCCCTTTTTTCGCTTATCTGTGTTATACTGTAATGTTTGTTTCATTCACACATGTTTAACACACAAACCCTGCATATTTAGGCTGAGTTCTTCTATCAAACTAAAAACACTACCTACACTACACTACCTAGTGATATAATGCCTTCACTGGAATCATTTGGATCATTTTATCCCATTTGCTCATCTCTGCTGAACTAAATATAAAAAGTAGCTTTGAACTTGAAAACTATCACTTGATGACATCACAAGGTGAAACGTAGCATTTTGAGCTTTGAAGATGTACACTCCTAATAAAGTTACTCAAACATGTGTGAATGAAGCAAAACACAACTCCAAGAATGTTTTTGATGAGGTAACTACATTATAAATGGCTAAAACCTCACAGGAGTCAATTTTGTGTAATATAGGGCCTTTAACAAATTAGTGTGAACGGACATTACAATTAATAGAATAACAGACATGGTATGTTACAATGTGGATGCTAATGTTTGTGTTTTAGAAATAATGTCTTCATAGAAAGATTACGATAAAGGTTATTGCCCTGTTTTCTTTGAATTATGTCAACAGTTTTAGTTCACAATGCTGATTCAACAGTTTGTGCATTTAAATTGGCCCATGTTGCAGTTTTCTTTGGCAGTATATGTGCTCCATATTAGGAAAACTGATAACTAGGAGGCTCTGGCCAAAAGTACAGGTCTATTCAACCAGTAGGAACAAGCAGGCTAATCTTTCATTTAAGCTTTATATGACACCTGAGAATATATTGCGGTATTTAACTTAAATTAAAATTCATGTTATTCTGCAATGATTTGTGGCCTTATTTTTTAATTATTGTATTATTATCATTATTGGAAACATTGTACCTGTGGTTTTAATTTAATGAGTTTTAATTTAATATTAATTTAATTGCTCTACTGGTAGTTTTTGGCACGTAAACCGCGAGATACCAAATGTTTTGACACACCATCTCGTTCAATGTTGTTGTTTTTTTTCCTTTATTTTTACCACTTTCTACACACGTGGACAAAATTGTTGGTACCCCTCAGTTAAAGAAGGAAAAACCCACAATTCTCACTGAAATCACTTGAAACTTACAAAAGTAACAATAAATAAAAATGTATTGAAAATTAAATAATCAAAATCAGCCATTACTTTTGAATTGTTGATTAACATAATTATTTAAAAAACAAACTAATGAAATAGGGCTGGACAAAAATGATGGTACCCATAACTTAATATTTTGTTGCACAACCTTTTGAGGCAATCACTGCAATTAAACGATTTCTGTATTTGTCAATGAGCGTTCTGCAGCTGTCAACAGGTATTTCGGCCCACTCCTCATGAGCAAACTGCTCCAGTTGTCTCAGGTTTGATGGGTGTCTTCTCCAAATGGCATGTTTCAGCTCCTTCCACAGATGTTCAATGGGATTCAGATCTGGGCTCATGGAAGGCCACTTTAGAATAGTCCAACGCTTTTCTCTCAGCCATTTTTGGGTGTTTTTGGCTGTGTGTTTTGGATCGTTGTCCTGTTGGTAGACCCATGACCTGCGACTGAGACCAAGCTTTCTGACACTAGGCAGCACATTTCTCTCCAGAATGCCTTGATAGTCTTCAGATTTCATTTTACCTTGCACACATTCAAGACACCCTGTGCCAGATGCAGCAAAGCAGCCCCAAAACATTACTGAGCCTCCTCCATGTTTCACCGTAGGGACAGTGTTCTTTTCTTCGTATGCTTGGTTTTTGAGTCTATGAACATAGAGTTGATGTGCCTTACCAAAAAGCTCCAGTTTGGTCTCATCTGTCCAAAGGACATTCTCCCAGAAGCTTTGTGGCTTGTCAACATGCATTTTTGCAAATTCCAGTCTCGCTTTTTTATGATTTTTTTTCAGCAGTGGTGTCCTCCTTGGTCGTCTCCCATGAAGTCCACTTTGGCTCAAACAACGACGAATGGTGCGATCTGACACTGATGTACCTTGGCCTTGGAGTTCACCTTTAATTTCTTTGGAGGTTGTTCTGGGCTCTTTGGATACAATTCGAACGATCCGTCTCTTCAATTTGTCATCGATTTTCCTCTTGCGGCCACGTCCAGGGAGGTTGGCTACTGTCCCGTGGGTCTTAAACTTCTGAATAATATGAGCCACTGTTGTCACAGGAACTTCAAGCTGTTTAGAGATGGTCTTATAGCCTTTACCTTTATGATGTTTGTCTATAATTTTTTTTCGGATGTCCTGGGACAATTCTCTCCTTCGCTTTCTGTTGTCCATGTTCAGTGTGGTACATACCTTTTCACCAAACAGCAGAGTGACTACTTATCTCCCTTTAAATAGGCAGACTGACTGATTATGAGTTTGGAAACACCTGTGATGTCAATTAAAGGACACACCTGAGTTAATCATGTCACTCTGGTCAAATAGTTTTCAATCTTTTATAGAGGTACCATCATTTTTGTCCAGGCCTGTTTCATTAGTTTGTTTTTTTAAATAATTATGTTAATCAACAATTCAAAAGTGATGGCTGATTTTGATTGTTTAATTTTCAATACATTTTTATTTATTATTACTTCTGCAAGTTTAAAGTGATTTCAGGGACCATTGTGGGTTTTTCTTCCATTAACTGAGGGGTACCAACAATTTTGTCCACGTGTGTATATTTGATTATACATACAGACGAGTATATGAGGTAAGCTATAGGAAAGTTATGTAGCAAACAAGAAAACAAGTTCTGGCTCTACTAAATATTTTATATAAATATTTTTAAAAATATATTTTATATTCAAATCCTCAAAGTAGTTATTTAAAGCTGCATTTTTCTGGTGGAGGGGCCGTCAAATGTTTTTCATCATGATGTTATTGCTTTGTCTGGAATGTTTCACAGTATGGTATTAAATCTTTCTATTTTCATGGAGACCAAACCAGACCAAGTTACCGGTCAGATCTGTGGAGAGGCCAACCCGCTCAGTCAATGCCTGTTTTTCTAGGTATTTTTGAGCTGATAAAAACCAACTGTAACTGAATAAATGTAAGGTAGAGCTGTTTAATGTCACACTGCAGAACATTTCAGGCAGATAAATGCCATCTCCATAGAAACAAGCAGGTGACGGACCCTCCACTAGAAATGTTATGCAGTTCACCTTTAACTTTTTTCTCGTGACTACATGATTTCACATATTTTGCGTCATATTGTTGAGGTCTTCTGTATGTATCTAAAATGTAAAAAAAAAAAAAATGAGAGAGTATGTCCAAATTTTACATCTGTTTATCTAAAAATGTCTCTTGGTACACAATTGTAAATAGCCACAAACTAAATAAAAGTTGAAGAATGTGTAATAAAGAAAATAAAAGTTAATTGTATTTGTCCATTTTCTTTCACAGTCTGATTTCCAGTCTGCTCTGAAGATCCACAATGCGGTGGCGAGCAGCATGCACAAACCCTCCCCCCCATACCCACACACACACCAGGCCCATCCTCTGGCCATGGAGGTGAGACACGCCCACTTATACTCACATTATATCTGCCAACATTTATCTACAAACTAAAATTTAAAAAATTAATACAACTTAAAATGATTGAATGATTTCTGCTGTTTTTAGGTCAGAAATCTCATTCAGACGAGTTCGAACAAAGATGGCCTTGAGCTCCACACCCTGCTGTCAGACACTCATTTCCAGGTAAAAATGGTTTCTAGTAAAAGTAAGTGTCAACAAGTGTTGACAGGTAAGAGTAAGACGGTGGCTAAGTTCACATGAACACCAAAATCTGAATATTATCTGATTTCTGGACCTTTAAGAATATTTAAATGACATGAAAACTGCTAAATTTGAGTTATCAGAAGAACCATGATCATAAAGAAATGAGTTTGAAAAATGTAGACTCTTTAATTTAATATAGCTGTAGCATGTTCTGAGCATGTCTGCAGTCACATTGCATGGCTGTGTTAACATAACAGTCATGTTGCCTAATGACTTTTTCATGTATTTCTTCATTGTTCATCCCCTCTGTCGATGGAAACTGAGCTGTAATTTTGTGAAGTGTGTTATCCAAATGTTGACCAAAACATGTTTAAAGCCACAAGATTGCATAATACTTTGTACCACATATAACCCAAATCTGTATATTCCTCACCCTTTTTTCAGTCCTTACTCCTGGCCCATGACACCATAGCAGAGACAGAAATGCAGCCTGAAGCAGTGCCCACACAGGGAGAGACTCTGACGCAGTGGGGAGGAGAGACGGTGAAGCTCATCCGTATCGAGAAAGCACGAGACATTCCCCTGGTGAGAAAAACAAATGGACCCCAGTAATGTTTTTACAATATTCTGCCTTTTAATATTGGTCTAGTACAGGGGTCGGCAACCCGCGGCTCCGGAGCCACATGCGGCTCTTTGATCCCTCTGACAGTGGTCCCTCGTTTATCACGGTGGTTACGTTCTAAAAATAACCCACGACAAGCGAAGTCGTCAGCTTTATATTTTACAGTTATTCTCTTATGTTTTAAGGCTGGAAACGCCTCACCACACACATTGTACACTTTTCTCAGACTGGAATTAACGTTTTCTCACATTCCTCTCTTGTTTAAACACTCAAACTTTCGTAGATTTTCAACAAAAAGCACAGTATTATAGAACGAAACCAAAGTGTATTTCGTGTACATTTCACAGTTCTTATGACCGAGCCTCTTCGTCCTGGCGCCGCTTCGCTGTGGCAGGTTTTGTCGGGGAGAAAACTTGCAAACATACAGCACTTCAGAGTCACACTCCGATCGAACATTTATATAAATCTGGCAAACTGAATGCATTCTGTACAGGAGCCACGGAGGAGAATGACTGATGAATCGGCAAAGGTCTACAGTCCCTTAGCCAATCAGGACGCAGAAATGCGCGTTGATACACTATAAAAAAAATTGGAATAAAAAAATCCACGAAACAGCGAGGTCACAAAAAGCGAACTACGATATAGCGAGGGACCACTGTATTTAATTAAAATGTATTTTATTTTAGTTCATTCATTTTCAAAATGTAATTCTATGGTACAGAGGTAAAAAGCTGTTATATGCAGTGTTATTTCATTTTAAATTTCAAAAGGGTTTTGTGACTCCCAGTGTTTTCTTTACTGTGTGAAACGGGTCCATATGGCTCTTTGAGTGGTAAAGGTTGTCGACCCCTGGTCTAGTACTAGTGAACCAGGACTGAACCAGCATAGAAAAAATAAAATAAGAGAAATGTCTCCTAGTCCAATGACAATGTAGGATTTTATAATTTTCCATATTTTATCCACATTTTAAAACAATATTGGCAGTTTTACAGTCTTTGCTTTCTTTTGCAATGATTGCCTGCATTAGATGAGTACTATGAATAGAATAAGAGAAAGTAGATAAGAAGCGTTGAATATATATAATGCTGAAAGGTGGTAGTTCTTGTACTTTTGTGACATGTTTTGTTAATGTTTGTGCAGGGAGCTACAGTGCGTAATGAGATGGACAGTGTTGTGATCAGTCGTATCGTTCGTGGAGGAGCAGCTGAGCGGAGCGGACTTTTGTCTGAAGGAGACGAGATCCTGGAAATCAACGGCATCGAAATCAGAGGGAAAGATGTCAACCAAGTGTTTGACATCCTGGTGAGTCACGTTATGTAAATGATACAGGTTTAAATGGAAACAGAAAACAACCAGATTCAGGTTTAACTTACGTCAAGTAACACAATTCTGGATTCAATAAAAATAAAAACACCCATTTTATAGTGCCCATGTCATTCCCAGATTGTCCTCAGTGCATCAGATTAGTCTCTTTGAGCAGACCCATGAATAACATTGGAAATAGAAGAGCGTTATAAGGCCAAATATCAGATATTGTATCGGCAGAAAAGAACAAAAAACTAAGGCTACGTTCACACTGCAGCCTGAAACGACCCAAATCCGATTTTTTTGCCTCTATGCGACCTGTATCTGATCTTCTAATGACAGTGTGAACGACACAGATCCGATTTTTTCAAATGCGATCCAGGCCACTTGGATATGTGGTCCTAAATCCGATACATATCCGATCTTTTGACATGCGACTGCAGTCTGAACGGCCAGGTCGCATTCATCCGACCTGAGTGTGTTTCCTCCAATGAGAGTGGTACAAGTAGGTGTTCACAAATGTGCACA
Source organism: Paratrypauchen microcephalus (assembly GCA_036785185.1). Lineage (NCBI taxonomy): Eukaryota > Metazoa > Chordata > Actinopteri > Gobiiformes > Gobiidae > Paratrypauchen > Paratrypauchen microcephalus. The sequence goes on from JAVJIX010000017.1 coordinate 9,770,794, forward strand.
AACGTTCTTCTCTTCATGCGAAAATAGTATATAAACTCGTATCAGTGAAGCGGCGAAGCACGTAGCAATCCCACCCCTCCTGCCTGTGACTCCGCACCCACATGTTCCTTTCTGCACACGTTGCTGCCACTGCCCCGCAAAACGCTGTGCCCAAAAACCTTGTCCTTCTCCGTTTCCTCCTTAAAACAAATAAGCTGTACATGTTTTGGCTCCGGTACGAAAGCAACTTTAGGCTACTTCCGTAAACATTGAGCGCGTTCGCTGCGTGTGACGTCATCGTGTCCTCCAAGGCGCATGCGGAACACTTTTGGGGAGTTTAGCGTTCACACTGGAGATCACATACAATTCGCATTTAACTGGAAATGTGAACGGCCTCGCGAAAAAATCGGATTTCACAAAAAAATCGGAATTGAGCATTAAGCCCTGCAGTGTGAATGTAGCCTAAATGGCCCACCCCTGTATAAACATTTTGCTATTAGAAATTATTATAGTCATCTATTACAGTAGGGGTACTAGGTTATTCACGGATAAATTGGTGAATTTTTGCAATTTGTATATATATTTTTATTTATATCACTGTTGGCATGGGTTTTCTGTTCCACATTGCATTGCTCTACTTTGGTTTGATGGTCCAGAGTTCTTTGAGGCGTGGCTATTCTCTGTGTTGTATAAACAGTGATGGTTCATTCATAAAAGCGTGCGTTTGTGTGTGTGTGTTTCAGGCTGATATGCACGGCCTCCTCACCTTTGTGCTCATTCCCAGCGCCCAGACCAAACCTCCTCCAGTCAAAGAGTCTGTGGTGAGTATCTGTCAAACACTATCAATGAAATATGCTTTAGTTTTTAGTGATAATTGATTTAAAGGGCCCATACTATTGTAATGTTTCCTCATCACAAAGATACCTGGAGTTGTGCTTTGTTTCATTTAGCCCTGAAATTGCCAATCTCTACTAAATAAAAATGTAAACGTAGCTGTTGACTTGAAAACTACTTCTTCATGATCACAAGGTGGGGCAGAGCATTTTGAGCTTTGGGGATGTAGACAGACTAATAATGCAGGATTACTCATGTGTGAATGAAACAAAACACAACTCCAGGTATGTTTTTGGGGAGGTATCAGTATTATAACATGGCTTAAAGCTCACAGTAATTAATTTTGCATAATGCAGAAGCTTTAAAGGGACTGTATTTTGGATAACTGACTTTTGAGGATTTAAAGGCTTGGGTTAAACTCTGAAGAGAGGAATTGTAATATCATCTGTTATTCACAACTCTCACTTGTTCCTGGCTGTAACAAACATTTATCACTTTTGGAATGTGACAGAATTAATGTCACTTCAATTTGTTACAGTAGTTTCAGTTATAGCCCCTCTGCTGGATATTTTATACACAAATTATGTTTCATCTTAGGCTTTTAGGTGTTTTTATGGCACTCAAAAGTATTTTAAGTTGTACTATAGTTCAGCAGAAATTGTTTTTAAAAGCCCATAATACTATAATAATAATAATCCTTGTTTGATCCCTCTTTAGACTTGGTGAAGATTTGATTAATCTTAGTTTAATCCTGGCTTACCTCATCCCGTGTTTTCTTCCTACGTCTCCTCTCCCTAGGTCCATGTGAAGGCGTTTTTCGACTATGACCCCTCGGATGACCCCTACGTGCCCTGCAGAGAGCTGGGTCTGTCCTTCCAAAAGGGGGACATTCTCCACATCATCAGCCAGGCCGACCCCAACTGGTGGCAGGCGTACAGGGACGGAGACGAGGACAACCAGCCTCTCGCGGGACTAGTGCCAGGTACATACTAAAGTCAAAAGTATTGAAAATCAAATACAAATCTATACAAACACTGATATTGAGCAGGTATCGGTACTAAAAACGTTCACATTCATAGGACAGAAATGAACCGTTCCTGAATAACTTTACAGAACTGGGCACAAAGGGCCAGTGTGGCTGCAGGTTTTCTTTCCAACCAAGCAGCAGCACACCAGACTTAACTCATTTAATCAGCTGATCTCAGTCTTCAGACAGTTGGTGTGCTCTTGGTTGGTTGGAACAAAAACCTGCAGCCACACTGGCCCTTTGTGGAACAGTTTGCCCAGGCCTGCTTTAGAATGATCTTGATCAATGCGCCGCTGGTTCCTTGTTTTAGCGGTGCGCTGTGCCCCACTTCCGCGTGTGTAAGCGCGAAGGAGGAAAGGAGAGCCTTTTCAATGAAAAAAAAACACATTTTCACAGAAAATAAAATTAAACCACTGCTGTTTCAGAGGTCCAGAGGGTTGGGTAAAGGACTTCCGAGTCTAGAAACACTCGCATGTGCCTCCAGGCAAATAAAAAAACGCATTTCGCATTGCGTAGCTCCTCCGCAGTCCAAATTCTCTGGGCGTGATTTCCAGAGACAGGAGGTGGAGATCCAGACGGTGGTGGAACTGAATTTGCATTTCTTTTTTCGATCTGACGTCAATAAGGTGCCTTGTCCAGAATCGCCCATTTGAGCTGTGTTTTTTTCAAACGCAGAAAAGGATCGCAAATGCTCAGTTTAGACATTTTAGCCATTGGGGGGGGCCTAAACAGGGTAGGGGAGCTCACATTAACGTTCAAAAACCTCAGAAAGTGAAAATTTCATGCCATGGGACCTTTAAAGCAACCCTCAGTAACTTTCTGGAGGTGGCATAGCAGGGAGATAGGGCCTAAGTTTGTAACAAGATTTCATAGATTGTCTCCGAATAAATGTGTAATTGTGATAAGCTCAACCACATACTTAATAGCATTTATAATACTTGTCTTTACCTATTAGGCTATTAAGGTTATTGTTTGTAAGTTCTAGTTGCACTCTGAATTCAAAGATCTATTTAGAAAAAAAATAAATAAATAAATTAAAAAGATCCAATTTAAAATTAAATTATACAATGTAAATTCAATTTAACTTTATGCATTTTTGTTTCACAGGAAAGAGTTTCCAGCAGCAAAGGGAAGCCATGAAACAAACAATAGAAGAAGACAAAGAGCCTGAGAAACCTGGTGTGTGTTTCACTGGAACTCATTTAAATACGTCTGGATTCAATGTCTTCAAATATTTTCTTTCTTTCTTTTTTTATTTTTATTTTTAGGGAAATTGTGGTGTGCGAAACAGAAAAAGAAGAAGAGGAAGAAAATGCTTTATAACATGCACAGGAATGATGGTAAACATGTCTCTTTTTGCCCTTTTACTGTGTTGGATGTTTTTTTTGTGTGGGTTTATTGAAATTGTTCAGTACTTGAGGGTAGTACTTGGTTTTAAAATTTGTAATTGAAACAAACCTTTATCTTGCCAAATCAGCGGCATGGTGGCTCAGGCGATGGCACTTTCGCTTCACAGCAAGAAGCTTTTGGGTTCAACTCCCAGGTCTTTCTGTGTGGAGTTTCTGTGCTTCTCCCTGTGCCTGGGTGGCTTTCATCTGGACACTCCAGTTTCCCCCATCAAAACAAAATGCACTATATGGCAAATCCTCCAGCTAAACAGAGAATTGATTTATTAACTTTTCCGGAGGAGGGTCCATCACTTGCTTGTCTCCATGAAGATATTATTGCTTTGCCTGGAATGTTCCATGGTACACATTAAACATACTGTATCTATCTAGCATTTATTCACTATGGGTATTTCTATTGCTCAAAAATACAATAATTCTTTCTGTGAATAAGGTTTCCTCCACAGATCTGACCTGTAATGTAACCTGTAGTTGTCTGCTTTGAGAAACGTTGCATAATGCACCTTTTAAGAGATTTATAAATTATATCTTGTTTTTACTGGCACGGCGCCTACCACACATAATACACCATAACATGTTCCCTGTGTGTATACTTACTTGACATCAATGAGCCTCAATGAGATTTAAGTCAACCATTTTCATTTATTTCAATCAGAACATAAATTTGTTCAAAATAATTCATATCATGAACAAAAGAAATTATCAGAAGTTTTAACATTGTTCATATTTTATGTCAGATCTTGATAATGATGAGATTCTGACCTATGAGGAGATGGCGCTGTACCACCAGCCAGCGAACAGGAAGCGCCCAATTGCTCTGATTGGTCCGGCAAGTTGTGGTCAGAGCGAGCTGAGACAGAGGCTGCTCCACAACCACCCGGACAGATTCGCTGGAGCTGTACCACGTAAGAGACTTGACTTTATTTTTTATTTGACTTATCGTTATTACATAAATCTTATATATGTAATTTTTTTCCTCGCAGACACCACGAGGAGCAGGCGAGATGGAGAGCTGAGCGGACGGGACTATCATTTTGTGTCCAGACAAACTTTTGAAGCAGAACTAGCGGCCGGTAAGAAACAGTACTGCCCTCCATCTGACTTGGTCTCTGTATGAAATACCATGTTATATCCCTTTTTTGTTCCGTTTTACAAATACACTGCCTGTGGTTCATCTCTCTAAATAACTGCTTTAAATATTTGTTTTTGTTCAGGGAAGCTGATTGAGTCTGGAGAGTTTGAGAAGAATCTTTATGGGACCAGCACAGACTCAGTGCGGCAGGTCATCAACACTGGAAAGATTTGCGTGCTCTGTCTGCACACACAGGTCAGGATATATGAGCTTAACTTGGCATTATTTAAGGTATTTTTGCTCGTGTTACTGCCTTCTGAGTTACTGCTCGTATTACTGCCTTATCTTGTTAATTTGATCCTGTTTGCCTCATAGAACTAAGGCAAACGACCAGGTCTGCAGCTCCCATTCTTACAAATATAGGCTACATGATCCAAGCACTTTTTTCATTCTTTTTTCATTTTTTTACATTATTTCACATGTTTCTAATCATATTTTATTGTCCCTCTGTCCTCAGGCTCTGAAGGTGCTGAGGAGTTCAGATTTAAAGCCTTACATCATCTTCATCGCTCCTCCCTCACAGGAGCGATTGCGCGCCATGCTGGCGAAAGAGAACAAGAACCCGAAGGTACAAGTCTGTAGCCGTAACAGGCTGATGCACATTGAGCGTACACACACAACCCGTGACTCAATTCGCAGTGTGCACAGTTCGCAGTGTGGTTTTGAAGGTACTCAAACTGCGCTCAGGACTGTGCATACTTGTACAGTCCGCGGACCGCATGGGCGTCGGCGAAATGCGACAGATCTCGCAACTACCAGATCCAGCTCCCGACTCCATTTTCTCCCGTAGAAGAAGTAGCGCGCAGTGCATGCTGGGATAGATGACTGCGCGAAGTGTGCATTTTCAAGCAGTTGGTCCACGCCCCGATTTCCATGGAAACGACAGCGGTTTTCAGACCGCAGTTTTTGCGTCGGAAGTGACGTACATGCCCTTAAAACCACACTCCAAACTGTGCACACTCAATGTGCATCAGCCTGTTAAAGGACACTACTTGAGTTAAATTGTTTCGTAGATTTGGAGAGTTTCTGATCCCCTGAAGTTATCTATACCACAGTTTGGGCAGCCAATATTTAGACATTATATAATCACTGAACTTTTTGTTTTGTGTTTTGTTGTGTTGCTCCTGTAGCCTGAGGAGTTGAGGGACATCATAGAAAAGGCTCGTGAGATGGAGCAGAGCTGTGGGCACCTGTTTGACGCCATCATCGTGAATACGGACCAGGACAGAGCCTACACCGAACTGCTCAGGCTCATCAACAAACTGGACACAGAGCCTCAGTGGGTGCCCTGCTCCTGGCTACGCTAATGCTAATCATGCTAATAATGCTAACGCTAACAATACAAGAACACCACACACAGGCTAAAGTCCTACACTGCGAAAACGAAATTTCTATGTGAGTTAAAATGACTTGGATTCAAAATATTACTTGATTTGAGTAGTTTTTGACATTTATTTTAGTTAATAGGCCAGGGCTCTCAAGTTTTGAGCGGGGTCGTGCGTGTGACTGTAATTTCCGAGGACCGGGGGGGGTGCGAGTGAACAATTTTTGGCGCTTGAATTGCGTGAGAAATGCCGTGTGAGCGTGTGAACACGTCGAATTGCGTGTTGAGAGCCCTGTTTGTCTAAAGAGCAAACTTAAACTACAAAGCAACTAATGAGAGTTATATAAATGAAGTTATTACCTGATGGTTCTCAGTTTGTTTTATCATCACCGCACATTGTCAGTGCGCGCTGAGAGGGGCGGGGAGGAGGGAGCGGGACATTTTTAACGGATTCATGTAAGAGTCTGGTCAATGCACCGGGCCCGCGTCTCACCGCGTCTCACCGCGTCTCACCGCGTCTCACCGCGACTCACCATGGGCAGTTCGGCTCTGGGCCGCGCGTATTCCGCGCGTAAGCCGTCGTGGGGGACACGTTACGCACAGACGGAGACACCGGGACCGGAGTCGGTGCGTCTCAGAGGAGACGTGGCACCGGGACTGAGGCTCAGGACGTGCCCGGGGGACAGCGAGCAGACGCGCCGTCCCCCCCTCCCCCTGTTCCCCCTGCTCGGGGGAGCAGGGGGAACAGGGGGAACATGAAAGAAAAAATGACATTGGAAGTGCCTATGGCAGATTAGACTACTCATTTTACAAAATCAAATTATATTTATGATTTATGCAAAAACATTCACACCCGTTTTCTTAATTTGACAGTTTTTTTGGTTAAAAATGTGTTCTTCCTTGTTGGAAATCGTGGTATCACAATAACATAACTGTTACCTAGCAACCATGTCAGGACCAAAACTCCTCTAATGTACACAAAAACTTACTCAGTAAAATACAAATATAAGAAAACACCTTTATTTTGTTGAAATTGTGTTTTAAAATATTAGGAAAAAAGGTATTTCTTTCATGTAAATTGGGCCGAACTTTTGGACAAAATTCTCTCAGAGTGTGAGTATCATCAGTACTACTTCCTGTAATTTTCTACGGATTTTTCCACTTTTCTTCGCAAATTGCGTCTTGATTTGTGAAAAACTAATGTATATTTACAGTACTTAATCTCACCAAATTAAGTCACAATTAGAGCATCATAAAAGTCTGTCTTATGCACTTTAACTGAAAAACTACTCAAAACTAGATGAATATTCCCAATTAAAGCCGTTTTAACTCAAGTAGGTATTTCCTTATTGCAGTGTAAACCGGTTTCTATCTAGACCTCTATTCGCCTTATTCCAGAAGTTACCATGGGGACGCCCCTGTTACTCCAGTTGTATTATGGGGCTGATAATGTTGACAGAAAATAAGTTTTATATGGGCTACAAAGCTGTTTTAAAACCTAGAGTCTGCATTATTGACTTGGTGCACAATTAAACCTACTTTATATAATAGGCAATGAATTTCCTTCAGAATCAATTAAGTGTTTATCTCTTTTCTCCAGTTCTCCAGTGAAATGATTAAAATCCACACTTTAAGAGCCCATATTAGGCCATTTTCTGATCTGTTATAATGTTGTTTGCTCATCACAAACAGACCTGGAGTTGTTTCATTCCCACATAATGTGGGAATGTTAAATACTATTTAACACAGAAACCCTGCATATTTAGCTGAGCTCTTCTCTTAAACAGAAAACACTCTGTTCCACCTTGTGATGTCATGTGGTAATACAGGATGTGCTCCACTGTGTTTTAAACTGTGTACACCTTCACTAGAATAATTTGGCTACTTTGAGCCCTGGAATTGCCAGTCTCTACAAAATAAAAGGTAAAAGTAGCTGTTAACTTGAAAACAACCGCTTCATGACATGACACAAGGTGCAACAGAGTATTTTGAGCTTTGGAGATGTAGACAGACTAATGACAAAGGTTTACTCAAACATGGGTGAATGAAACAAAACACAACTCCAGGCATGTTTTTGATTAGGTAAAAATTCTAAAATGTATTCAAGCTCACAGGAGTCCTTTCTTGCGTAATATACGACCTTTAATCTGTAATACCAAAACTGGATGTGTGGGTTAGTAGCAGTTAGAAATCAAATAAAGGGGGAGGAATAAGGTGAATAGATGAACAGCCTGTGGACATGGAGAGACTTTTCTGGATTACAAACTTACAAACTGGACCTGTTTTACTGCTGCTTCAAACCACTTTAACAACACTAAAATGACAATTTACTACAAACATTACAACAAAAAACAATGACACAAAGACTTTCTCATAACTATATTGTGACTGGGGAGGAATATAATGATTGGTTTTAATGTTTTGTTTTCCTTTTTTCAACCTTCTAATATATATATATATTTTTTTATCTTCTCTCCTTGTTATTGAGGAACTGGTCTCCCAAGCTGTGTCTCAATTCGCAGTGTGCACAGTTCGTTGGTTTTAAGGGTACTCCGCAGACCGCATGGGCGTTGGCGAAATGGGACACGTCCTGCAACTACCAGATGCAGCCGCCGACTCCATTTTCTCCCGTAGAAGAAGTGGCGCGTGGTGCATGCTGGAATATATATGACTGCGCGAAGTGTGCGTGGATGCACAGTTGGTCCATGCCCCGATTTCCATGGAAACGACTCCAGTTTTCAGGGTGCATTTTAACTGTGAATGGGACAAAAACGAAATGGGACAGCAGTTGTCGGGCCGGAAGTGACGTAAGCGCCGTTAAAACCACACTCCGAACTGTGCACACTGCGAATTGAGACACGGCTCCAGTATTTTTTTAAGCCAGATGCCCTTGAACAATAAATTCCTAATCATGAAAAAGCCAGATGCCCTTTCTCTTCCTACCAGCCACAAATTGTGAGTGTAGTTGAACAGGTAAAGTGTCTTGCACAAGGACACACAAATAATGACTCAAGACAACCCTTCAGTTAAGTGGTTGATTGTGACCATAAAAAGTATTGATAGTGAAGTTTGGAAAGAGGGATACTGACGATACTTGGGTAATTTCTCTAAAACATGAATAAAAAAACATTAATACATATTCAAGTACCATCCAACATCATTTATTTACTATTCTATATCAGTTGTCTCCTTAGTTTTAGGTTTTTTTTACACTCTAAATTCAAACTGGCGACATTAAGCACTACTTTAAAAGTGTACTATGTAACTTTTCTGGTCTCTATTAAGATATTATTGCTTAAACTGTTCCGCAGTATGACATTAAACATCTTTTTCTTGCATTTATTTAATTGAAGATGCACCTATTGCTGAGTCTTTCCATAGATCTGCCCTCTAACTTGACCCTGTGGCAACTGTGGAACTATCCAGACAATACTGTATGTATGATCTCCATGGAGACAAACAGATGGCGCACCCTCTACTAGAAAAGTTACTTAGTGCTTACCTGGCCAGCCAAATGATATCTCTCTGTATTTCCTATACACCGCGATACCATTTGGACACTCTCCATCCACTCTCGCTCCTCCGGTTCCAAACCGACTCCGCGATTCTGATTCGTTCAAAGATGGTGACGTCAGTGCCCCCGCCTTTGCCCGCAAAGTCACTCTTAGGCAGCGGAAGTTCCGCCTCAGTTTTGAATCAAGATGGCGCAATCTCTGATTGGTTCACTTAGCTGTCTGTCTACGCGCAACCGCAGCGCATTCTGTGGATCAAACGTTACCAGACTCACTCGCTGGTACAGCGATGAGTCATGGATTCTTCCAGGCAAACTTAGTGCCCCTTTAACAAAACACTACAATATTAGTTTGATAAGCTACACGTGTAATTTATGACACTAGTTATCTGAGACAGACCACTGGACACTACCTTTTAATTAATTATTCTTTTCTTTTTACGCTTTGTATGTTCCTTTTTTTATCCTAAGAACATTTCAGTTGTTCAAATTGAAGCTATTGAAATAATGACACAAATCTCCGTAAACTTCTGATTTACATTTTTTATACAAATATGGCTGCAGTTCTGTCTCAGCTATGTGAAAAAGAAAAAATGTGAAAGGCACATATTTTAAATTGACTTTGAGTTGATTCCTTTTAATATGAAGAAAATGTCGCTACTTAATTGTTAACCAGCAGTGCTTTAGCTGTGACTGGGGCAGCACTTCTTTCTACTGGACAAACAACTTTTATTAACCTGCAATACACGCTACACACAATAGTTTTAAGCTCCTATATTATGCTATATTTTATTTCATTTTACCTTGTAAAAGTTTTTGGAAGTTTTTTTTTTTTTTTTACAATTCAAAACGATATTGTAATATGAACAGTTGCATAACGTCAATCGCAAAGTACCTCTACAAACAAGAAAATCTTCGGTCATGAATGGTAAAATGGTTGCTGATCTTGTAGTTTAGATCCCTACAAACATGCAAACATTTCCTGAAATTCATGTGATTCTTATATTAGTTTATCAGTTCATGTTTCATTCTTCAAGATTCAAGATTGTTTATTTGTCATATGCAGAATCAACACAAGGTCAACAATGCAATGAAATGCTTAGGATCAGAAGAACCGTTGACTCGCTAAGATAGTCAAGAAGTACTAATAACATGCAATAATAGTACATGGTAAAAAGGTGTTGTAAAGTGCAGGGGAAGAGGTAAACAATATAATAAACAATATAATAAACAATATAATAAAATATGTAATAATAATAATTCTTCTCTCAAATGTTAATGCTCCTGGAAAAGTTTCTTTTTTAAAAGTATTGTGAACTGATTTTTGCATTGTAAGAAGCCATGCATTTCTAATCTTATCATGACTCCAACACTAATAGATAATAGATACTCCAAAAATGTTCTTGTTATAAAACATACCGGGAGTATATTTTATTTCACTATGACTTCACTTTGACCATTCAGATCTTAAATTTCACTTCAAATCATCTATCTGTTAATAGTTAATACACGCTAGTGCAATGCTTTCCTTTAGATTTATTGAAAAAATCATTCATGGCATTAAAACATACCTATTATATTATAACATATTTTGATTCACTAGATTAGACTAGCAAATTCAACATCATTCCCCACTATTCCCCACTGTTTCCAGCACAGGGGGACTCCAGACATCTAGTCCAAGCATTCTCTGTCAAAGTGTAAAATACATATCCATTATTTGAAGTTGTAAAACGTGAAATACCTGTACAAAACTGTCTAAAAGTATTAAAAACACTTGAAAATAGCATAATATGGGAGCTTTCTGAATTGACTGACAATGGACTTCTGTCTTTAGTCAAATTGAGACTTGGGCCCTGGAATCAGAGACTGTATATATATCTTCTTTATACAGTCTATGTCTGGAAAAGGCCAAGAAAGTGGTAGGTTTTAGTTTTGTCCTTTTTCAGCTCAAAAATGCTGACTTTATTGTAATGTATTTTAATATGTATGTGATTTTTGGGTGTAGAAACGAATGCGTGTGTGCCTGTCCATGAGTACAATTAAGTATTATTACTGAAGTAGGCCTGACCACTGTTATATCACTGTAGAGCATTTATATATTTGTAAAAATTAAAATGGACTATTATGAGAACAGAATGCACCAATAGCATAACTGGCTTTACTCGCTCATTATTATTAGCCTCCTTGCCGTTGGTGGAGGAGGAAATTCAAAGGGTCAAAGCTTGGTGGAATTATCTATTGAATGTAAATGTAATTGAAACCACTTTCTCTTGTCACTTGTTCTTGAGAGAATCAAATTTTTGTATGGATATTCACAACAAATAAATAAATAGATGATTCATAGAAAAGAATTGTGACTTTTTTTGTATTTGTTCATCCAGTAACAGCCACATTGGGGGAGAAAAAAGGACTTAAGACATATTTTTAACGGGTTTAAACTATCATCTTGTTTTAAAGTATCATCTTGAGCCTTGAGTATGATATTTTGAGTATATTTTTTTGTATTTCAATTTTGTACTTTGCTGGTATAGGTAGATGATGAATTAAATAAGAGAAACTCCCTATAGCCATTCATACATTGTAGTTACGTAACTTAATCTAGATATAGGCTGATCCAATCAATAATAAAATAAACAAACTTTGAGATGATTTTTTTTATTTTTATTTCTAGTAATGTTAACTTAAAGATATTCCTTTTTCAGCTATTTTCATGGGTTCATTTATATGCAACTCCAGCTACTGTCCACACAATGGCGCTGTTTTCTAGATCTTTGACGGTTTGTGTTTGGTGCCAAATTAATGGTGTCAAATTAAATAGAAACCACACAGGGAGTAGTGGTTATCTGAGGCCAATCTATTCATTGATGCATAACAGTACTGGCTTACAAATGTATCCTAGCACCACAACTTCAGTTACCTTTTTAATCGTTGGCCAAAACCACGAAATCATTAATTAAAAGCTCAGGCATGCCTATGCACGTTTCGTCTTCAACCCGTTCTCTTGCATCGCCTTTTATCTCTTTTCCGTTTGCAACCTGTTCAAACACCAAAGAGTCACAAATAACGAGAGGATTGAATGCAAAGTATATTAGACTTTAGATCAAATTTACAATTGTAAATACAAATGTAAATTATGGTATTTCGATGTAAAAATCTACACTAGTTCTCTAAATAAGTTTTTTTTGAACGTTTATATAAAATTGTCTATCTTATTTATCTTATTACATTTTCTTGTTTCGCTTAACTCTTTGGTTGATTCGGTTCGTCTCAAATTGACGTCAGCCTCATGAAAGATAGTGGATTTTGATTGGCTGTTGGGAGTGACTAAGACGGGACTTTTATGTTTCGCCGTAGAGGATTGGCTCGTACAGCTGTCCATCAAACTCCCGGCCTTGGAGTCAGGTTGATGGAGAGAAACACGGGGGAGAGGTAGAGGGACAGAGATGTAACAGCGGACCGCGTGAGTTGTGACTCAAATGGCGTCTGTTTTGTTTGAATTAAATTAACGTTTTTACAAGAACATAACGGAATTAGTTTTTACGCCTTTTTGTTCGCTTTACGATGCGACTTCGGTATCCTTGACAACGCGAGCAACTGTCCTTCGAAGTTTGGGATCAAGTGTTTTACCTTTGCTCCTGGAAATGCATACACAAACCTCACTTTTCTAACAAAACCTACCAAGGACTACACGTTAAAATGTCTTAATCCTCTTTTTACACGGGTTCCACTTGCATTTTATTCCAAAAGTGTGAGTTTTTTAGGGAAACGGGACAAAGCGACACAATAATAGATCGTGGACACGGGGGGGAAACCGATGCCTTCTCGCTGCTGCGGGCTTTTGTTCTGCCCCACCACGAGTTACTGACCACGGACACTGATTGATTGATTTCGGGGTATTTATGGTAACTTTCTCTTCTTTGATGCCGTGCAGCCATGGATGTTACCCTGTCCGAAATGCTGGCGACTTTTATGGAGTCGCCACTCGCTGTTTGGGTAGGTTTACTTCATTTTAGATCATGCTTTCATACTATTTCAGCAGCTAAACATTGAAATTAAACCCATGAGCACAACATACCATAATCTAGAGCACTATTAACATGCATTTACAGTCTTAAAATGAGTCTTTCAATAAGATAACATGCTGCAAAAGTTGTTATTTTGGTCTGAGTAGAAGCAAAAGCAACCATTTGAACAGCTAAACGATGAAATTAAACTCATAACCACAAAATATCATAATGTAGACTGCTAATAACACGTATTTACTGTCTTAAACTACATTGCAATAAGATAGCTTGTTGCAAAAGTTGTGTTTTTTTGGTCTGAATAGAATCAAAAGCGTCTACCCACAGTTTTGATCACGCCTGAATGAACTCTCCCTACTTTTTGCAGCCACTTGCTCAACAGGTTTGCTATCAGTTTCATCATTATTGACCTATATTAAAACATGTAATTCGCTATGTATAGATTTTTTATGACAAACCCATCTTTGCCAGATTTTGCCAGTAATAGTATTTTGGCTTTCTTGCATTCCCCAGCTGATTTAAGCCTCTAGCAGTGATCTTAGTAACTGAAAGGTGGTTGGTTGAAATAAAATCCACTTAAAACTAAGCAAAGTCGTTCACAGAGGCATATTAATCATCACAACAAAGTCATTGCTGCCTCTTGTCAGTGTTTACCATTAGATACGGTTATAAATTCTAGTGTTAGAGAGGTTTTTATTGAACCTATGGCTATAACTACAGGCAGAGGGCAGTGGGCAGGTCATGAACATGTTTTCATGTGACCTCGTTCAAGTGACCCATCTATATCTGGTCACTCATCAATATTTCCTGTCTTTGTTCAGCTTTGGTAAACATAATGAACATAAATAAACAGTATACACAAGACTTTCACTGTGTGGTTTTCAACTGGGGAGTTCAGATTGATAAATAAATGCCAAAATTAAGTATATTAAAGCGTCATTTTTACACCCCTTGTCTGAAAACTAGCTGACCAAAAAATGGGTAAAAACAAATGATATTTTATGCTTATAGTGTTATCATAAACCTGTAGAAGTAACTATTTTCAATCAGTAAACTGTGCTTTTTTTGTTCATTAAAGGCAATAACTAACTTAACTATAACTATAGTATTGTATTAAATGATCAAATATGAATCCCTTGTGCCATCATAGTCTTAAACCTCTGGGAAACACAAATTTTTGCTCTGGAATTGTCCACAGTGTTAAACTTCTGTTTCTTCTTTGAGACAAGTAGGCGACGCCACCAAGTCAAGTTACAGGTCAGATCTGTGATAAGAGGAGACCCCATTCACAATAAGAATGCATGCTTTTTGAGTACTAAAGCACCTGGAATTGAATAAATGCAAGATAGATATGTTTAATACCATTCTGTGGAACTTTCTGGGCATAGAACTGACATTTCCATCGAGACATAGGTGACAGACCCTCCACCTGGAAAGCTATGTATTGCATCTTTTCAATGGATGAAGTTGTTTAATGCTTTATATATTTATAAAAATATATAAATCCACAAATCCAAAAGTTGTCAATTCTAGTCCCTCTACTTGCAATGAATCAGTAATGTGCCCTTGGGCAAGACACTTTATCCTGGGTTTCCCCCAGTGTCAATGTCCACTGTTATATGAATAATTTAACGGTTGCTTGCTTGAAAAGTGCTTTTCGAGTGTGGTGTATAGGTAGAACAGGATATATTAGGATGTAGATGTCACTTTCTATATTGTGTTTAAAGCAAATTCTGAATAGTTAGTATGAGGTTAGCATACTGCAAAAATATCCAGGGCACTAAATAGAAAGACAAAAAAAATGCATATATTGTACTATGTCGCATCTTCCAAGTTGCATATGTCAGTGAGGCTGTATTTTCAATCAGAGGGTCCCTTAGGATTTAAAGAGCTGTTTGGTTTTGACAAATTAAAGGGGTAAAGTTTGCCTCTGAGCAAAGCCCTCAATCTGTAAAAACAAGTGGGACAAAGATCAGAACATAGCGGTGACACAGGGCAGTTGTTTCCAGTGGTGAGTGGTACAGACCTACATTCTCAAAACCATAATAATATAACCATAATTGTGTTTTGCAGCAGAAAATAAAATGGAGCTTATTAAAGATGCGCTGTGTAACTTTTTGGTGGAGGGTCTGTCAAATGCTATAATCGCATTAAACCTTCCGATCATCATGGAGACCAAACCAGACGTTACTGGTCAGATCTGTGGAAAGGCGAACCCACTCAGTCAGAATGCCTGTTTTTCAAGGTATTTTTGAGCTATAAAACCACGTATAATTTAATAAATTTAAGGTAAAGCTGTTAAATGTCATACTGTGGAACATTCCAGGCAGAGCAATGACATCTCCATAGAAACAAGCCAGTGACAGACCACCAACCAAAAAGTTTCATACTGTATCTTCTAAATAAATCACTTTATTTGATTAAAATATATTTAGTCGATGTGTAATAGAAATAATTGTAAGCAGCATTCGCCTCTGATGCCCTGGGGTACGTTGACCAAAGTTTGCTGCAAGTCTGCCCGTCAATAGGTTGGTGAAGTCGGGGAAGATCTTATAATTTATTTTGTTGTATTGGTTAATAGGGCTGCATGATTTTGTGAGTAGATTTACGGTTGATGTTCTATATTAGGATTGTGTTCAAAGATCACATTTTAAACATGCCCCAAAGCAATAGCATTTGAGAGTATAATGATTTATTTTTCATCAATACAGTATGTGAAACTTGGAACAATGTATTTTTTGGTTCCGTATTTATTGTATACACATTTTCTCCATTTTCATGAAGATGTTTGTGCTGTAGAGAGTAGAATAAATAACAGCAAAGGCAGTCATGTTTTGCTAATTGCCTCCATTCAAACTGATTTTGATTAACTTGCAGCCCTAGAAGATGGTAACAGAAAGATAAATAATGATCTTCACTTCTTCTGTTCTTTCAGGTTCGGACTCTGGGCCCTTTGACGTCCAGCGAGGAGGCGGGCTCAGAGAACAGAGTCAGTATGTTTATGGAGCTGGTCGATGGAGTTTTCCTGCACAAAATCATGACACAAATGTAAGTTACGCCCCAGAATGAGCGATTAAGCATGTGTCAAGTTTAAGAGAGTGCAGTTTTTGGGCCGTACGACTCTGGGTGACTGGTTTTGAGCGGTAAAAGAGTTAATCTAGTGCTTCCTGTCTGTTTGTCTGAGCGCGACCACATCCTGGACGAGTTGCTTTCAGGTTCAGATGCCAGATGTGAGGCTGCGGCAGAGAGAACGAGCTGCTGTACAGTAAATTCACTTTGACACGTGAAAAGTTGTAACGTTAGATTTGGAGCTAAGGTTAAAGTCTTAAAAAACCACATAGACACAGAATATATTGATACTTTGCAGCTGATGTCATCAATATTCCCTGAGGGTGTGATGCTAACTGTGGGCACTGCTCTGTCTGAGGCTTTATTAGACATTAATCTCAGTTTTATTCTAACATAATCTAGTCAGGAAGAGCTGGTTTAATTGGAACTACAGCAAGTGAGATTATTTGTGTTCTTATAAAGTCAGTGTTTGCTAATATGTGCATTGTGTCTCCATGGTAACAGCTGAACATTCTGCCATAGATGCGACCTTGAGAGCCTTGAAAGGCGCCTAACAAATAAAATGTATTATAGATATCCATGTACAGCACCCCCAGCGTGATGTCAATGAAGTATCAATACAAACGTTTTAGGGGGAAATGCTATGCCAAACTGACTTTATGAGCTTTAAACCATGTTATAATGGTTTCCTCTGAGCTGTAACCCACTCAAATGTGTATAGTTATTCATAATTTTGTTTAGATAAGGATAAGGATTTATATGGGACAACAGCAAAAAGGAGAAGTTGGTGAATGAGTGAGTTAGCTGAAGATTTGGTATTTTTTGGTATTTCTATTAAAAAGACAGATTAAACTCACAAATTGAATCTCTTTAATCTTAGTCTATATAAGTAGTACTTTTTCTGCTCAAATAGTTTTTGCAGGTAGTAGTTTTCTGCAGCTGTAGCCTTGTGAGTGCAGTTTGGGTCACATAGAGGGATAAGTAGTTGAGAGTTTTGAGAGCTTTTGCCACACCCTAAACCTGGCTTTCATGCATTGGTTCAAAACATGTCGGGCATTGATCAAACAACTTATACTTGTTAATGTTTAAATCTATGAGACCCCCTTTGACCCCTCCTCTTCCAGACCACATGTTCATTTGTTGTTCCACAGAAACAATTATAATCTAATGCCATTGTTCTCCCCATTCAGATAGAGGCTGTTGTGACTGGAGTTCGTGAGTAGGAGCCGAGGAGGGTCAATGGAAATTGGGTTACAGAGGAGGGGGTAGTGCTACTACTAAACAACTCTGCTTAGTAATAGCAGAGTTGCCAAATCCGCTTCTTTATAGCGACTTTGGGATTTGATAGTAGTAGGTCTGGGTTCTGTTTCACAATAATAGACCAAGGCTGTCAACAATTACTTAAAGACATACTTCATTTTAAAGGAGAATTAATGTTTTTTTTTACAATCTGAGCCTTATTTCGGTAATAAAACAAGTTGTTTTACTCGCCCATAGCACTTTGGTGTCATATGGAACACTTCCGGAGATGTTTATATCCATAACGCGAGTTCTCGGGGTATATAATACATGCCCCGAGCATATAATATATGCCCCATGCGGTCTCCAAATAACACAAACTTTAGCACTTTTCAAATCATAGAAGCTCGATGTCTTAGTCTACGCTTTCGTTTGAGTCAAAAGTGGCCTGTAATCCGAGATTTATCCATAATTTACAGTTTTGCGTTTCATGTTTGGGTCCCGGGAGCTGAGGGTGAAATAAGCTGTGACTCCGCACATGCGCACTGGCGTCCTCATCTACTCGAAACTATGGATAAATCTCGGCTTACAGGCCACTTTTGACTCAAACGAAAGTGTCGAGCTTCTATGATTTGAAAAGTGCTAAAGTTTGTGTTATTTGGAGACCGCATGGGGCATATATTACATGCTCGGGGCATATATTACATGCAGAACTCGCGCTATGGCTATCGCAAATCTAAAACATCTCTGGAAGTGCTCCATATGACACCAAAGTGCTATGGGTGAGTAAAACAACTTGTTTTATTACCGAAATAAGGCTCAGATTGTAAAAAACGTTAATTCTCCTTTAAGTACAGTGGTAACAGTAGTACCGGCAGAAGTATTTTCAATTTCATAATGTTAATGTTTGATAGTGTTCTGTGGTACATGAACTTTGCACATCCAAAACCGCACTGTTAAAAATAAAAACTTGACTCAACTTAAAATATTAAGGCAACTTACATGAGCTTTTTTGAGTTCAGTGCACCAAGAGTTGTTAAGTTAATAATTTCTTTGGGTCAACAAATTATTAATAAAAAAAAAAGTGAATATTATTTCACACAAAACATATTTATAGTCCAACAAGCTTCTTATTCACTGTTTGGTGAAGTCATTAATACTAGCTGATCCAAGAAACGGTTAACTTTTCAACTCTTGTTGGTGCAGTAAATTTAAAAAAGCTTTGCAGCGGGTTTGCCAAGTATTTTAAGTTTTAAGAGTGAACTGTTAAATTCAAGTCTTTAAGCCCAAGTGTAGAAGTCAAGTACATACAAACATTAAAGCTCATTTATTAATTGTGTAATGCCACATTTAAAAACAGTTTGGCTCAACAGAATAGTTAGTTAAAATCTAAATCTTACTCTAGCGTCACTGGTTTTACCATCGTAAATAACAGCCACAAACATAATGTAAACTTGTATCAAGGAATAACTTGGAGTAAACTCTAATAAACTTGACACTAACTTGGGTCTGAGCCAGGACTAAATTAATATTAAACCAGACTGATATGTGTGTCACTCTGAATTAAGTTCTACACATTATCACTTTCATGATCTGGGATGGCTCTTACTGAAAGTGATCGGAAAACACAGATTATCATGACCATTATTTGATTCTCCATACTGCCACAGAGTGCTACTTGGTCTGTGGGAAACACTTGGTTAAAGCGTCTCAATAGCTAAACAAGACAAAAATCTAACTTTAGTGAAATCCAGTCCTGTCCACAAATGGGAATGCACCGATACTGATACTGGTATTGAAGATTGGCACAGATCCAGGAATATTAGCGAAATCAGGTACCTCTTCCATGACATCGCCAATATTCTGGTTGGGATTTTTATTGGATGTAACTATTTACAGGGAAATGTTGGTCTAGAACATTTATTGGGTTCAGTTTTTTAGTAAGTTAACTGTGTTTTGATGGAAATAAAATGCCTTTTTCAGAACCTGGACTGGTATCTGTTAATATCCAGTATCGATATTGCTATCAAAACTGAAAAAGCTGGATTGGATCTCTATCCACAAATGGACAAATGAGAGCTTAAATAGTCCATATTTTCACTCAGATAGGCTGAAGTATGCCATGTTTGTTTTGGTTCATTTGGGTGCTTCACCTTTGGCTCCGCCCACACCTGAATGCTGCTCTGTGATTGGTCAGACCCATTCGCACCAGCGGGGACAAGATCAGTTCTGAACTCACAGATATCATAGGAATCCATCTTTGCTGAGGTTGCAAAAAGAAGAACTAAGTAAAGATGCAGCACCTTTTCTATTGGGACCTTGGAGCTTCAAATGGCACCTTTGTGTAATACGTTTATTGGAACTACACAGGATGCCTTTAATCCTTTCCCCTGCTGGTTCACTGGTCTTCTCTCTCCAGTTTGAGTGAATTGATCTGACGTCATGGCAACCTCCCGGTGGGTCAGACCTCCCCCTCACCCAGACCCCGCCCCTCTCCTGTTGAAATGCTAATGAGTCTGACACAAGCTAAACAAGGAGCAGCTCTCTCCTTTAAATCCTTCAGCTCAACAATAGTGGCCCCTAAATAGAGACATAGTTTGAGATGGGAGATCTAGAGTCTCATTACAAGCACTGAAATTGTTTGGAGGAAATGAAAATGAGGAGGGTTACTTCTAGGACTGAACAATATAAAAAGCAGATTTTATTAATGATTTTCCTTAAGTCCTACGTTAGACTTTATTTGATCTTGGTTTAGTCTTTTAGTTTTGATTTAGACCCAGTTTGACTAGTAAATGAAGGCATGTGTATTTTTTGCTTGAATTTATCTGAACTTATTGTGCTAAAAATTATATTAATATATCATATCATGCAGCCCTAGTTACTTGAAAAAGCTGTTTACATTTCTTTGTTTAGATGCGTGAAAAGTCCCTCAGTCGTCCAGGTAGAATCCATGATAAAATTGAACTTCTCCTTTTATCATCATTTCTTTGTTTAAACAAGTCATATTTTTTCATTGGAAGGATTTCTCACTGTATTTACAACTGTGTGATTCCTGTCTGCACTCACCCACCTAATAACTTAAAGATACACTGTGTAACATTTCTCGTGGTGGGGATATACTGTATATCCGTCTCCACAGCATTGAACATATCTAGTATTTATTACCTTGAAAAGCATTCATTCTTACTTTGAGTGGGCTCGCCTCGCCACAGATCTGACTTGTAACTTGGCATTGTGGTGTCACTTACTTGTCACCATGGAGATTAATAATAGTACCATACTGTGGAACATTACAGCCAAAGCTATAACATCTATGGAGACAAAGGGGTAGCGTATCATCCACCACAAAAGATGCACAGTGCAACTTTAATATGAAAATGTTTTTATTATTTTGAATGAATGTGTAACAGATTTTGTAAAATAAATTATCTAAATGCCAATGAATGATTTTTGTGTATGTGTGTTTCTATAGCGATCCAAGCCCCACCCACCAGAGGCTGAGCAAAAACGTAAACAACGACGTGGCCCTACGGCTCCACAACCTCACAGTGCTGGTGCGCCACATCAGGACCTACTACCAGGTAAAAGACACAGAAGTACACAAAGTATAGTGTATCAGATACGGTCCTACCAGGTACATAAGAGACAGAAGTACAGTGAATCAGATACTATAGGGAAAATCCCCCTCACACCTCAGTGATATGGAGGCTCTGTAAACAAGGCTACAAGTCAACAGCTGTAAACATGCCCCTCAGACAAACTGCCTTTGTTTTTAGTGTACTTATGGAAATTAGAAAGAAATAACCTCACAGTCTGCTATATCAATGGATCTTTGACGATACTGATATTGGCAATAATATCGAATTAATATTTTTATCGAGAATAACATCTGTATTTTTTGTTGCTGCCCTGGTCTCTGTGTGCCCATGTGTCATTCCCAAATATCCCAGTCTCAGTGCATCCGATTTGTCTTTTTGAATAGACTCATGAGTAGAACTAGAAGAGTGTTATATGGCTGTATGTTTACACAAACCAATAACAAATTATTTTTAACAATCAACACTTTATTTGTATAACACTTTTCATACATAGTTGCTGTAGCACAAAGTGCTTCACATAAAAACATTATAAATAGAAAACAAACCCTCATTATGTATCATAGAAAATAAAAAATAAAAAGAAATCCTAGATAAATAAATACATTGTGTTATTATTTTTACAAAAGTGAAATGTTAATTTGTGATCTTCTTGCTGTGGATTTTAAAAGCTAAAAATATTGATATTGCAAATATCTGCTATCAGCCACAGCAGCAAGACAAATATTGGTTATCGGTATCTGCTCAGAAACATCCATATGGACCCATCCCTAACTTTGACTTTGTTTTTTATGCAGCCAACATAATTTAATTTAATTTAAGTAAAAATGCTGCTATATTAATTGCATTTGTTTATAACAAAAAAAATATCTTTTTGATGATTAGGAATAGCCATATCATTTTCAGTACCTTCTTTATTGTTGAAAGATGTTTAGTCTCCTTATTTGCTTCCACCTTGTTTCAGATCCCTTCTGTCCGCCATTTTCCCTCTATCCCAGTGATTTGTGGAGGTCTTGTTCCTATCGGGTCTTCTAGTTTCAGATAGTTGTTGCTTTATGCTCAGCTGAATTCTTTTGCCTGGAGCTGATTGTATGTGTGATTTTACAGTATCATGTGTGGATCTTCTGACGAGGCTCCCTCTTCATCCCCGTCCACAAATAACAACCATACAATAGTCTATATAAGCTCCTATATCTAATGTAAATAGACTGCTTCATCATTTTGCAGCAGATCTTACTTTGCAGCTCAACATTCCCTAGGGGTATGATGCTAACCGTAGGAACTGCTCCGTCTGAAGCTCTGTTATGCAAATTTGAACTTAATCTGATTTTTAAATTTAACAGTCTGACCAGAAAGAACTGACTTAGCTGGAACTACAACAAGTGTGATGATTTTTGTTCTTAAACAAGACTCTCACACATACAATTATAGCCACATGTTAGCTAGCATTAGCCAACAGTTTTTCAATGAGTCACTCTCAGCTTTTTGTTGAAAACTCCTTAACAGAACCATGAATGCTGGTATTGATCACAGGCTCCTGAAGATGTACTTTTTAAGTACATTTTCCTTCTTGAGTTTTCAGACTATCTTAAACTTTTTGGCAGGGTTTGCTAATGTGTGCTTTGTGTCACCATGGCAAAAGGAGAAATTCAGTTTGTCAACTGGACAAAGTTTATTTGGTCGAATACATTTTGCAGCTCATCCAAGCTACTTCTTCAGTTCTGGCTAGAGTGCTGGTGGACACTGCTTATAACTAGCTGCAGGGAGGAGCTAACTGCAATGAAATTGCTATGAAACTATCACACCTATTTGTTTTGTAACTGCAGAACATTCCGCCATAGAAATACACGTAGAACACCGCCATCGTGATGTGATTGCAAAGTATAATTTGTGCTGGTGCCTGCCCTAGTCTGTTTTTTGGTTTGGCTTGCGTACAGTAGATTTTGGAGGTGTAGCTCGTTACTCTGGTCCGTCCCTGCTCCACCCCTCTCAGTTATGTGTCTGTGTGGCCTCAGGACGTTTGCAGTTGTTGTTATTTGATATTTGGCCTGTAAATCGGGACAGACTGTGTGTTAAGCCTGCCCAGGCACTGAACGGTGTACAGTTCATGTCTTGCGGTCAGATCTGATTGCATTAAGCGTTACTAGCGGCAATTAAATGGATTACATGCTCTGGTTTGTGTAATCAAAACTAAATAGACGCCCCATGCATCCACGCACAGTGTTTTTCACCATTTTATTAAAAAATTGCATTTACATTTTAAATATTTTTACAGCTAATGAAATGTAAAACAATTGTTGAATTTGAGTCATTCCCTCAAGTTTGCTTTTCAGTCCTTAATTCAAGTTTATAGCAGGACTTCAAGCTCAACTAATTGATGCTAAAAGATGCTAACTTACTTGAACAAGAAAAATAATAATAAATAGGATTAAGCTGGATCTTGAATAGTTGCTCTTCTGTATCAGAATGACCATACACATGGTAATATTAAACTGTGATTTTCCTTCCCTTAGTATCAAGATTGGGTGGGCAATTATCTCATCTACAGTAGATTGGCTACTTAACTTTACATCACATTAATATTTTGTGTAATACTTCAACTTTAACAAAGACATTCAGGGAAATTTAATGCATTTCTGGTTAATTACAAATAAGATTTGATTATTGATAAAAGGAGAATCAAAAAAATATTCACATCAATTTTTGTCAACCTTTTCCACCCCATGCCCATCTTTAGACAGTTGGGACGGGAGCTTTGTCTTTTGTAATAAAGGTAAACATATATTTACTCAGAGAGCAGCTATTGAACACTTCCATAATAGATGATTGGACATTATATAAGAAGCTTTGGCTAATCCCAGACACTGTAAACAGTTTATAGTGGCACATGCTCTGAAGTGGGTCAGTCCGGACGTTATGGGGGTTAATCTGTCCGTGATGGTTAATCTGTAACATTCAAAACCATGACCTCATCCACGCACGCTTATAGTGATCTCCTGTGCTTTCTCTGTGATAATACAGGGACACCAGCTTGAAAACTTTTGAGAAAGGAAGTTGTAGACTTGTGGGGCTGTAGTGAACTAAAGAATATTCGTCAAGTGAAGAGTGACAAATTTTGAAGCAGCATATATTGCTATGGATAGATAATATGGAAACTACTTTGGACCACTGACGCAATTAAAATAAAGTAGGATAATCCCAGTAAACCAGTTTTAAATGGACAGCATCATTAAAAAGCATACACATACATAGCAGAATGGGCCATAATTTATCCATTGAAGTGACTTATTCAATTCTCTACAGCTCAAATCTTGCCGTATTACAACATTTACAAAAAAACACCTCACTTTTGCTAAGAAAATGTACCCATGATAAATACAGAGCTCCAAAATATAAATTTCCAGCTACAGTAATTATGACAGGCCAACTAAAGACATGCTGTTTATGGATTAATCGACTAAAATTGGACATTGAGCGTGACTGTCAAAAATTATAGGATCTTGTGCAACTACAAGTATGTAGAATAGAAAAGCATACTAGTAAAGGCTTATTCATCAATGACAAGAGAGATTAAACTCTAGTCACTCCCTAAACTCCAGCTGACTCACTGCATGCTTTCTCCTTTCTGTTGTGGCCCATATAAAGCTTTGTAATCCTTGGTTTACATTTCGTTAACCAAGACCATCATGTCAACCACAGAAAATTAAATGACTATAGAAGTTAATTGTTGCTTTTGTTCTAAATAAGGAATCTTGCCTTAGTAGAATGACAGTGACTAGTTGATTTATATTAATGTTTTATTTTAATCACTTTAATTGTAATTATGCACCATATGGACTGTGCCAAAGACTTTTTCAAATATAAATGAATGGCGGCCATGTTTGTTTATATCCAATTCTAGCTGGGAATTTTATGTTTGATATGTGTTATTAAAAAAGAGGAAGGAATTAGTTTGGTCATAATTAATATTTTATTAAATTGTGGTCATAAAATCTCAAAAATTAACTCTAAGACCACCACAGAATTCTTAATCATGGCTGCCAAAGAAAATGTAGGTCTATAACCAGCTCATCCATAATGTGATTCAGAGGACCTCTATTTCACCCACAGGTCCAGCTGCTCAAATGGGCCGAAGGGCGTTGGCTTTCTCTTAATTAGATGCACTCATCCCCAGAGACCCCATACCCCAAGAGCTGCCCTGTTTACCCCCCAAACACACCCAACAACTGCAGAGTGAGAGGGGAGGAGGGAGGGAGGGGCAGTCGTCTCCCTTCTGTTACCCTCCTGTGTTCAGAGCCTTGTAACCTGATATCTGCCACACACTGAATAATGCTTTAGCTGCAAGCTGGGTTTTTCCAAGCACTCTCATGGAAGATTGGGCGATAAGTTTATTTCATTTCAGGGCTGCTGCTCATGATTATTTTAGTAGTTTGAGTAGTCAGTAATTAATTAAAGGTGCATTGTGTAACTTTTCTGTTGGAGGGCCTGTCAAATGTGGCGAGGTAACCCTGCTCATAGTCAGAATGCCTGTTTTTCTAGGTATTTTTGAGCTATACAACTACCTGTAATTGGCTAAATGTGTGGTAGAGCTCTTTAAAGTCATACTTTGACGGACTCCCTACCAAAAAGTTACACAGAGCACCTTTAAGTCAAGTTGTTGGTTGGTCAAATAATTATTTACAAACAATTTGCGATTTTTCTTATAAACTTTAGAATATATAGGTGGCACATCACCTGCATCCAATGGAAATAGAAAATTAAAAGCGAACATTCTCATGGAAATTGGTTCGTTTTCTGCCACACTACAGAAGATTATAATCAAAGGAACAATTCCGTGGAAACGAGCAGGAAGATGTCTTCCTCCAGGCCAAATAAGAGTTGGGTTTGTGGAGATGCAAAATGGCTCACAGTAAAGAGTAAAGAGTCAGTTTTTCAGTGCAATAAACACAACCAAATAAAAACCTTTGCTTTTGTTTTGGTCTAGTTCTGCCTAAAAGGTTGTGTACTCTAGCTTTAAAGGGATAGTGTGTTTTTTTTATGTTAATCTGTATGGGTTTCCTTCTAAAAGTTACGTGTGTTGACACCGGGTTACCTCTGACAGTCTCAGCTGATCTCCGGTTCGGCTCGCTTTCTCAAGCCCACGTAGGGAGGTCCGGTAGCTTCTCTGGAACATTAAATAAAGCTTGCTTTTCTTCTCAAAACAAAACATTTGTCCGAAAGGTGATATATTTGCGTCCCAAACAGTTGTCAACGAAACATCCAGTAGCGAATTTAGCGATCGCATATTGTGTCTGCCGACTCGTATTACTGCGCTAACGTTAGCGTATCAACCTGTTCACTTGTAAACTTCCGGTTGCGGCGGACCGCATCTGCCGTACACTTCCGCTAAAGGTGAACAGGCTGATACGCTAACGTTTGCGCAGTAATACGAGTCGGCAGACACAATATGCAATCGCTAAATTCGCTGCTGGATGTTTCGTTGACAACTGTTTGGGACGCAAATATATCACCTTTCGGACAAATGTTTTGTTTTGAGAAGAAAAACAAGCTTTATTTAATGTTCCAGAGAAGCTACCGGACCTCCCTACGTGGGCTTGAGAAAGCGAGCCGAACCGGGCTCAGCTGAGACTGTCAGAGGTAAGCCGTTGTCAACACGCGTAACTTTTAGAAGGAAACCCATACAGATTAATATTTTTTTTAAAAACGCACTATCCCTTTTAAAGGAGACATATTTTAGTAAATTGATGTCCTAATGTTTGCACACTTGAGTATAGAGAGTTGTTTTGCAGCTTAAATTGCGGTTCTGTTTGTTAATATTAACCAAACAAGATGCCATCAGTCGGCTCTTTGATAATTGTAAACATCTTTATTTACATGTAATGCATTGTTCTCATCACAATGAGCAAACAAGTCCAATATCTAAGCTTTATTTGTTGTCATGTCAGTCTCACATTTCACACACCTGCAGCTACAAAAACAGGAAGAGCTAGCACTGCTTTGTATTAATAACTTGATGCTATCATTTTCCATCAACTGAAATAACATTGAAATAATCTAGGGAAACAAAAACATATTTTAGTCTAGCACCCCAAAATGCATTGCTTAAATGCAGAAATAAACTGTGGAACTTTCCAGGTTCCCCAATAACAACTTCTCAAACATTTTAGCCAAAGGACAATACGAAACATCATTAACATTTATTCACTTGTGTTTTTATTTATTAGAGATAGAGATTCATAAGAGATAACTTTGGATCTGACTAATTTTAATTTAAATCTTTTATTTTTTTATTTTAGCATTTAGTAAAGGTCTTATATGATTCAAAATTGATTCTTGGGAGCTATAAACCATGTTATAATGCTGTTACCTCATCAGAAACATGCCAGGAGTTGTTTTGTTTCATTCGCACATGTTTGCATAACCCCATATCTCAAAAGCCCAAAATGCTCTATTCTACCTTGTGATGACATGTAGTGGTAGTTTTCAAGTTAACAGCTACCTTTGACCTTTAGTTCAGTAGAGATCGTCAATTCCACGGCTGAAATCTTCCAAATGATTCTAATGAAGGTGTATGGAGTTTAAAAACACAGTGGATTTTCAGTTTGAGAGAAAAACACAGGGTTTGTGTTAAACATGTGTGAATGAAACAAAACACAACTCCAGGTCTGTTTGTGATGAGGAAACGACGTTATAACATAGATCACAAATGGCGTAATACAAGTCCTATAATTTCTTGTGGTTCTATAGAATTTTCTCCATGGAGACGAGAATGTGTCGGACCATCAGAAAAGTTACACAGTGTGCCTTTCACACAATCTTTGCATGTCTTTGTACTTGTGTAACTCAGATGCAGTTTTATTGTTGCGCTGTAACTTTAGCAGCAGCTCTGTTTTGGTCTTGTTCCCGTTTTCCCAGTTTTCGTTGCCCTCCTTGGTTTCCGTGGGAACAGCTGAACAAAGCCTTGGATACGTGGGATGTTTTTGAAAGCATTTCCTCCTCCTGTCCCATTTCACACTCACACGCCCCACTGAGCTCCTGCCTGTGCAGAGAGAGGGCGACCATGTTTGTTTATTATGTCTGACTTGAGCTGGGAGTGATCAACTCTAGTTTTGTTATAGTTTTGTTTTTATATGAGGAAATAAAGCTGTATTTCAACTATTACATGATATTAATTTAAAGGTGCACTGTGTAACTTTTTGCTTGGCAGCCCATCACCTGCTTGTTTCTATAGATATGTCTTTGCTCTGCCTGGAATGTTCCACAGTATGACATTAAATGGCTCTCTACATTTATTCAATTACAGGTGGTTTTATAGCTCAAAATACATAGAAAAACAGACATTTGAGAACGAGGTTGCCTCTCCACAGATCTGAGCTATAACTTGGTCTAATTTGATCTTCATGAAGATGGAAAGGTTTAATGCCATACTGTGAAACATTCCAGACAAAGCAATAACATCTCCATGGAGAAAAGTTTTTGACAGACCTTCACCAGAAAAGTTGCTCCTTTTAAAGTGCATATGGCAGGTTACATTACTAATTTTGCTAAAAAGTTAACATCAGTATATTTATGATTTTACAAAAAAAAAAATCCTTTATTTTTAAATTTAGTTTATAATTTTATTTCCTGATTGGACATAGGCAGTGGTATACATTAAATATTTCCATAACAGTTACCCAGAAACCATAATGTCAACAAGAGCCGAAACATGTCTAAATTGCTTTATGATTATATTCATGCAAATGGATTACCTTTATTTGGTTAAATGCATGTTAAAGGAATATTAAAGTTTTTTACAACCTGAACCTTATTTTGGTAATAAAACACGTTGATTTTCTCACCCATATCACTTTAGTGACATTTGGGGCAGTTCCGTAGATTTGGTAGGTTAGGATATCCGGGTAACGTGAGTGCTCGGGGCACAATGTTGCGGTCAACAAATAACACTTTTCAAATCACAGAAGCTCGCTGTGTCAGCATAGACTTTAAGTGGAGCCCAAAGCGGCCTGAAACCCGATATCCAGCTATATTTTCATTTGATGACGTCATCATAGAGGACAGCGCGCATGTGCGAATTCCCCAGCTGATTCGCAGATAAACACTGCTCTGAACTTTTCTGTTGCGAGTGAGACATGGCTGAACAGATTCGGACTTTGAGACTGAAGAGGAGTTATTTGAGTATGATGGCCGTCCCTATCGTTTTGAGCCCGAGTGTACGGATGAGGAGGTATTAGAAAGAATGAAGCGGAGACAGTTTCAGGAGGAGCGCACCAGATAACAGCCATCGGTTTCGCATTACTTCTCAGAACCGCGCGCTGAATCCACTGGCCTTCCTTCTTTTCCTTTGCTGATAAAAACAATCGTCCGGACTGAAGTGGGTACTGCAAACATGATGGTCCAAATGTCTTACAGCTTTGCCTTTCATGTCTGGGTCCATTCTCAAAGCAAGTAGCCACATTTTCAATGACTCTGGATTCTGATGAGGAAGCCTGTGAAAGCTCAACTTCGTCCAAGATGTCATTTTGTTTTCGCAACTGGGATAAATGCATGTTCGCACCATTTTCTCAAGCGGAGATTATTTTCATCTTCTTAGCTTCTTTCGGACTGTAACGGAGATCTGACAGCTGGGAATTCGCACATGCGCGCTGTCCTCTATGATGACGTCATCAAATGAAGATATAGCTGGATATCGGGTTTCAGACCGCTTTGGGCTCCACTTAAAGTCTACTCTGACACAGCGAGCTTCTGTGATTTGAAAAGTGCTAAAGTTTGTGTTATTTGTTGACCACAACATTGTGCCCCGAGCACTCACGCTACCCGGATATCCTAACCTACTAAATCTACGGAACTGCTCCAAATGTTACTAAAGTGATATGGGTGACTAAATCAACGTGTTTTATTACCAAAATAAGGTTCAGATTGTAAAAAACATTAATATTCCTTTAAATCTGTCAGAAAAATTCCTTCCTTGCACATAAAAAAAAGCAGTTTAGATGGAATTTTCTGTATTGATTAAGATAAGCCTTAAGATAAGATAAGCCTTTATTGATCTCACACAGAGAGATTCTTCTCTGAACTCAGCAATTGACTTTGTGTGTTATACTGACTTCATAGGGTGCAATAGCACTCATATCTGATCTAATATCTAATTGCAGTTTCTTGAACAAATTGAAATTAGTTTTGCAGAATATTTTTTTTTAATTCCACGTCTAATATAGACACCTGAGTGACGAACAAAACATTAACTGCAAAACTTGTATAAGAACCGCATTCACTCTTTCATATGCTGAATTTAACCACTAAATTGCAGTCATGTATATTTTGAACGAATATGTTGTGTTGTTTCAAAAGCTATTGATACTTTGCAGTGGCATCATGCTAGGGGTGTTACATGTTTCTTTAATGATGGAGACACTGTGCACACACAAACTTGGACAAATAGTTTTTAGATTGTCTGAAAACTGAACATGTATTTAAACAACACATTTTCAGGAGCCTGTGATCAGTACAAGCCTCCACGTTTCTGTTTAGGTGTTTGATTTTCAACAAAAAGGTGAGACTGACTAACTGAAAAAATGTTGGTTAATGCTAGCTAGCTTGTGACTGTAAGGCTGTTTGAGAGGGACTTTGCCAGCTCAAATCATATCACCTGCCATTGTTCCAGCACAGTCAGCTCTTAATGATTAGATTGTATTAAAACAAAGCTCAGATTAGAGTCTAATAAAGCCTTAGACAGAGCAGTGCCTACAGTTGGTATCACACCCCCAGGGAATATCACAGCAACATCAGCTGCAAAGTATCAATACACAAATGCCTTACTGCAATTGTGTTATTTTGGTTACAGTGTTGCAGCCATGTCATTTATTTTCCTGTTTGAACATGGTTACACCACTTGATGATGTCATGAGTTGAGACGGCACTCAAGCTGAGAAGTAGGCACGTCGCTTAAAGGCTCCAAGTTCAAAGACAGTGCCAACATTCCCTGTGTCAACACAAAACAAAGAAATGAAAAAGGAGAAGACGGGTAACTGTGAATGAAAGAATGAACCGTCCTTTGTGCGCTTAAGGCAGCTCTCAACAAAATGGTTAATTCCCAGAGGAGTTTTGTATCAGGACTTTAATGAAATCAATTAGAAAACACAGACCTCCACCAAGGCACTGCTCCTGCAGCTGTAAGCAGGGCAGTCTTTTGTGATGTCACCAACTACGTAAAACTACAGAGCCCACTGAAGGCAGCACAAGCTTCAATTTAGGCGTTTTTGACAAGAAAGCTGCTAATTTACCTATAGTTTGCCCAAAAATAACTGGGAACAGTAGACAATGCTATTAAAACACAATTTACACAGTTTAGTAGTGAAAAGAGTAATTGCTTTTTCAGGAACCCCAAAACGTAGGTGCTGTAGAATTGTGGGGAAGATTGTGGCATCCATGAAGCTTAGTGGTAGAGCTGGTGTGCATATAGAGACTTGAGTCCCAGTGAATATCGTCTCTTCATTTTTTAGACTTGGACTTGGACAAACTTTATTGATCCACAAGGGACATTGTTTTGGGTATGGTAGCTCACTCATCAAATATAATACAGTATACAGTATAATATATACGTGAAAAGTCCCTCAGTCGTCCAGGTAGAATCCATGATAACAGGAGAAGTTCAATTTGTCAACTGGACAAAGTTTGTTTGGTTGAAAACGTTTCGCCGCTCAACCGAGAGGCTTCGTCAGCTCTAATAAGAATACTGGTAAGACACTTGCTTATATCTTGCTGTAGGGAGGAGCTACCTAGCTAACTACTTTCCGGAACTATCTCATTGGTTTCCGTCTTTTGTTTCTCTGGCGTCTAGCTAACGATCCCTATTCATCCCTACATGCCTGTTTTTCACACCTCTGGCCCTGACCTGGCTAGCCCTATTGTTTCCCTGTTTGCTTGATCTACGCTTAAGAATGGAATTGTAGATGGGATGCAAATTATGTCTGACTCCACCATTTCTGTTAGTATAATATATAATATATAACAGAGGGTAAACAAACAAAAAATGGATGGAATAGCAACCACAGAGCAATAGACCTGTGTCAGATGAGACATAATTATATACATAAGATAATGATAATAAAATATAGATGTACAATCAGATTTAAATAGAAAAGTAGTAGTCAAATATAAAATACAATATCAAATAAGATATACAGTACCAGCTGTATACAGTTGTAGAGAGTTGTCTAGGGAGTGTTATATTATCTGTTACATAAGGGTGAGTTGTTGTACAGTTGTATGGAGTATGGTATGAATGTAGTCCTGTATCTGTCACCGTTTGAGCGGAGCTGTAGGAGCCTTTTGTAGAATGAGCTCCTCTGTCCCTCTATGGTCTGGTGCAGTGGGTGAGCAGGAGTGTCCATGATGGAGAGCAGTTTGTCCTGTGTCCTCCTGTCCCTCACTGTGACAAATGTCTCACGTGACCAGCTTTGCGGATCAATTTGTCAATCCGTCCGATGTCCCTTTTACTGGTGCTGCTTCCCCAGCGAACTACAGCAAAGTGCAGGGCGCTGGCAACCACAGACTGGTAGAAGATCTCCAGTAACTTACTGCACACATTGAAAGACCTGAGCTTCCTCAGAAAGTAGAGTCTGCTCATGCCCTTCTTGTACACAGCATTACAGTTGTCCCTCCAGCCTGTTGCTCACATGAACGCCGAGGTACTTGTAGCAGTCCACGATCTCCACCTCGTGACCCTTTATGGTAATAGGCTCCACAGGTGACCTCATCCTCTAGAAGTCAATCACCAGTTCCTTGGTCTTATACAAGTTCAGGAGCAGATGGCTTGCCTGAGACCACTCCACAAAATTTGTAATCAGCGTCCTGTACTCCATCTCCAGTCCATCCCTGATACACCCTACCACTGCAGAGTCGTCAGAGAACTTCTGCAAATGGCAGGACCCTGAGCTGTACTGGAAATCAGAGGCGTACAGAGTGAACAGGAATGGAGAACAGGACTGTGCCCTGGGGGTTTCCTACATTACTAACCACAGTATCAGACAGGGTGGTCCCCAGTCGCACGTACTGAGGCCTGCCTGACAGGTAGTCAGTAATCCAGGAGACAGTGGAGGAGCTGAAACTCATCCTGAGAAGTTTCTCACCCATCAAAGAGGGCGCAGGAGAAATCAAAGAACAATATCCTCACAGAGCCCTTAACACCATCCACCATTGACTCATCTCTCCTATGTTTTGATAAAGGAACTGAGATTGAGATTAGGCTCCCATTTCAATATTAGAATATTCAAACAAATACACGGAACAAGGCGAGAACCCAAACTTTAGTTCAGTCCAGTTGAGAGAAAAGCACATGTGTCAACAAGCCAATCAATCAAAGTTTATTTGTATAACACTTTTCATACATGTTTGCTTCACATGCAACAGAAAAATGACTATGATTCAAAACAACAGCAACCCCACCCCATTGTTTCATCCATATATACAGCAATCTAGACAGAAACATAAAACATAAAGCTCCTAAAGGTAGTAAAAAGATAAATGGAGAAATTAAATTTGTCAACTGGACAAAGTTTGTTTGGTCGAAAACATTTCGCCGCTCATCCGAGAGGCTTCGTCAGTTCTGGTTCGAGTGCTGAACTGACGAAGTCTCTCGGATGAGCGGCGAAACGTTTTCGACCAAACAAACTTTGTCCAGTTGACAAATTGAATTTCTCCTTTTATCATGGATTTTGCCTGGACGACTGAGGGATTCTTCACGCATCTAAAGGTAATAGTTTAAAAAAAATCTAGAGCTAAAATTAGATGGAGACAAAGTTAAATAATAATAATAATAATTTAATTTAAAACAAATATAATAATAAACAAATGCAGAAGGCCCTTCCCTCTGCGCGTTTTTCCACAAACAAAACAGTCTGTATTTCTGCCAAAATAGGCCAAAGTCTCTCTGTTTCGGTTTGTTCACCTCTGGCTTCTGACCAAACCACAGAGCTGCCCTGTGATTGGTCAGTGGAGCGGGACCTGTCACATGCAAACAATTCAGATGGTGCTGAACAAGGCTGATTCTCAAATTTGAGAACTCAAAAGTCAAACAAAAATCACGACAATTGATTTTACCAGCAAGACATTTAGTGTGGAACAGTTTTAACAAAATGATGCAAGCAGACACTACCATGGAAAAAAATATCCTTTGCCTTTCCAAACGCTCCTGCAGCTCAGTTTCATTTTGCTGTATTCTTTTCCCATGTCCGTTTCATTGATCTGGGATTAGACATTGAGCTCACTGTGTTAGTGGGACATGTGTGTTTAAATGGGTCAGAGCAGCCGCTGTATTGGACCGCTGTCAGTTTGAAGAGTTGATTTGAGCTGGTGATGTGACCTGGGGAGAAATCCATAGTTCTGTTCAGAAGCAGTAGGACTTTTATGTACTCCATCAGTGTGTGTGTAAATATAATTAGAGGTGGACTACTTAACTTTACAGATATAGGGTCTGCCACCTTCTTGAAGAATGATGGTATATTAAACTTGTGTATCTCCATGGAGACAAGTACATTATGCCACATCAGGGCCAAGTTACAGGTCAGATCCGCAGAGAAGAGAGAGACTATGCCCACAGTTGGAATACATACAGTGGGTACGGAAAGTATTCAGACCCCTTACATTTTTTCACTCTTTGTTATATTGCAGCCACTTGCTAAAATCATTTAAGTTCATTTTTATTTTCATCAATGTACACACAGCACCCCATCTTGACAGAAAAACACAGAATTATTGAAAATTTTATTAGATTTATTAAAAAAGAAAAACTGAAATATCACATGGTCACATGGTATTCAGACCCTTTGCTGTGACACTCATATATTTAACTTGGGTGCTGTCCATTTGTTCTGATCCTCCTTGAAATGTTCTACACCTCCATTGGAGTCCAGCTGTGTTTGATTAAACTAGACTGGACATGATTAGGAAAGCCACACACCTGTCTATATAAGAGGTTACAGCTCACAGTGTAGGTCAGAGCAAATGAGAATCATGAGGTCAAAGGAACTGCCTGAAGAGCTCAGAGGCAGAATTGTGGCAAGGCACAGATCTGGCCAAGGTTACAAAAAAAATTCTGCTGCACTTATGGTTCCTAAGAGAACAGTGGTCTCCATAATCCTTAAATGGAAGACGTTTGGGACAACTAGAACCCTTCCTAGAGCTGGCCGTTCAGCCAAACTGAGCAATCCGGGGAGAAGAGCCTTGGTGAGAGAGGTAAAGCAGAACCCAAAGATCACTTTAGCCCTCCACAAGTAGGGGCTTTATGGCAGAGTGGCCCGACGGAAGCCTCTGCTCAGTGCAAGACACATGAAAGCCCACATGGAGTTTGCTAAAAAAAACAGCTGAAGGACTCCAAGATGGTGAGAAATAAGATTTTGTGATCTGATGAGACCAAGATAGAACTTTTTGGCCTTATTTCTAAGTGGTATGTGTGAAGAAAACCAGGCACTGCTCATCACCTGTCTAATACAGTCCCAACAGTGAAGCATGGTGGTGGCAGCATCATGTTGTAGGGGTGTTTTTCAGCTGCAGGGACAGGACAACCCTTGGTTGCAATCGAAGGAAAGATGAATGCGGCCAAGTACAGGGATATCATGAATGAAAACCTCCAGAGTGCTTAGGACCTCAGACTGGGACGAAGGTTCACCTTCCAACAAGACAATAACCCTAAGCACATCGCTAAGAAAATGAAGGAGTGACTTCACAACAACTCTGTGACTGTTCTTGAATGGCCCAGCCAGAGCCCTGACTTAAACCCAATTGAGCATCTCTGGAGAGACCTGAAAATGTCCACCAACGTTCACCATCCAACCTGACAGAACTGGAGAGGATCTGCAAGAAGGAATGGCAGAGGATCCCCAAATCCAAGTGTGAAAAACTTGTTGCATCATTCTCAAAAATACTCATGGCTGTATGAGCTCAAAAGGTGCTTCTACTAAATACTGAACAAAGTTCAGTATTTAAATACTTATGACCATGTGATATTTCAGTTTTTTTCTTTTTTAACAAATCTGCAAAAATGTCAACAATTCTGTGTTTTTCTGTCAAGATGGGGTGCTGTGTGTACGTTAATGAGAAAAAAAATGAACCTAAATGATTTTAGCAAATGGCTGCAATATAACAAAGAGTGAATAAATTGAAGGGGTCTGAATACTTTCCATACCAACTGTATTTCAAATTATTTTTAAGCAATCAAACACCTGTTATTAATTCAATGCAAGATAGATGAGTCTAATGTCATATTTCGGAACATTCCAGAAAAGTTACATAGTGCATCTTTAAACAGAGGAGTCATGTAAATAATGGTTTTGTATGCACAGGTGGTGACGGGTGTAACTCAGTCTGCCTCATGTATTATGAACTAGACCAAGAGGGTGACCTTAACTGTGGTATTTTCATAATGGACTTTTACGGACTAAAATAAGACCATGAAATGTATCACAGCTCTTGCAGTTCAGGACTAAACCGGGACTCAACTGGGACTTACCCAGGATTTAACCAGGACTAAACTAGGATTAACCAAAACTAAACAAAAAGAAAAACTATGAAAGAGTACTGAACCACAACTCAAACCAGGATTCAAACCAGGACTCAATCCAGAGCCCAATCCAGGGACTCAACTGGGATTTAACCGGGACTTAACCCGGACCAAACTAAGACTCAACCGGAACTAAATTGGGCTAAATCAAAATGAACCAGAAATAAAAGGGGGAAAAAAAACAAAACGGTAAATAAAAATAAAAACACAGGTCTATATCAACCAGGTCTAAACCCAGACTCAACGTTGCCATTTTCCTGCCATACACATCTGCTGCTCTGCTCCATGTTTAATTCAGCAGTTGTGTGTTTGTGTGTCTCTGAATTGAAGTCTCTTGTTACTGTTCTTTATGGACGCAGTGAAACCGAATCTGGACCCGATCTGAACCAGTTGGAAACCAGCATCTCGTCTGTGACCAGTGTAAAAGGAGAGGACGTTATGAGCCCAGTGACACAATGGAGACCTGCCTCATTATGCAGCTCATAAACTTTCATGAAGCTGTTTGTGTGGACTGAAGGCTGAGGGAGGTTTACTCAGACAATTTCACTCAAACGCCAATGTATTTGATACCTGTGGGTGGCTACATGTGAGCTGTCAGGACTGGCAAAACCATCAGATCAGTTGCTTTTCACCGATCACCTCAAACATAATTAATATACTATGAAAGGAACAGATGTTAAATGATTATATAAAATATCCTGAGAAGTATAGAAGCAAAATGAGTAAGTTCAATTCAATCTACTGTATATACTTCAAGTAAACAAACAACAAAAAAACAACGTAAAAAATAAGTACATTTATGTTTATGATGTAATGATTAATTAACTAATGGGAACTTTTTTTCATAAATGCAACAGTACAAGGTCATTCACATGTATACGAGGAAAAGAAAACAAAAAATTTAAGTTGATTGTTGTCACTTACAGGTCCAACTGGCAACTTCACAAATGATTTCTAGGTGTTTGTTTTTATACAAAAAAAAAATCAGTCATAAATCAGGCACTTTATTTATAAATATTCTCTCTAAAAACCACCTGTCCTCATACTAGAACTTTTATTTGGTTATTTCTATATAATGGTTTAACTAGACAACAAATGGGAAAATGAGTAGCTGATACTCGACTACTAAAATAATTGCTAGTTGCAGCTCTACTATTCACACACTAGGACAGGATTTTACACTTGTTTGTTTTAGAGGAGGGAGAAACGAGATAAAAAAAATATTGCTGCAATGGCGACAAATATATCTACATTGCTGTCCTGATAGTTGTCCATAGACCTCTGTTGAAGTTCACTTTGTCTTTCTATTATTTCAGTAAATTGGCAACATTCTCGACCACCTGTAGAGCCTCAAACAAAGCTGCAGCCAAATGAACCCCCCTCTTCTCTGCTATCTGAAATCAATGGAGCATTAACTCTTTTACTTTGTGTCAGACATTATTCTAACCTGAATCTAACATGGTAAATAGAACTGCATGATTTTAGAAAGAAAAGTCTTGAAGTCTTGAAGTTGAAATTAGTTATATTTTTGACTGAATACAAGAATTCCATGCGTTTCAGTGCATGTTCTATTTTCTTTGCAGATGAAATTCTATTATTTAAATAACTGCCAGCTTCAATTGTGATTTCAATTGCAATATATGGTGCAGCCCTATTTCTAAACATTTAAAGGTGCACTTTGGAACGTTTCTGGACAAGGGTCTATTGCTTTGTCTGAACTGTTCCACAGTACAATATTAGACGTATGCTTCTTGGATTCATTCGATTTAAGTTGTTTTTATTGCTCAAAAATACCTTGAAATACATGCATTCTTGCTGTGAAAGTGGTCACTTCTCCTTAGATCTTGTAACTTAGCTTGGTGGTGCCAGGTGCTTGTTTTTATGGAAATGGACAAGCCTAATATCATACTGTAGCAATTTCAGCTCAGTTCATTTCTTGGACCCTCCACTAAAAAACACAGTGCACTTTAAATACACAGTTCCTGTTTGGTTAAATTTGCACAAAATGGTCCAAAAGTCCAATCATATTATCCAAAGTTCACCTAAGTTTTTCCTTCAGTTGAGCAGGAGGTCATGAAACGGCTCCCCTCCCTTTCCTCTGCTCTTTTGTGTCTGATTTATTTTGCTGCGTGTTTCCTGTCACTGAATCAAATCTCCATAAGTCCATCATCATGTTATGGGAGGGATTTTCCTGAATAGCGTCCTGCTCTAGTCCTGCTCTAGTCCTGCTCTAGTCCTGCTTTAGTCCTGCTTTAGTCCTGCTTTAGTCCTGCTTTAGTCCTGCTTTAGTCCTGCTTTAGATTTGGATTAGTTTAGGAGTCTCCATTTCAGTCAGTTGTGTTATGGACCCAGAGAGGAAGTGCTCTGTTGTCTCTTACCTGAAGCAATTGTAAGAACTAGTGCTGTCAGGCAATTAAAAAAACATAATCTAATTAATTAAAGGATTTGTAACTAATTAATCGGGTTTAGACCTATAGTGTAGTCCTAGTTTAGACCTGGTAGTCACCACTTTAAAAAAAAGTGTTTTATGGCCTGAGCAAGGATGTTTTTTTGTTTTTTTTGTTTTTTTTTTCTGAAACATGGTGTTGGTTTAGCCCCACTTTAGCCCTAGTTGAGACCTAATTTAGTTCTTGGTTTAGACCTGGTTTATTTCTTGTATGGACCTTAACCTACTTATGGCCTGAAGGAGGATATTTTGACTGTTAGGGTGCTTTGTTGTTTTTTTCCTGGAGCAGTTGTATAAAGTTGGGTTAATCCTAGCTTACTCCCAGTTTAGACCTCCTTAAGTCCTGGTTTGGTCCTAGTTTAGACCTTTCATGGGCAGTCAGGTGTGTAGTGGCCTGAGGGAGGATATTTTGGCTTGTAAACATGCTCTGTTTTCTATCTTCATTTAGTCCCTGTAGATTTGGTGTAGACCTGGTATAGATCTGCTTAAAGTGATACTCCGGGATTTTTGACATA
The DNA here is from genome assembly GCA_036785185.1 of Paratrypauchen microcephalus. Lineage (NCBI taxonomy): Eukaryota > Metazoa > Chordata > Actinopteri > Gobiiformes > Gobiidae > Paratrypauchen > Paratrypauchen microcephalus. Next base: position 9,810,456 of record JAVJIX010000017.1, read on the forward strand.
GGGTCCAATTTTCTAGTTAGCCAGCGTGTAGGATGTGTGTAGAGAAAGTTATTTTGCGATTTCATGCAGTCTTTGTAAAATCTGAGTTGGCTGTTGCTAAGCTAGCGAAAGTGAACGTCCTGCAGCTAGCCAGCCACTAAAATAGACATACCCAGTACAAAACAAACACCCAAACAAATCAGTTATTATGCCAGGGTATCGATGTACATATCTGTGTTGATATAATAAGATTTTGAACGAAACGGACCTTGCTTCAAACGACTTAATTGACGCATATTGGGGGACTAGTTTCTAAGCAGCGGCGGAATTTTACTTCTCCCTCGTCAATTCATCAGCAGCAGTTGTCATTATTACAAAGAGTAGAGACTGGAGGCATGCATTACACACGTTGGTGAGTAACAGAAACAGGAGGCCTAACTTAGAAGATGTGAGTATAATCATCTCACTGATTTTGCAACTGGCCAAACGCTCCTACATTCAACATTTTTTTCTGGCACACCACTTACCGCATTGATAACTGGCCATTAGGTCCAGCAGGTCTAGGTCGTTTCTTCCAATTTATCTTTTCGACGCAGAAGAATGTCTCCAGTACGCCACGATTGAGATGGGGCAAGAAGTCCTGGTGCTCTGTTATGCAGACATCATTGGAAGTGCTATGGCCACCAGACACATCTAGACTTCGAAACGAAGTATCTAGCTCCAGCTCTTGCATTTGTGGGATAACAGTCCCACTCCCTGCAGCAAAAACATTCATCCTCGTTCTCCATAACTTCGCAATTTCGGCACTGACACCACCAATCCCCGGTTCTTCTGTCCCGGCTTTCTGCTGCAGCTTCGGCGGCGGCTGCATTTGCAGACGCGCTCTCTTGTTTTCTTGCTCTTTGTAAATCCATCTCTTTCAATTCTTCGTCCGTATACTCCGGCTCATACAAGTATGGTTCACTGGAAAAATGCAACTGCTCTTCCTCCTCATCAAAATAATCGGGCTCGCCAAACATTGCCATACTTTGAACAGGCTCCGTGTGCTCACTTTTACAGTTGCGAGGTTGCTAGTAAACAAACTATTAGAGCCGGTCGGATTGGGACATGCGGGTGATATCAATCCGCGGCTGTCAAGCTTTCAATGAGGAAGTACGAATTGCTGATGATGATCAAAGGAATACATGCTTGGTTTACTTCCTTAATCATTCTATCAACACAGATATGTACATCGATACCCTGGCATAATAACTGATTTGTTTGGGTGTTTGTTTTGTACTGGGTATGTCTATTTTAGTGGCTGGCTAGCTGCAGGACGTTCACTTTCGCTAGCTTAGCAACAGCCAACTCAGATTTTACAAAGACTGCATGAAATCGCAAAATAACTTTCTCTACACATATCCTACACGCTGGCTAACTAGAAAATTGGACCCTATGTCAAAAATCCCGGAGTATCACTTTAAGTCCCAGTGCAGACCTGGTTTAGTCCTGGTTTAGACTGTCAAGTGTGTAGTGGTCTGAGGGAGGATATTCTTGTAAACATGCTTTGTTTTTGTTTTTTCTAAAGCAATGATATGGGCTTGGTTTAGTGCCAGTTTATAGCTGGTTTAGTCTTATTTTAGACCTGGACTCGTTTGATAGTCCCCAGTTTCAGACAGTCAGGTGTGTAGTGGCCTGGGGGGGCATATTTGGCCTGTAAAGTTCTTTCTTTCCTGCAAGCATTGCCTGTCTCTCTCCTTCTCTCTGCTCAGACCGTTTCCTTTTGGCTCAGAGCCCAGACTCAGGGAGGAGCGCAGGTCTGGTCCACTGCTGTGTGTGGACTTTGATTTGGATTTTTCTCCATATGTTTTTTTTTTTTTTTTTTTTCACAAAGACTAAGCAAACAAGAGAGTGTGGAAAAGTGTTTAGCAACATAAGATTAACTATATTTACTACAGTGTTAGTTTTAATATGCAAAATGGTAGCAAAATGAGCCCAACTGGAGGTAATGCTGTAGTTATCAAATTAAACATGTGACCTATCTGTTACAATTATTAATTTCCTGGTTTGTGTTTTAGCAAAATTATCAGTTCAAAAGTCACAGCTAACAGTAACTGTTGGAACATTATGATTGAGCATGAGTTGAGCAGCCGGTAGCTTTTTTTTCTTTGGATTTGATCAGATTCAGGATGTCTGACGGTGGCGTTTTGGCACATGACTAGCAAAGTTTGAGTCACAGTGCCTTCTGATACATGAATGAAATATACATGAAGGCCATCTGACTACGTATTGTTTTTGTGTCTCAGGTAGGGATTTAACAATAACCTAAAAGTATCATCAGAAGTCTCACTATAATAACGAAGATCAGAATATATTGAATCACAAGTCTCTTTGCTTAAATGGATAGTTATTGAGATTTTAATGTCTTATTCTTTAAAGCACTTTAAATTACTTTCTGTACGAATTGTGCTATACACATGAACTTCCCTTGCCATGGTGCACCAATAGCTAAAAACTGAGGGAACTACATAGACCATGATCTTTTGGTATTGTTGGTGCAGACTACATGAAGAAATAACTGTTATCAATCACTTTAAAATCTTAATTCTTTGTATTATAAAAGTACCAAAGGCATTTCAAGGCTTTAAAAGGGTAAAAGTAACATATTCAAAATTTTGTTAGCCTGCCGAAAATATTGCAATAAAATAAAAAAAAACAAAAAAAAAACAGAATAGCCTATATAAAAGGACATTTCTAGATTGCACAGTTGATAAAATCCAGCAGTTTAAGGTTTTTATTTATATTGTGTTGTATTAAACTTGAGTTTTCTTTTTCTTCTTTTTGCAGGAGACATTGCAGCAGTTAATAGTGATGCCTCTACCCAACATCCTTTGCATCGCCAAGGATCCCATATCAGGTAAATGTCAAATAAACACATTTAGAAGGATAATAATTCTGCTGACCACCATTGGGGAAAAAACATGACCTCACGGGATCATATTTTATCTGTGTCATAACTGCATTTTTTCTTCAAGGTGCACTGTAACTTTTCTGGTTGAGGGTCCGCCACTTGCTTGTCTCCATGGAGATGTTGCTTTGCTTAGGATGTTTCATAGTATGGCATTAAACTTAAAGATGCTGATGTGAACAGGCCAAGCTAGAGCTCAAACCTGTGGAAGCTTTTGTGATAAAAAAAACAAAAAAAAAAACACCTGTAATTACATAGTAATGAAGCAACTACATCTCCATGGAGAATTGCCACCAGATTTTCCAGCAGAAAAGTTACTTAGTGCCTTACATAATGATCATATTCATTCATTATGTTATACTGGATCAGCAGCTTCTGGCTATAAGAAAAGTACATGACATAGTAACAGATGGATAAACTGTTTGTGTTTTGAATATTACATACAGCAGTTGTATTGTTAAATGTTCAGTTCTTGAGGCCATTTGAAATAAATGTGAACATAATCATCAAGGATACATTACAGCGCACTCCTCATATGCCTCAGAGAAGTTCAGCTGTTCTGTTGTTACAGATAGAGACAAGAATAATGTTGTGTGATAGTCAGCAGTTTAGAGGCATTAATACTGATATAGGTACTGTACTACTGGTAATAGGTCATGTTGGTAACTTTGTGTTTTGGAGATTTTATTGCCACAAGAATTTAAGTAGCTTGTGCAGTTTTCCAGCAGTAAGCCTTGAAATGGACTAGGACTTAATAAGAACTCAATTGACACTAAAATAGGACTAAAACAGGATTAAATCCAGACTAAACCAGGACTAAACCATGATTAAACCAAGACTAAACCAAACGGGAGTAAATAATGAAGCCAAGACTAAGCCACGATTAAACAATTACAAAGACAAGAACTAAACCAGAGACTGAACCAGGACTAAATCTGGACTAAACCTGAAGTAAACTTGGACCAAACCCGAACCAAACCCATACTAAACCTGGACTACACTTAACCAGGATTTTTTCCCCGGCCTTAACCAGGATGTAACCAGGACTTAACCAGGACTTAAACTTAACTCAACTCAACTTAAACTTGGTATATATTTTTACTGCACTTTTTCAGTGAGATGATCCCCATATTAAGTGAATAATGATCATTTAAAACCAGTTATATTGTCCATATTTAGGTGGATACATTGGTTGAGGGCACTTCATGTGTAACAGTAGTTATTGAAGCCTTGAGCTTTTTGGCACTCCATCTGAACGAACCATTTGTAAAACCTGTTGCTCAGTGATTATGAGTGTATTTTGACAAACTGACATAAGTAATCTCTGTTTTGTCCCCCACAGCTAAAAGTATGGAGGAGCTGAAGAGGCTTTTGTTACTGATACTTGGCTGTGCTGTTCAGGTAAGAAACACATGCACACACACGCACACACACACACACACACACACACACATGCACATAAAGTGATTCGTTAGTAGTAGATAGTAGAGTTTATTGTCCTTGTGGTGAAGTTTGCCCTGTGTATTTGGCCCGTCCTTAAAGCAGATGGGTCAAACGCAGAAGCAGTGGGCAATGAAGGGAGTGTCTGTAGCGTGTGCTTTGCTTTACTTTGCATGTCTGAGCACAGCCGCCTGATAAGAGTCTGGGTAGGTCTTCAAAACATTAGCACTCATTTTACTTAAAGGTACGGTATCTGGTCTGTGCCCCTACTGGACTGAAAAGGTATTACAACAACTGAACCTGGGTTGCCATTGCCTTAACCTGTAGACCGAGAACACATACAAGTTTTTCTAATTCTCAGTGTATGGACAGGTCTTGCCTCACATTAAAGAACCTCCAGACTTCATTCAATGAGCTGCAGAGGCTGCACTAGCACTGATTCATGATCAGCTGCAGAATCAGAGAGAAAGTAAAGGTCCCATATTATGAAAATTGAGCTTTAAGTCATGTTATAATGTTGTTACCTCTTCAAAAACATATCTGGAGCTGTGTTTTGTTTCATTCACATATGTTTGACTAACCCTTCATTATTATGTGTGTCTACATCTCCAAAGTTCATAATGCTCTGTTCCACCTTGTGATGTCATGAAGTGGTCATTTAAAATTAACAGCTCCTTTTACCTTTAGTTCAATAGAGATTGAAAATTCCAGAACTAAAATTGTCTAAATGATTCCAGTGAAGGTGAATGGAGTTTAAAAACACAGTGGATTGCCTCTTGACGTCACAAGGTGGAACAGAGTGTTTTCTGTTTGAGAGAAGAACTTAGCCTAAATATGCCGAGTTTGTGTGTTAAAAATGTGTGAATAAAACACAACTCCAGGCATGCTTGTGATGAGGAAACAATATTATAACATTGATCAGAAAACAGACTAATATGGGCCATTTAAGGTTTGCACCAACTTGTTTTAGTCGTCATAACAGGCATCCCTCTTCTTCCTAATTGTCCTTTGTCCTCTTGCTTTGTTCTCCTCCTTTGTCTGCACCTGAACCAGCTCATCTGGTCCAGGAAGCAGGAAGGACACAGGAGACATCAAAGTTGAAACCACATGAAAATAAGGCTGATGTCAAACAAAACAAGTTATTTTAATATTTAAGTCAACATTTACCAAACTGAATCACAGCCTGAATTAAACTTGTCTCGACTTGTAGGCGGTCTTGTAGCTTTTCACTATTCTTGCAATACAATATCCAAATTTCTCTGTACAATATTTTCACGATGTGCATTTGGCAATATTATGTGGAGGCTAACTAAATTATGAATATACTACTATAACTACTCCTTTAAAAATGCCTTGACAAGCCTTTTGTTCTGTCATAGACCTGGGCGATATGGCCTAAAAATAAAATCTCAGATAAAAAAAAAAAAAATCAGATTTCCGATTTTAATCAAATTTTCTCCACCCTACTCAAAAACAAATGGCTCAAAACAATGCAACGTTCTTTTATAAAACAAATACATTACACCTTGCATCAATTTAGCTGTTATTGTTTTAAAAAAATATATCACAGTTATATAAATATCTTTATTTTATAAAGAAGCATTTTATGGAGCTAAATTATTCCCTGATTGTGGGAAAGATGGACTGGAGTGGGTAGTGTTGTGTTTTAGTTTTTGTTTTTCCTCGAGTGATGCAGAAAAGATGGAGCCACTGTCTGTGTTCATGTATGTTAGCTTGCGCAGTCTGTATACAGCTGTGGCAACTTCAGAAAAATATTTGCGGTTTGGTAGCACATACTTCGGGTCCAAAACTTTCACCTGTTAATGAATCCGGGCTTTTCCACAGTATATATGGGCACCATGTCTTTTACAATATGTGCTCGCGCTGTGGGGACCTGCACTTCTCCCACTCTGCTGCGTGCCTCTGCTTTAGGCGCTAGGATACATTTGTCATGCTGCAACAGCTTTTGAACAGACCTTACAGCGAGCACTCGTTTGTTCTAAGTCCGACGCAAGAAAACCGAACCAGTTTCATATAACAGATGTAGCGACACCTTTGTTTGGTACAAGATCCGGCTTTCCCTCAGTCGCTAGCTGTGTTAGCTCGTACAATGTTTGGGTGCGCCCCACTAACTTACCCGTGTAGAACGTGGCCGCGCATTAGTTTCTCTCGCATGTAAAAAATAACTAAAAAATCGATTTTCATAAAAACACATCGTCCTGAGCTGTAAATTTGAATTAATCGATTTAATCGATAAATCGCACAGGTCTAGTCATAGTCCAAAGAGTTGAGATCTAAAAGTGAAAGTAAAATTGTGATTTCATCTGGTAAATTGGATGGAAACAGAGCAAAGGATCATGGTCTATGTAGTTCCCTCTTTCTTTTAGCTATTGCTGCACCATAACAATGGGTTCGATCCCCGGGTCGCCTAGGCCTTTCTGTGTGTGTTCTGTGTGGAGTTTGCATGCATGGTCTGGGTTTGATCCCCGTGTCTGGGTGGGTTTTTTATATATATATATATATATATATATATATATATATATATAAGAATTTCTCCAGTGTGAGATCAATAAAGTCACTTCTTCTCTAACAGTGAATTTAAGCCAAGACACTTGAGATTCAATATATTGTCATGGCCCACTATATTACTGAGAAACTTTTGAAACAATACGATACCACGATATTTCGGTTATTGTTACATCCCTACTTGCAATCTGCATATTTTCATTATGTTGGCAAGTCTCTCATTTCATCCATCTTGCCTGTTTGAACTGTGATGATCCAAGAAGTTATCAGTCCATATTGACAGCCAACTTTGCATCAGTTTGCCTCAAGGCAGCTGTGGCTACTAGGTTGACTAAATTCGTCTCTAGACCTCGCACGAAAATTACTATATCATCTTATCATTCAATTCAAGACAACTAACAATATACAGTATATTTTGAGCTCACTACTTCGTCATAAAAAGTGGTGAGATTTTGAGATATTTTTGTTGTAATGCGATAATATTTCAGCTGTAGATGGTTGAATAAGTCACTTCTATGCCTAATTAGTGGCCTTTTGTATGATAAGAGTATATTTAAAACTGGTTTACTGGGATTATCCTGCATTATTATTGTTGTGTTGGTAGCATAAGGTAGTTTCAGTATTATTGTTTATCGCAGTATATCTCTCTAGCAATATTTCGAGCTTCAAAATTTGTTATGCTGACAGGCCTAGCCATCCCACGTCACTGGAACCAAATGGAACCTGGGAGGGAATAAAGAAACACCATAATTGTAAAACTTGTTCTATTTGTTTAATAAATACATGGATCCAAAATAAATTATATTAAATTATATAGATTCGAAGGATCCATATTACTTCATCTCTACTGAACAAATACTAAATCCAGGATTACTCGAACATGTGTGAATGAAACAAAACACAACTCCAGGTATTACAAGTCAGTTTTGTGTAATATAGAACCTTTAAACACACCTTACTATGTGGGATATTAAAAATGACTATAAACTTTTTTTTTAAATAATCGTTAGTAAAATATGAGTAAAATAATAATAAGATTGTAATAATGTTCTTTTTATTTCCAGTGTGAGAGAAAGGAGGAGATGATTGAGAAGATTAAACTTCTGGACATCGAGACCCAAGCGTCCATCGTGTCTCACATTCAGGAGGTCAATAAATCACTTTAATATGATAGTAACTTCATTGTTTAGTGATGTATTCATAACTTTCCCCAGTATAATATTACCATCTCATTCTGTTAAAGATTTGAGAAATAACACTTGTCTCATTGTGCACAGAAAAATTCACAGCTACAGAAGCATCATTCAAAAGTGCAGTCAATAATTTATTCCTTTAGTTTTTATCTGTTAGCTGTTCTGCAGATCTTAACATAATTTTTGCTTTGAATGATTAAAGGGACAGTGTGTAAAATTTTTACCCGTTAATTACCGAAATTGAAGATACCCATTCAAAAATACATTGTTTTCCAAGCCTTTTCACTTCCATCATGAAATCAAAGTATTCTTTTGGACTTGGATATAGTCACATAAAAGGGGGATTGACCCCATGTAGAGGCAGCCATTTTAACTACGAGAGCCACAGAAGGACATTTGGGCTCCGCCTTCGCCTTCGGCAAGGCTCGTGGTTTTGGGTAAACAACGACAAGCATGTTGCCGGATCACACGTCGTAATGGATCTAACACGTGTTTTTGACTAAATTGTTTTACTGGATTTTATTCGCTGGATCCTTACAGACAGATTGATACCAAGCTTATGGTAAAATACTGAGTTTGACCTGTGCAAGGCCTTCAAAGGTAAGCTAAGTAACAAACCTTGTTTTGTGCTTTTCCGTATAAAAGCCCCATGTGCTCGGGGAGTGATTGTTGTGCCGGGAAATGAATTGCATAGTCAAAAAGAGGAGACTGTAAGGTTTCATTTGATGTGTAGATTGTCATGGTACACGATTGGGAATGTGTGCTCTCATGCAAAAAGAAAAAAAAAACAGTGAACGGGACCGCGTTTTATTTATACAGTAGCGGCGCGCGGTTTGTGCGCAGGTACGCGAGCTGTCCGCGTTACGGCGCGCCCGGGTGACCCTCGAGGTCTGCCGTAGCTAAAACAGGAAGTGCAATAGCCACCATCCACCTATGCGCCACGAATCCTACACACTGTACCTTTTAAAGCTTTTTTTTACTAATCAATTTACCTGATTATTTGACAAGATATTTTTACCATGTATTTTTAATTTATTTAATTATAGTTAATATCCTTATTGTGCCTAGAAAAAAATCTGATACAGAAGCACCATTGAAAAGCTTAGATGAAAAATATATTCTTTTAGTTGTTAGTTGTTGTGCAGGTTTTAGCACAATTTTTGGTTTGAATGATTTTTACTAACTGATTTACCCAGTTATTTGAAGATGATATTTTGAATTAATTGTTGTCATGAATTATGGTTAAAATCTCCACATATGATTCATTTCCACATCTGTTATTGCAAATCAACAATAGTGACTTTTTTTTCCCCCCAGTAGCTTCTTATTCAATCTAAGACATGGTTGTAGTAAGTTGAAAGGACATAACTGTAAATGTGTAGCATGTGTTACCATGGAAATCCACCATGTTCATGACAATAGTACAAAACTCAGAGATAATAGCCCAAACAACAACAAGTTTAGTAAGTTTAGTATTTGGCTTCTTAAAATTTCCATTAGTTTAACATGAGGCTAACTTCTAACAAAAAACTCTATGATGTGTGACGTCATTATCCCAAGCAAGCTCTATAGCATTATATAACAAAAGTCAAATAATATTTGTAAATGACTAGACTATAGGCCAGAGATATAATTTCTGCCCTATAGTCTAGTCATTTATACTATTCAAATAAGGATTCATATTTAGGATTCATGTTTTGAATTTACGCAATTTAGATTTCACATTTTTTCTGCTTCACACAAATGTCACACGCACACAGACTCGGCCCTGTTACTTTTGAACAGAATCACTGTCTTAAAGGGATAGTGCGTTTTTTTGTTTTTTTTTATGTTAATTTGTATGGGTTTCCTTCTAAAAGTTACGTGTGTTGACACCGGCTTACCTCTGACACTCTCAGCTGATCCCGGTTTGGCTCGCTTTCTGGAGCCCACGTAGGTAGGTCCCTGGAACGTGAAATAAAGCTTGTTTTTCTTCTCAAAACAAAACATTTGTTAGAAAGGTGATATATTTGCGTCCGAAACAGTTGTCTACGAAACATCCAGCAGCGTATTTCGCATTCGCGTCTCTCTCCACTCATATCACTACGCCCATGTTAACTCTATCAGCGTGTTCACTTGTAAACTTTGGCGTAGACATCCGCTGAAGGTGAACAGGCCGATAGAGTTAACATGGGCGTAGTGATATGAGTGGAGAGAGACAATACGCGAATGCGAAATACGCTGCTGGATGTTTCGTGGACAACTGTTTCGGACGCAAATATATCACCTTTCTAACAAATGTTTTGTTTTGAGAAGAAAAACAAGCTTTATTTCATGTTCCAGGGAAGTTACTGGACCTACTTACGTGGGCTCCAGAAAGCAAGCCGAACCGGGATCAGCTGAGACTGTCAGAGGTAAGCCGGTGTCAACACACGTAACTTTTAGAAGGAAACCAATACAGATTAACATAAAAAATAAAAATAAAGACGCACTATCCCTTTAAGTTATGCCAGTGAAACCAGCCAGACTGTGGGTCTCTCTCTGAATGGAGATAATGAAACCCATGCAAATTGTGTATCTCCTGATTATAGGGTTAGACTACAGACACAGACAATACTAGTATACAGTGGATATAAAAAGTCTACACATCCCTGTTCAAATGCCAGTTTTTTGTGATGCAAAAACATTACATCAAGATAAATAAATTCACAACTTTTTCCACCTTTCCTGTGACCTATAACCTGTACAACGCAACTGAAAAATAAACTTTTTTTTTTTTTACTTTTTTTTTGCAAAAAGACATCTGAAATCTCCTAAACATGTGGGAAAATGTGTTATGGTCTGAAGAAACCAAGGTTGAACTTTTTGGTAATTCCAAAAGGTATATTTGGTGCAAGAACACTGCACATCACCAGAATAACACCATACCTACAGTGAAGTATGGTGGTGGCAGCATCATGTTTTGGGGCTGTTTTGCTTCAGCTGGAACTGGTGTCTTAGTCAGGGCGGAGGGAATTATCAACAGTTCCAAATACCAGTCAGTGTTGGCACAAAACCTACGGCCTTCTGTTGGAAAGCTGAAGATAAAGAGGAACTTCATGTTTCTTTTCATTTTTGTTTAATATTTTTCCCCTTTAAAGGTTTCAGTTTGCTCTTCAAATGGGTTGTACAGGTTATAGGTCACATTAAAGGTGGAAAAAGTTGGGAAATTATTTGTCTTGCTGTCATTTTTTTTACATCACGAAAACCTGGCATTTGAACAGGGGTGTGTAGACTATGCGTAGATTAGAATGAAAGCTGTAACCAAATCGAAAACTGCATATAAAATTAAAACTTGTACCTCAATTCAACGTTACTAGTGGGATTGTGTCTTATCTTTCATATACTTTGACAAATTCTCTCTTCTTTACAGAGGTAGTTAGGGTAGAGTAAACAAAATTTGTACTACTGTAAGAATGTTACTCTAAATAATATATAGCTCAAACAGGGGAGATGATTGAGGGGGGGGGGGGTCTTCTTGTCCCAGGCCCCCAAATTTCTGTTGATTGGCCTGATCTCAAGTTAAAACAATCAAAACAAAATGGCTTCTACTTGAGTAAACAATAAATAATACACAGATTCTGATATTTCAAAATACAAATGGGCACTAAAATTATAAAACCGAATCACATCAGTTGAACGTCAGTTGTGAGTAAAGTACTATTTACTAAAAGTTATTCAAGTAAATGTAGATAATAAATATAATAAAAATAATAAAAAATAAATATTCTGCCTATAATCTAAAAAAATACAGTGGTTAACCTGCATTACCACACTGGCCAGAAAAAAGAAATACTACAGAAATCTTACAAAATGTAAAATAAGCCTACTGTATGTTTGAATTTACTCTATATAAATAAGCATGTGTCTAGGTAGAGAAACATCCATTGACTCCAGTCTCGTGCGTGTTTACACTGGGGCCATGATAATCCTACATCAGATGACAACAAGCAGAAAAACTGACCATTATATAGGGAATACATGACGTGCTATTTTAAACTCTTTTTAGCCTTAAACCCTGTCTAAATACAGTTTGTACAATCTGTTTTTAAAGTAAAGTTTTCTTTATGAGAGGCTTATATAACACGTGTAGCTAATGTAGTTTTATGCTTCATTCAAAAAGCCGCTCCACTCTGAACTTCAGCAATAACAGATAAACCTTAGACTTCGACTTAGACCAGGGGTCGGCAACCCGCGGCTCCGGAGCCGCATGCGGCTCATTGATCCCTCTGATGCGGCTCAGTACAGTGGTCCCTCGTTTATCATGGGGGTTACGTTGTAGAAATAACCCACGATAGGCAAAATCCGTGAAGTAGTCAGCTTTATATTGCGTGTATAAATATGCGTGTTTTTCACAGTTCCTCTGACCGAGGCGCCGCTGCGCTGTTGCGGGTTTTGTTGGGGAGAAAACTTGTAAACATACAGCACTTCAGAGCAGTGACGGACTGGGATCATCGGCCCTGGCAATTTACACCTACAAGCGGCCCCGTAGTCTGTGGAACGGGGGGAGGGGTTCTACAGCTCTGCACCAAACACAGAACTGTAGTGAGAACGCATCCGTGCGCTCTCAGGACTGGTTCAGCTGCCTGGACTCCAGGTTCCACCAGTTCGTTATGCGGAAACACTGCCGCTACTTTCCGATGCGCATTGACCACCCGGAGAAGTATGCGCGCAGTCAAATCCGTAATCAAAGTTCAAAGTTCAAAGTCAGCTTTATTGTCAATTCTGCCATATGTGTTCAACATACAGTGAATCGAAATTTTGTTTCTCTCTGGCCAGGTAGTGCAAAAAGACAGTGTACAAAATACAATATGAAGACAAAACACAACAAAAAACTATCTAAGACAGAGATCTAAGTTAAAACTAAAGTCTACGGTCTAAAATCTTAAAACAGTGCAACATAATAAATAAACTATACTATATACAGATTTCCAAAGTGTGCAGTGTGCATCAAAAATGTGCAATGGAAGATACAGCAGTGACTTGGTCATGTGCAGTAGAATGTGCATAGGAGTTAAGATAAAATAAAAATAAATGTGCAACAGTAGTAATTCTAGTGCAGTAACAGGAGTAAACAACAGTACTAAAATTCCAGTAGTCAATGTGCAATAACAGTAGTAAACAACAGTGCAACGGGGGTAAAATTCAATAACAGGAGTAACAACAGTACTAAAAATTCCAGTAGTAAATGTAAGTGTGCAATAACAGTAGTAAACAATAGAGCACGGCCTCGGCCCTTCTGGCATGTACTCAAATGCCAGACTGCTCAGTCTTCAGAGTCACACTGCTCGTGATCGAACATTTAAATAAATTTGGCAAACTGTACAGCAGACACGGAGGAGAATGACTGACAAAGACAAAGGTCTACAGTCCTTTAGCCAATCAGGATGCAGAACACAATACGCGTTGATACACTATAAAAATCAGCTAAACAGCGAGGGACCACTGTATTTAATTAAAATGTATTTTATTTTAGTTCGTTCATATTCAAAATGTAATTCTATGTCACAAAGGTTAAAAAAAAAAGCCATTATATGCAGTGTTATTTCATTTGAAATTTCAAAAGGGTTTTGCGGCTCCCAGTGTTTTCTTTACTGTGTGAAACGGGTCCAAATTAGCCTGGGAATTCCCAGGCCGCTTCTGTTCGTTTCGAACTGGAAGGCGGCCTGGCAGCTCGTCCAAGCGAGAGTCCCAGATTTAGGGCCCCAATCAGAGAGCGGGGGAGGGGTGGAAAGACGGTGACGCGTACTACATGACAAACGGAAGCTTGTAGTTTGAACTGACAACTGACATGATTGGCTATGGACTTACGTATACGCTCAATGATAGACATTCATAACGCCCAATAAACGGCCGTTGGCAATCGCTAACCACACCTCCGCTACGGGATTTTTCGAAGCGAGCTCCCAGACCCATATCTCACTTGTGATATGGTCAGGTGTTAACCAGACTAGGTCCAAATGGCTCTTTGAGTGGTAAAGGTTGCCGACCCCTGACTTAGACAAATGTTTGGTTCCACAAGGGAAATTTCTTGGACACAGTAGCTCGTACATCACAATATATTGATCAAAGGAGAAGTTCAATTTGTCAACTGGACAAAGTTTGTTTGGTTGAAAACATTTCGCCGCTCATCCGAGAGGCTTCGTCAGCTTTCGGCGAAACGTTTTCAACCAAACAAACTTTGTCCAGTTGACAAATTGAACTTCTCCTTTGATCATGGATTCTACCTGGACGACTGAGGGACTTTTCACACATCACAATATATTATAACAACAAAGAGTAAAAAATATAAATGGTAATAATAAATTCTAAATGAGTAGCAATAAAAATAGCAAGAGACCTTTATCCTTTAGGCTGTAACATGAGGGGCTTGTTTAGAATAATTATCCAATGTGTTTTTAACTTATTAAAGCAGATAATAATAGTAGTAATAATAATAATAATAATAATAATCATCATCATCATCATCGTCATCATCACAATAATCATCGTCATCGTCATCATCACAATAATCATCATCATCACAATGAGACAACTTCTGCTTATTAACTTAAAATAAAAAGTTGAGTGTCTGTCACTTTCTTGTTTCTATGGATATGTCATTGCTCTGCTGAGAATGTTCCACACTATGACAGTTCTGCCTTACATTTGATAAATTACAGGTGGTTTTATAGCTCAAAAATACCTCGAAAAACAGGCATTCTGACTGTGAGGGCGTCGCCTCTCCACAGATCTGACCTGTAAGTTGGTCTGGTTTGGTCTCCATGAAGATAGAAAGGCTTAATACCATACCATCCAGAAGAAGCAAAAACATCTCCATGGAGAAAAGCATTTGACAGACCCTCCACCAGAAAAGTTACTCAATACATCTTTAATGTTGTGGTTATGATATTTCTACTGACATAAGCATTGAGTGATATCAGTTTGAACAAAATGTCAAAACTGAACCCATAATTTGTTTAATATATCAACATATATTTTCAGAACACTTTTTTGGATGCAGACTGGACTAGTTTGTAGGGCTGCACAGTTGAGTTACCACAATCAAATCACAAAGGCTCCAATTACTAGTACTTAGATAATGTGCTCTGTAAAGAAAAAATATCAGATATAATGTTTCTGTTACAGGTGACCCATAACCAGCTGAATGTCCTGGACCTTTCCTGGCTGGAGGCAGAATCGGAGGTCGTCCATGAAGAGCTCGAACCAATGTCCCGTAATATGGCTGCGTCGCTACGGCAACTCATCGATCAGAGAGACAAGGCCAATGATGTACGGGCTGATAATACAATTCAAAAGCTTTTTACATTCAGATCATTGCTTGTACTGGCATTTTCTGTATTTTCTTAAGATTTTCCTGAGGTTTAACTTTAGGCATTATTCAGTCTTGGTTTAGTCCTGGTTCAGTTCTTGTTAGTCCTGGTTTTACACTTACAGCGTTCTTGGTGGGCCTTTGTTTACTCCTGGTTCAGAACTAGATTGTACCTGTTTTGTCCTGTTTTAGACCTGATTTAGTCCTGGCTTGTTATAGTCCTTGTTAAATCCTGGTTTAGTTCTTGATTTGAGCTCATATTAATTGCATTATTCCACTAAATAAGTACATTCATTTATTTAATTTATTTGACAGAGACCATGTACAGGAGCATTAATCACAGTCAATGAAGAGATGCTTTGTACCAGACTATAGCTTTTTGAGCTAATTTACATCTGCAGTCCCTGAGACACACAACATGACAAAACATTAAACACAGCATAAAATAATGCATTTCATAAACATTTCATCAAAGGTACATTATTTACATTAGTTAAAATGGATTCCCCTTCACCTTCCCAGCCCCTTCTTAGGTTTGTCTTAATGTTGACAAGTTTGTATTCTTAAGAAATGTCGATTGAGTCCTACACTAAATTGTTTGAAGTCTTTGCACAGTTTTAGCTTTGTTCCATTCTGAGATTGTTTTAACAGAAAATGCCCCAGTGATGTTTTACGTTTTGGTATTTTACACCACTGATCGGTACTTAATCAGTGGTGTAAAAGGCACTTAATTTGACAAACTTTTTCAGTGGTGGAGGTGCCACATTATTAATGATCTTGAATAGTAATCTAAGATCATATATTCAAAACTGAGCATTTTATGTTTCGCTAATATTTGACAGTGGTGATAGTGACGCAGTTTCTTATCTAGGATCCTAATAGCTTGTTTATAAAGAGGTTTTATCGTAGTTTGATTGGCTTGTGACCAACAGGAAATACCAAACATTAAGTTAGGCAGGATCATCGCATTTAAATAGGTTTTTGCTCCTTGTTTTGTTAAGGAGTTTTGTATAGTTCGTATATTTTTTTCTTATTTATGGTTTGATATGGTCCTAGCTTAGTCCAGTCACTTGTTTAGTTTTAAACTGGCCCAGGTTTTATCCTTGCTGTAACCCATATTATTTCATTGACAATTAAATAAAATTCAAAATAAACTAATCTTTTTGAATTCCTAATATGCTGTACAGAATTTGCTTTAATTTTAATTGAATCTTGTTTCTTCCAGGTGATAGTGGATCTGACCCAGGAAAGGGATTACCTGAGCAGCCAGCAGCCCCAGGAGCACTGCAGGGACCTGGGCATGAGCAGTCCGGAGACTGCTATCTCCAAAGACATGGCTCTCAATAACGGACCATCTTCAGTGAATACGTCTGCACTCACGAAGGAGGAGAAACATCACCTCTCTGTAGAGCTGGCAGATACCAAGGCCAAGATCAGGAGATACAGACAAGAACTGTGAGTTAAAGACGCTGTACCTGAGGTTTTTAAACAGTTTGCAGTGGTCCTCACTTACATTATGCATTCACAGTCTGTATGTTTTTCTAGGCATTTTTGAGTAATAAAACAGAGACAGGCCAGTCAGTGCAGCGGGTGGGGGTGTGGCCAAATACGCCACTGTTTCCTGGATTAGCGGTGCGCTGTGCCCTGTCACCCACTTCCGCATTTTAAGCGCTTAGGAAGATACGAGATGCGTCCCATGAAATAAACACATTTCCACAGAAAATACAATTAAACCACTGCTGTTTCAGAGGTTCGGAGGCTTGGATAAAGGACATCCGAGCCTGGAGAGACACTCACGTGTCTCCAGGCACACAAAAAAAACTCATCTCGCATTTCGTAGCTCGTTTGCGGTCCAAATTCTCTGGGTGTGATTTCCAGAGACGGGGTGGACATCCAAACGGGGGGTGGAAACCTTTCCCCGAGTGTGGCGTCAGAAAGTTTCCTTGTTCAGAATCGCCCGTTTGGGCTGTCTTTTTTTCAAACGCGGAAAAGGATCGCAATTGCTCAGTTTACACATTTCACAACTTTTAGCCATGGAGGGGGCCCTAAACAGGGTAGTGGAGTTCACATTAACGTTCAAAAACCTCAAAGTGAAAATTTCATGCCATGGGACCATGCCATGATTGATTGATTGATTGTCTTTGTGTGGTGTCCTTGAGTGTCTAGAAAGGCGCCTTGAAATAAAATGTATTATTATTATTATTATTATTAAAATGTATTAACTGTGTGCTTTTTTTCAATAGCAAAATACATTAGAAGCCACCTTACAGCACCCCCTGTTTTACAACTTGCTGCAGCTCTTATTAGCTCTTACAAATTGCCTTAGTATAGGAAACCACTTTAACACTTTGAAAACCATGGTGAGACTAGCAACATCTGTCCTTAATTTTGCAGCTTTCGTCATATGCCATAATTCTGTTCCATTTAAATAAATCTCCAATGTAATCGTATACGCTCTGCCCTGTTTAAAACCACAAACTTCTTACATATCGCTATAAATTACTATCTAGATCTTGTTCTGAGGTAAAGATCTTCTGTATTTTCAGTGTTATTCCCCTTAGCTGTAAAATTCATCCATTGCTGACAGCCTGTGTACATATTACCAGGGCGTACAGTGCTATAATCATATACGGTCAGTTTTATAATTAAACTTGTTTGGGTGATGTTTTTCTCAGGGAGGAGAAGACTGAGCAGCTGATGGACTCAAAACATGAAGTGGAGCGACTGGACCAGGAGCTGCAAAGAATGAAACTAGAGGTTGGTTCACATAAGTGGAAAATATTCTATATAGAAGAAGGATGTGGTAATTAAATGTACAAAAGTCTGGTATATTATAAACAAAAATCTGGCAAAGTATTTTTGTCTTAACTACCATCCCTGCAACAAACCACAAAGGCCACGAATTTTACCAAATTAAAAATGTTGTTTCTCAGCGGTTTACATTGGAGCCAAACCAGTTTTTATTGGCCTGTACCCACAACAACACATATATACAAAGTGTGAAAAAGTGTTTATAGACATACTAGTACATGAGCCTGTTGATTGCTAAATTGGATAAAAGATGAGAGGCCAACCAAAGCCAATAGATAGAGCAAATGTTATCTGCCCTCCCATTGGAAAAAAAATAACCTGTATACTGAAGGGCAAAAAGGGACTGTTTGAGGGGATTTGGGGACTTTTGTTTTGTCAAGGAAAATGTCTTTTTTCTTGGTTGTGGTCACTGTGTGTTTGTGTTGTCTTTGTATTAGAAAAAGAATGTTTAAGATGCATTTATAAATACATTTAAATTCCCCCTCTCTTCCTCACTCAGTACCAGTCACTGTCCTCTGAGGCCCGCTCAGCTCGCGTGTACAGGGATGAGGTGGACTCTCTGAGGGAGAGAGCCTCTCGAGTCGATCGTCTGGAGGCGGAGCTCACGCGCTGCAAAGAGAAACTCAATGACGTGCACTTCTACAAGTCCAGAGTCGAGGTACAGACCGCCAACTGAAGAAATTCTTGGTCTACTAAAGTCACAGCTCGTGCATTAATTGATTTGACTGAAAGGTGTTTTGTGGCAGAAGCTCTCAAAATTATTAGGATCTTACATGAACACAACTAGATCAAACTGTCCTGTCACTCTCAAAGCCTGGCTAGCTCAGTCGGTAGAGCATGAGGCTCTTAACCTCAGGGTTCAAGCCCCATGTTGGGCGTTGCTTTTAGGGAGCATGGTGGCTGAGTGGCTAGCACTCACGCAGGAAAGTTCCAGGTTCGATCCCCTTTCTGGGTGGAGTTTGCATGTTCTTCTCGTGTCACAATTTGGAGATGGCTCCCCGCCTTCATGTGCTCCCCACTGCTCCTGAAGGATGAGTGAAATGCAGAGGATAATTTCCCTACAGTTATACATAAAGGATAATTTAAAACAAAAAAGAAAAATATATGTACTGTATGTAGTTTTTCAATACATGGTTCTTAGTTTGTCTCCTCACACATTACTTTTCATAATAATGTCTGTTTGCATTGCCCTGTAGGAGCTTCGTGAAGACAACATGACGCTAATGGAAACTAAAGTGTTACTTGAAGAACAGCTGTCTGCCTCCAGGGGGCGCTGTGATAAACTGCACACACTGGAGAAAGACAACCTGCTGCTGAGGGCCAAAATCAATGACCTGGAAATGGTATGATAGTACTGTAGAAATGTAAAGATGTTGAATTTTTGATATTGATTTTAGGGCTGTAACCAAAATCAGACTTGGCCTTTCTTAACAGAGATAATTATTTTAGAATGTTTATTTATTGTGGATCATGGTTGGTTTAAGATTGCCATGTTTCTTCAGGAGCGTGAGAATGAGCGTCGCCGTCTGGAGGAGCTGGTGGAGGAGAACATGCTGCTGGAGATCGGACAGAAGCAGAGCATGAATGAGTCTGCTCACCTCGGCTGGGAGCTCGAGCAACTGTCCAAGAACCATGACAACAACACTGAGAGTGAGAGGGATTTACTGTAGTAGTCAGTGCTAGACTTAGGTCTGAACTAGGGATGCAAATTACCGATTAATTCATTAATTGATTGTTGATTGACCTTATCGATCGATTAACGATTAACTGATAAGCAGCGTTTTTCACCTGAATTTTAGTGTTTCAATAGGATCTTTAAGAATATAAGCTATAGTATACATAACACTGAGTCATAAATATATCATAGTATTATTATATTGTATATTCCTCAATTAATTATTCCTTAGTAAAAAGCAGACAAATGTATTGATGCTGAATAACAAAATACAGTAATCCCTCGCTCTATCGCGGTTCGCAGATTTATTTTTTATTTTAAAAAAAAAATTTTTTAAAGTGTAACATTGTGTTCTGTCCTGATTGGCTAAGAGACTAGACCAGGACTAAACGTCTAAACGACTAAACGTAACCAGGTCTAGACCAGAACTAAACCAGGTATAGACCAGGTCTAAACCTGGACTGGACCTGGACTAAACCAGGACTCAACCAGGTCTAAACCTGGACTAAACCAGGATTAAACCACCACATGCCGCTGCTGGTTTCGTGCGGCTGGCCCCGAGCCACAAACCAGCCGTACGAAACCAGCAGCGGCACGTCCGGGCGCATTCCGGGCGCCGCAGTTCGATCTCGCCTCGCGCGTACACCCGGGGCTGCTGAGCAGTGCCGTTGGCGCCTGCGGCCGGCTGTGAGTCGAGCTTGGCGCAGCGCGGTGCGCAGTTGCCTTGTTTCGTGACCATGCCGGTGCGCGTGTCTGCGATTAATTACAATTAATGCAGTTTGTTCGACCAACGTCTTAATCGACAATTAATCGATTAATTGTTGACCTCCCTAGTCTGAACTATGCATCATTCACCACAAACACCCTCAGATGACCGCCGGTCCTTCCTTGACCAGGGGCTTCGAACGAACAGTCATGTAGACATGGTCACTACCCTTGTGCTGTCCACAGTGGCCTTTTCATTCACATTTATCTAAATACACCGTGAGGGTGATGTGTGCTGGTGAGAGCAGAGAAAAGCACACAGACCATAGAGGCTGGGGTTGTCAAACACAGACAGACCAAGGCTTATCTGCACAGGCAGACTTGTTACTGATATTTAGTTGATCCAGATCTTTTAAACAGCCAGCTCTGTTACACAAGCCTTTTTTTTTTTTTTTTTTAAGCCAATAACGGGGCCGTTTATTTATTTTGACTTTCATATAGTCCCATAAATAATTATTTTGGGTGACCAAAATACACCTTCTGATTACTACCTACTCCTTACTCCTGTGATTATAAGTCCATTTAACTATAGTGAACTATATTGACTTTTTTCTTTCAGCTCGTAAGTCTCTGGTCCATGAGTTGAACGAATGCGTTTCGAGTCGGGCTTTGAAGCTGGAGAAGGAGAATCGTGAGCTTCAGGCATCGATAGAGAGACTGAAGGAGGACAATCACAGTCTGCAGGAAAAACAGCTCCACGCACAAGAACTGGACCGAGAAAACCAGAGTCTAAGCAACAAGGTACTTTGGATATGTTATTTTCATCAAATAATTTAACATTTTGTTATTATGTTCCAATGAATATTGTTATTATTAAACAATAATCTCTTTAAAATCCAAATGTAAATTATATTTGTTATTGTCATCCATACAGCAATTAACTATTAATTTTCTGCAGTTGGAGCGTCTTCAGGGTTTGCTGGACCAGGAGAGAATGACCAACCAGGACATGGAGTCTCTGGGAGAGGAACTCCTGAAGGAAAAACAGGCTTTAGAGCGAGAGATGCACATCCTGAAGGCAGAGAAAGACAGAAAGGTACAAGGGACTACAGATTCAAACAGTTCTGCAGGTGTAAACACTGACAACATTATAATCCACCCATGTTAAACTTTTATAAAATCACATATATATATATAAAATCACTTTATCACATTATACAGAACTCTCTCTACAACCTACTGTTTTGTTTTCTTTATAGTTATTTTTTTAAATAGATTTTTATAAGACAAAATATAGGGGCAGAAGTGTTTTGTTATGCATACTTTGATACCCAATCCACTGTATTTTGTATAAATTTGATAATTGTCCCCATCGTTTTCAGATCTTGGAGTTGGAGAGTGAGAAGAAGCACCTCTCTGATGCAACGGCTGCACTCCAGGAGCGCGCTCAGGCCAACAGCGAGGCCAGGGTCCGAGAGGTGGAGACGGAAAACAGACAGCTCCACCAGAACATCATGGAATCAAGCTCCAAACTCGTCACCATGGAAACACAGCTCAGACTGGCCAATGAGGAGGCTCAGAGGCTGAAGGGCAAAGCATCGCGCTGTGAGGAGGTGGAGAGAGAGGCCACAAGGCTGGAGAGGAGCAGAGACGCACTCAACAGAGAGGTGGGTGTAGGGAGATGGAGGTAATATTATAATATTGAACAGGTGAAGAGAATAGATGATACGAGTGGGCATTGCACATGACACCCTGATATAGAACAATTTGATTACATGAACAAAAAGAAAATATTTAACACCATTACTTTAAATTAAATTAAATTAATTAAATATAGTTATAAAGTATCTCTACCCAGATACTAACCAATACTAAAAATAAAACTAGTATCCAAACTATCTTAAGTGTTTCACAAAACTAAAACTTTTTTACTGTGGGTCAATATTTATCAGAGCTGCCTTAGACCTGATTTAGACCAAGGTCCTGTGTTAGACCTTGTTAGACCTGTTTTAGTACTCCTCTTTTGGGGCATTCCCAATCCACAATGGACCAAGTACCCAGTGATATCGCTTGTGGTTGAAGTTCTTACCCTGTACAACTACAAAACAACAATAGTGACTTGGGAAAGATTATAACTTTTTAACCCTAACCCTCCGGTTTCCCCCACCAACCCAAAACATGCACCATAGGTACCTCCAGCTTGGGTCCTGACCAAGCCGAAGCGAGAAGATCATGGAGATGGTCCCCGGGCGCCCTAATGTGTGCTGCCCACTGCTCCTAATATATGTATATATATGTAGGATGGGTTAAAATGCAGAGAAGAATTTCTCCAGTGTGAGATCAATAAAGTTCACTTCTTCTTCTTCTTCTATTGGTGGTGGGCAATAGGATTAAGCCACAGCATCACTCTCACCCCAATTTTATGTATTCTTTTTTTTGCCCAGGTGACCTCTTTGCGTGCCTGTAGCGAGCGCTCTGAAACTCTGGAGAAGCAGGTCTCTTCTCTGGAGCAGGAGGTCCACAGGCTAAAGCGCGAGGCGGAGGAATCCCAGAAAGAGCTCCAGCGCCTGGGCAAGCACGAGTCTGAACACGGCCTCTTAGCCAAGGAAAACCTAGAGCTCCGGTGTTCACTGGAAAACCTCCGCTCCACAACCGCTCGCCTCTCCTCACTACAAGAAGAACATCAAAAAGTTCAGAAAGAAAGACAAGAACTGAGGAGAAAGCTAGAAGAAGCCCAAGACTTAGTACAAGCAGAGAAGAAGAGAGCTGAAAGACTGGAAGTAAATATGGCAGCTCTGAACCATGAAAAACACAGATTAGAGGAGAATTTAGAAAGACAAAAAGAGGAGAAAGAAGAGATTGAACAAGATAACCAGGAAGTGAAGAGCAGAGAAGAGGAGCTGAGGAGAGAGCTGCAGGAGCTTAAAGTGCAAAGAAAACACTGGGAAGAAACAGATGATGAAAGGAAGAAGTTACAAAAGGATTTCGACGAATCAGAGAAGAGCAGAAAGCATTTGGAAAAGGAGAGCTGGCGAATGAGGACGCTGCTGGAAACGAAAGAGGCGGAGCTAGAGGAGAGGAGCAGGCGATTGGCTATGGTGCAAAAAGAGGGTGTGGCTCTGAAGAAGGAGATGGATAGGCTGAAGGAGCAGTCCGTCAAAGCCAAGGAGGTGGAGAGGGAGAATAAGGAATTGCAGAAACAAGCGACTATTGATAAGAGAATGCTAGCAACTCTGAGAGAGGTGGGTACAATAAATATAGTGACATATAGTACAAATATCAAAATATCCATGCATTTACTAGTAAACACCTTCTCGATTGTAATTATGTCAAAGGGCCCATATCACACTATTTTCTGATCTATATTCACAGATGAAAAATTTCCGCTTTTTGGCAGATTTCCGCTTTTTTGTCAGCCGAATCAAAAATAGTGTCTAAAACAGGGGTGCTCAATGCGCCGATCGTGATCTACCAGTTGATTGCCAAGTTAGTGTGGGTAGATCGTAGTGTCGTAGTACTCGACGCCGGTCTTGGTCTTGAGATGAATGCGATCATATTTCATTATGGCTGCTGCCGTTAGCAATAAACTTACCGGTGTACGAGACAGCGAGGGGCTTCTCACTGCAGCCTGTGCCCTCGTCTGGAATCCACGGACACCGTGCGGCACGTCACCACGAGCGCCACCAGCGCACGTAGCTTGTCCGCAACAGCGTGTACCCTGGTGTCCCACCGTGTATCACAGAGCAGGTTAAACTTTTTAAAACATCCTACCTGTCCGTCCACCTCACGTCAGCGTGCCTCTCATTTTCACGCTCTCTCCTCCCTGCGTATAGCACACACAGGCTCCCTCCTCAATGCGCCCTGATTTAGAAGAGCAAGGACAAAACGTGAAGCAATAACTAATCTAAATTTGTTCCAGTGTTGGCACAGAGCAGGCCTACAGCACAGAGCAGGCCTACCGTGACATGTGGTTGAATTTTGCCTAATAAAAGTGCACAAATGCATCTGTTTGTCACGACATGTTTGGTAAATGTCTAAGAGGTAAGGGTAAGATAATGACAAAATGTACAGAATGTACATGAAGTTGTGCAAGGTACATCAACAGGCATTGTACATATAAAGAATTGTCAATATATTTATAAATAAATAAATAAATAATTTGCATGTCATCACTTGTACCTGTGAATAAAATGTGGTTTGTGCTTTGATTTACAGTTTTACTTTATTGCAAACATATATATTTGTAAAAATTTATGAGAAGGTAGTGCAAAGTGGGTCATCAAGAGGGGGAAAGGGAATTTTTTCCCTCCAAAATGGGTGATTGACATCTTAGGTTTTATTGGCTCGAATGACCCCAGATTGCATCTCAGAGCATCTAGAGTTCAAATATTTTCAAACTTTTTTCAACCTAGCTTTTCGGTGACTTTCAGCTTTTTGCATTATTGGTCACTTTCATCCCTGTATATTATAGCGTTGTTTTCTTATCACAAACACAAACCTGGAGTTGTGTTGTTTCACTCACACGTTTAACACACAAACACTGCATGTTTAGGCTGAGTTCTTCTCTGAAACAGAAAACACTCTTTTCCATCTTGTGATGTCATGTGGTAATACAGGAAGTGCTTCTCTGTGTTTTTAAACTCCATTCACCTTCACTACAATCATTTGGATAATTTCAGCCCTGGCATTTCCAATCTCTAGTGAACAAAAGGTAACTGTTAACTTGAAAACTACCTCTTCATGACCTCACAAGGTGAAACAGAGCATTTTGATCTTTGGAGACTAATTAATAAAGGGTTATTCAAACATGAATTAAACAAAACCACAACTCCAGGTATGCTTTTTAAGAGATAACAACATTCTAACATGGCTTAAAGTTCTCCATAATATAGGACCTATAAGGGAGCTAAGTTGATAATATCTTTTCATACTAGAATAATACAGTCTATAATATAATAAAATAAATAATATAATGATATAATATATAATATAGTGTATATTTTTGGTTTCCCTTTCTGACTCTAATTAAAGTGCTGAACTTGATGTTGATTTCCATGCTCACAGGAGTTGGTGTCTGAGAAGCTAAATTTCCAGCAGCAGAATGTGGAGCTGGAGCGTCTCAATGAAGAACTGGAGAAGATCGGACTGAACCGAGAGAAGCTACTGCAACAAGAGCACACAATGGAGGACAGGTATTTACCTGCACAATATTTATAATAATTGCCCATAGTGTCCAATGTCTATATAAAAAAATACATCTAAAGTGCTGGCTGTGAACTGCTTATACTTTATTTTAAGAATAGGATACTAGCATACTCAGTACCACAAATGGTTGAATCTGCAACATATTGAGAAAGTAAATGTTTATAAAAGAACACGTCAAGTAGGTTTCTAAATGAATTCTGCAGAACATTTGTGATAATTGTGACTTAAAAAGTGATTTAACAACTATAAAGTATTACAATATTCTGAAATTGTTGTTATTTTAAGCCATTTGTTTTGTATCAGATTGTGAGGTACACCGTTAGTCCCAACCCTAACACTCGCATAAAGGATAAAATCTATATCAACAAGAACAGGTTGAAAATCAGCACATTTGCATTCATAATTTTCATACTGTATCAAAACTGTATTCATTTCTGTGTGTAAATCAGTTTGTTTTTGACGCAGTTCTTTTGTACGTGACTATCAGCAGGTACCGGCTCCTGGAGTCTCGTCTGGAGGAAACGGTCCAACAGTCGATGAAACTGAAAGAGGAAAAAATCTCTAGTTTGGAAAAGAAACTGGAAGAGGGCAGCAGCCTGAACGCATCTCTGCGCTCAGAGCTCAACACTGTGAGAACTACTGTTACAAGCCTTTTTCAAGTAGTGCTGTTATTATGATGAAATTTCAAGGGTGATTTTAATACTAAAGAGAGGGTTTCATACTTAACATACCATTTTGATACCATAATATAAAATAAACTATTTTATTGGACTATTAAACTATTAAATTAGATTTCTAATTTTCTAAAATTGTTTTTGAAATTTATCTAGTTTGTAGTATCTAGTTTTGATACTAGTTTTTATTATTATTATTATTATTATTATTATTATTATTATTATTATTATACTCGCAGTTTTGCTAGTAGTAATATATAAGAAAAATAAATTAATGAAAAGAAAAAAGTTTTAATCATTTGGCTGATAATTTTGCTGAAAAGAAAAAAATAAATCTTTTAAGAAATGTCCAAACTATAATTAAAGAAATCAAATGTAAGAAAATCAAGATTCAGGTTTAACCCAACGTCGTTATTTCTATTTCATTTTTCCTGTAACAATAACTGTGGTGCATTTTTAGGTCCGACAAACATTATCACTCAAACAGGAGCAGGAACAAAGCCACAATTCCCAGAAACACTCCGAAAATGACAGAGGTCAAGGGTCGGCCACAGCAGAACTGCTGCGAATCAAAGATCACCTGATCGATGTGGAGAAGAATGTTGGTTTCTGATTTGAGATCTTGACCATTGTTCAATTTGTTTATTTAAATCTTGTACTAATTTGTGTTTAATTTCAGAACGCCTCACTGCAGACAGAGAGCTGTCTGTTAAAGGACCAGCTTAAAAAGCTGGAAAATCAGAATAATTCACTGAACAATCAGATCTCGACTCTACAGCGCCACACCAGCACACTACAGGAGCAGAACTCAGGCCTGCACACACAGACTGCAAAGCTACAGGTGAGAAGGAATGCTTCATATCAGGCATTTAAATCAAAGTAATACCTGTAATATCTTCTCCTAATAGTTTAAAAACATCATTGCATGCACAACTGAACCTGTGATCACAATGCCTGATGATGCATTAGATGATATATAGACCAGTGGTTTTCAAACTTTTCACATAAAGTACCACCTAAAGTAGTGTATATACCACTTTATTTAAAGCTTGATACGTACCATATCAAGCTTTAATAGAGCTAAATTGGATCCAAGATTAAACTAAACAATGAATCATTATTTAGAATGAATCATTCTAAATAATGATTGAACTGAAGGATGACAAACCCCAGACAACCCCTCGTATTTTCAGATGGAAGAGAATTTTTGAAGCTTAGTAAATGGTAAATAGTATAGTAAATGTAGAAAATGTTTGCCTGTGTAATATTGAATTATGTAACTATTGATGATTAGGTTTGCTGCATGTTCTTGTACATTATAGGATGGGGAATCCATCTGTTTGGCTAATTTAAGGCTTACAGTTTAGCATCTTCTCTTTCCCAGGTTCTTAAACTGTGTTTGTTCCAGGTGGAGAACTCGACTCTCTCCTCTCAGAGCGCATCTCTCATGGCCCAAAATGCCGTGCTGCAGGGTCAAGTCACTGCTTTGGAGGCAGAGGTGGAGTCTTGGCAGAGGCAGAGGGAGGAGGCGTGGAGAGGGAGAGAGAGCGTCCTGAGTGACCACGAGAGACTCATGAACGTTCATGAGAGACAAGCTCACGAGTATGAAGCTCTGATCAGTCAGCATGCCGCACTGAAGGGCAAGCAGAGGGGGCTAGAGACCGAGCACAGGGCCCTGCACAACAAGTGAGTGTAACCACAGGACTCTGAACCTTCAGCTTTAAAGGGTCTGTACTGTTATTATGTTGTATCTGCATTGAATGCCTCCATTCTACTACTCTGTAGAACATCCTAATTTATCAAGAGCCTTTGAGCTTATATGCTTCATACACTGTAGCCAAACATGCTGTGTGGTGAAACAGTTACCCCTCTCACCTCACAACAAGAAGGTCCTGGGTTCAACTCCGGGCGACTATAAACACCGCTGTGAACATACTTAATGAGTTCCTAACCTGTGGGGCCAGGACTTCCTGTAAATGAGACTCTGATGCTCAATGGGACTCTCCTCCTTAAATAAATAAAACATTGCTTTCCTTGATTTTCTTTTCACTTCATGACTCTCTGCTGGTGTTTTTATACAAGCTTCAGAAAACTTTTATACAACTATGGCCAGCCAAGGTGTTTTCTATTCAGTGTGAGTTATGGCAGAATATAAGGCCTTTTAACAAAACACTGTGGGCTCAAACATGTGATTAAGACAATGTCATAAATGAATCCGTCTTATTCTGGCTTTAAGCTTTGTTCTCTGTGTCACTCAGACTGGGAACATGTTTCTAATGAGACACTGTAGAGCATATGTCAACAAGAAAATACATTACCTTGTTTGAACTTTACTTAGTCTAACTTCACTTACTTAGACTAACACAGCCAAAAGCCACCTCTGTTGTTTTCACTTATTTATACGTTTATTTATTTCCCCTGTCCATTTCACAATATCTTATCAATGAATGCACCCCAATTTGTAAAACCAGGAACTGCATAATAATTATGATAACAATATAGGATGCAATTCCCCAGCCTACCTACTGTATTTCCCTAATGTCATATAGTAGATAGATAATTGAATCATTGCATTGAACCCTTTCCAATTTGGGTCAAAAAATTTGTTTTGTCTGATTTTATTAAATGTTATCCCCCCTATAGAGTATAGTTAGTCTAATATAAAGGGATTAATGAATTTACATCTTAATGCTAAAACTCTGCCCTTCCGTAGATACTGTGTGTTACTGCAGCAGAAGGACAAATGGGAGAAGCAGGAGGGGCAGGGGCAGAAGGAGAAGGAGGAGCTCAGCCAAGAAGTCCAGAAGAATCGACTTTTACAGCAAGAAAATCTGCAGCTCAAAAATGAAGTGGATCGGTAATTACCCCAATGTTATTAATGAAAAAATACACTGCAACAAAAAGATTAAATGACTTAAATTCAGAAAATTTATCTTATTTTGTATATAGTTTTCAATGTTTTTTAATGCATTTAAATAAGTTTCACCAAATTGCTTCTTAATTCAAGTTATTCAATATTGCATGTGCTTCTTTTGTATTCTATATTTCAAAAGAGATTTTCTTGCAACCGCTCAGGAATGCCGGACGTTAGTACAAGTTAAATAATCTTGTATATAGTGTAAGTAAGTTACATGTTTATTGGACTAAGTAGGGCGGGGTAGCAGGTAATGCTGAAATACTGTATATTCTTCTCTCATGGATCCAATTCACATACAGGCTCCTTTAATGTTCTTTTTAATAGTTGTAATACCTGTCCTGTCTTGTAGGCTGACAGCGAGCCAATCCCATCAGCTGGAGCAGAGTGAGGGTCTGCAGCAGAGGCTGTTGGAGCTGAAATCTTCTCTGAGCGCGTCACAGACTGAGGCAGGGCAGTGGATGTCCAGATACGATTCTTTAAATGAGCAGCACCAAGGCCTGGACCTGACCATGACCAAACTGGACAACCACTGTGAGGTAAGAGGGGATTAAAGACCGTTACAGGGAGGGGACATTTATTTATGATGGTGATTCTTCAGTTGTAATGAGCTTTACAGGCTTATTGAAGCCTCTTAAAGCACTAGTCCTTTTTCATTTACTCCGCACTTAGTGTAGCCACAGACTGTTGGAAGCAACACTGCCAGTCAATCACTGACACGCACACACCACCACCACAGGCACAGTGGGTGAAGTGTCTTGCCTGAGGACACAGTGACAGAACTTGGTCTTAGCAGGAATCAAATCTCCAACTTTTGGGTTGGTGCTCTAACCACTGAGTCACTGTCGCCTCTTGTAAAGCACCATTCATGCAAAAGCAAGTACTTTATAAAGATGTACAAAATATACTGTAGAAAAATGTGATATTACAACAGTTCATGAAGCAAGATGATATATAGAGAGAATGCAGTAAATAATAAAATACAACAGTTCTGTGTACAGTGTTAGTGTAAATATGCCAGTAAAGCAAAGATGCTAATTTTCATCAGTCACTTTTAAAGATCCCATGACATGGTACTTCTTGATGCTTTTATATGGCGCCTTAATGGTTCCCTAATACTGTAAATGAATCCTTCTCCAAAATCAAGCCTCAGTGCATGAGATATGACCCGTGTGTCATCTGTGTCTCTAAAACGCTTTATTATGGGCTTTGTTGTTGAATGCAAATGAGGAGGACAGAGACAGGCCAGTGCAGCAGGTGGGTTGTGGCCAAACTCTCCACTGGTTCCTCGTTTAACGGTGCGCTGTGCGCTGGCCCCACTTCCGTGTGTGTAAGCGTGGAGGAAGATATGAGAGGAGTTGCATTAAAAAAACACATTTCCACAGAAAATAAAATTAAACCACTGCTGTTTCAGAGGTTCGGAGGCTCGGATAAAGGACATCCGAGCATGGAAACACTCACATGTCTCCAGGCAAATAAAAAAACGCATCTCGCATTGCGTAGCTGGTTTGCGGTCCAAGTTCTCTGGGCGTGATTTCTAGAGACCGGGTGGACATCCAGACGGGGGGTGGAAACCTTTCCACGAATGTGACGTCTGAAATTTCCCAGCCTGTTTGGGCTGTCTTTTTTTCAAACGCGGAAAAGGATCACAAATGCTCAGTTTACACATTTTGCAACTTTTAGCCATGGGGGGGGGGCTAAACAGGGTAGAGGAGCTCACATTAATGTTCAAAAACCTCAGAAAGTGAAAATGTCATGCCATGGAACCTTTAACATGGTGATCAATGTCAGCAACTGTTTTCATTTGATCATTTGTTTGTGTGCCTGTAGCTCTTGAGTCGACTTAAAGGAAACCTGGAGGAGGAGAACCACCACCTCCTGAGTCAGATCAACCTGCTGAGCCAACAGAACCACACCCTGCTGGAGAGGAGCATGGAGAGCAAGGAGCTGTACCACCAGGAGCAGAAGCTTTACATGTAACTAACCAAAGCACTCTACACATACTGGAATTATATGATTTCAAATTAATCAGTAGATATTTAATATCGTTTCTGTTGCAGTGATAAACTGAACGCTCTCCGGCGACAAAAAGAAAAACTGGAGGAAAAGATCATGGACCAGTACAAGTTCTACGATCCCACACCCAAAAAGTAAGACGTTAATCAACATTACTTCTATATACTACAATGATTAAATCTTAAACTTTTCACCTCTGGAATTTTCTGAATGCAATATAAATGTTGCGTCCTTAAAGGATTTTAAACTATTTATTCAAAGAAGCAACTAAATTTTGTTCTGTCAAAAAAAATTTTTATATCAATAGCATAACATTTTACTACATTGTATAGTTGTTGTATATCCATGGGTTTCAGACTGATAAAAGAGATCCAGACCAGGAATTAACTTGTATGCATGTCTTTTTGTAGGAAGAGTCAGTGGTCCGGCGCCAAAGCTTTAGCAAAATTCATGAAACCTCGCAAAGATTCGAGCCGTGAGCGAGGAGAGCGAGAGAAGGAGAGTATAAAGGACAGAGAGAGAACCAAAAGTGCCCCAGACATCCCTCTACCTGCCCCTCCACCACTACTGCCCCCAGATACACCCCCTCCAGTGCCCCAGCGGACCTCCAGCTCCAATGACAGCGTCCTCGGCAACAGTGTCCACGGTAACAGCGTCAACGGTACCCACAGCGGCAATAATATCCACGACAACCACACACCCAGCCTGGGACCCCGCAGCCCTGCCCTCACTCCCATCAGCAGAGGTACAAGCAAATATTCACAATATGAAATTATATTAAACCAGGTCTAAACCAGGTCTAAACCAGGACTAAATCAGGTCTGAGCGAGAACTAAACCAGATCTAAAACAGGACTAAAACAGGACTAAAGTAGGACTAAACCAGGTCTAAGCAAGAACTACATCAAGTCTAAAACAGGACTAAACCAGGGTCAAAGTAGTAGTAAACCAGGTCTATTGTTGGACTAAAACAAAACTAAACCAGGGTTAAAGTAGAACTAAACCAGGTCTAAGAAAGTACTAAACCAGGCAGTTATTATTCTAACATGTGCACAACCTAAGGTTTATCTCTAGAGGGCACTGTTCAACAAATAATGTTGATGTTCCTACAGTAATAGAAACTCTTTGAAGTTATTGCAGTATTTTAAGCCTTTCACACCTTTAAATGAATGTGTGAAAACTGTCCATCACTAATATATTTTTTAAAACTAGGACACCACCAACAAACTCCATCTGCAGTCAGCTAAAACCTGTAGATTTCCCCAATCCAAAGAGATAAACAATTGCTTAAAAGATTGTATTATTGTATAATACAATATAATATTATATAATACAATATAATAATAAAGTTGCATTATGCACCTTTTAAATAGTTTCTGTTTTAATTTAAACAAGTGTAGTATTATGGTTTGGGATGTTTTAAGGATTTACACACAACTTTTAACTCTTTCAGTGTTAAAAGTTTATCTTTTCAATTGACTTTTACTTTAACTTTCACTTTTATTAAAATTGTACATAATTAAAATAAAGACAATTATTTTTGTATGTAGAACACTTCAGTTTGTAGCGTTGTTGTAATATTTATTAAGCCTCAAAATTACCATCCACTCACATTTACTGCCTTATCTTTAAATATTTATTAATTTTCGCACGTCTCGGCAAAATATAGAGATATAAACCTGGACAGGAAGTATTGACGCTAACACAGGAAGTAGTGACAAACAGTGAGCCTGTTTATCGTTTATCAGGAAGTTAAAACTATAGAAACTGAAGTGGTTTAATCAATAGATCTACTCACAGGGCACAGAGGCAGACGCATCTCTCTTCCTCTCTTCCGTGAGTCGCTGTTGGGCATGATTTTTCAAACTTTGGGTTTTCTCATTAATCATTTGTTGATTTTTGTCAAACTTTTGCATGAAATCTTTTTTTTTTTCATTTTCTGTGATTTAATTATTAACATGTTTCATTTACTCATCTTTTCATCCATCATCTTTCTTTCCTCTCTCGTTCTTCCCGTTTTCTCTATTTGTATGTATCAATCTTTCCAACTCCCATGCCCCTCTCTCCCTCCTCACCTCTCCTCCCTCTCCTCTCTTGCATTGTCACCCACTCTTTCTCCATCACTCCTTCGTTTTTCCACATTTTTATCACTTTCTTTCCCTCTTTCCTGTCTCTCTCTTTTCTGTTTCTTTCCAACTCTCATCCCTCTCACCCATTTCCTCCTTCCACTCTCTCCTTTCCTCTCCCCCATTGTCATACTCTCTTACTCTTTTTTCTTTCTTCTATCCCCTTTTCAATCCCCTCCCCATTTCTCATCCATTACCTACCTCTTCCTCTCCCTTGCTTCCTCTCTGCTTTTGTAATTCACTCTCTCCACCCTATCTCTGTCACTCTTTCTCTCTTCTGCTTTTCCTTTCTCTTGTTCTCACACCTCTCTCTCCCTCCTCTTTTTTCCTCTCTGCTTCTCTTTAGCCCCTACCCCAAAGCGCTTCCGTTTCTTCCGCAGTAAAAGCCAGACCCAGCTCCTCCCCTCTCCTCCTGCTCACCCCTCTCTCTCCCCCCTCTCTCTCCCTCCCCTCTCTCTCTCTCCCCCTCCCTCTCTTTCCCCTTGCTCTCCTCCTCCCTCTCTCTCCCCCTCTTCCTCCTCCCGTTCTTCTCGCTCTCTCTCCAGACGCCTCCGATTTTGGTCGTCCACTGACATCACAGCTGATTGTAGCCGCTCCACTCCGACCAGCGATGTTTTTTAATATCCCTTCTTCATTCTCATCACTTCTAACATCCATAATTCACCCCATATCTTTAGTTCATTTCCATATATTTTTACTTTTTTACACTTTACACGCACCAGTGCCACCACTTTATAGTCACTGAAACTACACAGATGCATGGTGAAATTGAGAGAAAGCCAGTTTTATTCGTAAGTCTTCAAATTTGTCACGGTTTTATGCTCAAATGCTTCTCTGCTCGCTGCATGCCCCCACGAACCATCAGCTAACACCTGAGCGGACCTGTTTGTGCCTTTATCTAATGTCGCAGAAGTGAAAAATGGCCGAACAAGATCAGATTATTCACAGTCAATTGTTTTGCACTTTACCTGAAGATGTTTTTTACGCTCCACCACTGCTACATATTGAACTTTTGCCTTCCTTATAATGTCTAAATGTGAATTGTTTAGATAGAAGAAGTTTGGAGGTGAAATTTCCACTTCAAACTGCCACAGTGTCCTTTGTTACCGCTTCACAAACATACTTGGACTTGTAGTTTGTTTCATTCACATGTTTGAGTAATCCTTTAATCTCTATCTACATCTCCAAAGCTCAAAAGGCTCTGTTCCATGAAGCAGTATTTTTCAAATTAACAGCTACTCTTTCCACCTTTAGTTCAGTAGAAATTGGCAGTTTCAGGGCTAAAATCATCTAAATGATTCTAGTGAAGGTGTCTAGCGTTTAAAAACACAGTAAAACAATTCTTCCAGTATTACAACATGACATGTGGTAGTACATGTGGAGTGTTTTCTGTTTGAGAGAAGAACTCAGCCATAAATATGCAGGTTAAACATGTGTGAATGAAACAAAACACAACTCCAGGTCTGTTTGTGATGAGGAAACATAACAGATCAGAAAATAGTGTTTTTTTCCTTGTATTGATCTATTTTTAAGTTCAGTTTTTATTCTTTCTTATTAAAACTAATTAAAATCACTTGCAAATTTCATTAACATAAACAGACTTTCAATCTATATTAACTTCACATATTATCCAGTTTACATCTCACAAGTCCAAACACTGGATCGGCTGTGGACCATAATCTAATCAACAGACTAAAATACGCTGACTATTTGAAACAATCAAATATGAATTTGATTAAAATTTGATTCATTGCATCTCCCTGTGGAAGCTGTATCCACTTAGTAGCAATGGAGGAATATTGGTAAAGAATGCAGTACTTTTCCTGTATGATTTAAACTAAAATCTAAACAGTTGACTGATTTAAACTGGTCTTTTTTATGCTGTGCTTCAATAGCCACTAACCCCTTTTCCTCTGTGGTTTTTGATGCTTGCAATCGTAGTATATTGTAAACAGTTTTTTATTTGACATTAAGAAAATCACTATTTCAGATGCAACAAGTTATCCCTGGTAATGGTAGGTAATGTTGGCAAATAAGAGTTCATTGGCACAAGCTTTATTTATTTTTATTTGTTGTTGTTTGTATGTGTGTCGAAATGATCCAAATTATATATATGAATGCCTGATTTTAACTGACAGCTGATAGTAAATGGGAACAGAGACTTTTCCATGGAAAAAAGCATTTGACAGACCCCCCCCACCAGAAAAGTTACACAATGCACCTTTAAGCTTAAATGAACTCAAGTCAGACTTTCTGCCATCACTGTAACATTTGCTGACTTAAAGGGATAGTGCATTTTTTGATGTTAATCTGTATGGGTTTCCTTCTAAAAGTTACGTGTGTTGACACCGGCTTACCTCTGACAGTCTCAGCTGATCCCGGTTCGACTCGCTTTCTGGAGCCCACGTAAGTAGGTCCGGTAACTTCCTTGGAACATGAAATAAAGCTTGTTTTTCTTCTCAAAACAAGGGAAGTTACCGGACCTACTTACCTGGGCTCCAGAAAGCGAGCCGAACCGGGATCAGCTGAGAGTGTCAGGTAAGCCGGTGTCAACACACGTAACTTTTAGAAGGAAACCCATACAGATTAACATTTTAAAAAATGCACTATCCCTTTAATTTGACAAATAGGTCACTGGATGAGGATTGCCACAACTTCAAATCTGTTTGATTCAGTAAACGCCACACACGCGTGCACACACACACACACACAATAGCACCCCCTGCGCTCATTCCTGCCCTGTCAGCACTGCGCTCCTGTATCCATGTTGTGTCATTTGTTTAGAGCCATTTGCCTATTGTGACTTGCTGCTTATTGGATTCTGATTGATTTTCAGGACTAAGCGAGCGAGGGCGGGCTGGGCACAGAGGGAGCACGCCAGCAGGCAGCAACGAGAGTGTGAACGGAGAAGACCACGGACAAGGTGAGATATGAGGGGAAAGACTGTCTATATCAAGTTTTATGGTCCAGCAAAGGCTGCAGTTATTAATATAGAGGACACTAAAATATTCTGTCTCAGCTCTGTCTTATTATAGAAGATTTAGACTTAGACAAACTTTATTGATTATTATTTAGACACAGTAGCTCGCACATCACAATATAATATGATAACAAAGAGATAAAATAAAAAATATATAAATGGTAATAATAAATTCAAAATAAGTAGCAAAAAAGGCAAGAGACTGCTGTCAAATAAGGCACAATTATATACCGTAAACGTATTTGTACAAGAAAAGTAAAATAAAAATAGAAATATAGTTATATAAATACAATATCACAGACATATTGTGCTTGTGTCTTTAGTTATAATTTATGACACCTGTGGATCATTGTTATAATGTGGACATTTTACATCTCACTTGTCATCTAAAACACCTTAATAAAAGAAAGAAGTCCACTGATTTCAGCGTTAGAAAACTGTGGTGTCCAATGGGAGCTGACATCGCCGTAAACGTCATCGCAAGAAAAAGTCGGCATCTCCTATAGATAGCCGCAGATAAGATTAGCGAGTCGCAGATTTTTTCTCATTTGTATCAAAATTACAATGCTGTTGAATCCTTAAGAAAATAAAACTGGAGAACAAAGTGAGTACAGAGCAGTGGGTGTGTAACAGCAGTCTTATTTTGACCCCAAAGAGCTGATTTACATTACATTATATCTGTACTGGGGCAAAACTAATGTTACTTTATTACATGGAATAAAAATTGAGTACAGCCTCTTTAAATTTACTTTTTATTAGCCCTTCAAGTTCTTAGCCCTCAGTTTATTGCTTCTGAATAAATGTAAGTTTTGTGTTTCAGGTCCAGCGTACAGAGCACTGAGCTCCACCCCCAACCATCACTCTTCCTCAGTGGGTTTGAACAGCAACAGACCAGGGCCCAATCGCAGACCCAGAGGTAAAAACAGTTTATGCACCAAATACTTTTTTCAATGTAAGCACCATGCAAGTTTTTAGGTGTTTTAGGAGATGTTATTCTGACAGAAATGTTCCACAAAATGGCATAAAACTTAAGCTTAAACTTAAAAGAATCACTATGGAGACAGGCAGTTGACACCACCAAACCAAGTACTATTAAAGACTGTAACATAAAAGATCAATACGTTATACCAGCAGTCTATGTAAAGCCAAACCATCCACCAGAAAACTTGCACAGTGAACCTTTAAAACCTCCTGTATTATGCTAATTTAACATTTTGAACTATATTATAATGTAATGTTGATGCTAGTTCAAAAAACATACCTGGAATAGTATGGTATTTAACTCATTTACCATGAGACAGGGTCCACAAGAATGAGACAAGATGAGATTTTTACATAATTTGTAATAAATTAGTAGTGCAATCAAGTTGACAAGGTTTGTTTCATTTATTTTAGGTAATACTTTACTGATCAGTGTAGTGCTGCTTTTTGGAATTACTGTACAGCTTCCCAAATGTTAATTCACCAGCTCTCAACTCTTTATTTGTCCAAGCCAAAGGTAAATTCAGGAAGGGGGGAATCTCACGAGATCATTTTTCTCTTGTGTGCAGAATTTTGTGACAATTTTGTCTTGCGACACGAGATCTCCCATCACTATTATTTAATTAAAATTAGGGCTGGGAATATTAACGCGTTAATCGCGATTAATTGCGATTAGAGTTATGATCGCGAACAATTTTTTAAATCGCGATCAGAGTTTGCCAGCATTTTCCGCAATTCTACCATCCATATGCAGCTCATTTGGTTGTATTAATTAAACTCATTGTCGGTTAAACGCGCTATTTTGAGTTAGCTAGTATTTTGTTCCTTCTACGCATCCGTAGGCAGCTCGAGCGGGCTTCAATCATTTATTTACAATTTCTCAAAGTAAGCACTATTACTGGTTCATTGTTACTTTTTCCTTTCTCTGCACTTTTTTGAAATAAAAAAAATGGTGAGAAATACTTTGCATTGTGAGTTTAACTTTAGATTCGAATGGTCTTACTGCAAGATATAAATTTTAAACATGCAAAATAAATCACGATTAATCGCGATTAACTATGAAATTTCTGAGATTAGTTGCGATCAAGAAAATTAATCGTTTGACAGCCCTAATTAAAATAAATTCAAGTGCTCGTTCATTGTTGACTTAGGTTGCCAGCAGAGTGCTACAGACTCCTTAACCAAGTTCTCTGTTATATGTCTAGATTGCAGATATACTTTATTTATCCCGAAGGAAATGTATTTTTTGGCAGCAACAATGAGACATAGTAATAATAATATCAGTAATTCCATTTATAGAGATGTGTTGTCTGTATTATAGAGTAGTCACCTGTTAAGAACTCATTTGTTCCATAACTTAAAACGTCAAATACCAATCGGATCAGGGTGCACATTAAAACAGAATTTTGTCTCAAATTGGACCTTACTTCATCTTTGCATTAATAACTCCGTCTGCTGTGCATTTTCAGGTATGTTGTACGAAGAAGATTCACGTCACACTTCTGCAGACTCCATGTTTTGTTTCCATGGTAGCGCTGGGGGTCGCCCGGGGTCAGCAGACTACAGCCACAACACGTCCAGCTCCAACTCTCCGGTCAACTGCCGAGGTACAGGGCTCCATCAGGTTTACACTTCAAAAACACACCTGGAGGAGTATTTTTCTGTATATTTAGTAGAGCTGAACTATATAACTATATATATATATAAAAACAGACCTGGAGCTGTGTTATGTTTCATTAAAACATGTTTGAGTAACTCTTTATTATTAGTCTGTCGACATCTCCAAAGCTCAAAATGCCCTGTTCCACTTTGTGATGTCGTGAAGCTGTAGTTTTCAAATGAACAGCCCCTTTAACCTTTTGTTCAGATTGGCAATTCTACGGCTGAAATTATCCAAATCATTCTTTTAAAAATGTATGGCATTGAAAAACACAGTGGAGCAATTTCTGTATTACCACATGACATCACAAGGTAGAACAGAGAATGGTCTTTTATTGTAATCTATTTGGGAATGATATGTGATTTGGTGCATTGTGTTTCTCATTTTCTGTTGTGAGTGGCGACAGATTGTGGCTAATTGCTAACGCTAATGCCTAGAGCCAATTAAACACTGGCTCCGCAGAGGCTGAAATCTCCAATATTAAAAGATCAGACATTGTTCTAGCTTAAATACTCTTAAACTATCAAATATTAGCATTATTTAGAGCTACTCAATACTATAAAAGCCACTGTTAAGCTGGTATTTAGAAACACTGAGCTATAAATAACTCGAGAAATTGTCTCCATGGTAACCTGTAGTATCTAGGTCTTGTAATAAAGCATTGTATGGAAAATTCTCTGCCTGTTTTGACAGTCCCTACAGCTTCACTGGACTCAATCTGATCTTTTCAAACTTAAATAGTTTTAATTACAAAGTATTTAACTGGCAGTGTCACGTTATTACTAGCTGTGCTGCAGTTTCAACAATTCAACATGTTCCTTTACACACTCTGGCCAGTAGAGGGCACAACACTTCCAAGTTCAAGAGTTCTAATTAAAAGTTAAAGGTACAGTGTGTAGGATTCGTGGCGCATAGGTGGATATCGCTATTCCACTTCCTCTTTTGGCTACGGCAGACCTCGAGGGTCACCCGGGCGCGCCGTACCGCAGACAGCTCGCTTTGTTGCGCGCACCCGGCGCTGTGCGAACTACGATATAAATCAAACGCGGCCCCGCGGTCACTTTTTTTTTTTCTTTTCGCATGAAAACACACATTCCTGATCGTCTACCATGACACTCTACACATCAAATGAAACCTTACAGTCTCCTCTTTTTGACTATGCAATTCATTTCCCTGCACAACAATCAGTCCCCGAGCACATGGGGCTTTTATACGGAAAAGCACAAAACGAGGTTAGCTTACCTTAGAATGCTTTGCACAGGTCAAACTCTGTATTTCACCATAAACTTGCTCTCAATTTGTCCGTAAGGATCCAGCGAATAAAATCCAGTAAAACAATTTAGTCCAAAACATGTGTTAGATCCATTACGACGTCTGATCCGGCAGCATGCTTGTCAAAACCACGAGGCTCCCCCGTTCCCCCCTCCCCTTCCCCTTCTCTCCTCTCCTCCACTCCCTCAGGCACGCTGCCTGAGGGAGTGGGAGCCGCTGCTAGCCTCCTGCTAGCAGCGGCTGAGCAGCTGCTAGCAGGAGGCTAGGCGAAGGATGAGCCCAAATGTCCTTCTGCGGCTCTCGTATTCAAAATGGCTGCCTCTATATGGGGAAGATCCCCCTTTTATGTGACTATATCTAAGTCCAAAATAATATTTTGATTTCATGATGGAAGTGAAAAGGCTTGGAAGACAATGTATTTTTGAATGGGTATCTTCAATTTCAGTAATTAATGGGTAAAAATCTTACACACTGTCCCTTTAAAGATGCACTATGCCTGTAAAATAGCTTGGTGCTTGTTTCCATGGAAATACTAGATAAGTTTACTGTGAAAAATTCCAGGCAAAGCAACAACAGCTCTATGGTGTCAGACCCTCCACCCGGAAAGTTACACAGTGCACTTTTAAAGATTTGGCACCAGAAAATATATTATTTCATACCTAAGCAATGTTTAGGTAGATGTTCAGTATGAGAGATTTTAACAGACTTTATTTTGGTTGAATGGTGAACAACAGAAGTAAGTTTTAATAGAACTGAAGCTCAATTTAAAAAATGAATATGAAAAATAATAATGAATAAAAGAAAAGACAAATGTATTTGACTGTATATTGGTTACCTGTATTTATTTCCTTGTGTTGACCTGCTCGAAATGAATAAATAAATGAATGAATGAATATTATTTTAAATTAAACAGATAACAATTCTAAACAGTAAACATTTCTTTTCTCTTCAGAT
Organism: Paratrypauchen microcephalus; assembly: GCA_036785185.1. Classification (NCBI taxonomy): domain Eukaryota; kingdom Metazoa; phylum Chordata; class Actinopteri; order Gobiiformes; family Gobiidae; genus Paratrypauchen; species Paratrypauchen microcephalus. Next base: position 9,851,843 of record JAVJIX010000017.1, read on the forward strand.
CCTTCTGATCGTCAAGTGCGCTCGGCTAGCCTCTCCAGCGATGATGTCATATGTGTGGGCCAATCACAGCAGAGTTTGTCCCGTAGCTCGACCCTCCTTTACGACCACTCCCCTCAGAAGGCCCAGCCGCAGAGAGGGGCCCCCAGACCCAAAACTCGCCCTGCGTCGCCCGGGAGCGAGATGGTGACGCTGGAGCAGTTTCTACATGAGAGCAACCTGCAGTCCCCTCCTGTGGTACATTTACATAACAAGAAGCATAAATATGGCACTCTTATCTATGTTCTAATGTTGTTTCCTCATCACAAACATACCTGGAGTTGTGTTTTGTTTCATTCACACATGTTTAACACACAAACATATTTAGGCTGAGGTCTTCTCTCAAACTGAAAAACACCCTGTTCCACCTTTTTGATGTCATGTGGTAATACAGGAAGTGCTCCACTGTGTTTTTATACTCCAAACACCTTCACTGGAATCATTTGGATCAGACCTGGAATTGCCAATCTCTACTGAACTAAACATAAACAGAGCTGTTAACTTGAAAACTACCCCTTCATGACATCACAAAGTGGAACAGAGAACTTTGGAGATGTAGACAGATTAATAATAAAAAGATTATTCAAACATGTGTGAATGAAACAAAACACAACTCTAGGTTTGCCCCAATACATATATATTGCTCTTAGGGTCAAAATGAGACCTCTGTGCACTGTCTACTTATAAATGGTTTACCACACACACGAACCAAGAGGTGCACTATTAGCATGCTAGGGACATGTTAAGAAAGTGAGGAATAAGTTTGGAGCCCTGCAGAGTAAGATGTTGCTGATAGAGCATTAAGGATATGAGTCTGAAGTCAATAAAGTTCAGTTAGAGTTTATTTAGAAGCTGAATGTCTCATTAAACTTCAGTATTCAATTAAGTTAATAGTGCAGACTATTAAGTGCTCCCCTCACAGTCTTTAATGGGCTGTTTACAGAGCACTCCACACCAGGTACAGACATTCATTCCATCTCCTCTACTCCCTCTTACTATAGTATTTTAGTTGTATTTACTTACTGGTTTCAATATATAGATTTTATTAACACGCAAAATGATAAGGGTGTTTTTTGTTTTGTTTTGTTTTTTTAATACATTAGCCTGAAATAATACAACAGAAATGTATTTATTTATTTTACAGAACATATACAAACACTTAGAATAGTTCATGCAATTCTGTGGAAGTCTTGTAAAAGGGAAGTCTCCAAAAGCTACGATAGCTTATAAAAGGGACCCCAGATATTAAAAAAAATAACAAAATACATTAAACAAAAACAAAATACATAAACATCAGGTTCAGTTGCAAAGTATTTTTTTTCACAAACCCTATCTCTACTTTTCTGTAATGTACTTAATATATGTATCCATATGTATCTGCACTGTCCACCCACTCCTTCTACATTTCATGAAAAGTATGTTAAAAATGTACTAGAACATAAATTAAAAAGATAACACTGATTCACACCCTGCATAAAAGAGTGACCTGCTGAGGATAAACCTGAGCACAGACTTCAAACCAGTGACTCCACCGACTTCAGCGTGTGAACTGCTGTGAATGAGTCTGAGAATACATCTTGTTTGTAATGACAGAAACATTCATCAAAATATGTTAAATGGACTCATTCAATTGGCATGTTTTGTGTTTATTATATATGTTACAGAATTTGCAATGTTATGATGTTAAAGGTACAGTGTGTAGGATTCGTGGCGCATAGGTGGATGGTGCTATTGCACTTCCTGTTTTAGCTACGGCAGACCTCGAGGGTCACCCGGGCGCGCCGTAGCGCGGACAGCTCGCGTACCCGCGCACAAACGCGTGAAGCGCACCTGGCGCTGTGCGAGCCCTCGCCGACAACTACGGTATAAATAAAACGCGGTCCCATTCACTTTTTTTTTTCTTTTTGCATGAAAGCACACATTCCCGATCGTGTACCATGGCAATCTACACATCAGATGAAACCTTACAGTCTCCTCTTTTTGACTATGCAATTCATTTCCTGGCACAACAATCACTCCCCGAGCACATGGGGCTTTTATACAGAAAAGCACAAAACGAGGTTTGTTACTTTGCTTATCTTTGAAGGCTCTGGACAGGTTAAACTTCAGTATTTCACCATAAACTTGGTCTCAATCTGTCCGTAAGGATCCAGCGAATAAAATCCAGTAAAACAATTTAGTCCAAAACACGTGTTAGATCCGTTACGACGTGTGATCCGGCAACATGCTTGTCGTCGTTTACCCAAAACCACGGAGCCCAAATGTCCTTCTGCGGCTCTCGTAATCAAAATGGCTGCTTCTATATGGGGACGATCCCCCTTTTATGCAGGTATATCTAAGTCCAACAGAATACTTTGATTTCATGATGGAAGTGAAAAGGCTTGGAAAACACTGTATTTTTGAATGGGTATCTTCAATTTCTGTAATTAACGGGTAAAAATCTTACACACTGTCCCTTTAAAGAAAGGCTATTATGCAAAACTTACTTTTTAGAGATTTCTACCATGTTATAATGGTGTTTCCTAATCAAAAACATGCCTGAAGAGGTTTTAGATTCCTGTATTTTAGCGATCTCTCCCTCCTTTACGGTTAGCTGTACGACCCTATCCAAAGCTCTGCCCTCAAGCCTATGTCATCCATGCTCCCACACGGCCAATTTCTATAAATATACAAACGCAGGAAACAAAACTGTACACAGCAACTTCACAAACCTGGGGGGTATTCCACGAATGTCGCTAAACATAGTGGCGCCTAAGTGATTAGTCCTCGCCTGAAGAAGCCGCAACTTAGACTAAAGCCTGAAGTCGTTCCACTAACGCATTTCAGCTGCGCCTCAGTGGCGCTAACTTCAGCCGCGCCTATCCTGTCCTGGCCTAGGCGCGTGCACGGGGAGCGTAAGAAGCCGAGAACAAGCGACTGTCGAAAACGCGATCAGTAACAGGAATCGAACCCGGGTCTCCCATGTAAAAGATGCAGTACTTAACCACTCGGCCAAAGACTTTCTCTGTGACAGCTCTGGAATTCTCCTATTTGATAATGTCGTAAAGACAGCAGTTCAAAAGAATATTTTTACATTACTGGAAATTTGTCAAAACTGACCAAGAATGTAAGGTAATTTTTTTTACTGATATTGTCACCGTTGTTTTTGGACAACACAGATAGTCATGCGGGAGGTGTGCGGAACTGTTTTTGACAGTCTGTTTACTTCAGGTACGTATTCTCTGCGACACGGCCTGTTTAAGCCTCGTCTTTAGCCTGCCCCGGACCCGGCTAGCCGGGAACACCATGTTGCCCCAGTAACTCAGCGGGGGGACTAAGGTTAGCGAGAGTCATGGAAACGAACTCTCACTAAAACTAGCACGGACTGTCAAATAAAGCCAGGCTTTGCGCTTAGCCGCGTTCGTGGAATACCCCTCTGATACGATGTGCTGTAGGTTCATTAATGAGATGAGTATGCTGATTATGTTGTGATAGGGCTCTGAAGGGGGAGTGACAGCGTGGAGAGCAAAGGGAGACTCCATCAAAAGAACTGAAACTTGTTTAATGCGTTGTTTTCAGCAAAAAATAATATTTTCAAAACAGTAAATTTTGGATATTGATGGCTTCCTTCATTTCACGTTGAGTGCCATGAAATCCTTTATTTAGTTTGGATAATTTAAAAAGTGAGAAAATCTTTCTAGCTCTAGCTCTTTCTAACTCTATTAAATTAACTGGAAACATTCATTTCGATGTTTTGTTTTATTTCAGGTGTCAACAGGAAGCCGCGAGGACTTGATGACCGACTATTTCACCCGAAGTCCCGCCCACTCCGCTCCCACTGGCCGAGAACAGACCACACCCACCAGCTACGTTACCCCTACTGTCCAGTCGTCCAATCAGAGGCCAGGGCAAAGCGTAAAGCCCTCCCCCCGGCACCCTGTCGGTCAATCCGCCGCCTCCAACCAAACTGTCACTCAAAGGAACAGCCAATCACTGAGCAGGACCTTCAGCTTGGCTTCGGCCGATTTGCTGCGCTCAAATGGTCCCGATGGCTTCCGTGGTAACGAAGGACCCACCGGCCAATCGGATGTTGTCGTTCGGCGTCCGGGAGGTGGGGCAAACGCCAGGGAACGCCCACTTTCTGCACGCCTTGCTGGACCGACCAATCATGGAGATGCTAGCTTTTTGCACACGCCCATTCACCACTCCTCCTCTCTCAACCTGCAAAACGACAGATACTTAGAAAGAGGTCGAACTACTACAAGTACTACAACAACACGGAACGGCGCAAATTACCACAGAGGAGAGGTCGCCATGGTTACGCCAGTGAGAGCGGTTACTGCGCCGCGATTGGATGAGGATCAAGGAGGAGGGGAGGGGCCACAGAAGAAAGATGGCGACCGGACGCGATGTAGCTCAACTGAACGACCAAAAAGCACGCCAGCATCTCCTGACCCCAACAATGACCCCCAAACTGTATGGTATGAATATGGATGTGTTTAAACTAAAGAAAACATCACATTTTGTCTGAAAAAAAATTGGAAAAGTTAAGTTTCCCCAATTTTCAACCTTAATTGCATTTGGATTGTGCAAGAAAATAGCAGCATAAAGTCAGTTCTGTTGCTAAAATGTTGCACAAACTTGCAAAACCAGGTTTTTTGGGAATAAAACTACAAATTCAACGTGACTGTGATTGTGCGTGGAAATGACAACACAAAATGAAATATACAAATCGCAGGATCTGAATAAACTGGATATTTTTACCACCTTGCAGCAAAAGTTAAAAGGTTAAAAGATGACGTTTGCTGGTCGTCATCTTCAAAGCTCATTGCTACAAGACGTCAAGTTGTGTTGCTATAAAGAAGCACAGATTTGAAGATGGAAAGTTGTCCAAAAAATATCAGGATTTGTTCAGTGAATGCAAAATATATATTGGACAACATTTGACATTCTTAAATTTCAAATGCTTGCAAAGAGAAAGAAAAAAGTGATTGGATTGTGCAACAAATTGGCAACAAGAAGTAATTTCTATTGCTAAGAAGACGCACAAATTTAAGGATCAAAATTTGTCCAAAAATTTCGGAATTTAGCCAGGAAATGCAAAAAGTATTTCGGACGACATTCGAAGTTCTCGCAAGAAAAGAAAATACAGTCAAAGCTGTTGGATTGTGCAACAACATGGCATGAAGTCATTTCTGCCAGCAAGCAAGCAACAGCAAGGAAAAAACTGGATATTTTCTTGGAATTTAACTTCTGGACACAAGGAGTTTGCTGATCTGAAACATTTTTTTGTGGAGAAATTTGTCATTGGACCTCTCGGAAATGGCAACATGAACTTAACAAGGATCAAAACTAGATGTTGTTTACCATTACAACCATTACATTTTCTGGGAGTTTTTATATTTCATTGTTAATTTTTTTTTTTACAGCATTGAGAAAACCAACACTAAATGCAAAACTGCTTGAACTGGAAGTGAACGGACACCACTAATTTATTATATTTTAATACTACTCAGCTGATGGCCTTATCCCACGTGACTGGCAAAAGTGAGATGGAACACTATAAACTCTGGATGGGATCTGTCTATGAGCTGGAACCTCTGACTGCTGATGCTCCCATTGTAAATCTATAGAAGGTTTTTGATGAAGTAAAACGAAAATGCACCTAAATCAATGAGAACACTGCTTTAATGTGTCTAGTTAAAATGACTTGAATTAATAACATTTAGTTAGCTTATTTCCATTATTTTGCTGTTAAAGGTTCACTAACTTTTCTGTTGGAGGCTTGTCTCCATAGAGATGTTGTCATTTTGCAATGTTCCAAAAACAAAGTATTTTTATATTTCTCTTGCTCAAAAATACCTTGAAAATCATGCATTCTTACTCTGAGCGCAGTCACCACTCCACTGATCCGACCTTTAACATGTCCTGGGAACGTAGATCTGCTTGTTTCCACGACAATAGATATGTTTAATGTTATACTGTGGGACATTACAGGCAATGCAATAATGTATTCATGAGATAAGTGAACCTTTAAAAGAAGAACAAAGTGTCAGTCAAATATTTTATAGGTTTTACACATGAAAATTACAACTTTTAGCCTTAACTCAATTTAAATGAGGAAAAACTACTCGGATCTAGATGCTGTTCTTAATCTAAGTCATTTTAACACGATACACATTGTTGGAGTGAAACGTGGCGAGACCTTGAAGGCTGTCTGAACTTCAGCTGCTCTAGACTGATGTGGGTTGATAAGTGAATGCAACCAACCGCTGAATGTATAAGATTTAACTTTTTTTCTTCTGGTCCTCCTCCTCCTCCTCAGCTCCTCTGTGACAAAAACAAACACAGGACAAAATGAAATGAGAGAGAGAAGAGAAAGAAACGGCATGTGTGCAGCAGGTAAATAAATGAATGGATAATTGTAAAAAATGAATGTCAGAGTGTGTTAAAATGACTTGAACTCAGAATCTTGAGTATGTTTGACTAATCAACATGTATTTGCATATTAGTTTCTGAATAGCAGTATTATTAATTATATTTATAACTGGTCTCTATGGCTGCAGTTAAAGGTACACTATGTATCTTTTCTGTTTATAGCTTTACATGTTGTTCAAGAGTATGGCATTAAGATGATCTTTTTTACATTTATTTGAATACAGATGTTTATAATGATCAAAAATACCTTAGGAAAACATGTATTCTGACGTGTCAGCGGGTTAGTCTCTCCACAGATCTGACCTAGTTGTGTCTCCTGCTGATCTCTGTGAATATAGATGAGCTTAATGCCATACTGTGGAACATGACGAAAAGCAACAACGATGGAGACATCCAGAAAAAATACATAATGCAACTTTAATGACAATTTTGTTCATTTGCTTTTTATTAGTCAACCAAAAATTATGGCAAATTATGATATAACACTTTATGATTTACAAATAATTTCAGTGTTAAAAGTTTCAATATATTTTTTCAATAAAGCGGTGTGTTATTGATAGAAAGGTTAACCTTATTTCAAGTGTTCATTGCTTTAAATTCTTTAAAAATGCAAGAAGTAATTTGAAATTTGAAATAAGCCCTAACCAGTCCAACTGACTAAATCAAGATTTTGAATTCAAGTCATTTAAAGTCATAGCCTGGTTTTTTGCACTGTAGATGGTTGTGAAAGTTAAAGAGTGAACAAGAGATGGGACTTGGCTCAAGATAAACATTTGATTTCCAGTTCACCTCCTCCCTAAATTACAGCCTCATAGCCACACTCCATCTTTAGATTTTCTCCCAGCATGCAACACTCACCGCCCCGGTAACACATTACTGGAAATGTAACAAACAGGGTCAAGCCAATAGCACAATACACAGAAAATCTATGGTGTTTTGAAATGGGTGAATTTCTAGGTTAACCACACACACACAACAATGATTTAGATAGATGATAGATTTGAAGAGGTTTAACTCTTTATATTTGAGTTATCGTTACTTAAGAACCATTAAGTTCTTACCTAAATGAAGTAGTAAATGAAGAATAATTTTGTAGATTACTTATAGTTTAACCTAGCTTAACCTTACTTATACTATAAGCTTTTTTTAGGCAAATTAACTTGTGTTTAAAATAAATGCAATTTTACTTCATTAATTACAGGCATTGAAACCACTCAAATGCACTGGACCAATTTATATTTTTGAATAACTAAACATGTACTTAAACTGGCGCATAATTATCATAAACATATTGAGTTCTAAATTAGAGATTTCCTTTTTTTTGGTAGCGTATCTATGTCATTTTCACCCTCACCACTAGGGGTTGGTTAGAGGATTGCACGTCTTGTGACATACACACATTTGTATTCTTATTGTAGACACTTTATCTGTACTTGCATCACACCAATGCACTACATATTTCACAGTATCACTTTTGGGAATGGTTCATACGGCTACATAATTTAGGTGAGAACTTATTTGACTTTGAGATACAAAAATAAAGCATAAATGGTCCTGTCTCTTGTCACGGTGATTGAAAATATAATGGAAAGGAAGCTGCAGGGATCAGAAGGAAAATGGATGTTTGATAAATTAAGGGTTGTTTTTGTATTGTTGTCATGGCTCCTCATTTGTACAAAAAATACTATTCAAATCTATGATAAAAGGAGAAATTCAATTTGTCAACTGGACAAAGTTTGTTTGGTCGAAAACGTTTCGCCGCTCATCCGAGAGGCTTCGTCAGTTCTGGTTTGAGTGCTGGTTAGACACTGCTTATATCTAGCTGCAGGGAGGAGCTCACTACTCTGAATTCTTATGAAACTATCTCAACTAATTTGTATTGCAATTCTCTTTTGTATTTCAAATTTCTCTGGCGTCTAGTTTAGCATACCTATTCAACCCTACCGACCGTCCCCACACCTCTGGCCCTGACCTGTCTGGCCTATTGTTTCTTTTGTCTGTTTTCACTTTGGTTTGAGAATGGAATTATAAATGGGAGACAAGTTATGTCTGACTCCCCCATTTCTGTTTAAAGAAGGATTCTCGTTTTTGACAAAAATTGCCTCTTTAACTCCCCTCTCAAACCAGTTCTTTTCCCTGGCTAAGATCTGAACCTCACTGTCCTCAAAAGAATGGCCCGTGGCTTCTAGGTTCTTTTGAGGACAGTGAGGTTCAGGAAACACTCTCACGTGTCTCCAGGCAAATAAAAAAACGCATCTCGCATTGCGTAGCTCGTTTGCGGTCCAAACTCTCTGGGCATGACTTCCAGAGACGGTGGGTAGACATCCAGACGGGGGGTGGAACTGCATTTGCATTTTTCCCCCCCGAGTGTGACATCAGAAATTTCCCTTGTTCAGAATCGCCCGTTTGGGCTGTCTTTTTTTCAAAGGCAGAAACGGACCGCAAATGCTCAGTTTACACGTTTCGCAACTTTTAGCCATGGGGGGAGGGGCCCTAAACAGGGTAGGGGAGCTCACATTAATGTTCAAAAACCTCAGAAAGTGAAAATTTCATGCCATGGAACCTTTAAAGTTTTCCACAATATGACATTAAACGGCACTACCTTAAATTTATTCAATTATAGTTAAAAAATACCTAGAAAAGCAGGCATTCTGACTTTTGGCGGGGTTGGCCTCTCCACAGATTTGACCTGTAACTTGGTCTGGTTTGGTCTCCTGGCTCCTGGCTAGCTGACCGCTTAGCTAGCTCAACTGGTAAGTCACTTAACTTTCACCCGGGAGACCTGGGTTTGAATCCCCCGTCACCCCTCCCCGACAATGAGCAAGCCAGTGCGGGTCCTTGGGCAAGACCCTTCACGGTACTGCCCCCCGGGCGCCTGAAAGACGAGCTACCCTCTGCTCCGTCCCCGAAGGATGGGTCAAATCCAGAGAAATAATTTCCCTACGGGGATGAATAAAGGATATCAAAATCAAAAATAAATAAAAAAAATCCATGAATATGGAAAGGTTTAATGCCATACTGAGAAACATTCCAGACAAAGCAATAACCTCTCCATAAAGAAAAGCATTTGGTGGACCGTCCACCAGAAAAGTTACACAATGCACCTTTAACATCCCAGCAAAACTTCAGTTCACTTCACCTGTCTGTGTTCATTATGATATGGTTGATTTCTTTGTGCACTTGTGGTTGGCTGAACTGGTGTCTTCACCCCTATAGCTTCATGTATAAGACATTACTTATTAACCCACTGGATTCACTGAAGTGTATCGCCTGAGGAAGGAAGGAGGTAGGAGTGAGGAGCCAAGGAAATACAAAAAGGGGGGATGACCACTATTACAAATGCATGAGTAATGACTTCAAAAGCCCATATTTGTTGCATTACGTGGTGAGAATGACTGGACGAATGTGGACACACTGTTAAAAACATAGTGTTACGATATTAAGTTGATAAGTTTAGGCCATTTTACTTGTAGATATCAATATCTGTCTGTGTTAAAGGTGCACTGTGTGACTTTTCTAGTGGAAGTCTCGTCTCCATGGAGTTATTATTGCTTTGCCTGTAATGGAATGGAATCTGCAGTATGGCATTTTTACTGTGAGCATGTCGCCTCTCCACAGAACTGTAACTTCAACTTGTGGCGACTCCATAGAGATAAAACAAATTTAATGCCATAGTGTGAAACATTTTGGGTAACAAGCAACAAAATCTCCATTGAGCCAAGCAGGTGAGGTCCTGGTCTCCATCAGAAAAGTTCCATTGTGCACTTTTAAGCAAAATGATCTGTTAATTTATTAAAAACGGCTTACTCCAGAGGTAGAGTTTTGCTTGTAAGAAAAAAATAGAATTCATTTAGATCTAAGTTAATTTAAACTTGTCAAAACCACTCATATTCTGAACTTGAGTTAAAGGTCTCGTCTGAGGAGGAGGAGGAGGAGGAGGTGAAAAAGAAAAAGTAAAGTGTATTTTTTATATATAATTGGTTAAATTTGAGTTGTTTTTGTACTGCTCTGTATTCACAATGAAGAGTCAACACTGGATGATGCACTGCATAAACATATCTGCTCTAGTTACACTTACAGTTCTGCTTGTAGACCAAAACGTTGCAACATCAAGGCCTGTTCTTGTGTCCTTGGGCAAAACACTTCAACCACATTGCTCACTCCAGTCTTAGTAAAGTGGCTGGTTATAAATGGAATGGCACCTGGAAAAAAGAAAAGCTATACAACTGATTTTCTGAAGTTATAAATAATGGGAACAAATGCATATTGGTTTAAAAAGTAATAAATGAAATCTAATGAATAATCTGTATTAATTTAACTCGTGTAGATATTTTCTGCAGTGTGTCCATCACTGAGAAACCTTTTGTTCACTTGTGGAACAACGGCACATTTCTATATGCAACAGAAGTAATTATTTAACATTGTACATGAGCTTAGAGTTACAGCTGGACTTTTGTTTCATGATACCAAAAATGTAGATCAGTTCTTCATGCAAAACTGTTAAAAATGTGTTTTCACTGTAGCAGTTTGTAGAAAATATTTGAAGATTAAAGTTATTAGCGTTGTCACTGTAGAGCTGCTTTACATGTTTATTTTGTTTGACACTTTCTGCACTTATGGCTTCAAATTCCACTGCAAAAATGTATTTACAAATGGGTTATAGAATGACTTGAAATCAGTATTTAAATTTGAGTAGTTTTGAATAGTGCTAAAGTAACAAAATGACTTTAAAAAAAACTCAATTGTTAGACTATTTTGCCTTGAAACAAAAAAAAAATTATTGGAAAACAAGTCTACAAGTAAAATATTAAAGGCTCTGTACCTCATTTTTACAGTTTTAAACATGTACAAAACAAAACTAGTTCATTTGAAACAATTTGCAGGTTATTCCTCACTTACCTTGTGCATTCCTAGCATCCTAATCCACATGCTAAAACATTTAGCATGCAAACCGAGCACTCCCTGATTATGTGACTATAGTAAATGTTGCTCAGAAATGGGGTACAAGCTCTTAAATACATTTTATCTAGTCAAGACAACTCAACATGAATGCACTGAGTTGAAGTCATTTTATATCCGTGTTTTTCGTCTATGTTAAGACCACAAGTATCAACTGATATCAGAAGACTGTTTTCATTTCCATATTTTTTAAATCATTTTTGACCTCACTACTTCCCGTTTACTGTTTTGCTCACCTTATACGGTGTCTGAACTTTCTCAAAATGTGCATCGTTTTCAAAAGTAAAAAAATATTTCAAAATTTGTGGCGAATGAAAGCGGAAGTCCTCGTGGGTCTGTCGTCATGGATACTTCCTGTTAAACCTTTGATACCTGTTGTGAGACTACTGCTCATTGTAAAAAGGCTACTAGTTTGAAGCGTAGAAGACTGACATTGCAACAAGAGCTTTTTGGTAATAAAGTTTTATAAATTTTAAAGTTTTATGAATTTTGCATTCTTTTGAGACACTTAAAGGTGCACTTTGATTCTGATTCTGCTTTTCTCTGTGGAAGTGTTATTGCTTTGTTCCACAGTAATTCACGTGAGATCTGAGGACAGTAAGAATGCCTGTTTTTCAGTGTTTACGTAATAATAAATGCAAGGTAGACAAGTTTAATGCCATATTGTGAAACCTTACAGGCAACGCAATAACATGGAGATGAACTGTTTGAAGCCCACCAGAAGTTAACACAGAGCATTATTGATACAGTGGTACCTCACCTTACGAAATTGATTCGTTCCAGAAGTGGTTTCGTAATGTGAATTTTTCGTAAGTTGAGTAGCTATTTCAATGGAAAAAGCCTGGTTCGTTCCAAGGCCCCGATCCAAGTTTTTTTTTTATAGTGTAACTTTTTTTATAGTGTAACATTGTGTTCTGCGTAGAGACTGTAGACCCAGGACTAAACGTGGACTATACCAGGTCTAGACCAAGGTCTAAACGTGGACTAAACCTGGACTAAACCAGAACTAGACCAGGTGGATTAAAGTGCCGCGTGCAGGTCTATTTCCTGGTTTCGTTTCGAGTCACGGCTGAGGCGAGCAGCAGTCTGAGCACATGAACGAGACCCGTGCTCAAACCGTGCCTCCTCTAGACCTCAGCTCTTGCATGCGTTTGTTCATGCGCTCAGACTGCGTGCGGTCCCCCTCGCTGCTCGCCTCAGCCGTGACTAGGGGTGTGTATTGGCAAAGAAGTCACAATTCAATTCGAATGACGATTCATATGCCACGATGCGATACTATCACGATGCATCACGATACTTGAATTATTGCGATGCATTGCAATATATTCAACATACTTCAGTGAAAATGTACGGTACCAAAAAAAAGAGGATAACTTAAATATCAGTGGCTGTGTATCTGGGTAGTGTCTTAAATTGATACATAACTCTGAGCAACTCAATTCATAACTGAATTTATTGAATAACCAAAGCAAATAAACCAAACCAATCACAAAAAAAGTGCAGAGGATTTTTTCTAAAACAAAAAATTATGTTCAAACATTTGCCATTTTGGAGGTAGCTACCATCATAACAAACAATACCATTTCTAGCCGTGACTCGAAACGAAACCAGGAAATAGACCCGCGCGCGGCTCTTTAATCCACCTGGTCTAGTCCTGGTCTAGTCCTGGTCTAGTCCTGGTTTAGTCCTGGTTTAGTCCAGGTTTAGTCCTGGTTTAGTCCTGGTTTAGTCCAGGTTTAGTCCTGGTTTAGTCCAGGGTTAGTCCTGGTCCAGTCCTGGTTTAGTCCAGGTCTAGACCTGCTGGCAGCCCCGCGCCGGGTCATGCTGCGCTATCACACATGTGTCCGCGCGCAGTTTTCTCCCCCCTTCCCCTTCCCCCCACACTTCACTATTAATAATTTTGTTGAAAATCTATGGAAGTTTGAGTGTTTAAACGAGAGACAAATGTGAGAAAAGTTTAAATCCAGTCTGAGAAAAGCGTATAATGTGTGTGGCTGAGCGCGCATTATTTGAATTTTTGAGATTTCACGTTTCGTAACTTGAATTTTCTTTCGTATCTAGAGACCAAAATTTAACGTGAAGGCGTTTCGTAACTTGAAATTTTTGTTTGTTGGGTCTTTCGTAAGGTGAGGTACCACTGTAGTTTGCAATTGATATCATCAACATTCCCTGGGGGTGTGGTGCTAACTGAGGCACTTCTCTGTCTAAAGCTTTGTTATTGAAGTTAGATTTTAATCTGAGTCTAAAGTTTATTTGGTCGAATACGTTTCGCAGCTCTGGATGATTCTACTGAGGGATTCTACACACATTTTAATATATTTGTTTTACAACAGTCTGACCATAAAGAGAGCTGTTTAAATCTATTATGTTTTCAGACCATCTTAAAACTTTGTTAGCAGTCTTTACTAATGCGTGCATTGTGTCACCATGGAAACTGCTGAACATTCCACCACAGAGATACATGAGCAGCACTTCCAGCAACCAAACCTGTGTAAGAGCATTTGAAAGACTCCCAGTGCTTGTGGAACATGCACATGGCTGTACTTTCCACTGGATTTGTGAAAGTAACACTCATCCAGTGATACCCACCCCCTCGTCTCTTTCTCTTCAGTTTCTCTGTCTGTCTCTCTCTCTGTGTTTCTCTCTTTGTGTCTCTGTCAGCCTCTCTCTCTGCCTCTCTGTCACACAGACCAAGCTCCACACATCACTGATGACTAAATCAAATCCAAATCCACTATATTTCTATTAGGGCTGGGAATATTAACGCGTTAATCGCGATTAATCGCGATTAGAGTTATGATCGCGAACAATTTTTTTAATCGCGATCAGAGTTTGCCAGCATTTTCTGCAATTCTACCATCCATATGCAGCTCATTTGGTTGTATTAATTAAACTCATTGTCGGTTAAACGTGCTATTTTGAGTTAGCTAGTATTTTGTTCCTTCTACGCATCCGTAGGCAGCTCGAGCGGGCTTCAATCATTTATTTATAATTTCTCAAAGTAAGCACTATTACTGGTTCATTGTTACTTTTTCCTTTCTCTGCACTTTTTTGAAATAAAAAAAATGGTGAGAAATACTTTGCATTGTGAGTTTAACTCTAGATTCGAACGGTCTTACTGCAAGATATCAATTTTAAACATGCAAAATAAATCACGATTAATCGCGATTAACTATGAAATTTCTGAGATTAGTTGCGATCAAGAAAATTAATCGTTTGACAGCCCTAATTTCTATATCTCTTTATTTTACTAACAAAGCAGTTTCCAAAGTGCTACACAGAGATCATAAAAGGAAGACGACAAAAAGACAGTAAATTGCTAAAAATTTGATCGTACCAATCGATAATGATAATAATAATAAACACGCAGACCTGGCAGCCCTGACCCAGTATCAAGGGTCAAACTGTCAGGAGCAGTGGACTGTGCAGTTTCAGTTGATTCTTACCCAGATCTGATCAATAGTTTTGGCTCGGACATACCTGGAGTATTGGGCTTGTAATTTGGAAAACTGCAAAACTAAGAAGAAATTAAACTTGAACAAACTTTATTGATCAACAAGCTAAATTATTTGGACACAGTAGCTCACACATGACAATATAATATAATAATTCACAATAAGTATCAAAAATAAGAAGAGATTGGTATCAAATAAGGCAAAATTATATAATGTTCATGCACAAGTAAAGTAAAAAATGGAGTACGGTATAATAATTCTATATATAAATCAAGGTTTAATCAAGGTAAAAAAAAAATGTAACAAGCAATATTAAATTAAATTGACTCTTGTGCGTTTTAAGTCATCTTTTAATGTTGTCACCTCCTCAAAAACTCAAATATCTGGAGTTGTGTTTTGTTTCATTCACACGTTTGAGTAATCTGTCATTATTAATCTATCTACATCTCCAGTGCTCTGTTCTTGTGATGTTATAAAAAACTTGAGACTGTTACATCCACACAGAAAGCACTTACAAAGACCTTAGCAGAACCAGCAGCCTTCTATGACCCATCGATTTGGAGAATTTGATTTGATTTCAAGTTTCCTCTGTGAAAGTACCTTGTGTGTGTCATTTAACTCCCCCACCTCGGGCTCATAGTTGCCCGGGTCAATAATTACACAGGAATAGGAACAGAAGAAGTGTGAAACCCACCAGGCTTTACAACACGTCAAATGAAACTGTCTTCACACCTAAATGTCAATGGAAAATCATTAGTTTTTCCTAGTTTTTTTTTTGTTTTTTTTCAATTTTGTTGAAGTTTATCATTTTACATGGGCGGTAGTTTGCAGCTAATCTCATCAATATTCTCCTGTGGGTCTGATACTAGCTGTATGCCCTGCTCTGTCTGAGATTTTGCAAAACTTTAAACTGAGCTTTGTTTTCAATCAATCAATCAAACAATATTTATAAGGCGCTTTTCATACAAAATTGTAACACAAAGCGCCTTACAGTGGTCAAGGATTAGAAGATTGACCTTTATTGATCTCGCACAGGAGACGTTGTTTCTATGTTTGACCCGGGGACCATCCCCATGATTTTGTTTTGTTATTTAGGCTTTGGTCAGGCCCTAAGCTGGAGGTACCTATGGCGCATGTTTAGGTTGGTGGGGGAAACCGGAGTGCCCGGAGGAAACCCACCCAGACACAGGGAGAACATGCAGTCTCCACAGAGAAAGGCCCGGGCAACCCGAACCTTCTTGCTGTGAAGCATGAGTGCTAGCCACTCAGCCACCGTGCCGCCAGGAAAAAAAAACAAAAAAAAAACAGCAACAACAACAGCAGCAGCAACAACAACAGGAACAACAGTAACAACAGCAGCAACAACAACAACGACAGAAACAACAGCAACAACAACAACAGCAACAACAACAGTAACAACAGTAACAACAGTAACAACAGTAACAACAACAACAGCAACAACAACAACAGCAACAACAACAACAACAACAACAACAACAACAACAGCAACAACAACAACAGCAACAACAACAACAACAACAGCAACAACAACAACAGCATAATAGAAAGAACTGACTTAGCTGGAACTACAACAGGCAAGCTCTTAAATCTTTTGCTTGCTAGTGTGTGCATTGTGTTACCGTGGTAACTGATGGACATTCCGCCGTACACATACATGCAGAACACCCCCAGCTTGATGTCACTGCAAAATATCAATAGTAGTAACTTTATAACTGTTACCCAGGAACTATAATGCAAATAAAACCTTAATATTTAAATTTTCTAATTCTAATTTACACAGTAGATATTATGACACAATGTTTTTCTTAAATTAACGTTAAAACAATAGACTGTATATATAAATGGACATGGCTTACCTACGAGCTGCCACGTTCCGAAAAGGAAGTGAGGAGGGGCACTTCCGGCTCCATTGACTCTGGTTCTAATTGACTTTACATAGAAAAAACTTTAAATGTTCGTATTAACCCGCTCTACATGATTCTGGTGCTTTTACTTCACCGTTTTTACCGTAAATAAATTCCTATTCCTAATATGGAACTTGGCCCCAAGTTCGCTGCTATAACTGCAAGCCTCAGTGAGCTTCATTTGACTGGAGCCGAACACTATGGGAGACGTCACACTTAGTCCACTTCTTACAGTCTGTGAAACAATAAATTGTCTCTGCATTTTGGTTGGAATTTAGTGCATTGATCACATAGATAGAGGTATTCCTTTTTCTTTTGACTTTTCTTCTAAAACTTCACTTAAACATGTACTTTTGTGATGGGGGGGTCTGCCAGCTGCTTGTGTCCATGGAGGTTTGATATCTTTCAGTTAATGTTCCACAGTATGGCATTAATCTTATTTGACAAGCAGGTGATGCCATAGGCCGGGGTCAGATCTGTGGAGACCCTATGCTAAGTAAGAATGAATGTTTTTCAGAGTATCTTTTAGCATTAAAACACTTAGAATTGAATGCATATGGGGTGAATGACTTTAATGCCATACTGTGGGACATTCCAGTCAAAGAAGAAGAAGTGACTTTATTGATCTCACACAGGAGAAATTCTTCTCTGCATTTAAACCATCCTGTTATCAGGAGCAGTGAGCAGCACATTACTGCGCCTGGGGACCATCTCCATGATCTTCTTGCTTCGGTTTGGTCAGGACCTAAGCTGGAGGATTTTACCTGGAGCATGTTTTGGGTTGATGGGGGAAACCAGAGTGCCCGGAGGAAACCCACCCACACACGGGGAGAACATGCAAACTCCACACAGAAAGGCTCAGGTGACCCGGGGATCGAACCCAGACCATGCATGCAAACTCCACACAGAACACACACAGAAAGGCCTGGGCGACCCGGAACCTTCTTGCCGTGAAGCATGAGCGCTAACCACTCAGCCACCGTGCCGTCGAAATAACATCATAGAGACAACCAGGTGACCAGAAAAGTGACTTGCACACTTAACTGATGTCAAACTATAATAAAATGTTCACCACAGTTACTAGACCCATAACGGTGTCAGACTCATAACCTGTAATCTGTGCTCCCTCTGCTCCGAATAGACTGTTCCAGATCATTGGAAGACGGATTGCTTGAATAAACTACATTTCCCAACAGGTCAGCAAAACACAAAAATAAAAGAGTTTGTGATTCTGCTCATCTACACTTATTTTTACATCTACACAATCATTATCTGGGCTTGTAGGCTACAGGTGCTCACAGTGTCAAGTGCACAAGCAAAATAAAAAATCTCTGTTAAAAAGCTTCATTGTGCAACTTTTCTGGTGGAGGGGCCTTCAAATGCTTTTCTCCCATGACTAAACCAGACCAAGTTACAGGTCAGTTCTGTGGAGAGGCGACCCCGCTCAGTCAGAATGCCTGTTTTTCTAGGTATTGTTGAACAATAAAAATACCTGTAACTGAATAAATGTAAGGTAGAACTGTTTAATGTCACACTGTGGAACATTCCAGCCAGAGCAATGACATATCCATGGAAACAAACAGGTGACTGACCCCCAACAAAAAAGTGACATAGTGCATCTTTAAATGCAATGCTATTCTTAATTTGAAGGATTTCAAATTCAAATACAGATTCTTCTTGATTTCTGAGTCACTTGTTTCAGAATGGTGATTCATAGCCGTAGAAACTAGCAAAAAAGCAACAAAAATACAGTCCCAAAATGTTACTTAATAGTTATTCTTATTTACCGGTAAGCAAGACACACATTTTAGTTCTCTTCTTAAAGAAAAAGTAAAGTTTTTTTTTGTTTGTTTTTTTACAATTTGAGCCTTATTTCGGTAATAAAACAAGTTGTTTTACTCACCCATAGCACTTTGGTGTCATATGGAGCACTTCTAGAGATGTTTTAGATTTGCGGTTAGCCTAGCGCAGTGCTTCTCAAATAGTGGGGCGGGCCCCCCTGGGGGGGCGCGTGTGACCCTGGGAAACATGCTTTTTTGCCATACTGTACTAGAACAAAAGTGTAATTGCACATCAACAACAGTAGTTGGCAGTAGCGCTCTCGTTGTCGCTCTGGGGCAGGGTTCGGCGACCTTAAATACGCGATATACGCACAGAACAGACTTGCCATCAGCAGAACATCCTCTGTCACAGAAAAAACACGTTATATTCCACTGAGCTTTGAGTTTATGCAAATGGACCATGCGGTTTTTAAGTTTCGTTTCTGTAAAACGTAAACAAATGTGCCCAAAGCTGCATTAAAAGCACATTAATATTTGAGTCCTCAGTGCAAAAAAAGAGTGCAGTGTTTGTTGGAAGTTTCTTTCTTTTTTTGTTTTTAATGTTAATAAAAGGATACATTGTTATGCAGAGGTGTACTAATAATTTTCTAGACAAATAATACTATTAATAGTCGTGCACAGGGAGGGGGGCGTGAAATTTTTTCTTCTTCCTAGGGGGGGCGTCATAGAAAATAATTGAGAAGCACTGGCCTAGCGCAACTTCTAGCCATAGCTCGGGGCATATAATATATTCCCCAAGCATGTAATATGCCCCGTGCGGGCTCCAAATAGCACAAACTTTAGCACTTTTCAAATCATAGAAGCCCGATGTCTTAGTCTACGATTTCGTTTGAAGCAAAAGTGGCCTGTAATCCGAGATTTATCCATAGTTTACAGCTTTGCGTTTCATGTTTGGGTCCCGGGAGCTGAGAGCACAGTCCGCACATGCGCACTGGCGTCCTCATCTACTCGAAACTATGGCTAAATCTTAGCCTGGGAATTCCCAGGCCGCTTCCGTTCGTTTCGAACTGGAAGGCGGCCTGGAAACTCGTCCAAGCGAGAGTCCCAGATTTAGGGCCCCAATCAGAGAGCGGGGGAGGTGTGGCAAGACAGTGACGCGTACCACATGACAAACGGAAGCTTGTAGTTTGAACTGACAACTGACATGATTGGCTATGGACTTACGTATACGCTCAATGATAGACATTCATAACGCCCAATAAACGGCTGTTGGCAATCGCTAACCACACCTCCGCTACGGGATTTTTCGAAGCGAGCTCCCAGACCCATATCTCACTTGGGATATGGTCAGGTGTTAACCAGACTAGCTAAATCTCAGATTACAGGCCACTTTTGCTTCAAATGAAATTGTAGACTAAAGACATCGGGCTTCTATGATTTGAAAAGTGCTAAAGTTTGTGTTATTTGGAGACCGCAAAGTAATGCCCCGAGCGCTCAAGTTAACGGATACGCTACAACATAACTTCTACGAAACTGCTCAAAATGACACCACACTGCTATGGGTGAATAAAACTACTTGTTTTATTGCCGAAAGAAGGTTCAGATAGTAAAAAAACGTTACTTTTCCTTTAAAGTTTCACTGTGTAATTTTCCTGGTGGAGGGTCAGTCATCCATTTATATTTATAGAGATGGTATTGCTTTGCTTAGAAAGTTTCAGTGTATGGCATTATCAGTCTCATGGAGAAAAGTGGGCGCCAAATTGCATGTCAGATCTGTGGAGAGGCGAGTCCACTCAGTAAGAATGCAAGTTTTTGGAGGAATAAAACGCTGATATTTAAATAAATGATAGACAGAGATAACTTTAATGCCGTACTGTGGAATATCCAAGTCAAAGGAATAACAAGAACAAGATTATTACAGGCTAGTTAACAAAAATGAAAAAATATTTTCGTTAACTGAAACAAAAATAAAAATTATAACTAACTGAAACTGTATTGTGTGTTTACAAAACTAACTAAAACTAACTGAAATTATAGATAAATTGGTTGTTGTGGGGGTAAACCTGAATAAATGTTTTAAAATTGTCTTTTTGAATTCTGCACTTGACAAATAACCCAAAGTATAACCCTAAAACTAAAACTAAAACTAAAACTAAAATTGAGCAGTTAGAGAAAAAAAAAAGATAACTAAAACTATCAGAGCCACTCTAAAAAAGTTATTAAAACTAACTGAATTAGAGGGAAAAAAGTCAAAACTAACTAAAACTAAACTATAATGAAAAATCCAAAACTATTATAAGCTTGAACAGGAATATCCATGGAAACAAACAGGTGACTGACCCCCTTTAAGAAGCTGAACTTCTTAAAGTGCAGCTTTAAGAAGTGCATTTTATGGCAAAACTGGCCACAATTTAAACACAATGAAGTAAAAGGAACATTTATGCTGTATTACATTATATTAACATTATTATTTATATCCTCCTGAGACCCGCCTATTCATTTGTGTCCTTTATAGTGGACATCTTTTAAGTTTTGAGACAGACTCTAGTTTGTGGCTGCACTATGATTAAAATCATCTTCTTCCGCTTTTTCCATTCTCTGGGTCGCGGGGGCAGCAGTCCAAGCAGTGTTCCACTGCCCAGAACACAATGCACCAGCCCCCATGAATCCTCCGGCAGGTGGTGGGTCCACAGGAGGACGGCTCACGTCACAACAGGCCTTGATGTATCTTCTGCCATGGGGGCTACCAGTGTCCACAGACACTGGGGGCAAGGTGGGGTTAAGTGTCTTGCCCAAGGACACAACGGCAGCGCTCATCTGTGGGAGCTGGGATCACATGCGGTCAACCGTCAAGAGCGGGATAGGAACAGGAATATAGTGCAGCTTTAAGAAGACAACTAAAATGTGCATTTTATGGCAAAACTGGCCACAATTTAAACACAATGAAGTAAAAGGAACATTTATGCTGTATTACATTATATTAACATTATTATTTATATCCTCCTGAGACCCGCCCATTCATTTGTGTCCTTTATAGTGGACATCTTTTAAGGTTTGAGACAGACTCTAGTTTGTGGCTGCACTATGATTAAAAAGAATAATAATAATAAAATAAAAAAATAAAAAAATATATAAATAAAATACATAAAAAATAAAAAAATATAAATAAAATACATAAATAAGTAAATAAATAATACATAAAAATTAAAAATAAAACACACAAAAAAAAAAAAAATAAATAAAAATACATACATAAATAAATAATAAATTAAAAAGGAGTCTAAAAACTTTTTGAGGCGACTGTAAAACCGACCGCAAAAAATGTTTTTGTTAGGTTTAGGTTTAGGTTAACTTGACATGGATTTAACACTATTACAGTCCATTATAGAGGACATGTTACAAAAATATGAATAAAAAAATAAAATTAACAAAATGTAAATGCTAAGGTGTTCATTTACCTCCAAATAGAAAATTAAAAAAATAATAATAATAACAATTTGGATACACTTTTTTTCTTCCGGTCCCAGGAGGATACTGTATCATTATTTACTTCAGAGTGTTTTCAGATCCGTTACAAACCGCACACTTTTCACTTTCTCTCTGAATCTGTTGCTTTTGGCTTCTCTTCACAGGTTTTATTTTCTATTAGTCACTTTGCGTGAACTGAACTTCTCCTTTTATCATTATTAGTCACTTTGTGTGGCGCGGTGCGTAAAGCGTGCGTCAGGAGGAAGGAGAAGAAAGAGAGAGAGAGAGAGAGAGAGAGAAGGGGGGGTTAGAGGAGAGAAGGGGCTCGCGCTTCGCTTTGAGACACGAGTGGAGCGGACAGTCCAGCGCAGACCTCCACCGCGGACACTTAAAGGTAAGAAATCCAGAAATATCACGACTACACGCGCTGCCAACTATGTGCGTCTTTTTTCACTTTTTGCGCGTAATTTTGCTTGCATGAGGATGCCTGCACATTCCTAATAAGCCCGTTCACTGATTATTTATACCGGTTATTATGTGTTGTCAATAACGTGGCAGATGTAATGACATTTTCCGTCACTTAGACGCGATTTAATGCGCAGCGTGTTCACAGAGAGGCGGTAATGACAGTCGCGTTTGTCATAAGGACTAAATCAGGACTAGATCAGGACTAAATCAGGCAGGACTAAACAAGGGATAAAACAGTTAGACCCAAGAAAACCAGGACTATTTTTAGGTATATTTTAGGATTACAACAGGACTAAACATGCGCTAAACTGGGATTAAACCAAGATAAACCAGGACTAAACCAGGTAGGACTAAACAAGGGATAAAACAGTTAGACCCAAGAAAACCAGGACTATTTTTAGGTATTTTGTTGCGGTCTAATACAGGTCTAATCTACAGGTTCAAACTAGGATTACAACAGGACTAAACATGCGCTAAACTGGGATTAAACCAAGATAAACCAGGACTAAACCAGATCGGACTAAACAAGGGATAAAATAGTTAGACCCAAGAAAACCAGGACTATTTTTAGGTATTTTGTTGCGGTCTAATACAGGTCTAATCTACAGGTTCAAACTAGGATTACAACAGGACTAAACTGGGATTAAACCAAGATAAACCAGGACTAAACCAGGTCGGACTAAACAAGGGATAAAATAGTTAGACCCAAGAAAACCAGGACTATTTTTAGGTATTTTGTTGCGGTCTAATAGGTCTAATCTACAGGTTCAAACTAGGATTACAACAGGACTAAACATGCGCTAAACTGGGATTAAACCAAGATAAACCAGGACTAAACCAGGTAGGACTAAACAAGGGATAAAACAGTTAGACCCAAGAAAACCAGGACTATTTTTAGGTATTTTGTTGCGGTCTAATACAGGTCTAATCTACAGGTTCAAACTAGGATTACAACAGGACTAAACTGGGATTAAACCAAGATAAACCAGGACTAAACCAGGTCGGACTAAACAAGGGATAAAACAGTTAGACCCAAGAAAACCAGGACTATTTTTAGGTATTTTGTTGCGGTCTAATAGGTCTAATCTACAGGTTCAAACTAGGATTACAACAGGACTAAACATGCGCTAAACTGGGATTAAACCAAGATAAACCAGGACTAAACCAGGTAGGACTAAACAAGGGATAAAATAGTTAGACCCAAGAAAACCAGGACTATTTTTTTAGGTGTTTAATGAGGTCTAATAGGCTACGGGACTAATCTACAGGTTCGAACTTGGACTAAAACTGGAATTAAACCAAGACCAATCCAGGACTAAACGAGATCTCAACCCAGACTAACTCAATTTGATTTTTAAAGGTGCACTCAATGTGTCTGCCACATGCTGTCTCCATGGATATGTTATTGATTAGCGTGTGATGTTCCACAGCAAGGCATTAACTTGTATTATCTTGCTTTTATTCATTTTTTAATTGTTTGTTTTCAGATGTTATAAAAGTACACTGAAAACATGCATTCTTACTGTGAACCACAAATCTGACCTGTAACTTGGCCTGGTGACTTTACCTGCTTGTCTCCATGGAAATTGAGAAGTTTAATGCCATACTGTGTAGAATATCTCCATGGTGACAAGCAGGTGGCTGACTGTACTGGAAAAAAGACACAGTGCAGCTTTAATTAGAACTAAATCATGATTTAACCAGTTTTAAACAAGGCCCAAGCAGTTTTTTTCTGTTCAGCTCTTATATTGTGCTTTCCTGTTAAATTCACCTCCTGTAATATTCATAAACTCACAATGAGAGAACTGAGCGGTGACTTTTAAATAGAGCACCTGTGGTTGTTGGCTCTTAACCCTCCTCCTGAAAACAGTGAAAATGCTTCAGATATTTAAAGACAAAAATATGATGCAGTGCAGTTTCCTTTAACCATGTTTTTCAAAGTAAGCATCCCATCAGTCATCAGGCAAATCCCTCTGCGGTGAGCACGATTAAACCGCCCTGAGCTCTGACTACAAATGCTTAAGATGAAGTTAAGATTTCTGATAAAACAGAGGAAGATATGAGAGAATATACTGTTGTAATGTTGCTAGAAATGCGCTGTCAAAATAGAAAGCGGTTCAGTTTTACAGATAGGTGGATGTTTGTGTTCCTAATCTAGCCTTAAGGGGGCGGAGTCAGAGCGTTCGTCAGACCCAGACTTGGTCAAAGCCTTAAATTCATTCATTCATTCATTCATTCATTCATTCATTCATTCATTCATTCTTAAAGCCACCGTGAAATGTTTTATCCAAAAAATAGACAAACAAAAGCTTTTTCTTAAAGGAAAAGTAAAATTTTTTACAATTTGAGCCTTATTTCGGTAATAAAACAAGTTGTTTTACTCACCCATATCTCTTTGGTGTCATATGGAGCATTTCCGGAGATGTTTTAGATGAGCGTTAGGCTAACGCCGTTAGCCTAGCGCGACTTATAGCCATAGCTCGGGGCATTCCCCGAGCATGTAATATGCCCCGTGCGGGCTCCAAATAACACAAACTTTAGCACTTTTCAAATCAGAGAAGCTCGATGTCTTACTCTACGATTTCGTTTGAATCAAAAGTGGCCTGTAATCCGAGATTTATCCATAGTTTACAGCTATGCGTTCCATGTTTGGGTCCCGGGAGCTGAGAGCACACTCCGCGCATGCGCACTGGTGTCCTCATCTACTCGAAACTATGGCTAAATCTCGGATTACAGGTCACTTTTGACCAAACGAAATCGTAGACTAAAGACATCGAGCTTTTATGATTTGAAAAGTGCTAAAGTTTGTGTTATTTGGAGCCCGCACGGGGCATATTACATGCTCGGGGAATGACCCGAGCTATGGCTATAAGTCGGGCGAGGCTAACGGCGTTAGCCTAACGCTAATCTAAAACATCTCTGGAAATGCTCCATATGACACCAAACTGCTATGGGTGAGTAAAACAACTTGTTTTATTACCGAAATAAGGCTCAAATTGTAAAAAAAAAATGTTACTTTTCCTTTAATTTTGGTTATAGTTATTACACTGAAAAACACAAAAACATGCATCCTTACTATTATTGGGCTTGCATTTCCACAAACCTGACTCTTATCTGGCCTGCATTCTCCTGCTTTATTGTTGTTGTTGTTGTTGTTGTTGTTGTTGTTGTTGTTGTTTCCATGGAAATGTTGTTCCTTGGGCTATAATCCTCCACAGTATGGCATAAAACATATCTCCTTGGAGAATGTATGGTGTGGTGTGGTGTTCATTTTCTGTTTCCATGGAATCATGCAGGTGATGTGCCACTTCCAGAAAGTTACATACTGTATCTTTAAATGGGGCTAGTTGAGATGTCCAGCTGCTGCTCACATTTGTAAATGAGAAGTTGGAAGCTCCTGATGCAATCCTCTGGGGAACAGGCTAAAAGTGTCACTGGAATTTCCAAAACACACTATTATCTCGATCTATATTTACTTCCATTTCACAGATCCTCTCACACAGTGGCTCTCCAGTGGGGATGCATTGATCCAGCCTTTTCAGTTCTGATACCGATATCGATACTTTGACTTTAAACGTGCATTGTGTAACTTTTCTGGTGGAGGGTTCATCAAATGCTTTTCTCCAGGGTGATGTTATTGCTTTGACTGGAATAATTCACAATATGATATTAAACATTTCTATCTTCGTGGAGACCAAACCAGACCAAGTTACAGGTCAGATCTGTGGAGAGGCGACTCAGCTGTGCATGTTTTTTTCTGTATTTTTGAGCTATAAAACCACCTGTAATTGAATAAATACAAGGCAGAGCTGTTTGGGGAACATTCCAGGCAGAGCAATGATATTTACATAGAAACAAGCAGGTGACAGACCCTCAACCAAAAAGTTACATAGTGCACCTTTACATTGGTCTACACATTTCTGGTCTGATCTGCTCCCGTGATTAAAGTGGCTAAATCTAATTTATATTGATAAGATGAACTGAAAATCAATTGATAACTGTGCTGGTTAGCTAATGTATTCAAGATATTTAATGATATAATAATAATATATATATATATATTATGCGTGAAGAGTCCCTCAGTCTTCCAGGTAGAATACATGATAAAAGAAGAAATTCAATTTGTCAACTGGACAAAGTTTGTTTGGTCGAAAACGTTTCGCCGCTCATCCGAGAGGCTTCGTCAGCTCTGGTTCTCATGCTGGTTAGACCCTGTTTATATTTAGCTGCAGGGAGGAGCTACCTACACTGAAAAAAGCTCTGAAACTATCCCAGCTACTCTCTTTTGTTTTATGAATTCCTCTGGCGTCTAGTATTAGCATATCTATAAGCCCTAGGAGGCGCTCACTACACTGAAATAGCTCTGAAACTATCAACTAATCTGTCTCTTTGTATTTCAAATTTCTCTCTTTCTATATATATTATATATATTGATAAAACTCTAGACATATTAAAATGAATTAGGGCTGTCAAACGATACATTTTCTTGATCGCAACTAATCTCAGAAATTTCATAGTTAATCGCGATTAATCGTGATTTATTTTGCATGTTTAAAATTGATATCTTGCAGTAAGACCGTTCGAATCTAAAGTTAAACTCACAATGCAAAGTATTTCTCACCATTTTTTTTATTTCAAAAAAGTGCAGAGAAAGGAAAAAGTAACAATGAACCAGTAATAGTGCTTACTTTGAGAAATTGTAAATAAATGATTGAGGCCCGCTCGAGCTGCCTACGGATGCGTAGAAGGAACAAAATACGAGCAAACTCAAAATAGCGCGTTTAACCGACAATGAGTTTAATTAATACAACCAAATGAGCTGCATATGGATGGTAGAATTGCGGAAAATGCTGGCAAACTCTGATCGCGATTAAAAAAATTGTTCGCGATCAATCGCGATTCGCGATTAATCGCGATTAACGCGTTAATATTCCCAGCCCTAAAATGAATGTATGTGAATGTGCAGACAGGCTTTCAGATAGAACTGGTGCTTGTAGACACACTGTACCTTCTGATAAACTACCGTTTTTGCCTTATTTTGCATAAATTTCCTATTTTGACCCAATTCTATATCTTGGGAACTATAGCCAATCAGCACTTCTGACTTACTTTTTCTTTATTAGTGACCTAAACCAAGAAAAATTTCACTACTTTTGTTCCGGAAGCATTTTGCTTGTAGACCAGTGGTATCATCTGATATTAACCAATACCAATGTAGGCACAGAAAATGGTACTTATTTCCTTAAAGATCCCATGACATGGTACTTCTTGATGCTTTTATATGGCTCCTTAATGGTTCCCTAATACTGTAAATGAATCCTTCTTCAAAATCAACACTCAGTGCATGAGAAACAGAGATAAGATGAGAAAGAGTATTTTTTTCTCCCTCAGAACAGGTCATAATGGGAGTTGTTGCTTGAATGCAAATGAGGAGAAAAAAGCTGGCCAATAGTAGAGTGTGGGGGCGTGGCCAAACGCTCCGGTCTCCGCTGTAGCCCTCAGCTGATCCATTTCCTTGTTTTTGCACGGGGGGAGAGATTTGAAGCGTTCCATTGAAAAATAAACACATTTCCACATAAAATAAAATTAAACCACTGCTGTTCAAAGGTCCAGAGGCTCAGATAAAGGACTTCCGAGCCTAGAAACACTCGGACGTGCCTCCAGGCAAATTAAAAAACGCATTTCGCATTGCCTAGCGCATTCGCAGTCCAAACTCTCTGGGCGTGATTTACAGAGACGCTGAGTACAGACAGACGGGGGTGGAACTGCATTTGCATTTCTTTTTTTGATCTGACGTCAATAAGGTGCCTTGTTCAAACTCGCCCATTTGAGCTCCGATTTTTTGAAACGCAGAAAAGGATCGCAAATGTTCAGTTTAGACATTTCACAACTTTTAACCTAAACAGGGTAGGGGAGCTCACATTAACGTTCAAAAACCTCAGAAAGTGAAAATTTCATGCCATGGGACCTTTAAAACACAGTTAACTTATTACACAAGAGACTGTTATGTAAGTGTTATTTATCCTTCAGATCACTACAACTTTGTATGAATAAAAGTTCAAACACTGATATAGTCCAAAATCAGCTTTAGTCCATCATATTTAAGGTCCAACCAGGATATTGCCTTAACTCAGTGTTTCCCAACCAGGGTTACAAGTACCCCTAGGGTTACAAGTACCCCTAGGGTTACAAGTACCCCTAGGGGTACGCGAGCACACTGCAGGGGGTACTCGGCAGTGTTGCTGCCAGGCGCAGGGGGAGATTTTTTTGAATTTTTTAATTCTAATCTGAGTAAATTTGAGTTAAAGAAAAGAGAGAAAATGCCTGAG
The DNA here is from genome assembly GCA_036785185.1 of Paratrypauchen microcephalus. NCBI lineage: Eukaryota > Metazoa > Chordata > Actinopteri > Gobiiformes > Gobiidae > Paratrypauchen > Paratrypauchen microcephalus. The sequence goes on from JAVJIX010000017.1 coordinate 9,880,681, forward strand.
AATAAAATTTTCAAATTAAAGATGAAATAAAATGATTTTCATTTAATAATCCGTTGTGTCACGTTCTACTTTTGGAGAATTATCAGCACGTATGAGTGAGGGGGGTACTCGAGGTATGACAAAAAGGGTCAGAGGGTACACAAGACAAAAAAGGTTGGGAAACACTGCCTTAACTGATATCATGGAACTGACACACAATCCAGAAAATGTTTCAGTATTGGTACCAGTGTCGGTATCAGTGCATCCTTACTCACTACTTACTAACTTTTCACACAACACCAAAGAAGAGACTTGGCTTTCTGAGCACCACCAGATCCAAACCAAGACTATTCCAGGTCTAATCTCGAGCAAGACTAGATCTAAATGTGGACTACATAATTCCCCCTGTAGTCCCAAAACAAGAAATTATCCAAAAATGATCAAATAAAGATTTGGCAAACCCACAAACCGAAGAGCTATCCAAGGACCACAGTTTCAGAAACACTGCTCAAGATGCCAAAAGTGTTCCAATATAAATGAGAGCGAATTCTGACTTTAATCTAATCCGTATCCCCAAATCGATACTGTTTTACAATTATAAGACCTAATCATAATATTTGGTTTTACAATCTCAGTAAGTGGAGAAAGTGCAGAATAATGAGAGATTTGTACAGCTGTGTTAGTGTGTGTGGTGTTTTGGAGGATGTGGCAATGAACTATGGGAAATGCTTGAAAAAACTGAAGACAAGAGCTATAGATCTGAGCACTGATAAACGAAAGAGCAAATGTACCTCAGAAGAGTAAGCCAGGACTAAACAAGGACTGAACCAAGACAAAATCAGGACTAAACCAGGATTATAGCGGGTCTGAACCAGGAAAATGAATTAAACCAGGGATAAACAAGGACTAAACCAGGTCTCAACCAGCATTAAACCAGGATTAAAATAGGTTTAAACCAAGAAAATGAATGAATCCACGATTACACTGGGACTAAACTTGGACTAAACAAGGACTAAGCCAGAACTAAATAAGAATTAAACCAGGATTATAGCAGGTCTAAACCAGGAAAAAACAAATTAATCCAGGACTAGACCAGGGCTAAACCAGGACTGAACCAGAAATAAATCAGGATTACTGTGAGTGTAACAAGTCTGAACCAGGAAAATGAATGAATACAGGACCAGACTGGGATTAAACCAGGACTAAACAAGGATTGAGCCAGGAGTAAGTAGGAACTAAACCAGGATTATAGCAGGTCTAAACCAATCGAATGAAACCAGGACCAGAGTGTGACTAAACCAGGACTAAACCAGGACTGAACCAGGACTAAACTAGAACTAAACCAAAATTATAACAGGTCTGAACCAGGAAAACAAATGAATCTAGTACCAGACCGGGACTAAACCTGTGCCAGGGAAATAAACAGGGATTCTAGCAGGTTTAAATCATGCTCATGATAAAATCCATGAACAGATTAGGACTAAACCAGGAACAAACAAGGACTGAGCCAGGAGTAGATTAGCCATAAATAAGGAGACTGCTCATCAGTGTAAACCAGAATAAACCAGGACTAGACCAGGACTGAATCAGGACTGAATTCGGACTAAACCAGGGCATAGCCAGTCTGAAGGAGGATTATTCTAAACTAGGGTCTAGACCAGGACCAAGTCAAAATGAATCCAGGACTAGACTGGGAGTAAATTAGTTCTTAAAAATAGGACAAACCCTGTTTGAAAACATATCTAAACAAGGACTGAACCAGGACTAAACCAGGACTAAACCTACAGGACTAAACCAGAATGCATCCAAGACTACAGAGGACTGGACCAAGGCTAAACCATGACTAAACTAGGACTAAACAAGGGCTAAACAAGGGCTAAACTAGGATTAAACCAGTTCTAGACCAGGACTAAACTAATCTATTTTACATATGTGGTAAATGAGCAACTCCGAAATTATATACTTACCTTTAAAATACAGGCCAAATATGGAACAATCCAGGACTAAACCAGGACAAGATCTGGACTAAACCGGGATTAAATCAGGACTAAACTAGGACTAAACTAGGACTTAAAGTAATAAAACTGAGTGATGTTGTGTGAGGGGAGACTGTTGATTCCTCATGACTAAATATTGACTCTGTGCTCATAAAGACAGATTTTTTATTTATTTTTTGGCCTGGTTTTGGTCTTGTCCGGCCAAAGTAAGTCCTTAATTCAAAAGGCAATGCATTTTTAACACATAATTTCATCATCTTGATTCATTTTTGGCTCTGAATTTGCACTTTACGTATTATTTTATTATTCTTATTTACCCATGTGTTTCATAATGAGGAAAAATTAGTAACGTTGCCATAGCGATGAGCATTTCAAAACAAAGTATTACTTCTCTTGAATGGTAAATAGTCCTCAAAATGTCATCTATACAGGAAGATGAAAGCCATGAATTCACTAGATCTTTTTAGAGTTTCCATGGCGACGCCTCTCCTACCTCGGTGTGCAGAAGTTTATGTTTTGGTTTGTTTTAGCCCAAATGCCCTTCCTCTGGTGTAGTTCATTCTTTCAGTTCTAGGAGGAAAACATGCACAAATGAAAGAAGTGTGACGAAAACAATAGATTTGTTGTGGAAAATATCTCCCCATGGTGGCGAAGAGGAGGAGATTGAGAGGCTGAGGAGGCTGGTGGTCCTGCTCCTGTTGTGGTTATTACATATAGAGGAGGGTCTGTAGTTGAACTGGATGGAGGAGGGGAGAGAGTGCATTTATTTTAAGGATAACATTTTAAAGGGTCCATATTACACTATTTTCAGATTTTCTGGAGCTATGTTATAATGTTGTTTCATTCATGCATATTTAACACACAAACCCTGCATACTTAGAGGAGTTCTTTTCTCAAACAAACAGAACATTTTGATCTTTGGAGATGTAGACAGACCAATAATCCAGGATCTGGGGTGACAGAGCCTTCTCCATTGCTGCCCCCACCCTCTGGAACTCACTCCCACAACCTATCCGTGACTGCTCTGACCTCCCCACCTTTTAAAAACTGCTCAAGACTCACCTTTTTAAAACTGCTTTTAATGTTTCTTAATGCTTAATGTTTTTCCTGATTGTTTATTGTTTTGTTACTTGTTTTATTACTGATTTTACCTTCTTTCACTTCGTCTTTGAGTGTCTTGAAAAGCGCTTTATAAATAAAATGTATTATTATTATTATTATTTATTATAACCCAAATGTGTGAATGAAACAAACACAACTCCAGGTATGTTTTTGAGGAGGTAACAAGAGTCAGTTTTCCGTAATATTAGATCTTTAGACTTAGACAAACTTTATTGATCCAGAAGAGAAATTATTTGGGTACAGTAGCTCACACATCAAATATAATATATAACAGAGGATAACAAAAAATAGAGGGAATAGCAAAAAGAAAAAGATAGCAATAGACTGGTATCAAATGAGACATAATTTTAAAAATAATAAGTGTATATGTACAAATCACAATTAAAAAAAAAAAGCTATATACAGTTGTAGGGAGTATTGTCTGTTACATAAGGGTGAGTTGTTGTACAGCTGTATGGAGTATAACCATGCCACCAAGAAAATGACAAAACTGATTCGATAAAAGATCTATAAAGCGCAGTGCGTCGTCTTATCTATCTTAAAATGTCACAGATTTCTAAGTCAGAAAAGACATTGGTGCCCTCTTTGCACACCGCCTCAAAATTTACTTCCACACTGAGTGAGCTGTCAATCACAGAGCCCAGATATCTGTAGCTGTAGCTTCTCACTCTGTCCCAGGATGATAGTGGCCTCTGGTGTGTGTCCTTGTTCCTCTAAAAGCCAATAGTCTTTGGTTTTGACAGGTTTAAAGTGATACTCCGGGATTTTTGACATAGGGTCCAATTTTCTAGTTAGCCAGCGTGTAGGATATGTGTAGAGAAAGTTATTTTGCGATTTCATGCAGTCTTTGTAAAATCTGAGTTGGCTGTTGCTAAGCTAGCGAAAGTGAACGTCCTGCAGCTAGCCAGCCACTAAAATAGACATACCCAGTACAAAACAAACACCCAAACAAATCAGTTATTATGCCAGGGTATCGATGTACATATCTGTGTTGATAGAATGATTAAGGAAGCAAACCAAGCATGTATTCCTTTGATCATCATCAGCAATTCGTACTTCCTCATTGAAAGCTTGACAGCCGCGGATTGATATCACCCGCATGTCCCAATCCGACCGGCTCTAATAGTTTGTTTACTAGCAACCTCGCAACTGTAAAAGTGAGCACACGGAGCCTGTTCAAAGTATGGCAATGTTTGGCGAGCCCGATTATTTTGATGAGGAGGAAGAGCAGTTGCATTTAGTATACGGACGAAGAATTGAAAGAGATGGATTTACAAAGAGCAAGAGAACAAGAGAGCGCGTCTGCAAATGCAGCCGCCGCCGAAGCTGCAGCAGAAAGCCGGGACAGAAGAACCGGGGATTGGTGGTGTCAGTGCCGAAATTGCGAAGTTATGGAGAACGAGGATGAATGTTTTTGCTGCAGGGAGTGGGACTTAGTTATCCCACAAATGCAAGAGCTGGAGCTAGATACTTCGTTTCGAAGTCTAGATGTGTCTGGTGGCCATAGCACTTCCAATGATGTCTGCATAACAGAGCACCAGGACTTCTTGCCCCATCTCAATCGTGGCGTACTGGAGACATTCTTCTGCGTCGAAAAGATAAATTGGAAGAAACGACCTAGACCTGCTGGACCTAATGGCCAGTTATCAATGCGGTAAGTGGTGTGCCAGAAAAAAATGTTGAATGTAGGAGCGTTTGGCCAGTTGCAAAATCAGTGAGATGATTATACTCACATCTTCTAAGTTAGGCCTCCTGTTTCTGTTACTCACCAACGTGTGTAATGCATGCCTCCAGTCTCTACTCTTTGTAATAATGACAACTGCTGCTGATGAATTGACGAGGGAGAAGTAAAATTCCGCCGCTGCTTAGAAACTAGTCCCCCAATATGCGTCAATTAAGTCGTTTGAAGCAAGGTCCGTTTCGTTCAAAATCTTATTATATCAACACAGATATTTAAATCGATACCCTGGCATAATAACTGATTTGTTTGGGTGTTTGTTTTGTACTGGGTATGTCTATTTTAGTGGCTGGCTAGCTGCAGGACGTTCACTTTCGCTAGCTTAGCAACAGCTAACTCAGATTTTACAAAGACTGCATGAAATCGCAAAATAACTTTCTCTACACATATCCTACACGCTGGCTAACTAGAAAATTGGACCCTATGTCAAAAATCCCGGAGTATCACTTTAATGCTGTACTGTGGAACATTCAAGGCAAAGCAATAACGTATAGTGTACCTTTAAAGCGGGGGTGTTATGGTAAATAGATTTTTTGTAGCTTTCTACCGTGATGTAACATTGTTCCCTCATTAAAAACGCACGTGAAGAGGTTTTAGAGGTCATCCATGTATGTTTGAGTAATCTAGCAATCTCTCCCACTCACGAGCCTACTTCACCCATGCTCTGACAATTCTCCATAAATATACAAAACCATGGCACAAAACTGTGCACAGCAACTTGGCACACCTGATGTGATGTGCAGTAGTTTCATTAACAGGATGCACACTGATTGTGTCGTGATAGCGCTCTGAAGGAGCAAAGGGAGGGGGGACTAGCATCAAAAACAAAACTGAAACTTATAAAACACGTTGAAGGGATAGTGCATTTAAAAAAAAAAATGTTAATCTGTATGGGTTTCCTTCTAAAAGTTACGTGTGTTGACACCGGCTTACCTCTGACACTCTCAGCTGATCCCGGTTCGGCTCGCTTTCTGGAGCCCACGTAAGTAGGTCCGGTAACTGTCCTGGAACATGAAATAAAGCTTGTTTTTCTTCTCAAAACAAAACATTTGTTAGAAAGGTGATATATTTGCGTCTGAAACAGTTGTCCATGAAACATCCAGCAGCGTATTTCACATTCGCGTATTGTCTCTCTCCACTCGTATCACTACGCCCATGTTAACTCTTAACAGTCTGTTCACCTTCAGCGGATGTCTACGCCGAAGTTTACAAGTGAACAGGCTGATAGAGTTAACATGGGCGTAGTGATACGAGTGGAGAGAGACAATACGCGAATGCGAAATACGCTGCTGGATGTTTCGTGGACAACTGTTTCGGACGCAAATATATCACCTTTCTAACAAATGTTTTGTTTTGAGAAGAAAAACAAGCTTTATTTCATGTTCCAGGGAAGTTACTGGACCTACTTACGTGGGCTCCAGAAAGCGAGCCGAACCGGGATCAGCTGAGACTGTCAGAGGTAAGCCGGTGTCAACACACGTAACTTTTAGAAGGAAACCCATACAGATTAACATTAAAAAAAACCTTACTATCCCTTTAATATGTTGTTTTTGGTCAGTATAGCATCCATAGCATTCCATAGAAGTCAAATACCCGTCTTTAATGATTTCATAGTTATAATAGTAGCAAACTGCAGTGTCATTATTCAAACCAATCCTTTATTTATACTTAACAAAAATCCAGTTATTTCTTTTTCCTAAATCTCTTTCCTTGGGACATTTTTGGGTGCTGTCCCAGACTCAGAGCAGAGCACCCGTGGGACCCAAGGCCGTGGTGATTTAACTTTGTCCACTCAACCTTCCAAAAGAGCCACTCAGCTGTTTTAAGGGTGGCAAACAGACAGAGGAGAGGCCTTCGGGTCAGAATTTTTGCACTTTTTTAAAGCTCTGGCTTGGTGTAAGAGGATCTGAGGGGTTGTGAAGGGGGCCAGAGTCTAAGTACATGTTGTAGAATCCTCAAGTGAAGCTGTTATTGCAGTGAATTTGACAGATTTAAATATTAAACTTCATGTGGAGGTCAGTTGGTGGTTACTGGTCACTCAACTATGGTAAATATGTGTTTTGGGTCCAACTGCTGTATTATTAATAAGTCCAGACTGAGATTTTTTTTCACATATCTGTATTTAATGATTTTAATGTGAAGCACTTTGGTCACCTTAAGTGTTGTAAAGGACTCTATAAATAAAGTTTGATTGATTTATTGATCGATCTGGATCCCACTTCCTCTGCCATGTCTCGAGCCTGTTTCAAACCTGATCGTCCAATTCGATTTGTTTATTTCAGTGACACATGTGAAAAGAGCTCACTGGTCACCTGTCATTTACAGACATTGTCACATTTCTCTCATCTCAGATTCACAGAGTTTAGTGCAGGGGTCACTAAGAGGCGGACCGGGGTCTGAGTCCAGACCCAGACCTATAGTTAACAAATCATTAAATTATTTTTCATTTTTTCTAAACCTTGCCCAATTTTGAGTGTGATTTGCTTCTCCAGGGTTCAGGGAGGCGTGACCCGACTTTGTGTGTTCATGTGGGATTTTGAAGCCGCTGCGCTCCTCGTGTGTGTGGTGTCTGAGTGACTCTGAGCTGCTCTGTCAGACCATAACCACCAAACATCAGCAATGCTACGGCAACAGACAATAAAACAGAGTGTCGGGGCCAGAGGCATGATGGACAGAGACACAACATAAAAACTCGGGATAGAACTTTACAGCCTGTGGTCCGCAGACATATCCCGCTGCAGTCTTTGCAATCCGAGATTCTCATAAGTCTCATAAGATTGTCGTTGTGTCTGTGGTGTGTGCTTTTTATCGCACATTTGTTGCACTTCGTGAGTAGCCATATTTGTTTTGATACAGATGGTCCATGAATGTCCCTGATTGGCTAACCCACCTGTCAATCACTTCCATCTGAACTGACTTGTTTGTAAAGTATTGAAGACATGTGTATTTTAGATCCTAGGCAAACTGTACTAGGCCCTGTCCACACGACAACGTTTTTTGGTGGAAACGGAGAAGTTTGTATTCGTTTTGGCCTTTCGTCCACACGGCGCTGGCGTTTTGGGTGGGTGAAAACAGTGTTTTTTGAAAATGGGTTCCAGAGTGGAGAAATCTGAGAACGCCGGGGGTCGCGTTGTCGTGTGGGCGGGCAAAACGCAATTGTTGTGTTTGCTTGTTTACGGAAGAGAAAGGACTTTATGCGCATGCGCTCTTTGCAGTATTTGGGGGGCTCTGGCTGTTTCCTGTTTACAGCGCCACATATCGGCGTGGCATATGTATTACATCGTTTTCACTCAGCGCTCCGTTTTTGCCTGGACGCAAATATTTACTGATCCGACACTGATCCGATGTGTAGACACGTATTTTTTCCAACCCGCATAAAAAAAATCCAGGAGCGTTGTCGTGTGGACGTAGCCTTATATAAATTGTGAAACCTGGTGGTGACAGTGTAATGCAGAGGTTTTACACCAAAGAAAAAAGAAAGTTTTTGCCCCAAACATTTTTGCCCCTAGGACATCAGTTTTCATCTCAATAAAAAATGTATTCCACACCAGGGAAATCACCACAGGGGAATCTATATTTAAACTTGTTTATAACAGAGACAGAGATGGTAGAGATGTGTGCTCCCAGTGTTAAAGGCTCTAAATGAACATGTGGAGAGGAGGCAGTACTCACTTACATTTACCTGAGCAACTTTTTAAAGAAACTGTACTTTTCAGAGTACTTTTCTAGCTGCCTACTTTTGCTCCGACTATGATAATATGAAATGATTTGAACATTTGTGTTTCTTGCACCTCTGCTTCAGATATGATTTAGTTTCTGTGTCCAATTTCATTAACTTCAAATTATAAGTCAGCTATTACTTTCTGGCACTTACCCTTTAAAGGCTATGTAACTTTTCTGGTAAGAGTCCAGCACCTGGTTGTGTCCATGGAGATATCTTAGGGAGAATGTACCCGCAGCATGACATTAAATTTGCTCATTTAAGAGATAAGATAAGATATGTCTTTATTAGTCCCACAGTGGGGAAATTCCAGTGTTGCAACGCACAGATCAAGAACAGCAGGAAAATGTAGCATGCAATAAAACAAGATAATAAATAATGAATTAAAATAATTTTAAAATAGACCTAAAAATAGACTTTCGAATATAGTGAATATTGTAGTGTAGATAAAATTGAATGACATATTAACAGTGTTCGTTGTACAGTCTGACAGCAGCAGGAAGGAAAGACCTGCGAAACCTCTCCTTCACTCAGCGAGGGTGAATCAGTCTGTCACTGAAGTTGCTCTCCAGAGCAGACAGAGCATCCTGCAGGGGGTGAGACTCATGGCCCAGCATAGAGATGACCTTAGCCAGGACCCTCCTGTCCCCCACCTCCTGCACTGAGTCCAGAGGACAGCCCAGGATGGAGCTTCTTGATGGACTTCTTGATGACCTTGTCCAGCTTCTTCCTCTCCCTCTCTGTGATGCTGCTGCTCCAGCAGATCACACCGTAAAGGATGGCTGATGCCACAACAGAGTCATAGAAGGTCTTCAGGAGTGGCCCTCTCACTCCAAAAGACCTGAGTCTCCTCAGGAGATAGAGCCTGCTCTGGCCCTTCCTGTACAGTGCATCTGTGTTATGAGTCCAGTCCAGTTTGTTGTTCAGATGAACACCCAGGTACTTGTATGAGTCCACTCTCTCAATGTCCCTTCCCTGGATGTACACTGAGGGGGCAGTAGAGTGGTGTCTGCGGAAGTCCACCACCATCTCCTTGGTCTTCCCTGCATTGATGATGAGGTGGTTCCGCTGACACCAGTCCACAAAGTCCTGTATTAGTCCTCTGTACTCCACATCGTCGTCATCCTTTATGAAGCCAATGATGGCAGAGTCATCGTGTTGTGTCTGAAGTCTGCAGTGTAGAGGGTGAAAAGAAAGGGCGCAAGGACAGTGCCATGGGGCGCCCCCACACTGCAGGTCAGGAGGTCAGACACACAGTTCTTGGCTCTCACAAACTGGGGCCGGTTTGTGAGGTAGTCCAGGATCCAGTCTGCCAGGTCACAGTCCACACCGGCGGTCTCTAGTTTGTCCCTCAGGAGCAGTGGCTGGATGGTGTTGAAAGCACTGGAGAAGTCAAAGAAGAGAATCCTCACACTGCTGCCGGGGTTCTCCAGGTGAGACAGTGAGCGGTGCAGCAGGTAGATGATGGCGTCCTCCACTCCGATGCCAGGCCGGTACGCAAACTGCAGTGGGTCCATCGCTGAGCTCACGGTGGAGCGGAGGTGGCCAAGGACCAGTCTCTCCAGCGTCTTCATCAGGTGGGATGTTAGAGCCACCGGCCTGAAGCTGCTGAGGTCTTTAGCGTGCGGTGTCTTGGGCGCTGATTGATCAAATCTCCGGAAGTGAGAATTGAGGTCATTCACCCACTGCAGGTCCCCCTCCGTCTTGGCAGGAGGTGCTTTGAAGCCTGAGATAGTCTTTAGACTTCTCCACACCCCCTGGATGTTCCTCTCCTGTAGCTGTTGCTCCATCTTCCTCTTATGGCTGGCCTGGCCCGTCCTGATTTTCCTCCTCAGCTTCTTCTGTGCAGCCTTCAGCTCCTCCTTGGTCCCTGACCTAAAAGCTCTCTTCTTCTTCTTTTATGTCAGGGTTAATCCATGGCTTATTATTTGAAAATCACCGTCTGGGAGGGGATGATGTTTTCAAAACAAAAGTTGATGTAGTCTGTGATACATTCTGTCACTGCATTGATGTCCTCGCCATGGGAGTCACAGAGCTCTGTCCACACTGTGGTGTCAAAGCAGTCTGTCAGAGCCTCCTCACTCTCAGCAGTCCACTTCTTCACCACACGGGGAACCACAGGCTGTCTGTGCACAATAGGCTGATACACAGATGGAGAATGTTGTGGTCAGCTCTACCCAGGGGAGGCAGTGGGGATGAAGAATAAACCTCCTTGGCGTTGGCAAAAAATAAATCCAACGTTTTATTGTCTCTTGTGGGGCAGGTGACATACTGGGTGTATGTAGGCAGAACAGGTGCAGGAGATGCATGGTTGAAGTCTCCAGAAATCAGGAAGAGAGCCTGTGGATGCTTAGTTTGGAGTGCGCTAGTACAGGAGTGCAGTGTGTGTGTGTGTGTGCAGAGGGAGGAACATAAACAGCGATCAGAATCACATGTGAGAACTCCCGGGGCAGATAATATGGCCTCAAGCTTTTTATTTATTTATAGGTGAACCTGTAAATTGACTTGTCTCCATGGATAGATTAATATCATATTGTGAAAAATTCCAGCCAAACAATAGCATCTCCATGATAACAGACCCTCCAACCGGAAAGTTACACAGTGCAGCTTTAAACTACTCTTGCTTGAGTAGTAGTATTTTCCCAAATACTTTTTTACTCTTACTTCGACCACTGCTTTATACTTATACTTGAGTAATATTATTGAAGTAACATTACTCTTAGTTGAGTACAGTTTTTGGCTGCTCTATGCACCGCTGGTTATGTGAGTCGTCCATTTCATTTCATTCAGATTCAGCCCTAGACCTGGTCAAAAGTACCTCTTGTTTATGTACTAGGTACCCAGACACGGGGGATATGTGTATGCTAATTCTGGATGGGCAATGTCTGGACCCTCTTAACCCGTTCAATGACTTATAGGTCTAATCTTTGTAATTGCTTTTTAATTGGCTTTCCTCTCATTTAAAACCACTGGAGTCTGATTAAAAGCATCAGAGTCTCACACTAAACTCCCCTGACCCCTGCAGAGTCCCGCTTCAGTTACACGGGTTTGAGAGGCTTCATTAGGACAAACCTGGCAACGCTGCAATGACTGGTCATCATTTATTCAGAAGAGCTATAGGCTAGGGTTTCATTGTAATGATTTCTGGACCAGGGGTAAACCAGGACTCAGCCAGGAATAAACTAGGGCTAAACAGTGACTAAAACAGGACTAAACTAGGACTGAATCAGGACAAACCAGGTCTAAACAGGATCTAAACAAGGACTAAACAGGAACTAAACCAGGACTAAACTAGGATTAAACTAGGACTAACCAGGACTAAAACTGGATTAAAATTAACCTGAACTAACAAGTACTAAACCAGAACTAAACCTGGACCAATCCAGATTAAACTAGGACTAAACCAAGACTGAACCAGAACAAAACCAGAACTAAACCAGGAACTAAACCAGAACTAAACCAAGACTAAACCAGGACTAAACTTGGACAAATCCGGATTAAACTAGGACTAAACCAGGACTAAACCAGAACAAAACCAGGACTAAACCAGGAGCTAAACCAGGAGCTAAACCAGGACTAAACCCGGACTAAACCAGGACTAACCAGTGTTAAATTAAACTTCATGACATTAAATTGAAGCTTGTTTAATCCACTTCTTAACTACAGTGTTATAATTTCACTTCCGAGTAATTATCTAGATTACAAAAGAGCCTGGTCGCCACTTCCCGTATTAGCTTCATGAACATTTTACAACTACACTGCAGGGCTCTCAAGTCTCACGCTTTGAGAGTGTGACACACGCAATTCGACGTGTTCACACGCTCACATGCCACACATGGTATTTCTCACGCTGAAATTTTTTAAGCAATTCAAAACTGTAGCCACTGTTCACAGCGCTTCTGTGTCCAGAAAATCAGTAAGTTAATGCAGGCACCGCGCGTTTTCAGCGAAAAAAAGTCACTCGCACACCAGTACTCGAATTGAGCGATCAGCTGTGAGGCCGATCGTGAGCGAGCCGCGTGATATTTACGCGGCATTTCCAAGAGAATAAGAATCCTTAACTTCCAATCCAATCCAATCTATTTATATAGCACATTTCATAAACTAAAAGCGTTTCCAAAGTGCTGCACAGAAACATCATTTAAAATAAACAAATAATCACAGAAACAGGTGTGCATACAAATAAATATACCATAAAATAATAAAAATATAGAATAAAAAAAATAAAAATAAATAAATAAATAAAAATACAAACGCTAAAAAATAAATAAATAAATACTCTAAGAACAATAAAATAATAAAAAACCCTAAAATACAATAAAAGACAACAGAGGACCACACAACTCACGCGGTGTTAAAAGCCAGAGAATAAAAGTGGGTCTTAAGACGAGACTTAAAACACTCCACTGAGGGAGCTGCTCGGACGTGGGGGGGCAGGGCGTTCCAGAGCTTAGGACCAACCACAGAAAAAGCTCTGTCCCCTCTGGATTTAAGTCTGGTCCTAGGCACCACCAGCTGGAGCTGGCCCTCAGTCCGAGATGTAATCCGGGGCCAGTCCATTCAAAGCTTTAAAAACAAACAATAAAATTTTAAAATCAATTCTAAAATGAACAGGAAGCCAGTGCAAAGACGCAAGAATTGGGGTGATGTGCTCACGTTTTTTGGTTCCTGTTAAAAGTCGTGCCGCGGACTTCTGGACTAACTGTAGGCGTGAAAGAGCATTTTGTGATATGCCAGTATAAAGAGCATTACAGTAGTCCAGACGCGAAGAAATAAAAGCGTGAACGACTTGTTCAAAATGCTTAAAACTTAAAAATGGTTTAAAGGGATATGCCACCCCCAGGTCAAATTTGGGCATCTCCCCACAGTCCAGAGACTAAAATAAGTGGTGGAAAGCGTTTTCCTGCTCACCCAGCCATTGTCCGAGTCTGTCGCCACTGACCGCCGCGGTATCTGGTGCTCCTCCGCCTTAGACTGGAGTCTAACGTAGCCAGAGAAAGATTTCGGCCAAAAGGAATTAATTTGCTCGATGCGTTTCCCAATTACTTTGTGTGTAGTGCGCATTCATATCGAGTGCAAATAAATGTGCAAATCAACACGGAGAGCTTGACTTGGTCATTTTGGGTGGGAACTATTTTCCAGTGCGTAAGAATACAGCCGTATCACGCAGCACGCTACCAGGGGAATCCCAGTTACGCACCGGGAAGGGAGTTCCCCTGTTGCACAACGTGGTGCGTGATACGGCTGTATTCTTCCGCACTGGAAAATAGTTCCCACCCAAAATGACCAAGGCAAGCTCTCCGTGTTGATTTGCACATTTATTTGCACTCGATATGAATGCGCACTACACACAAAGTAATTGGGAAACGCATCGAGCAAATTAATTCCTTTTGGCCGAAATCTTTCTCTGGCTACGTTAGACTCCAGTCTAAGGCGGAGGAGCACCAGATACCGCGGCGGTCAGTGGCGACAGACTCGGACAATGGCTGGGTGAGCAGGAAAACGCTTTCCACCACTTATTTTAGTCTCTGGACTGTGGGGAGATGCCCAAATTTGACCTGGGGGTGGCATATCCCTTTAACTTTGGATAAAAGACGAAGATGATAAAAGCCTGATTTAACGACTGTGTTGATCTGCTTGCTGAGTTTAAAATCACTGTCCATGGTGACGCCAAGGTTGGTGGCGAAGGGATGAACATTATCTTTAAAGGGGCCCAAGTCCAATGAGGGATCAGTGGGCCCAAAGAGCACAATTTCAGTTTTCCCTTCGTTCAAACAGAGAAAATTTTGGGCCAACCAAGCCTTGACGTCACCAAGGCAGTTCAACAAGGGTGTCAGGGGGCCTTTCGCGTGCTTAGAAATAGGCAGATAAATCTGGCAGTCATCAGCGTAAAAATGATATAAAATGCCATGCTTTTTAAAAATTGCACCGAGTGGGAGAAGGTAGAGGGTAAAAAGAATAGGGCCAAGAATTGACCCCTGGGGGACTCCACAGTGCAAAGGAGCAGCAGACGAGGTGGAGTCCCCCAGCCTGACAGTGCAGGATCTCTCAGACAGGTAAGACCTGAACCAGTTTAAGGCAGTCCCCCTGACACCCACACAGTCTTCAAGGCGGTTTAAAAGAGTTGCATGGTCGACTGTGTCAAAAGCGGCAGTCAGGTCTAAAAGCACTAAAATGGCAGAGCTACCACCATCAGTCATTAAAAATAGGTCATTAAAAACCTTTAAAAGTGCCGACTCCGTGCTATGCAGGGCCTTGTATCCTGACTGAAAACGCTCTAAAATGCCATGTGCTTTTAAAAAAGGCTGCAACTGATAAAGAACAAATTTTTCCAATACTTTAGCCAAGAAAGGAAGCTTAGAGATTGGACGAAAATTTGAAACATTTGATGCGTCCAAACTTGGTTTCTTAAGGAGAGGTTCGATTACAGCCTTTTTGAAAAATGAAGGTACAACACCAGAGACAAGACTGCTGTTCATGATAGCACATACACTTGAGCCAATTGTTGTCCACACCTCCTTAAACAACCTTGGAGGGACGGGGTCAATAGGACTGGACGAAGCTTTAAGCTCAGTTGCTATTTTAGAGAGAAACTCTAAAGACACTGGCTCAAATGTACAAAAAACAGCTGAACAAGACATGCTTATTTCTGAAACAGCAGAAGGACAGTTTAAGTTGGCTCTAATCAAAGCAACTTTCTCTGTGAAGTAAGATAAAAACTGTTCACATTTTTCAGAACAAGAATCTAAAATAGTGGATGTGGATGGGCTCAAAACAGACCCAATTGTTTGAAATAAAACACGAGGATTATTATTATTAACTTGCTACGTTCATGCTACGTAAGAAGGAACTCTCGCCTCGGGACACGGGATAAGTTCGGGATATGTCCTTTTCTCCGGAGCTCCGGATTATTAAAGACCGTGACACGCGTTCTTATGGGTGAGTCATATTATCAGATTATTTCTGCATCTATTTCGGCACTAAACCAGGACTAAACAAAGACTAAACCAAGTCTAAACCAGGTCTAAACCAGGACTAAACCAGGTCTAAACCAGGTCTAAACCAGGATTAAACCAGGACTAAACCAGGACTAAACCAAGTCTAAACCAGGACTAAACCAGGACTAAGCCAGGACTAAACAAGGAATAAACCAGGACTAAACCAAGACTAAACCAGGTCTAAACCGGGTCTAAACCGGGACTAAACCAGGTTTAAACCAGGACTAAGCCAAGTCTAAACCAGGACTAAACCGGGTCTAAACCAGGATTAAACTGGGACTAAACCAGGACTAAACCGGGACTAAACCAGGACTAAACCAGGAATAAACAAGGAATAAACCAGGACTAAACCAAGACTAAACCAGGACTAAACCGGGACTAAACCAGGACTAAACCAGGACTAAACCAGGACTAAACAAGGAATAAACCAGGACTAAACCAGGACTAAACCAGGACTAAACCAGGTCTAAACCAGGACTACACACACAGTATCGAAATCGAGTTTGATATTTTAGTAAAATCCAGTGTAATGTGTAGGTATGAAAAAGAAAACTAAATTATTGTGCATAAAAATGAAGCTTTCTGTTCACAATTGATTAATAATTGTGATTGAAATGGAATGTATTGATGAAATGTTTTATCGTCACTATCGGTGTTATTGTCTGGAAAAGGAAAGAGGGGCAGAGAACAGAAGATTACTCTTCTTTCTGCCCCTTTTTATTCAATATTTTGTATTTTTCTCACACTTATGATATTTTTTTTATACTTTATGAGTGAAATAAACAAACAAAAATAAAATAAATAAGTACAAATGTCTGGGCATCATTGTCGATGTTAATAAAGGATAATAAATAAATATGATGATCTGGAAAGCGCAGGCGGCCTGATGTTTTACAAAGAGTGTTGACAGGAAACAGCAGATGTGCACACAGAACGTTTTCTCAGTTTCTAAACCCGGGTTTGTGGGTTTTGCTGAACTGACCTCACTTCTGTAGCTGTTCTGAAGTGGCAACATTTCCTCAACAAGTTCTGATTTCGAATTGACTCATGGAACATTTTACATTTTATAACATCTTAGTCTTGGTTCAGTCCTGGTTTAGTCCTGGTTTAGTCCTGGTTTAGTCCTGGTTTAAAACTGGTTTAGTCCTGGTTTAGTCCTGGTTTAAAACTGGTTTAAAACTGGTTTAAAACTGGTTTAGTCCTGGTTTAGTCCTGGTTTAGTCCTGGTTTAGTCCTGGTTTAGTCCTGGTTTAGTCCTGGTCAGTGATGGGAATAATGGCATTAAAATAAACGCCGTTATTAACGGCGTTACTTTTTTAAGTAACGGGTAATCTAACGAGTTACTTTATCTATCGTTATAACGCCGTTACCGGCACCAACACGCCGTTACCGCGCGTTACTGAACCTACTCATTTTGAAACTGGCATCATGTGCGTGACTCGCATAGGCACAGGGGAATTTTTCTCTCCCTTTGGTAAGGGCGGGATAAGTAATGATGATTGGCTAAAGCAGAGTAAGATTTCATGTTGAGCCAATCAGAGACACCCAGTGGGCGGTGGGCGGGTATCTACACACAATCCCAGCACACAGTAGTAGCGCGCACACACAATACACACACCCCGTGTCAGATGGCGAGTCCCGAGTCGAAGACAGAAGTATAGGCAGTATTTTAGAAGAAGCAACTTTATTGATCTCACACTGGAGAAATTCTTCTCTGCATTTAACCCATCCTGTTATTAGGAGCAGTGGGCTGCACATAACCTCGTCCAGGTACATGTTACGTGCACATTGTGTCAAAGACCAAAGACTTTGTCCACGTCCAATGTAAGCAACTCGAATTTAATGAAGCATCTCTCGACGGCGCACGCTTCTCTTAAACTAGTGCAGGGCTCTCAAGTCTCACGCTTTGAGAGTGTGACACACGCAATTCGACGTGTTCACACGCTCACACGCCACACATGGTATTTCTCACGCTGAAATTTTTTAAGCAATTCAAAACTGTAGCCACTGTTCACAGCGCTTCTGTGCCCAGAAGATCAGTAAGTTAATGCAGGCACCGCACGTTTTCAGCGAAAAAAAAAGTCACTTGCACACCAGTACTCGAATTGAGCGATCAGCTGTGAGGCCGATCGTGAGCGAGCCGCGTGATATTTACGCGGCATTTCCAAGAGAATAAGAATCCTTAACTTGCTAGGACTAAGCCAGGACTAAACCGGGACTAAACCGGGACTAAACCAGGACTAAACCAGGACTAAACCAGGACTAAACCAGGACTAAACCAAGACTAAACCAGGACTAAACCAAGACTGTGTGTGATAACATATTATCCTGTGCATTATTGAATTATTGAATGATAATATGGACTTGTTGTTATAAAAGCATTTCCATTTGAATAAAGTACCTTCTAATTCTGCCCTGCCCCAGATACACAATATTACCATTTCTCTCAAACATTGTTCACAAATCTGTCTAAATGTGTGATAGTGAGCACTTCTGCTTTGCTGAGATAATCCATCCCACCTCACAGGTGTGCCACATCAAGATGCTGATCTGACATCATGATTAGTGCACAGGTGTGCCTTAGTCTGCCCACAATAAAAGGCCACTCTGAAATGTGCAGTTTTATCTCACAGCAAAATGCCACAGATATCACAAGCATTGAGGGAGCGTGTAATTGGCATGCTGACAGCAGGAATGTCAACCAGATCTGTTGCTCGTGCATTGAATGTTCATTTCTCCACCATAAGCCATCTCCAAAGGCGTTTCAGAGAATATGGCAGTACATCCAACCGGCCTCACAACCGCAGACCACGTGTAACCACACCAGCCCAGGACCTCCACATCCAGCAGGTTCACCTCCAAGATCGTCTGATACCAGCCACTCGGACAGCTGCTGAAACAATTGGTTTGCATAACCAAACAATTTCTGCACAAACTGTCTCAGGGAAGCTCAACTGCATGCTCGTCGTCCTCATCGGGGTCTTAACCTGACTCCAGATCGTCACCGTAACAGAGTTGAGTGGGCAAATGCTCACATTCGATGGCGTCTGGCACGTTGGAGAGGTGTTCTCTTCACGGGTGAATCTCGGTTTACATTGTTCAGGGCAGATGGCAGACAGCGTGTGTGGCGTCGTGTGGGTGAGCGCTTTGCTGATGTCAATGTTGTGGATCGAGTGGCCCATGGTGGTGGTGGGGTTATGGTATGGGCAGGCATCTGTTATGGACGAAGAACACAGGTGCATTTTATTGATGGCATTTTGAATGCACAGAGATACCGTGATGAGATCCTGAGGCCCATTGTTGTGCCATACATCCATGAACATCACTTCATGTTTCAGCAAGATAATGCACGGCCCCATGTTGCAAGGATCTGTACACAATTCTTGGAAGCTGAAAATGTCCCAGTTCTTGCATGGCCAGCATACTCACCGGACATGTCACCCATTGAGCATGTTTGGGATGTGCTTGACCGGCGTATAGGACAGCGTGTACCAGCTCCCACTAATATCCAGCAACTTCGCACAGCCATTGAAGAGGAGTGGACCAACATTCCACAGGCCACAATTGACAATCTGATAAACTCTATGCGAAGAAGATGTGTTGCACTGCATGAGGCAAATGGTGGTCACACCAGATACTGACTGGTTCTGAGTCCCCAGACCTCCAAAGCAAAAAAAAAAAAAAAAATAAAAAAAAAAATGCACATTTCAGGGTGGCCTTTTATTGTGGGCAGTCTAAGGCACACCTGTGCACTAATCATGATGTCAGATCAGCATCTTGATGTGGCACACCTGTGAGGTGGGATGGATTATCTCAGCAAAGCAGAAGTGCTCACTATCACACATTTAGACAGATTTGTGAACAATGTTTGAGAGAAATGGTAATAGTGTGTATCTGGAATGAATTTTAGACCTTTAAGTCCATCTCATGAAAAATGGGAGCAAAAACAAAAGTGTTGCGTTTATATTTTTGTTGAGTGTATTTGCATTATAGAGAGTGAGGGGGCATGTGGCTCAAACAGTAATGTTGTGTTCATCAAATCATTGTTTAAATCAATATGACAGTGTTATATATAAGAGAATACGGCATTTTATATGGGCACCACTCACTAAACACAGTATATAATTATATCCGTAACTTGCGCTGAGTTTTGGAGACAGTTTTGGAATCATATTTAAATTATACTTTGCACTACTCTGTCTAAAGCTTTATTAGACTTTAATCTGAGTGCGTAAATCTAACGCATAAACCTAAACTTGTCCATGGATGCTGGTACTGATCACAGGCTCCTGAAAATGTGCTGTTTAAATACATTTTGTGCTTTTTTCAAATGATCTTAAAACTTTTATGTCTGTCTTTGCCTTGGCTAATGTGTGCATTGTGTCACCATGGTAACTGTTGAACATTCCGCCAATCATGCCGGAGGTGTATAATATATGTGTATATTATACACATAATAGTGATTTTTCTGACAAGTACTTTTTATAATAACAAGACTTCTGATAGATGTGTACTGTTTATATGTTTAAAAGGTATTATTCTGATCGGAGTGCACATTGTAAACAACTCCAGGAACATTCACATTTGAGAAAAGACTGAAATATGAAGTGATAATAATAATACAGGAATCACATACTTTCCAGAACATGTTTGGAGAGTTAGAAAGGATATTTTGTTGTTTGTAGAGAACACTCTACTAATCTAAATCACTGCAGCCTTTGTGATTTGATACTTGCACAATGCTCCTCCATGTCGAGAGGAGCAGCTGAGGTGGGTCGGGCATCTGTTCCGGATGCCTCCTGGACGCCTCCCTCTGGAGGGGAACTCCGGAGGAGCTGGAGGAAGTGTCCGGGGTGAAAGAAGTCTGGGAGTCCCTGCTTAGACTGTTGTCCCCGTGACCCAACCCTGGATAAGTGGACGAAAATAGATGGATGGAATAAACTTGTGATTTCTGTTTGATTGCAATTAATTGTGCCATCTTGTTCTGGTTGGAGGAGTTTGGGCCTTTGCACGTCATGGTTTTGGAAAGTCCTGGCTCTAATATTTTACAATTTAATATTATTGGATATTTTTACACATTTATTCATTTTAGGGATGCACTGATCCAGCTTTTTCAGTTTTGATATTAATATTTTGGCTGCACGGTGGCTGAGTGTGTAGCACTCATGCTTCACAGCAAGAAGGTTCCGGGTTCGATCCCCGGGTCGCCCAGGCCTTTCTGTGTGTGTTCTGTGTGGAGTTTACATGCATGGTCTGGGTTTGATCCCCGGGTCACCTGAGCCTTTCTGTGTGGAGTTTGCATGTTTCTCCCCGTGTCTGGGTGCGTTTCCTCCGGGCACTCCGGTTTCCCCCACCAACCCAAAACATGCACCATAGGTACCTCCAGCTTAGGTCCTGACCAAGACGAATCAAGAAGATCATGGAGATGGTCCCCGGGCGCAGTAATGTGCTGCCCACTGCTCCTGATAACAGGATGGGTTAAATGCAGAACTGGAATTTCCCCACTGTGGGACTAATAAAGGCATAGCTTTCTTTTCTTTCTTATTTTTATACTTCTGCCAATATCCAATATCAGCCAATACCAGTGTAGTCACAGAAAATTGCACTTTCCTTAAAGGTGCACTGCGTAACATTTCTAGTGGGTGGCTTGTCTTCATGGAGATGTTATCGCTTTGTCTATACACAGTTCCACAGTATAGATTAAACCAGGTTACAGTGCTACACTTTACATTACAGGTCAGATCTATGGAGACTTGCCCCTATTCACAGAAGGAATTATTGTATTTTTGAGAAACAGAAACACCCATAATGAAAAAATGATAGATGTACTGTATATGTTTCATGTCATACTATAGGACATTCCAAGAAAGCAATAAAAGCTCCATGGAGACAAATAGGTAGCAGACCCTCCAAAGGAAAAGTTGAGCAGTGCACCTTTAATACACAGGTAAATTATTACACAAGAGATCCAACTGTGTTATGTAACTCTTTTTTTAAAATCCTTCAAATACCTACAGAACAGCTAATAGCTAACATTATTACGTCAAATAAAAAGCCCAACCAGGATTTTGTCTTAACCGATATCATGGAACCTTCAATGCAAAATGCAATATCTATCTTAAAATGACTTAAATTCAGAACTTTTGACATTATCTCAGTCAATTCAACTTGATAAGTAAAATGATCTACCAATGCACTAAGTGTGTTTTTCTTAATTCAAGCAACATTCAATTTAGTTTCTTATTTTGAGGGCAAAGAGTTGTTGTTTTTCTTATCTTAAAGCTGCATTGTGTAACTTTCCCACTGGAGAGTCCGTCAGATGCTTTTCTCCACAGAAATGTTATTGCTTTGTCAGGAAGTTTCACAGTATGGCATTAAAGCTTTCTATCTTCACGGAGAACAAAGGTCAGATCTGTGGAGAGGCGACCCCACTCACAGGTATTTTTGAGCTAAAACCACCTGTTATTGAGTAAATGTAAAGTAGAGCTGTTTAATGTCATACTGTGGAACATTCCAAGCAGAGCAATATCATATCCATAGAAACAAGCAGGTGACAGACCCTCCACTAAAAATGTTACAAAATGCAAGTGTAGCAAGGTGTATGTTCATATTTTCACATACATAGATCATTTACTTGTGAAATTTACTCAAATCATGATAAAGGTTCTTAATTCATGAAATCTTAACTTTTATCTTTTCGATTTTATTTTTTTTTGCAGAGTGATCCAGCAAATTTTTCAGCATCTGTGCCAGTATTCAATACCAGTTTCAATATCGGTGCATCCCAAATTCATATATGTCCCTTTCATATACAGTATAAAACATACGTATTTGGCTCTAATTCAGGTTTACAACTGTGGAATTTACACATGCCCCATTCAATCATTTATTCTGATTTTATTTTGTGCACACATTTTTGTGTGTTATTAAGCAAAAAAATCTATATTTTAAAGAACACCTATAATAGGTGTCCTTTAAAATATAGATTATAATAGGTGACCTATTATACAAAATCGACTTTTCATTACTTTTAATCATGTTATAACAAACCTCTGGAAATTGTCTTTGGAGTGATTCGTGCATATTTGAGTAAACTTTAATGACTTATTTTCAAAACGCCATATTGCCGATCATGCCACCGACATTCGCCCACTGCTCTGTAATAACTTCTATAATTTTATTTTCTCTATCAATGATACGCGTAGCACTTGTCAGCATAGCATAATCATTTTGGTACAAAAAACTCGCAAGCTTGACCTGCAGATCTCCATTGAGTTGCCAGTGTTATGGATCAGCTGGTGACGATATGTCAAGGACCAAGGACCCAGCTTTAATAAAACTAATATTTCATTTTAAACGTGGTATCCGTGTTTCTTTTGAGTGCATTGCACATTATGAAATCATCCCCGAAGCACATATGAGGAAACGTGGAGATGTCATCTCGTTTGAGTGTGAATGTAGCGATAAATTCACATCTCCACTTGAGACAGGGCGGAAGGGAAGCCACAGAAGAACGTTTACATTTTATTTAGACAGGTCCCCAGAGGCTCTGGGACAGGTGTCTGTGCAGATGCCCGTACGTCTGTCTGCAGAGGGCGGCTTTCTGTGAAGTGTGCGGTATGAGCCACTTACACACTAGCACCTAGTCCGTAACACTGACTCTGTTTGTGATGATGTTTACAGCGACGTCAGCTCCTATCGGGCTCTGCATCTGTCATCTGTCATCTGTGGATAATTTCTTTAATTAAATCGTTTTAGATGACTATTGTGATTAAGCTGTGTAAATAATAACATAATGATCCTCAGGTGTTGTACATGTTCTATATAGCAGGCTCAAGCACAATATGTGATCATTTTTCATGGATATCACCTGTATCTGTATAGTGCTGTGAAACCTGTGCGCTATAAATAAAATCTGAGAAAATTACTTTATTGATCAATGATATCATAAACTGTGAAAATCAATGATTTCTAATCAAAATTTGAATAGAGTCGTGCATCAAATCTGAAATCTGACAAGTCCAAGGTTATTATTTTTAAAGGTGCACGGTGCAACATTTCTGGTGGGGGGTCTGCCACCAGCTTGTCTCCATGGACTCTCCATAGATCTGAATTGTAATATAGCGTAGCGATGTAACCTGCTTGTCTCCGTCGTGATAGATAGGTTTAATCTATACTGTAGAACATTCTAGACAAAGCAATAACATCTCCATGGAAACAAGCAGGTGATGGACTCTCCACTAGAAATGTTACGCAGTGCACCTTTACGCTCTGAATAATTTTGGCAAAACTGAAACTAAGTTAAAATGAGTTTTCAGTGGGTAGTGCATAACTGAAGAGTTTTCCCCAGGGGAATATGTGGAGTTAATGTGATTAACTGAAATTATTAACTCAACCACCTTCTCCCCCTCACCAGCGAATCACAGTTCACCGTAACCACACCTCTAATTTCCTGGAGCTATAGCTACCGAGCCATCACCACCTATTCACCGAGACATCCACTATCATTCAATAATAAACATCTTCACTGCATCATGTTGATGGCGTGGTCCTAGCTAGTGAATAATGATTTAAAATGTGAATTATGAAGGCTCGTCATGGGAACTTGTATCAGCTCTGGTCACAAATAGCTGCGTACAGTTTTATCATATTTCATGTTTTGAGCTAAATATCCAAATGGAGATAAGTGCTGCAATGTAATATGAAGGGCAGCTGATGGTAAATGTTTGGTAACAAGAGCTCAAATTGCATTAGGAAATACACAGTTTATAAAGGTGTAACAGTTAAAGGTGCATTGTGTAACATTTCTGGTTTTGGGTCTGTCAAACGCTTTTCTCTATGTATATGTTATTGCTTTGTCTGGAATGGTAAAGTAAATTAGTAAATCAGAAGTAAATTTGAAATAGGCCAGCTGCTTTCATACACACAACACCATCCAATCATTACATAAATAAATCACCATAAAAACTGTTTCTTATCAAGTTCAAAAGGGGAAATATATGAAATATGTTATGATCTTTTCTTTCTCTCACATTTTACTCTCCTCTTTCCTTTCCCTCCTCCTTCCTTTCTCTCACTTTTCTCTCTCTCTTTCTCCTCTTTTTTCTCTGCCTTTTTCTCTCTCTCTTTTCTCTTTCTCCTCTTTTTTCTCTTCTTTTCTCTCTTCTCTTTTCTTTCTCATGTTTTTTTCCTCCCCTTTTCTTTCCCTCCTTCCTTTCTCTCACTTTTCTCTCTCTCTTTCTCCTCTTTTTTCTCTGCCTTTTTCTCTCTCTCTTTTCTCTTTCTCCTCTTTTTTCTCTCTTTTCTTTTCTTTCCCTCTTCTTTCCTTTCTCTTACTCTTTTCTCTCTCTTTTCTCTTTCTCTTCTTTTCTCTCTTCTCTTCTCTTTCTCGTGTTTTTTCCTCTCCTCTTTTCTTTCCCTCCTTGTTCCTTTCTCTCTTTTCTCTCTCTCTTCCTCTTCTCTCCTCTTCTCCTCCTCCTCTCTTTGCTGTGATGTGTGGAGCAGGTGTAGTTATTGCTGAAAGACACTTTCCGCTCTCTTATTTCTGCAGCACAGCAGACACAGAGCGGCCTGTGGGAGCTGGTTAATGAGGAGGAGGTGACGTTTTAGATCACATTTTTCACACTGGGTCTCCTCGATACTCTTCTAGGTTTTATGTTTGGAATAAAATTAAACTCATGTATGTAGGAACAGGGAAAGTTGTCAGGTACCTAAATGTGAATCTTAAAGGAGAATTAACGTTTTTTACAATCTGAGCCTTATTTCGGCAATAAAACAAGTTGTTTTACTCACCCATAGCACTTTGGTGTCATATGGAGCACTTCCAGAGATGTTTTAGATTAGCGATAGCCGTAGCGCGAGTTCTCGGGGCATACAATACATGCCCCGAGCGGTCTCCAAATAACACAAACTTTAGCACTTTTCAAATCATAGAAGCTCGATGTCTTAGTCTACACTTTCGTTTGAGTCAAAAGTGGCCTGTTATCCATAATTTACAGCTTTGCGTTTCATGTTTGTGTCCCGGGAGCTGAGAGTGAAATAAACTGTGACTCCGCACATGTGCACTGGCCTCCTCATCTACTCGAAACTATGGATAAATCTCAGATTACAGGCCACTTTTGACTCAAACGAAAGCGTAGACTAAGACATTGAGCTTCTATGATTTGGAAAAGTGCTAAAGTTTGTGTTATTTGGAGACTGCAAACATGTTCCCCGAGAACTCACATTACGGAGAAAATCTAAAACATCAAATCTAAAACATCTCTGGAAGTGCTCCATATGACACCAAAGTGCTATGGGTGAGTAAAACAACTTGTTTTATTACTGAAATAAGGCTCAGATTGTAAAAAAAACATTAATTCTCCTTTAAGTGTGCTTCATATCGTTACAGAATAACCATTGATAACAGGACTAACCCAGGGCTCAACCAGAACTAATCCAGGACTAAAGTAGCACTAAAACAGGATCCAACCAAAGCTAACTATCAAGGGTAAAACAAGGACTAAACCAGGACTAATCAAAGACTAAAAAATCACTAAACCTGGACTACCCCAGGGCTAAACAAGAACTAAATCCAGACAGATGACATCTGTATGGAACAAGGACGAAACAAAGACTAAACCAGGACTAAACCAGACATAGACCAGGACAAAACCAGGACTAACTGAAGACTAAAACTGGTCAAAACCTAGACTGAATTAGGGCTAACAAGACAGCCTAAACCAGGACTAAACCAAGACTAAACCAGGTCTAAACCACCAGTAACATAAAAAGACTATACCATGGCTAAAAAGAACTAACTCAAGACTAAACCTAGGATTAAGTCTGGACTTAAAGATTAAATCAGAAATATACCAGGACTAGGCTTACACTAGGATAGTCCAGGCCTAAACCAGGGTTAATCTTGGACAAATTTATCTCTGTTCTCTGGACATTGTTCGAGTGGCTCCACATATTTATCTGTAGCTGATGCCTCATCCCGTCTACAGGAGGTGAAGAAACGGCCATCCACATCAGAGCCGTAACCGTAGCAACAGGGAGGACTAAATCAAGCGCTAACAAGGGTCCTGTCTCCTCCACTGAGCTTCAGATAAGAGCCTTTAAAAATAACTGCTTTTTGACGCTATTAAAGTGTATGTGGGATTCTCCCTGTTATATTGGATGTCAACACTTGGTTTGAGCTTGTTTCTATTGAGGTTTTTTTTTTTTTTTGCCAAGGAAAACATGCCTTTTTCTGCGAATGGGCTCACCCCTTTGCAGAGCTGACCTGTAACTTTGTCTGGTAGGGTGTTAATTGATTTGCTATCTGAGTGTGCTCTCAATTATTGTGGATTCCTCTCCGGTGTGTTAGTCACGTGACCATATCTATTTAAGCTGCACCTGCACAAATAAATGTGTGTGTGTTCTCACTGCAACCTGTGTCCACGCGTATATTCTCTCGCTCCTTTAGCCGTATCAAGTTAAGCTCTGTTTAACAGGTTATGGGCCCAGAAGCGCTGATTTTTGTGTAGATACGGCATGAGTAGCCAGACAGTGCTTTTGCGCATTTGAATTAGTGTCTCAAGTTTTGGAGTGCCAGCGCCATGAGCGAAAGGACAAGTTCACGTTGGTCTCGTCTTGTGTTTGATGGAGACGAAAAGAACTATGAACTGTGGGAGACAAAGTTTTTGGGCCATCTGCGGTTGCAGAAATGAAAGGACACTATATTGAACGAGCCCGTTACGGGAACGGATGTAGACGCACTGGCTGAGGATGCAGCACGGAATGCTGAGGCATATGCTGAACTGATCCAATTCCTCGATGATAAAAGTTTGTCCCTGGTCATGCGAGAGGCTGCAGATGACGGGCGTGGAGCTCTCAAGATTTTGCGGGACTATTATGCGGGCAAGGGTAAACCCCGTATTGTGTGTCTCTACACAGAACTGACTTCCCTGCAAAAGTTGAGTGGTGAGAGTGTGACTGATTATGTCATACGTGCCGAGACGTCGATCACAGCGCTGAGGAATGCTGGAGAGGTTAGTTGCTATTAGACTATTAGTTGCAATGGCTTTGAAGGGGCTGCCAGAATCATTCAAGCCTTTTTCCATTTTTGTCACTCAAATGGATGAGACTCTCTCTTTTGCAGACTTTAAGACAAAATTACGGAGTTATGAGAACACTGAAAGTATGCGCACAGCTGTGGCTGAAGACAACGTCATGGGGGCTCGGGCGCACCCACGGAAGGCTACTTCCCCGACAGGCATGAGGGTGCGGAGCACTGAGAGCGGGGACATTGAGTGTTTCCGTTGTGGCCAGAGAGGACACAAAGCAAGACAATGTCAGCGTGGTCAACGGTGGTACAGCCAGGGCAAAGGTACCACACGGCGAGGAGGACGGAAACAGCGGCAGGATAATGCACGCGGGGTGTATGAGGAGACAGACAACACTTTTGCCTTGAAGTTGGTGATAAGTGATCGCCAGTCAGGGAGTGGTGTCACCAGAAAGGGGCTGATGATGGACACCGGTGCGACATCACACATCATCACGCTCTTGACAAAGTTCAAGAGCTTTGATGACCGATTCCAGGCCGAAGCGCACTGTGTGGAGCTGGCCGATGGCACAAGGTGCACGGGGGTCGCGGAGCG
This sequence comes from Paratrypauchen microcephalus, assembly GCA_036785185.1. NCBI lineage: Eukaryota > Metazoa > Chordata > Actinopteri > Gobiiformes > Gobiidae > Paratrypauchen > Paratrypauchen microcephalus. Next base: position 9,908,859 of record JAVJIX010000017.1, read on the forward strand.
CAGAGGAGAAGCGGAGGTGTGGCTGGTTGACAGCTGGGGGCGGTACCTCAAAGTCACACTGAAACAGGCACTGTACATCCCCTCCTATCCCCAAGACATCTTCTCCGTGAGAGCTGCAACTTCCAGTGGGGCGACAGTGATCTTCAAGGAGGGTGAAGACGTTCTGCGGTGCAAAGACGGTACACGTTTTCTCCTTTATGAACATAACAGACTGTTTTATTTGCCTATTATGACTGTGAACAATGACTGATGAGTGTATGAGTTGCCATGATATTCAGACGTGGCATGAGATTTTGGGACACTGTAATTTTAACGATGTTAAGAGATTAGAGAGTGTTGTGGATGGTATGTCAATTAAGGGTAAAGTACCCAAGTCTTTGCAATGTGAAGTGTGTGTCCAAGGTAAATTTACTCAGAGCAGGAACAGGAAGCCTGATGTGAGGGCCAAGTCAGCTTTAGAGTTGGTACGCCCTGACTTGGCAGGTCCAATTGACCCAAAGTCCAGAGAAGGGTATAGTTATGCACTTTCCTTTTCAGATGACTACTCCAGTGCAGTGTTTGTGTACTTTCTGAAGCACAAAAGTGACACAGTGGACGCCACAGAGAGGTTCCTAGCTGACATAGCTCCATATGGGAAAGTTGCATGTATCAGATCTGATAATGGTACTGAATTTACTGGACAGGGTTATCAAGCACTACTTCGCAGGAACAGAATCAGACATGAGACATCAGCACCATACTCGCCACACCAGAATGGCACTGCTGAGCGCAATTGGAGAACTCTTTTTGACATGGCTAGATGTATGCTCTTAGAAAGCCGTTTACCCAAGGAGCTATGGCCATATGCAGTTCAGACAGCAGCAGTGGTGAGGAATAGATGTTTCAACAATTGCACCAGACGGACACCTTATTTTATGCTGACAGGAAAGAGACCCAATGTGTCCAGGATGCAGACGTTTGGTACTGTGTGTTATGCCTATAGACAGGACAGGAAGAAGCTAGACTCAAGATCTGACAAAGGCATCTTCGTTGGGTATGATAAGAACAGCCCAGCCTATATGGTCTACTATCCTGACTGTAGAAAAGTGATGAAACACAGACTGGTGAGGTTTATGTCGAATATTGAGGGACGGGAGACTTATGTGTCTGATGATGATGACGATGTTGGTGTACAGCATAGTACAACCAGACCTGACCCTGACAAACCCACGCAATGTAACATTCCTGAGACTAGGCTAGACCCAAGCCAGATAAGCCTACAGCCAGTAGAGGTTAAGCCTGAATCACTTTCTCCAGATACCCCAAGTAGAGAGAGGAGATACCCTGGTAGAGAGAGAAGGAGGCCAGATTTCTATGGGGTGGAGAGTGATCAGGCGCAGTTTAGCATTGATTATTGCTATAAGATGGTGTCTAATGTACCTCAGACTTTCAGAGAAGCAGTGACTTCATCCAACTCAAGAGAGTGGGTAGATGCAATGGATGAGGAAATGCAGTCACTGAGGGAAAACAATACATTTACCCTGACCACTCTACCTGAGGGCAAGAAAGCAGTGGGGGGTAGATGGGTGTATGCTATTAAAACCAATGCTGATGGATCTGACAAGTATAAAGCCCGCTATGTTGCTAAAGGGTATAGTCAGGAGATGGGTGTAGATTATGGAGAAACTTTTTCTCCTACTGCCAACCTTACCAGTGTGAGAGTGTTGATGCAGAAAGCTGCTCAGGAGGGTTTGATACTCCATCAGATGGACGTTAAAACTGCCTACCGATTGATTATGAAATTTACATGGAACAGCCAGAGGGGTATGATGTAAAATCTCAGACTAATGAGAAAATGGTGTGTAAATTGGAGAAGTCATTGTATGGGCTAAAACAATCAGGTTGAAACTGGAACAAAATGTTACATAACTATCTGTGTGAAAACATTTTTGTACAAAACCCAGCTGATCACTGTGTTTACAAGAGAGAAACAAAACATGAGAAAGTGATAATATTGATATGGGTTGATGACTTGGTTATTGCTTCCAGTGATGAGAGAACTCTAAAAACTGTCAAAGAGATGCTTACTAGGAAATTCCAGATGCAAGATTTGGGCAGACTGAAGAATTTTCTAGGTATCACTTTTGACCAGCGGGAGTTATATTGGTAAATTGCTGGAAAGGTTTAACATGCAAGACTGTAAACCCAGGTCGACACCTTGTGAACAAAAGTTGAATTACACCGACTGTGATGGAAAGATGAGTGACCCCAGGAAATGCAGAGAGGCAGTGGGTAGCCTAATCTATCTACCTCATGCACTAGACCTGATTTGAGTTATGTTGTTAGCAAACTGTCCCAGTATTTCAGTGAGCCAACAGAAAAGCCGTGGACAACTGTAAAACATGTACTAAAATATCTGAAAGGTACAAATGACAAGATTCTGTTACAGGAAATGTGATGAAGGGTTAAAGTTGGTGGCGTACAGTGATGCAGATTGGGCAGGCAATGCAGATGACCGACGTAGTACATCTGGTTATTGTGTTAGCCTATGTAAGAATGGTCCTCTGATTTCCTGGAAGACCAAAAAGCAGCCAACTGTAGCATTGTCAACATGTGAAGCGGAGTACATGGCATTGGCTGCCACTACACAAGAGTGTTTGTATTTGACTCAACTGCTTGAACATCTTGATAATTATCAGTATGGTGTACCTATAATCTTTGAAGACAATCAAGGTACAATTGCATTAGCAAATAATCCTGTTAGCAGACAGAGATGTAAGCATATTGATATCAAATATCATTTTGTGAGATCAACTGTAAATAATGGTATTTGTATTTTTGTAAGTATTTTTTGAAGTATTGCCCAACAGATCAGATGGTTGCTGACCTTATGACTAAACCAGCTACGAAAGTGAAGCTACTTACCTTTTCCACATTCTTGTTTGGGTTATAGCCAAGCCAAGATGCAATATGACGGTTTTGTTTTGTTTTGTTTGTGACTGAATGTTGATTGGCAATGATATGTGAGCAAGTGGGGGTGTTAATTGATTTGCTATCTGAGTGTGCTCTCAATTATTGTGGATTCCTCTCCGGTGTGTTAGTCACGTGACCATATCTATTTAAGCTGCACCTGCACAAATAAATGTGTGTGTGTTCTCACTGCAACCTGTGTCCACGCGTATATTCTCTCGCTCCTTTAGCCGTATCAAGTTAAGCTCTGTTTAACATAGGGTCACCTGCTTGTCTCTGTGGAGATGGATATGTTTAATGTCATAATTTAGTCCTGGTTTTGCATTCATTTAGTCCTGGTTTATAGTCCTGGCTTAGACTTAGTTTAGACCTGGTTAATAATGACTAATGTATTTATTTCTGGTTTAGACCTGCATTTAGTCATATTATACACCCGGCTTTGCCCTGGTCTTGTCCTGGTTTTGGACCTGGTGTAGTCCTATTTCAGCTCTGGTTTAGTTCATGTTAAGAACTGGTTTAGTCCTTGCTTTAGTCCTGTTTCAGCCCTGGTTTAGTCCTTGTTAAGACCTGGTTTAGTCCTGTTTCAGCCCTGGTTTAGTCCTGTTTCAGCCCTGGTTTAGTTCATGTTAAGACCTGGTTTAGTCCTTGGTTTAATCCTGTTTCAGCCCTGGTTTAGTCCTTGTTAAGACCTGGTTTAGTCCTTGGTTTAATCCTGTTTCAGCCCTGGTTTAGTCCTTGTTAAGACCTGGTTTAGTCCTTGGTTTAATCCTGTTTCAGCCCTGGTTTAGTCCTTGTTAAGACCTGGTTTAGTCCTTGGTTTAGTCCTGTTTCAGCCCTGGTTTAGTCCTTGTTAAGACCTGGCATAGTCCTAGTTTAGTCCTATGTTAGCCTTGGTTTAGTCCCTGTTAACCCTAACCTGGTTTAGACCTGGGTTAGTCCTGTGTTAGTCTTAGTTTAGTAAGACCTTGCTTAGTTCTTAGTCTTAAGATGTGGTATAGTCCTGGGTTAGTCCTTGTTAGTTTCATCCTTGTTTAGACCTGATTTAGACCTTGTTAAGACCTGGTTTAGTCCTTGTATAGTCCTGTGTTTCATGTGTAGAGCTGATGGATGAGGTTGAGCAGAGGTCTGCAGCAGAGGTCTATGAGAGAGGACAGTTTTATAGATTGGACCAAAGAGACCAGTGACACTCAATGCATTTAAATAGGACCATTTTACATTTTACACAACAGTCTATTTTACTATTCAGGGAGCACAGATGTTAAATGAGTTTAAAGCAAATCTACAATACTTTAAATTACTCTCACTCTACTTCACTAATATTATAACAAGAGCAAAATGTGAAAAAGTTAATGTTTTAAGTGGCTAAAAACAAAGCCAACACATTACAGTTAAAGGCGCATTGTGCAATTTTTTTTCCACCAGAAAAGTTGCACAATGCACCTTTAAAGCAGACCTATTATGCAAAATGGACTTTCACCGTAACTCTGTACTTCTACTTCTACTTTTTTGTGATGCTCAGCTGTCCATTAGAGGTGCTGACTCTTTTGTGTTGATATTTGCGGCGATGTCAGTTCCCATTGGGCACCGCAGGTTCTTTTATGAAGTGACGTTCTGAATCAGCCATGAAAAGATTCTGTTTGACTTTTATGAGAAAATATGGATATTTTCTCATAAAAGTCAAACAGAATCTGTATAGAGTCAATGTGACGGGTGAACTGAGGCAAACTGAAAAGCATTTTAAAGATTTTTTTTACTTCTGCCCTTGGGAACCCACAAACATTCTGCCTATGTTTTCTTTGGTGCTCTACATTTTTCATGCCTTAAAATATCACTGTGTCTAATCTTATTTTATTCAGCTTAAGTCAAGGTTGTGGTTCTGGTGGGGGACTACAAGGAGCTTTGGTTTTCAGTTCAAGGAGAAGTTTTCATTTTGTATTTTCGTCAAGGTTTTAGATGTGTCTGTATCTATTGTTATTCTATTGAAGACTGCCATTATAAACTAAGGCTGGGCAATACAGCAAATATGTATAATTTATTATTGTTCCTCAGGGACTGCAGATGGAAACTAGCTGTTTAGCTATAATCTGGTACAGTACATCTCTGTTTTATGAGCATAATGTCTCTGTACATTGTCCCTTCAAATAAAGACTAACTAAGATTTCCTTATAGGCAATTGTTTTTTTTCTCAATTTCTTTGTAAGTTTTTATTGTACTTGTTATTCCTTCATTAAACAAACGGTAACAAAATATTGAGTGAAGAACCTTTATTTAAAGTCCTACAGTGTCCTTAAGACCCGGTTTAGTCCTTGTTAAGACCTGGTTTAGGCTTTAAGACCTGATTTAGTCCTTGTTAAGACCTGCTTTAGTCCTTGTTAAGACCTGATTTAGGCTTTGTTAAGACCTGATTTAGTCCTTGTTAAGACCTGATTTAGTCCTTGTTAAGACCTGATTTAGTCCTGCTTTAATCTTTGATAAGACCTGGTTTAGTCTTTGATAAGACCTGGTTTAGTATTTGTTAAGACCTGGTTTAATCTGTGTTAATATCTAGTTTAGTCCTGGTTTAGTCCTGGTTAAGACTGGGTTTAGTCCTGGGTTTATCCAGTTTTAGCTTCTGTTTAGTCCTTGTTGAGACCCATCTGTAAAACTACAGTGGTACCTCACCTTACGAAATTAATTCATTCCAGAAGTGGTTTCGTAACGTGAAAAATTCATAAGTTGAGTAGCTATTTCAATGGAAAAAGCCTGATTCGTTCCAAGGCCCTGATCCAAGATTTTTTTTTTTTTTTTTTATAGTGTAACTTTTTTTATAGTGTAACATTGTGTTCTGCGTCCTGATTGGTTTCTCAGACTGGATTTAAACTTTTCTCACATTTGTCTCTCGTTTAAACACTCAAACTTTCATAGATTTTCAACAAAATTATTAATAGTGAAGTGTGGGGGGAAGGGGGAGCGGGGAGAAAACTGCGCGCGGACACGTGTGATAGCGCAGCATGACCCGGTGCGGGGCTGCCAGCAGGTCTAGACCAGGACTAAACCAGGACTAAACCAGGACTAGACCAGGACTAGACCAGGACTAGACCAGGTGGATTAAAGCGCCGCGCGCGGGTCTATTTCCTGGTTTCGTTTCGAGTCACAGCTGAGGGGAGCAGCGAGGAGGACTGCACGCAGTCTGAGCGCATGAACGAGACCCGTGCTGGTCTAGACCAGGCCTAGAGCAGGTCTAGACCACCGCGGCTCTTGCATGCGTTCGTGGGTCTCGTTCATGCGCTCAGACTGCGTGCCGTCCCGAGGGGAGTCCTCGCTGCTCGCCTCAGCTGTGACTCGAAACGAAACCAGGAAATAGACCCGCGCGCGGCGCTTTAATCCACCTGGTCTAGTCCTGGTCTAGTCCTGGTTTAGTCCAGATTTAGTCCTGGTTTAGTCCAGGTTTAGTCCAGGTCTAGACCTGCTGGCAGCCCCGCGCCGGGTCATGCTGCGCTATCACACGTGTCAGAGCGCAGTTTTCTCCCCCCTCCCCCTTCCCCCCACACTTCACTATTAATAATTTTGTTGAAAATCTATGAAAGTTTGAGTGTTTAAACGAGAGACAAATGTGAGAAAAGTTTAAATCCAGTCTGAGAAAAGTGTATAATGTGTGTGGCTGAGCGCGCATTATTTGAATTTTTGAGATTTCGCGTTTCGTAACTTGAATTTTCTTTCGTATCTAGAGACCAAAATTTACCGTGAAATTGTTTCGTAACTTGAAATTTTTGTTTGTTGGGTCATTCGTAAGGTGAGGTTCCACTGTAATGACTGCATGTCCACCTGATGGATGAGGCTGAGAACCTCTATCTCTATGGAGAATGTTCCAAAGTATGGTTTTAACTTTCTTTTTCCATGGAACGTAATGTTGATGTGCCACCAGAAAGTTACACAGTGCTGCTTTAATCTGGGGGTGCAACAGCAATAGCCCTGTCAGCAAACTCATAGAGAAAATAAAGGAAAAAAATACATACATACCTACAGTCCGGTTTTATTGTCTTGAATTATTTACTAGATCCTATATTGCTCACCTTTCGGCCAATCACAGCTCAAAGAAAAATGACACCAGCAAACCCTATGGCAGAAGACTATATCCGTTCCTATGTTATATTTATGTTCAATTAGTGGGAAAAATACAGGTCTTGTGTTTAGATTTGAGTCCTTTTAGTCCTGTCTGCTCTGTGCTGAGGGGAAGCCTGGTTGTTTTGACAGGGTTAGAGCTGTATTTTTCACTGATGCTCTGAAGTGGGGTGGGTCTTTGAAAATAATGGTCCATAAATCGTCTGAACTGTGCAAATCCTGAGATTGTGCAGATATGAGCCGGGTTATGGTCAGGAGAACCTAGCTGGAGGATTAAAGGGGGTTTATTAAGGATTTTTTAAACATATGTTAGATTTAAAAGTGCTGTACCTAATTTTTACTCTTAAAGGAGAATTAATGTTTTTTTTACAATCTGAGCCTTATTTCGGTAATAAAACAAGTTGTTTTACTCACCCATAGCACTTTGGTGTCATATGGAGCACTTCCAGAGATGTTTTAGATTTGCAATAGCCGTAGCGCGAGTTCTCGGGGCATATAATATATGCCCCGTGTAGTCTCCAAATAACACAAACTTTAGAACTTTTCAAATCATAGAAGCTCGATGTCTTAGTCTACACTTTCGTTTGAGTCAAAAGTGGCATCTAATCCGAGATTTATCCATAGTTTCGAGTAGATGAGGACACCAGTGCACATGTGCGGAGTCACAGCTTATTTCACTCTCAGCTCCCGGGACCCAAACATGAAACGCAAAGCTGTAAAATATGGATAAATCTCGGATTACAGGCCACTTTTGACTCAAACGAAAGTGTAGACTAAGACTTTGAGCTTCTATGATTTGAAAAGTGCTAAAGTTTGTGTTATTTGGAGACCACAGGGGGCATATATTATATGCCCTGAGAACTCGCACTACAGCTGTCGCTAATCTAAAACATCTCTGGAAGTGCTCCATATGACACCAAAGTGCTATGGGTGAGTAAAACAACTTGTTTTATTACCGAAAGAAGGCTCAGATTGTAAAAAAAACGTTAATTCTCCTTTAAAATCATTGAAAAACAGAACAATTTCCCCCACAGTGTGTTTATAAGGGCTTTTCAAAACTCTCAAAGGCTAGAGTTTTATTGTCACAGTAATGCGAACAACAACTAGTATGCTAAGGTGCACTTGTTGATTATTGGACACATAGCTGACTTATTTTGACCTCAGGAGCTGCTTATACAATATATGATACATTTATTGGAAGTTTGGGTACTATTCGTCTGTTTTCGGTTCTTCTGTATTCTACTGTTATTTTAAATTGTATTGAAAGTGCGCCTTGTTCCCTGTTCACAGACTGTCACTCTTCGCTCCTAAAAAAGCATTTCAAAAACAAAGTTATTTTTCAAACTTCCTCTGTTTATAAATCGTCAGTTTGAATCACGTCTGACCAGTGTCTGGACAAACCGTCGTTGCCTAACTTTGAAAGAACGCACAAAATATGCAGCGGAGTAAGTGAACTTCACGTGTTTGTGTGGAGGATCCTCAGAGATTTAAATTAGAGGACAAAAGAGAGCGGGAGGAGAGAGAATAGAAGGAGAGTGGGAGAAAGAGCAAGGAGAAAAGAGACAGATGAGAGAGAAAGAGGAGGAAGAGAGCTAGAGAGAGAGGAGAAAGAAAAGGAGGAAAGAGAAGAAGAGATAGATGAGAGAGAAATGGGAAGAGATGGAGAGGAAGAAGAGAGAAAATAAACATAAAGAGCAAGAGAGAGGGGAGGAGGAGGAGGAAGTGAGAGAAAGAGAAGGAACGAGAGAAAGAAATAGGAGGACAGAGAAAGCCAGAGGAAGAGGAGAGGGGGATTGCGAGAGAGAAAGAGTTGAAGAGGGAGAGGGGCGAAATATGAGGAGGAGAGAGAAAGAAGAGAGAGAAAGAGTAAAAGAAGGATAGAGAGATAAGAAATAGAAGAAATGGGAGGGACTGAGAAAGAGGAAAAGAGAGAGAGAAACCAAAGGGCAGAAAGAAGAGGCAGAGGATGAGGAGAGAAAGAAAGAGGAGAAAGAGGAGAGGTTTGTGGTGGTAAATGGTTTTGGACTGTGTAATTACTGAACCACTTTGTGCCCACGATGCCAATGTTCAAACACGAGAGAGGGTCACTCTCAGAGAGGAGAGATTTAAAGGTGCATTGTGTAACTTTTCTGGTAAGAGGTCCGTCACCTGCTTGTTTCTATGGATATGTCATTACTCTGCCTGAAATGTTCCACAATATGACATTAAATACACTGCCTGACAAAAGTATTAGGACGATTGTGTATTTCTGAACTTTCATAATGATAACAAGATGTATTGGTAATGACAACAAATGAATTTATTGATATATTAAAGCAAATTTCATCATGTGTAAAGGCATATTGTTGCAAAAATGTAACAATATCAAGTTAAATAGCTTTTTCATCAAAATAACCACCTTTGGCCTTAAAGATCTCATGACATGGTACTTCTTGATGCTTTTATATGGCTCCTTAATGGTTCCCTAATACTGTAAATGAATCCTTCTTCAAAATCAACACTCAGTGCATGAGAAACAGAGATAAGATGAGAAAGAGTCATAAATATCTCTCTCAAACTCTTTATTCTGGGCGTTGTTGCTTGAATGCAAATGAGGAGAAAAGAGATGGCCAATAGGAGAGGGTGGGGGCGTGGCCAAACTCTCCGCTCAGAGCTCAGAGCCCACAGCTGATCCATTTCCTTGTTTTTGCACAGGGGGAGAGATTTGAAGCGTTCCATTGAAAAATAAACACATTTCCACATAAAATAAAATTAAACCACTGCTGTTCAAAGGTCCAGAGGCTCAGATAAAGGACTTCCGAGCCTAGAAACACTCGGATGTGCCTCCAGGCAAATAAAAAAACGCATATCGCATTGCCTAGCGCATTCGCAGTCCAAACTCTCTGGGCGTGATTTACAGAGACGCTGAGTACAGACAGACGGGGGTGGAACTGCATTTGCATTTCTTTTTTCGATCTGACGTCAATAAGGTGCCTTGTTCAAAATCGCCCGTTTGAGCTCCGATTTTTGTAATGCAAAAAAGGATCGCAAATGCTCAGTTTAGACATTTCGCAACTTTTAACCATGGGGGGGGGGGGCTAAACAGGGTAGGGGAGCTCACATTAACGTTCAAAAACCTCAGAAAGTGAAAATTTCATGCCATGGGACCTTTAATCACAGCTTTACAAATTCGAGGCATTCTGTCCAACAATTTTTCAAGATTTCCATCCTCTATAGTTTTCCACTCATCCTGAAGACATTTCCACAGGTGTTTAACGTTAGTCGGATTCCTGGAGCGCACTTTAATATCCAAATAATCCCACACTTTTTCGATGGGTGACAGGTCAGGAGACTGGGGCGGTCATGTCATAACCTGCAGTCGATGACGCTGTTCACACGTCTCCAAATGACCCTTATACAGTTTGGACGAGTGCTTTGGGACATTATCTTGTTGGAACCAGAAGTTTCGTCCAGAGTTCAGAAATACACAATCGTCCTAACAGATGTTCTGAGTGTTCGACCAAATAAACTTTTGTCTAGTTGACAAATTGAATTTCTCCTTTTGCCATGTGCTTAATTAGATTAATTAATTACAAATCCTGTAATTAATTTAAAAAAAATTTTAATTGTCTGACACCACTATATTAATTTGTACCAACAATAGACCTGCTCAGTTTCTATTTTGGGTGTAGTGTTTTGCTCAAGTACACAATGGCAGAACTAAACTGTCAGTCATCTGCATTGATCAACCAAAAAACCCTATTGTTACAGTCTTATGTTTAGAATATAAAGTGAAGTCGTGAAGGCAGAGTTTCAGAACGCAAATATCAAAGTGTCTAACAGAGACAGAGAGGAGAGAAAGAGGGAGAAGAAGGAGAGAGGGAGGAGAGAAAGAGAAAGAAGGGAGAGAGAGGGGAAGAGACAGAGCAACTGAGAGAGAGGAGAGAAGGAGAAAGTAAAGGGATGAGAGAAAAAGAAGAGGAGAGAGGGGGGGAAGAGGGAAGAGAGAAAGAGAGGGAGGAATGAAGAGAGGAGAGAGAGAAAGAGCAAGAGAGATTGAGAGGAGAGAGAAGAAAGAGAAGAGTTGAGAGATGGCGGGAGGAGAAAAAGCTAGAGGGAGAGACAGAAGACAGAAAGAGTTAGAGAGAGAGAGAGACAGAGGAGAGAAAGCAGAAAGGTAGACAGAAAGAGAGAAAAGGAAGAGGAAAAGCATTTACAGTCTCACCTCGTGTCATTCGCCCACTGCACACTTCACTTTACAATGCGGCTGGCAGTGCTGCTGATTTTACCCACAATGCACTGCACTATAGGACTACAAATGAAAGAAAGCTATGCCTTTATTAATCCCACAGTGGGGAAATTCCAGTTCTGCATTTAAACCATCCTGTTATCAGGAGCAGTGAGCAGCACATTACTGCACCTGGGGACCATCTCCATGATCTTCTTGCTTCGGCTTGGTCAGGACCTAAACTGGAGGATTTTACCTATGGTGCATGTTTTGGGTTGGTGGGGGAAACCGGAGTGCCCGGAGGAAACCAACCCAGACACGGAGAGAACATGCAAACTCCACACAGAAAGGCCCAGGCAACCCGGGGATCAAACCCAGACCATGCATGCAAACTCCACACAGAACACACACAGAAAGGCCTGGGCGACCCGGGGATCAAACACGGAACCTTCTTGCTGTGAAGCATGAGCGCTAGCCACTCAGCCACCGGTGCCGCCAAGGGAGAAAGTTGTACATTACATTAAAGTCATTAAAGTCTAACTCGTTTAAGTCATGTGGTTTATGTTTATATGGCAAAAGGAGATTCAGTTTGTCAACTGGACAAAAGTTTATTTGGTCAAATAAATTTCGCAGTTCATCCAAGCTGCTTCTTCACTTCTGGTCAGACGCTGATGGAAACTGCCTATATCTACAGCTAACTACAATGAAATTGAGACTGCCACACCTTTGTTTACAGTTTCTGTAGATGGGCCTGTTAAATATGCAGTGGGAGTGGAGTGTGGGGTTTTGTTAGCAGAACCATTCAGGGCCATAATGGGTGTTTTCACACCTCTGGACCTGACCTGCTGCTCTATTGTTGTTTCTCGTCTGTGTTGGTACATCCTCTTGTGAAGTGGCTGTTTTGTTTCTCCAGTGTAGCGCTCACTGCAGTCTTCACTACACTGAATGGAGTAGACCACATTGCTTTGTTTGTGACTCGGTGTTTTGTCCTTTGGGTGGACCAGTTTTTGTCTTAAAGTGTTTGTGGCTTTGAAATACTGTAGATTGGGATTTCATGTTGTCTGAAAATCCTCTGTAGTTTTTCAGAAACACCAGCCAGGTAAGGAATAGTTTCATTTCATTTTTCCTTTTATTGGTTTAGGACAGTGTACAATTACATTAAGCACAGTGGCAGAGATGTTTGCACCAGATTGTAGCTCATAGCTAATTTCCATCTGTAATCCTGGGAAGGGGAGACAACACAACTATACAATATACAAATATACAATAAAAACACAATATACAAAGAGTTACCCCCTTTCTCCTGGGTTCTGATTAATTTATATATGTTTATATATAAATGGAATTAAAGGCACACTGTATAACTTTTCTGATGGAAGGTTTACCAAATGCTTGTCTCTGTGGAGATGTCCTTGTTGCCACCATATGGCAGTGAGCTATCAATCAGTCTACCAACGTTTGTGGATCATACGTTTGGGATTTCTTGCAACAAAACAACAAAACAATAAATCTCCCATAGAGTTAGAATCTATGAACCCCTGCCCTTCAGAGAGAGAGCGAGAGAGAAAGAAGGGAGAGAGAGGAGAGCGATGGGGAGAGATAAGAGAGGGAGAGTCAGAGTGGAGAGGGTGATAGAGAGAGAAGAGAGGGAGGGAGGAGCGAGAGAGAGATGGGAGAGAGGGAGAAATGGGAGATAGAAAGGAGACAGGGAGGAGACAGAGCTGGGAGAGAGGGAGAGAAATGAGGGAGAGATGGAAGAGAGGGAGAGAAAAGACAGATGGGTGAGAGAGAGGAGAGGGAGAGAGGTGAGAGGGAGGGAGGAGAGAGAGAGAAAGACAGAGAGACGGGGGAAGAGAAAGAGAGAGATGAGAGGAGAGGGAGGGGGGAGAGAGATGGGAGAGAAAGAAGAGAGAAAGAGAGATGGGAGAGGGGAAGGGAGGGAGAGATGGGGGGGTAGAAAGATAGAGATAGAAAGAGAAAAAAGAGAGGACTTTAAAAGCACAAACTGGCACAAAGTTCAGCATCTTCTCTGTCAGTATAAACAAAAGTGAAATCATTTTTTTCCGCAGTAACTTCAGAAAGTGAGAAAGTTGACATCAGTGAATCTTCCATTGCATGTCAAACATGCGGCCCGGGGGCCAGATCCGGCCCTCCAAGACATTTAATCTGGCTCTTGGCTGATTTTCTATTATAATATTTTGATTATATTTTAATTTGCTATTAAAATATTGTTAATTTTCTGCGGCTCTTTTATGCGCGGTGTAGCATAGCAGCGTCTCCAGCGCCTCTGTGCGTGGCCCCTCCCACCAGAGCAGCACAAATGAAGAGTCGCCTCTTTCCAAACTCTCTTAAAGGACCATCGTTTTGACTGTTGACCGTGACACCCTCATCAGTAAACTGTCAAAAATGAGAAAAGTGGATGCACAGTGCAGGATTTTCCAAGAAAAATTGACTAATTCCTATTTGTTCACGGAGGTGAATGGGAAACCTGTACGCTCGGTGTGTTTGCAACAAGTGGCAGTGCCCAAGGAATATAATCTTAAACGCTTCTACGAGACACGGCATTTCGAACAACACAAGAACTTGAATTGAGAAGACAGAAGATAAAAGAATTATATTTTTGGGGTATATTTGCCATGAGTTTTCTGATCCGGCCCCTCTGGGATCAAAGTAGGTTGGATACGGCCCCCGGACCAAAATGAGTTTGACACCCCTGTTCTAATATTATATGAGCCCCTGCCCTTCATCTGAAATCATGACTTCATCACAATTCGTTACGGCAGTGAGAAAGACCTGGACCATTATAATCTGACCTTTTGGTTCCACAGCTCACTTTGATTGGGCCGAATCTCCTGTTTTTCACACAGACAATCTCATTAAGGTTTTATCCAAGTGCAGTAATGATGTTATGATCAACAGCTCCAGCCATTATCTCAGGATCAGATCTCAGTCTCTAGAATATGGGGAAGCAGCTGTTCTGGGGAATAGTTATTACTCTATTACTGTAATAGGAAGTTTGCAAAGACTGTTGAAGTTCATATGCTCAGTTTTATCACAATTAAAGATGTATTGTGCAGCTTTTCTGGTGAAGGGTTCGTCACCTGCTTGTTTCTGTGGATATGTATGTCATTGCTCTACCTGGAATGTTCCTCAGTATAACATTAAACAGCTCTACCATACAGTTATTCAGTTATAGTTGGTTTTATAGCTCAAAAATACCTCGAAAAACAGGCATTCTGACTGTGAGTGGGGCCACCTCTCCACAGATCCGAACTGTAACTTGGCCTGGTTTGGTCTCCATGAAGATAAAAATGTTCACCTAGTTCCTCTTCCCATTGAATTTTTAGATGGCCCAATGATGGGGATGCTGCACCTTGTATTTTATTGTAAATGACTGACACCAAGCCTTTATCAAGTGGATTCAAATCCAAACACTCATTAAGCCATGTTACTGGGGCCAAGGTTAAAGAGAAAGCTGTTTAGACAAAACTATGTATGTGGAGATACCTAAAAAAAAATATGATTGTGGGACATCAAAGTCATTTTTTAGCTGATCAAAGGAAATTAATTTATAATTTTTAAAAAGATCCTTAAAGATCCCATGACATGGTACTTCTTGATGCTTTTATATGGCTCCTTAATGGTTCCCTAATACTGTAAATGAATCCTTCTTCAAAATCAACACTTAGTGCATGAGAAAGACACATGTACAGAGTCAGAGTCAAAAAATAACTCTCTGAACGACTCATTCTGGGCCTTGTTGCTTTAATGCAAATGAGAAGGACACAGATTGGTTAGAGGAGCGGGTGGGGGGTGGGGGGTGGGGGGCAAATGCGCCGCTGGTTCCTTGTTTTAGCGGTGCTAAAGTGTGGCTCCACTTCCGCGTGTGTAAGCGCGAAGGAGGAAAGGAGAGCCTTTTCAATGAAAAAAAAAAAACATTTTCACAGAAAATAAAATTAAACCACTGCTGTTTCAGAGGTCCAGAGGGTCGGGTAAAGGACTTCCGAGTCTAGAAACACTCGCATGTGCCTCCAGGCAAATAAAAAAACGCATTTCGCATTGCGTAGCTCCTCCGCAGTCCAAATTCTATGGGCGTGATTTCCAGAGACAGGAAGTGGAGATCCAGACGGTGGTGGAACTGAATTTGCATTTCTTTTTTCGATCTGACGTCAATAAGGTGCCTTGTCCAGAATCGCCCATTTGAGCTGTGTTTTTTTCAAACGCAGAAAAGGATCGCAAATGCTCAGTTTAGACATTTCGCAACTTTTAGCCATTGGGGGGGCCTAAACAGGGTAGGGGAGCTCACATTAACGTTCAAAAACCTCAGAAAGTGAAAATTTCATGCCATGGGACCTTTAATGCATCTTAGTCCTACTCTTATGCCATTGCTGAGAGGATGTGTCCATTAAGGATGGAGTGAAATGGACATTACGCTGAATAGAAGCTGAAATCAAGGAACCTTTGAATTTAAAATGGGTTCTAAATTGAGGCCATATTTTTAAAGCGCCCTGGACAACCACATTGCTTGTCCACAGGCTTTTACTCAAAGGTAGTGCACTACATAAAGGAGACGAGAGTGAAGCTGGATTGCTAGAGTGCGCTTCGAGATGGACCCAGCATGGAGACTCAACCCTCACTACATGACATCACAAGGTGGAACAGAGCATTTTGAGCTTTGGAAATGTAGACTAATAATACAAGATTACTCAAATGTGTAAACAAAACAAAACACAACTCCAGGTCTGTTTTTGAGGAGGTAACAATATTATAACATGAATGAATGAATTTATTGAGTATGTCACAAAGTCAATATACAGTACATAATACATTACACGTATACATGTACGTGTAGGCATATTAATATAATTTCTTTACAGAAGTAAACGTATCTCAAAGGGTTATGGGAAGAAGTGTCAACTTTTTGAATCCCACCCCTTACAGTCACTTAAACATTAATATTGTCCGGTTTCCTCTGAACCATCTTCGTCACATTTATCTTGTCTTACTATACAACTTATATTTACAATGTTCATAGATAAGGTATTTATAATAATTTAATATACTATCCATTACAACATTGCATCACTATAATGACTCAGAATACTAGATTTGTATAATTTTTTAAACTGCTTAAAGTTTGAGCAGTGTTTAAATTCATCACTCAGGCTGTTCCATATTTTCACCCCCACAGACCGATATACAAAAACTCTTCCCTGTGGTCAGCGCTAGTGCATGTTTATATATTTCTGTTACTCTTAGGTTATACCCTACTTCTCTTTCTGTAAATACATTTTGAATATTTACTGGTAGTTGATGATTTCTTGCTTTGAACATAATAAGTCCTGACAAATATTCTACTATATCGGGAAATTTTAAGAGTTTTGATTCTAGAAATAAGCCCACATTATGTATAATCCTAATAGCACATTTTTGTAATATTGTTAAAGAATGTATGTTGGTTTTATAATTATTTCCCCAAACTTCTGCACAATAGCTTAAGTAAGTTGCTGATAGTTGCTGAAGAGACTTTTTATGTAGCTCTTGTTTTGCTTTTGCCAATACTGCAATACTCCTGGATAATTTGGAATGGATATTTAATATGTGATTTCCAGTTTAGTCACCCTTTGCATAACATAACACATTTTTATTACCCAAGATGCAATGGCTTTTTAACTTTTCTATGTACAGACGGATATTCTTCTTTGGTTGTCTGATTTACTTTACTATACTCATTTTGAGATTTTAATCTACACACTGAACTACTGAAATATTTAGTTAGCTTAAAAGAACCTTCTCTCCAAAGATCATCTGTCAATACATTTTAATTATGTTCCCACACAGCTTCTCGTTATTATTTCTTTTACAAAACAGTACAAAGCAGAACTAAGTAACGTTTTACCTTAAGTCCTTGTGATGGTTAATTATGTCTTTTCAGGGTGTACAGTTTTTATCTGTGTTTTTAAACTAGAAATCCTTCACTCAAATGGAAAAGATGCTAGATACCATGGCACTGTAAAAGAGCCTGTAGCTTCTGACGGTAGACACATTTAAAAGTGAAAAAGAAGTCCAGCCAAATTTGAAAAGTTTCAGGGTCGCAAGTTTTTTTATTTTTTATTTTTTTTATTTTACATGTTCCAGTTCATTTGATAAAAGAGGTGATTTTATTCTTTGACCCTGTAATGGCCATATACAGTCTATGGTAATAACTGAAATACAAAGTGTTTGTAGTTAGTTTACATTTATGTATCGGTGCAGTTAAATTAAAATCTATCTATCTATCTATCTATCTATCTAGTATCTAGTATCTAGTATCTATCATCTATCTAGTATCTATCATCTATCTAGTATCTATCATCTATCTATCATCTATCTAGTATCTATCTAGTATCTATCATCTATCTAGTATCTATCATCTATCTAGTATCTATCATCTATCTATCATCTATCTAGTATCTATCTAGTATCTATCATCTATCTAGTATCTATCATCTATCTAGTATCTATCATCTATCTAGTATCTATCATCTATCTATCATCTATCTAGTATCTATCTAGTATCTATCATCTATCTAGTATCTATCATCTATCTAGTATCTATCTAGTATCTAGTATCTAGTATCATTCTAGTATCTAGTATCTATCTAGTATCTAGTATCTATCTAGTATCTAGTATCATTCTAGTATCTAGTATCTATCTAGTATCTAGTATCTATCTAGTATCTAGTATCTATCTAGTATCATTCTAGTATCTAGTATCATTCTAGTATCTAGGATCTATCTAGTATCTAGTATCTATCTAGTATCTATCTAGTATCTAGTATCATTCTAGTATCTAGTATCATTCTAGTATCTAGTATCATTCTAGTATCATTCTAGTATCTATCATTCTAGTATCTAGTATCTATCATTCTAGTATCTATCTAGCTATCATTTATTTCTGGCATTTTTATTGCACAAAAATACCTTGACGAGTTGCCAGGTCTGCTTCTTTACAGCAAGTAGCTTGAAAAGTTTCAAGGTTCAGGTTTGTTTTTTTTGTTTTTTTAAACTTGTTCCAGTTGATGTCACAAAAGAGGTGATTTTGTAATGGCCATATACAGTCTATGGTAATGGCAATAAAGAAATAAATAACTTGTAGTAATAAATAAAGACAGGCTAGTTTAATACCAAACTATGGACAATTTAAACCAAAGCATTAACATCTCCATGGAGACAAAAGGGTTGCCGACCCTTTCCAGAAAAGTTACACAGTCCACCTTTAAATATGGTAGTAAAAATATAGAAATACATTACCTGTTCTGCTGTGACCCAAAACTTTTAACTAGTTTAGGGCTTCTTTTTGTAGGGTTCAGAGTTCAAGTTTTTTTTTTTTTCTTTCTTTTTGCTTAGCTGCTTGTTTCTCTCTGAATATCTGGCAACCCTGAATTGTGGAACTGTCATTGCGTGTTTTCATTTGGGCTGCAACTCTCTATGATTATTTCAGTCGACTAGTGGGTGTTTTTTTTTTTTTTTTTCAAACAATTGTTCTTACTATTTTTTTTAAAGGTCCTATATCACATAGAATGGATTCTTGTGAGCTTTAAGCCATGTTGTAATACTGTTACCTCACCAAAAACAGACCTGGAGTTGTGTTTTGTTTCATTCACACATGTCTGAGTAACTCTTTATTATTAATCTGTCTACATCTCCAAAGCTCAAAATGCTCTGTTCCACCTTGTGATGTCATGAAGCGGTAGTTTTAAAATGAACAGCTCCTTTTACCTTTTGTTCAGTTTTGGCAATTCTAGGGTTGAAATGATCCAAATGATTCTAACAAACAGACCTGGAGTTGTGTTTTGTTTCATTCACACATATTTAACACACAAACCAGCATATTTAGGCTAAAGGCTCACAAGATATGTTTTATATGAGTATTAGTAGTAGTGTAGTAAACTATGTACAGGCCATTTTGCACTGGTTTAAAAGCTTCATGCTAGAAAACAAAAACATTTTGAAAAGTAGAGCTTACTACATGTTACAAAGATACCATTTTAAAAAAATCTTTTATCCCATTTAATGTTTAGAATTGTGTAGAATTGTGTTCTTTTTTAGTGAAGAGTTTAAAAACACAGTGGAGCATCACAAGGTGGAACGCAGAGTGTTTTCCGTTTGAGAGAAGAACTAAACATACAAGGTTTGTGTATTAAACATGTTTGAATGAGAAGAAAACACAACTCCAGGTATGTTTTTGGTGAGGAAATAGGGTAATATGGGCCCTTTAAAATACAAATACAATTACAATAATTATTACAATTACGATTATTCACAGTCATTCCAATTAATTGTTGCAGTTGTAGTTGCTATTTTCTTTCATAACTTGGTGTTAAATGCTTTGAAGCACCAAACCACATATTAACAGGAAATAGGTTAAAGCCTGTAAATTGTAGGTGTGATTTTTTTTTTAGCACAACTGTGAGAATCTTCAGACCCGTATGTTTTATATGTCCCCTTTACAGAATCCGCCCCTTCAGCAAGAAAAGATCCCATTACAGTATATTGAGTTTAGCTGTAGATTTAGATGAGTTCTGATCTGGAAACACAATGTTTTTATTGTTGAAGTGAGTGTCAAATTACTGTTACTAATAACTAATACGAGCTTTGTTTTGCTGACCATGTTGACCTTTAATTTGTCGTCTCTTGGAATATGTATTTTTGTTTATCACATGATCAAGTCAGTGTTTGTTTTTTTCTGTTACAAATCAGATCTGTGGAGAGACGAGCCCACTCACTATACGAATAAATGAAGATCTGTGCAGTGAAGATAAACACGTGACAGACCATCTATAAGAAAAGTTACACAGTGCAGCTTTATCTCATGTAGACTTGTTCTTTTTGCATTGTAGAAAGTTCCTTTTATCACCATGTTCTTGTGATGGTTGAAAATGTTTAACTAATTTCCACATTTCACAAATTTTCAAAATCAAAAACTGGGACACCCCTGGGTTGGTCGTGGTTGGCAGGGTTGGGAGGGTTACTTTAGAAATGTAATCCGGTACAGTTACTAGTTACTCCTTAAAATATGTATTCAGTAACGTAATCCCGGTACTATAATATTAAAGTAATGTAACTTGATTACTTTCAGTTACTTTTGGATTACTTTAACACCAAATATCCTATAACAACAAGAAAACAAGAAAATTACAATACAATTAAAAGTTTTTAGGAGGACAAGTACAGTTCTATGTGTAGTTTTAACAACTGTTATCACTATAAGCCAAGTCACTAGTAAACAAGGTCACTCACTAAACCAAACACCTAAACACCTATAACTTCAACGAAATTATATTTTCAGTTAAAGTTTTAGTTTTACCGGGACAGTCATCTTGCCCGATCTCCGCAGCTGGACAGGATGTTCGTCCAGCTTGCGTGCTGGCCTACATCTAACGACAGCTTTGCTCGGAATTGTCTAAAGGGTCTTCATGGATCAGTTAACATGACTATGTTGCCTAGATAATGTTTAAATATTGTAATATCGTTCTACAAATGCACAAAGTGTACTTGTGACCGCAAACGTTAGCTAGCTTGCTAATAGTTTGCTAGTCGATAGCTAACTCGAAACTGGCTCCTACCAATGAATCAAGACAAAGAAATGACTCATATTCACACATAACATGACTGAAGTAGGACATTTAGGGCCTGTCAGTATCAAAACGTTAATATTAGCGATCTTACCTGTAAATGTTTCTTGAGATTGGAAGTAGAATCCTTGGACATTGACAGGTTAGGGTTAGGCACAATTTGCACTGCACTGTGATGTTGTTCCCTTTGTCTTCTTTAAAAATAAAATTCTCCCTAAATTTCCACTCGCTAAATGCGTTTTTTTGAAACCATGCCTGCTGCAAGTTTAGTCCGTAGTGCGCGACCTGCGTGAAGTTCAGTGTGAGCCGCTGCAAGTGTATTCCACAGCGCGCGCCGCTGCAAGTTTGTTTCACAGAGCGCGCGCGGCGCACGAGTCTGTACGTTCTGTTTTCCCTACATATGACCTCCGGCTTTAAATGAAAAAATGAAATAACATAAAATGCTTTCAAATTGTAATCCTGCTAAGTAATCCCCATTTTCACTAAATGTACCTGTAATCTGAGTACGTCTTTTTCTTTGTAACTGTAGGGGAATACAGTTACCTTTTTTTTGTATCCTTTTACTTAACGCCATTCCATGTAATCCGTTACTCCCCAAGCCTGGTGGTTGGTGATAATATTATAGTGAAACGAGTGCGTAATTAAAGAAAACTGTTAAGCACTTGGCCCATTTATGACTTATTCACAATAACATGTGGGTCAGTATAGTCCTAAACCTAAAAAAAACTAAATCTAAAACAAAAACAACCTAGACAATTTATGCCTCTCTTTACTGTTGGCAGGGATTAAATTGGTCAAAAATAGGGACACCTGAGACATTTCTTGTAGCCTATAAAACTGGGACAAATCACTGGGTTTTGGATAAATCCACTGAGACAGGGGACACAGGGCTCAAAACTGGGACTGTCCTGGGTAAATAGGGGACATTTGGTCACACTACACTAATGTCTCAAAATTATAATATTTTGTCGTGTCTTTTGTGGTTAACAGGTGCTGATGAGGGACAAAACCAGCTCATGCGTGGAGTACCAAAATGCCTGAGCATGTCTGGTGTTTTGGAGTGACATCTGCTGACTAAAAGAGGGGAACGAGAGAAAGGAGGAGGAGGAGGGGATATAGAGAAGAGTGAGTGGGTGTGAGAGAGAAATAGAGGAGGAGAGAGAGAGGAGTGAGTGAAATGATGTGTTTGAATGAGAGGGGGCAAGTGAAAAAGGGATAGATTGAGGAGAAGGAAAAAAGAGAGAGCGATCAGGTGGGAGAGGGGAGGTGTGAAAGACATAGGAGGACGAGAGAAGAGAGAAGGAGAGAAAGGCAGGGAGTTGTGTGGGGTGAGTGAGGGGAGAGAGAGGAAAGAAGGGAGGGGGAGGAGAGAGAGAGAGGGAGAGAGAGAGTCAGCATGAGCGATGAGGATGTGATCAACTGCACCATCAGCCACGAGATCCACCAGTATCTGTTTTCCTGTGTCTACATCCTGGTTCTTCTGGTAAGACTCTACTGTTTATACAAATCTATTATCCACATGAAATACACATCTACAATATCCTCCTGAGACCCGCCCATTCATTTGTGTCCTTTATAGTGGACATCTTTTAAGTTTTGAGATAGACTCTAGTTTGTGGCTGCACTATGATAAAAAAAAAAAAAAAAAAAACTGTCGCTGTGTCCTTAGGCAAGACACTTTACCCACATTGCCTAGTATGAAAGTGGTGTGTGCGTGAGTGTTGGAGGTGGTCGGAGGGGCCGATGGCGCAGATTGGCAGCCTCGCTTCCGTCAGTCTGCCCCAGGGCAGCTGTGGCTACAGAAAGTAGCTTACCACCACCAAGTGTGGATGCGTGAAAAAGTGTGGAGTGAATGAACAATGAACTGTAAAGCGCTTTGGGTGTCATGAAAGGCGCTATATATAATAATAAAACAATAATAATAAAATAATAATAATAATAATAATAATAATAATAATAATAATAATCCATAAAAAAATCAGAACTCAAAAATATATAAATAAAATACATACAAAATAAAAAATATATAAATAAAATACATAAATAAGTAAATAAATAAATCAATAAATAATACATTAAAAAATTAAAATAAAACATAAATAAATAAATAAAAATACATAAATAAGTAAATAAATTAAAAAGGAGTCTAAAAACATTTTGAGGCGACTGTAAAACCGACCAAAAAAAATGTTTTTGTTAGGTTTAGGTTAGGTTAAAGGTCCCATGGCATGAAATTTTCACTTTCTGAGGTTTTTGAACGTTAATGTGAGCTCCCCTACCCTGTTTAGGCCCCCCCCCATGGCTAAAAGTTGCGAAATGTCTAAACTGAGCATTTGCGATCCTTTTCTGCGTTAGAAAAAATCAGAGCTGAAACGGGCGATTCTGAACAAGGCAACTTTGTTACGTCAGATCGAAAAAAGAAATGCAAATGCAGTTCCACCCCATCTGTCTGTACTCAGCATCTGTGTAAATCATGCCCAGAGAGTTTGGACTGCGGAGGAGCTACGGCAATGCGAAATGCGTTTTTTTATTTGCCTGGAGGAACTTGCGAGTGTTTCTAGGCTCGGAAGTCCTTTATCTGAGCCTGTGGACATCTGAAACAGCAGTGGTTTAATTTTATTTTCTGTGGAAATGTGTTTATTTTTCAATGGAATGCTTCTCATCTCTCCCTCCGTGCAAAAACACGGAAGTGGGTCACAGCGCACAGCGCACAGCTGAAAAGGAAAGAGTGGAGGGTTTGGCCACGCCCCCACCCCCTACTGTAGGCCATCTCTGTCCTCCTCATTTGCATTCAAGCAACAACGCCCATAATGGACTGTTCCAGAGTGACATTTATGACTCTTTCTCATCTTGAAGAAGGATTCATTTACAGTATTAGGGAACCATTAAGGAGCCATATAAAAGCATCAAGAAGTACCATGTCATGGGATCTTTAACATGACATGGATTTAACACTATTACAGTCCATTATAGAGGACATGTTACAAAAATATGAATAAAAATAAAATTAAGAAAATGTAAATGCTAAGGTGTTCATTTACCTCCAAATAGAAAATTAAAATAATAATAATAATAATTTAGATGCACTTTTTTTCTTCGGGTCCCAGGAGGATATATGACGCTATGAGGCTGTTAAAGGGCCCACATTACTCTATTTTCTGATCTCTGTTATAATGCTGTTTCCTCATTAGAATCATTTAGAGGCTGGGTGCTTCAGATGCGCGATGTTTCTGCTCCATTTCGACCTCTGTTTTCTCTGGATTTTAACTTTTTCACCGTTGCTATGTGCGTTGCTATGTGCGGAGGAGCTGCTACGTCGGACGCGGAGGATGCGCAGAGGCCGACGACGTTACTTTTTCGTGCTGTGATCTGTGCGTTGCAACAATGGAATTTCCCCACTGAGGGACTAATAAAGGCATATCTTATCTTATCTTAATTTCAGCTCTGGAATTTCCAATCTCTACTAAAAAAAAAGATCAAAGGAAGCTGTTAACCTGAAAAGTATTACTGAATGACATCACAAGATGGAAAAGAGTATTTTGGAGATAAAGACAGACTAATAAATTAGGATCTGTCTGCAGCAATAACACACAAGGGGTATAAAGAAGCGGTCTACAGTACGTGAGTGCGATGTCACCTATAGCGTTCAGCTCCAGTCAAATGAAGCTCATTGATGCTAGCAGTTACAGAAGAAAATTTGGAGCCGAGTTCTATATTAGGATTAGGAATTGATTTACAGACAAAAATAGCTAAAATAAAAATGCCAGGATCATGCAGAGCGGCTTAATATGAACATTTTAAAACCAAAATGATGAGACTCACTGCAGCAGTTACAGAGACAATATTCCAGTTGATGAGTCAGTGGAGCTGGAAGAGCCCACACGCTCACTTCCTGTTTAGAATATGGCAGCTATCAGGTTAGCTATGGCCATTTATATGATGCATTTATATATTGACCGATGCTGCAGTGTATTTACCTGGCCAGCCAAATGATATCTCTCTGTATTTCCTATACAGTGCGATACCATTTGGACACCCTCCATCCACCCTCGCTCCTCCGGTTAACAACGGACTCCGCGATTCTGATTCGTTCAAAGATGGTGACGTCAGTGCACCCGCCTTTGCCCGCAAAGTCACTCTTAGGCAGCGGAAGTTCCTCCTCAGTTTTGAATCAAGATGGCGCAATCTCTGATTGGTTCACTTAGCTGTCTGTCTACGCGCAACTGCAGCGCATTTTGGACCAATCGTTACCAGACTCACTCGCTGGTACAGCGATGAGTCATGGATTCTTCCAGGCAAGCAGTGTATGTTTTTGTACAAGCTATTTATAGACACACACAAGACAAACACGGAAAAACAGTTTTTAGTGGAGTTGGGTGATTTGTGCGTGTTTGAGTTTCCTGCATTTGAGGCTGGGTTCTGTTTTCTCTTGTGTCACATCTAAAATCAATTTGATGCTTAAATCAAACTCTTGAGGGTTGCGTCAGTGCACTTGAGGTTTTAGTTGTTTGAATATTTTTTCCGCCTCTGTAGTGGAAACTCTCTTAAAGTAGCTCTCCCAACCACAGGAAACTCTTATGATTATCAATAAACCTACAGCTGTGGTTTAAATACAGGTCCAAAATCATCTTCCATTATAAGAAACCTGTGTGAAAAGATCTGTTCTGAATGCACAATAATCCAAAGATCCTCACTGGCTTTTTACTACTTGAGTAATAATATTTGTATAATATGTTTTAGCCATGTCAAAGAAAGGCCCATATTACAGTGATTTCTGATCTATGTTTGTCTATAATGTATCACAAAACAGACCTGGAGTTGTGTTTTGTTTCATTAACACATATTTAACACACAAACCAGCATATTTAGGCTAAAGGCTCACAAGATATGTTTTATATGAGTATTAGTAGTAGTGTAGTGAACTATGTACAGGCCATTTTGCACTGGTTTAAAAGCTTCATGCTAGAAAACAAAAACATTTTGAAAAGTGGAGCTTACTACACGTTATAAAGATACAATAAAAAAAAAATCTTTTATCCCATTTAATGTTTAGAATTGTGTTCTTTTTTTAAAATAACTTCTAATAATGCTTTGTTTCTGTCCCATCCTTTCACTGTCAGATTGGTGTTCCTTCAAACCTTTACTCTCTGTATCATGCGGTGCTGCAGCTGAAGCAGAAGAATGAGCTGGGCGTGTACCTCCTGAACCTCACTGTGTCAGACCTGCTCTACCTCGCCTCTCTGCCCCTGTGGCTCCAGTACATCTTTCAGGTAACTACCATAGCTTGACATATTGACACTTCTTGACCTAAGCAAGAAATAAACAACATTCTTCACAATAGCTTCAGAAAGTGATGCTATTACCAAAGACGTGATAGTTGTCACTTGAAAGGACTGTAAAACATTAAATATTAATGATTAATATGGCAAAATTGTGGAGCCGATCTTTAACAAATAGTGATGAGGTTCAACATTTGTGTAAGTTTGGATAATTCATTCAAAAATTTAGAATATCCCATAAAGTTATATACCATATTTTTCGGACTATAAGTCGCACTTTTTAGGGATAATAGCGCTTGAACAATGTGCTGCTGGGAGAGGCTTGTCAACAGTGCAGTTACGTCTTGTTACGGTATGTTATTTATTTTATAGTTATCTGTTAAAGTAACATATTAATGTTACGTTCTGCTGTTATTATTACTATTGCCTTAAATTGAAATACATGCCTTTCAAGATGAAATCCTGGTTTCTGATTTTATAAAATCAATTTCCCCCAAAAAGTGTGACTTATAGTCCGGTGTGACTTATATATGTTTTTTCTTCTTCATTATGCATTTTTGGATGGTACGACTTACTCCGGAGCGAATTATAGTCCAAAATACGGAACCCTGCCCTCCATTTGAATTTATGACCTCATCTAATTCTATGTTCTATGTGAACACAACCACGGAAATAGTTGGTCATGTTTATTTTTTATTATATAGAAAAGCAGCTTTTTATAAATTAAAGATAAATTGAGAGGGACTTGTTTAACCCAAAACATGCTCCAGGTAAAATCCTCCAGCTGAGGTCCTGACCAAGCCTAAGCAACAAGATCATGGAGATGGGTCCCCGGGCGCTTGAAAGACGAGCTGCCCACTGCTCCTGATGGATGGGTTAAATGCAGAGAAATAATTTCCCTACGTGGATGAATAAAGCATGTCTTCTTCTTCTTCTTCTTCTTCTTCTTCTTTAACAGCACAAATCACCTGTTGTAGTTCCTGTAAGTCAGTTCTTTATGGTCAGACTGTGTTAAAGTAAAGTTCAGATGAAAGTCTAACAAAGCAGAGCCTACAGTTAGCACCCCCAGAGAATGGTGATGACATTAGCTGACATTGCCTAAGTATCAATAAGTACTGATCCCTGTCCTGTATCTCCTGTACCTCCTGTACCTACCATGTTTTGGTCTGTGTTGCCAGGGCGATGATTGGAGCCACCTTGAGTGGCTGTGCAAGGTCTGTGGGTTCCTCCTCTATGAAAACATCTACATCAGCATCGGCTTCCTCTGCTGCATCAGCCTTGACCGCTACCTCGCCGTGGTCCACCCGCTCAGGTCAGACTACAGATCACATTTACAGCTACCATCTATAACTTTATTTGATTTTTGGGAGAATTTGAGGATACAGCAGGCCCGTGTCAGATAATCTACAGATAGCTTTAAGCACTTCTACAGGGATAATTGTGGATCAATAAAGTTTGTCTAAGTCCAAGTCTAAAGTACTACAAAAAAAAGTATCTGTTCTGTCACATATCAGGCATTTGTCTGTTTGTTTGGTTTCCTCATCTAAAAGAGTTGTGTTTTGTTTCATTCACACGTTTAACACACAAACTCTGCATATTTAGGCTGAGTTGTTCTCTCAAACTGAAAACACTAATTGTGATGTCATGTGGTTATACAGGAAGTGCTCCACTGTGTTTTTAAACTCCACACACCTTCACCTTCACTAGAATCATTTGGATAATTACAACTCTGGAATTGCTAATCTCTACTGAACTAAAAGTACTGTAAAAGGAGGTGTTAACTTGAAAACTAGGGCTGCAATGATTACTCGAGTAACTCGAGTACAAAAAATAATCGAGGCAAATAATTTGCCTCGAGGATTCGTTTAATTTTCATCACGTGGTGATATATTTCAATTCATGCATCATCGCGGCATTGTCGGACTACTGTGCTGTTCGGATAGACTGCATCACTGTTTCCATTAACATATAAACTATTTAAACATTTATAAAATCAGGAATGAAAGAGTTCCGCTTTTTATTGGATCTCCGCTTTTTCGCGAAGCTTCTGACTGCAGCCCGCGTGGAGCCGCGGACACACACCGCGAGCGCGCGCAGCTGTTGAGTTTTATTTATGCATGAAAGAGAAAGGACACCACCGCAGGTATAACACAGACTCACTCACACCTATTACTTTCTCTGTCAGGTTTTGTGGCGATCCAGACCAGTCACAGCAGTTTATTCACTCTCGAATATCTGCACATCAGCTTAAAAGAAATGTCTTCATTATTATTCACAAAACCTTTTTATAGCCAACATTTTGGACTTTCCACCATTAAAAACACAGAATATTTTATTTTGCTATGACTGCTGTGACAAGTTGGCAACAGTGATCATTTTTCCCCTCTCTGAAACCCATGAAACTCTTCCTTTGCTTTGTAATCCACTTTTTTTAAAATTTTATTTTATTTTTTACTGCACTCGAAGTCATATTTGTTTTGACTTAAATTTGTTCTACTGATGTTTTGTTTTGCACACAATTTTGGGCTACATTACTTTAATTTGTAGATGTTTTAAGAAATACAATACCTACACTATTTAAATCTTAACCATCATTGACTTTTTTTTTTTTAAATACATATTTTTAATTAAGGAATCACAGTATATCTATACAAGATTTACTGTACATTTTTCTTATTTGCAAACCGACCAACATAATAATAAATGTCAAATCCAGATATTATCAAAAACAAAATGAAGGCAAACAATTAAACAATTTAAAAAAAAATGGAAAGAGAGAGAAGAGGAGAAAAGAAGAGGAATGAAACCCTGACATTGACGACACTTACTGTAATATAATGTTTCTCTTCAGATTCAAGTCCCTGCGGTCCATGCATGCCGCCTGGGTCGTCAGCGCCATCATCTGGTTGAAGGAGATCGCTGTGGGCGTTGTGTTCTTCCGACATAAAGAACTAAGCCGAGACCGAACCAACCAGTCTGTGTGTTTTGAGCACTACCCCATGCAGCCCTGGGAGTATCCAATCAACTATTATCGCTTTGTGGTGGGGTTCAGCCTCCCATTGGCCATCCTGCTGGTGAGAAGGTGTCATGTAATACGTTAATGCAGAGAAAAGGATTGTCTTGGTTTAGGTTTGTTTCACAGAGGTGGTTTAGTAGACTACAGTGCAAGTAAAATGATTTCTGTGTAATTCCAGTTGTTCAGGTTGTAAAGGAAGGTTAAAGGGCTCATATTACGCCGTTTTCTGATCTCTGTTATAATGTTGTTTCCTCATCATAAATATGTTTTGTTTCATTCACATAGTTAAAGGGATATGCCACCCCCAGGTCAAATTTGGGCATCTCCCCACAGTCCAGAGACTAAAATAAGTGGTGGAAAGCGTTTTCCTGGTCACCCAGCCATTGTCCGAGTCTGTCAGCACTGACCGCCGCGGTATCTGCTGCTCCTCCGCGTTAGACTGGAGTCTAACAGCGCCAGAGAAAGATTTTGGCCAAAAGGAATTAATTTGCTCGATGCGTTTCCCAATTACTTTCTGTGTAGTGCGCATTCATATCGAGTGCAAATAAATGTGCAAATCAACACGGAGAGCTTGACTTGGTCATTTTGGGTGGGAACTATTTTTCAGTGCGGAAAAAGAAAGCCAAAGCACGCAGCACGCTGCCAGGGGAATCCCTGTTACGCACCAGGAAGGGAGTTCCCCTGTTACGCAGCGTGGTGCATGCTTCGGCTTTATTGTTCCGCACTGAAAAATAGTTCCCACCCAAAATGACCAAGGCAAGCTCTCCGTGTTGATTTGCACATTTATTTGCACTCGATATGAATGCGCACTACACAGAAAGTAATTGGGAAACGCATCGAACAAATTAATTCCTTTTGGCCGAAATCTTTCTCTGGAGCCGTTAGACTCCAGTCTAACGCGGAGTAGCTGCAGATACCGCGGCGGTCAGTGCTGACAGACTCGGACAATGGCTGGGTGACCAGGAAAACGCTTTTCATCACTTATTTTAGTCTCTGGACTGTGGGGAGATGCCCAAATTTGACCTGGGGGTGGCATATCCCTTTAATGCACAAACCCTACATATTTAGGCTGTAGTTTTCTATCAAACTGAAAACACTCTATTCCACCTTGTGATGTCATGTGGTAATACAGGAAGGGCTCCATGGTGTTTTTAAACTCCATACACCTTCACTAAAATCATTTGGATAATTTCAGTCCTAGATTTTCTCGACTAAACTAAGGGTAAAGGCTAGCTGGTACCTTGAGAACCCCTAGTACATGACATCAAAAGGTGGAAAAGAACATTTTGAGCTTTGGAGATGTAGACAGACGGACAATAAAGGATTACTCAAACTTGTGTGAATGAAACCAAACAAACTCCAGGTCTGTTTTTGATGAAGTAACAACATTATAACGTGTCTTAAAACTCACGAGAATCAATTTTGCGTAATATACCGGCTGGTTAGCTCAACGCCGGCTGGTTAGCTCAACTGGTAAGTCACTGACTTTCCCCCCAGGGGTTGTGGGTTCATATTTTCCCCGGCAATGAGCTAACCAGTGTGGATCCTTGGGCAAGACCCTTCACGGTACTGCCCACCGGGCGCCGAAAAAGATGGCTGCTCACTGCTCCTGAAAAGGATGGGTCAAATGCAGAAGTCAAATTTCTCCCGTGTGTCACTGTGTGTCATTGTGTGTGAGACCAATAAAGGCTTAATCTTAATCTTAAAGATCCCATGACATGGTACTTCTTGATGCTTTTACACTGCCTGACAAAAGTATTAGGACGATTGTGTATTTCTGAACTTTCATAATGATAACAAGACGTATTGGTAATGACAACAAATCAATGTTGTCATTACCAATGCTCAGTTTACACATTTCGTGCCTTTTAGCCATGGGGGGCTAAACAGGGTAGGGGAGCTCACATTAACGTTCAAAAACCTCAGAAAATGAAAATTTCATGCCATGGGACCTTTAAAGTAATCAATTGAACAAAGCTTTTTGAGTGAATATGCTTCACCACTATACTAGCTCCTTCAGTTCAGCCCTGGTAAGGGACTGGCATATATGGATCTGAAGGGAAGTTTTATTGTTTTATTGTTTATTTTATTTTTTAATGATCCATATAATTCAGTAGGAGAAACGTTACTACTCATTGTACTCAAGCTACTTTTTAAAAGTTTGCAAACTTTTTCTCTTCTTGCCTATCCAGAAAGAAAAAAAAAAAAACTCACTTCAGAATTAACAGATAGTTCTATACTTGAGTACCTGAGTATGAAGAGTGTTATACAAACAAATGTATAATTAGGTAAGGTACACTTTATCCATCCCTCGGAATTAATTTTCTGCATTTGACCCAGACTTCAGTTCCACTGGGGCAACCTGTCAGGAGCAGTGGCACCCACCTCCCGATCTTGAGCTAGTCTTGATCAGGACTACTTTAGAATATGACCTAGTGTGATATGTATGTTTTGAGTTGATAATGGAAACCAAATAGGGATGTAACAATAACAGTCTATTGTTTTGGTTCCTGTAATCAAAAATTACAGGAACCAAAACAATAGACTGTGACATGAAGAATTATTGCCTGATAGCACTGGCTAGCTCAGTATCTGAGGTGCTAGAGAGGATTCTGTTAACCAGACTCAAGCCATATCTGTACTCCATGGCTAATCAGTTTGGCTTTAAAAATAGCCATGGCACTGACACAAGTATCTTTGCGTTGAAGGAGATGTTGGATAAACATAATTCCCAGGGGTCCACAATATTCATGTGTTTTCTGGATGCTTTTAAAGCGTTTGATTGGCTTAACCATGGGAAACACAATTTTGTTGCATTCACAAAATATTGCAATAAATACCGAGCCGTGAGATGCATATCGTGAAAATATTGTACCATAAGATTTGGATATCGTTACATTAAAAAACCCAAACAGACACGGGGACAAAAATGTAAACTCCACACAGAAAGGGTCTTCTTACAGTGAAGTGCTCAGCCATCGTAGTTTGTTTTTGGTTCAATACATTTAGATCTATTTGAGTTATGTTGATACTTCTCAAATGAAGGTAAACTAGGTCATATATTTGGCTTTTCTAATCTCTATGTACATTTGTTTACTTTGTGTATATGTTTGTATATGTCCTTATCCCAGATCTCGTACCTGTGCGTTCTCCGGGCTGTGGGGCGGAGTGCTGGGACCCTCCCCGATCAGAAGTCCAGGATCCGACAGCTCGTCAGCAGCACCGTCCTCATATTCCTCGTCTGCTTCTCTCCATACCACGTTTTTCTGCTCATACGCACCCTGCTGGAAAGAGACTGCACCTTCATCACAGGTAATGGGTTAATGAGATAGTGCGTTTAAAAAAAAAAAGTTAATCTGTATGGGTTTCCTTCTAAAAGTTATGTGTGTTAACACCGGCTTACCTCTGACAGTCTCAGCTGATCCCGGTTCGGCTCGCTTTCTCAAGCCCAGGTAAGTAGGTCCGGTAACTTCCCTGGAACATGAAATAAAGCTTGTTTTTCTTCTCAAAACAAAACATTTGTTAGAAAGGTGATATATTTGCGTCCGAAACAGTTGTCCACAAAACATCCAGCAGCGTATTTCGCATTTGCGTATTGTCTCTCTCCACTCGTATCACTACGCTCATGTTAACTCTATCACCCTGTTCACCTTCAGCGGATGTCTACGCCAAAGTTTACAAGTGAACAGGCTGATATATATATATATCACCTTTCTAACAAGTGTTTTGTTTTGAGAAGAAAAACAAGCTTTATTTCATGTTCCAGGGAAGTTACCGGACCTACTTACATGGGCTCCAGAAAGTGAGCTGAACCGGGATCAGCTGAGAGTGTCAGAGGTAAGCCGGTGTCAACACACGTAACTTTTAGAAGGAAACCCATACAGATTAACATTTTTTTAAAAAAAGCACTATCCCTTTAAGATTTACGACATTTTAATTTGCAATCTGATGTCATAATTTCTTTTCTCTTCTTTTTGTATTTATAATTGTGTATGCCCAGTCCATTAATAACAAAATAAACAAAGACATAACAAAAATAAAATAACAAACAGAAGGAATTAAAAAATAAATAAATGAATTGATGTCATAATTTCTGATGGAGGGCAGGGGCCTGTGTAACTCTTGGTTTCACTGTTGAAAGAAATAACAAAAATCTAATCACTATTTTGACTACTAAGACTCTTTTTAAGCTTTTTGGTCATTGTAGTCTTTTTCACTGCAGTAGAAAGCTTGGAGAGATGCTATTTTTGGCACGCTGTCAAATAACTGTCAAATAACTGTCAAACTCACAAACTCGTATCTGGCAATGTGCCCTAGCTCTATTCTGCAGCTGTAGCATATTCCAGACATGGGGACTTGAGACTTAGTGACTTGGACTCGAGTCGACTCGAGTCGCTGTTTTTATGACTTGTGACTTGACTAGACAAAAAATGAAATACTTGAGACTTGACTCGGACTTGGAAGTCTAGGACTCGGGACTTGACTTGACTTGAGACACGATGACTTGAATGACTTGCGTGTACACATAATGTTTTCGTGCTCATTCATCGGCACTGCCATGTCCTGGGACGCAACCCGTGCACCATGTGCACCATCACCGGCACGAGGCCGCGTGTACACCGGGGCTGCGAGCACGAA
Organism: Paratrypauchen microcephalus; assembly: GCA_036785185.1. Taxonomy (NCBI): domain Eukaryota; kingdom Metazoa; phylum Chordata; class Actinopteri; order Gobiiformes; family Gobiidae; genus Paratrypauchen; species Paratrypauchen microcephalus. The sequence goes on from JAVJIX010000017.1 coordinate 9,942,666, forward strand.
AACGATCTGCGGCGCCCGGACCGCCTACTCTCAGTCCGAGCCACAAACCAGCCACACGAAATCAGCAAAGAGTGGCCCGTGGTGGTTTAATCCTGGTGTAGTCCAGGTCTAGACCGGGTCCAGTCCTGGTTTAGTCCAGGTCCAGTCCAGGTCCAGTCCAGGTCCAGTCCAGGTTTAGACCTGGTCTAGACCTGGTTTAGTTCTGGTCTAGACCTGGTTTAGTTCTGGTCTAGACCTGGTTTAGTCCACGTTTAGTCCTGGTCTAGTCTCTTAGCCAATCAGGATGCAGAACACAATGTTACACTATAAAAAAAATTGTTACACTATTTTAAAAAAATAGAAAAAAAATAAAATAATAATAAATCTGCGAACTCCGATAGAGCGAGGGATTACTGTATTTTGTTATTCAGCATCAATACATTTGTCTGCTTTTTACTAAGGAATAATTAATTGAGGAATATACAATATAATAATACTATGATATATTTTTGACTCAGTGTTATGTTACTATAGCTTATATTCTTAAAGACCCTATTGAAACACTAAAATTCAGGTGAAAAACGCCGCTTATCAATTAATCGTAAGTCGATCGATAAGGTCAATCAACTATAGATTAATGAATTGTGTGTGTGTGTGAGAGAGAGCGAGAGAGAGAGAGAGAGAGAGAGGAGAAGTGTAACAAAGTTTGGCTATTTGTTTCTTCACAAAAAGGGAATGACTTATGGATATACTGTGTGAGTGTGAGTGACAGAAAGAGTGTGAGAGAGAAATGTGCAAAGAAAAGAGCAAAGAAATGTGACAGTTTAATTTACTGTAAGTTAGTATTTGTTTTAGCTGTTATTGTTACTTTGTAAAAGGATAGCTACTTGTGGATATTCTGTGTGTGTGTGTGTGTGTGTGTGTGTGTGTGTGTGTGTGTGTGTGTGTGTGTGTGTGTGTGTGTGTGAGTGCGAGTGTGTGTGTGGGACAGAGTGAGTTAGGGAGTGTAACAAAGTTTAATACAAGTTTGTTTTAGCTGTTACTGGTTTCAGCTCAATGCTGAAACAATGTTGAAAACATGTGAAACAGTTTGGTGTTCGATGTACAGATCACTTTTGCCAGTAAATAACCAATAATTACATTATCACTGTTTTGTTTGAGTCTCTGATGTATGAGTATGAGTATTTACAATACAAATATTTGATAACAGGTTGGGCACATTAGCCAGTGATGATTACTTACACTTTCTTATATATTGCCTTTCACTTTATTAAGATCAGATTCTGCAGCTAAAATTACAACAATACTCCAAAGGTGACTTGAGTTGGACTTGACTTGACCTATTACAGGACTTGACTTGACTTGACATAGCCTGTGACTTGACTTGACTTGCCCAAGAAAAAAATACTTGGGACTTATTTGTGACTTGAAGGTGAAGACTTGAGACTTACTTGAGACTTGCACATGTGTGACTTGATCCCATGTATTCCTCTGTATCAGCAATGCACATTTTACTACTAAAAGGAAAGAAAAGAAAGTTCTTGTAAGCAAGAACTGATTTTTTTATTTTAAATTCATACATGTACCCTGTCTGTGTCCTCAAGGTAGACTGTAGCTCTGTTGGTAGAGTGTTTGTCCACTGAGCTGAAGGTTGGTGGTTGAAATCCCACTCTGGAAACATAATAGGTTTAGCAGTGAGATCCACTGATCCGCGGGTTGCCAGTGTCATTCCAGCTCCCGCAGATGAATGCTGTTGTTGTGTCCTTGGGCAAGACACTTAACCCACCTTGGCCCTAATGTCTGTGTACACTCGTGTATGAGTCTGTGTGCGAATGGGTTCCTTGATGTAAAGCATTTTGAAGATGGCATGTTCAAAACAAATATAGTTTTTTTTCTGGTAACAATTGTAATGCTGATTTATTCTTAGTTATAAAAACATTGGACATGATGGCCAGGATGTTTATGTTATCCAATCAGAAAGCAGAATGAGCCTCACGTGAGTCTCATTTGGGTTGCAAGTTTTGATGCTGAGATCCAGTTTGTTTAAACCTAAAATGCCTCTCTCTGGTCTGAACGTTCACTCCCTAAACCCAAGCACCTGCTGTCAGACATGAATCAGAGCTAGTGCAGCCTTTGCAGCTCAGGGAGGGAATTATGGAGCTTCAGTTCTGATTGTAGTAGGACCTTTTTTTTTTTAAAAAACAGAGAGCACAAACTGCATACAGTTCCTTCAATATACAAGTAACTAAGAAGTGAGAATACTTGTTTTTCCAGTGTATCTTTTAGCAACAAAAACACATATGGATTAATGCAAAATAGATAACTTTAATGCCATATTATGGAACTTTTCAGGCTATAAACAATAACATATCAATGGAGAATGGAGCAGCTGGCTGACCCTTCACTAGTAAAGTTATGTAGTGCCTCTTTAATTTTGAGAAATATGCATCAATATTAATTTACAGTGGTACCTCACCTTACGAATGACCCAACAAACGAAAATTTCAAGTTACGAAACGCCTTCACGGTAAATTTTTGTCTCTAGATACGAATGAAATTTCAAGTTACGAAACGCGAAATCTCAAAAATTCAAATAATGCGCGCTCAGTCACACATTATACGCTTTTCTCAGACTGGATTTAAACTTTTCTCAGATTTGTCTCTCGTTTAAACACTCAAATTTTCATAGATTTTCAACAAAATTATTAATAGTGAAGCGTGTGGGGGGAAGGAGGAGGGGGGAGAAAATTGCGCGTGGACACGTGTGTGATAGCGTACATGACCCGGCGCGGAGCTGACAGCAGGTCTAGACCAAGGTCTAAACCAGGACTAAACCAGGACTAGACAAGGTGGATTAAACCGCCGCACGTGGCTCTATTTCCTGGTTTCGTTTCGAGTCACAGCTGAGGCGAGCCGCTGCTCGCATGCAAGAGGTCTAGACCTGCTCTCCAGGGCCACTCCAGGCACGGAGCCCCAGATATCCAGGGACCCAGGGGGACACTGCCAGCCCGCCTTAAGAGCTCCCTAAGCGGGCATGGGTCCGGGGATTGTCCCGGTCACCGGCCGGGAGGTCTTGAAGAGGCCGACCTCACGGTTCTGTCATGCCGCTCTGTGAGCACCTTACGCGGGCAGGTCTAGAGCAGCGGCTCGCCTCAGCTGTGACTCGAAACGAAACCAGGAAATAGAGCCACGCGCGGCGGTTTAATCCACCTTGCCTAGTCCTGGTTTAGTCCTGGTTTAGTCCTGGTTTAGACCTTGGTCTGCTGTCAGCTCCGCGCCGGGTCATGTGCGCTATCACACACGTGTCCATGCGCAGTTTTCTCCCCCCTCCTCCTTCCCCTCACACGCTTCACTATTAATAATTTTGTTGAAAATCTATGAAAATTTGAGTGTTTAAACGAGAGACAAATGTGAGAAAAGGACACAGGACGCAGAACACAATGTTACACTATAAAAAAAGTTAAACTTGGATCGGGGCCTTGGAACGAATCAGGCTTTTTCCATTGAAATAGCTACTCAACTTACGAATTTTTCACGTTACGAAACCACTTCTGGAACGAATTAATTTCGTAAGGTGAGGTACCACTGTATTTATATTTTTTTCCGAGCCTCAGGTGGGGTGGGATGGTGTTATTTTATTTACAATGTTCTTTTTTATACAAATAAGTGCAGTTGTATATTAATTATGCTAACCTAATAAATAAAGAGAAAAAGTACTTGCTGATTTGTCGAACTTTCTCAAACTCTTAATTCTGATCCTTTTCATTGTCTTTTTCAGGTATATTTAATTATTACCACTTGTCTCTGCTCCTGACGAGTCTGAACTGTGTGGCGGACCCTGCGTTGTACTGTTTTGTCAGTGAAAGCGCTCGCCATGGGATCTATAAGGCCCTGCTCCGCCCCGCATCCAAACTCCTCTGCTGCTGCTGTCGTCGCGGAAACGCCAGCCCCGGCAACCCCCCGTCTGACTCCCAGGAAGTTGCCATGGACGACCACGATGGGCACCCCACGGTTACGCTGCTCACCCACACCAGTACGATGAACAATAGAAAAGTGAAAACAGATAATTTGATAAAACACACAATTTTAGTCACGCAAAATGATGAAAAAACTTTAATACCAGTGACCGAGCAGAGCTGTAAATATATCACAAATGGAGAAGGGAAAAATACAAGCTTGGTTTAAATAAAATTAAAGGTGCACTATGTAACTTTTGCTTGTCTCTATGGAGATGTCATTACTTTGCCTGCATGTTCCACAGCACGGCATTAAACCTATCCATCGTATATTTATTCCATTACTGGTGATTTTATTGTAAAGAAATAACTTGAAAAACATGCATTCTTACTGTGAGCAGGGTCGCCTCTCCGCAGATTGGACCTGTAATTTGAGTTTATTTTGAAATAAATACGCACTCAGATAGTTTTGAATGCATAGCTCTATTCTCTTGCTGTGAACTGTGCGTTACAACACTGGATTTCCCCACTGGGAAAAATCAAGGTTATTTTATCTGAACTGAACTGTCAGATAACTTTAATGCCATACTGTGGAACATTACATGCAAAGAAATCACATCTGTATGGACACAAGCAGCTGGCATACCCCAAATAGAAAAGTTACATAGGGCACCTTCAAAGGGATATGCCACCCCCAGGTCAAATTTGGGCATCTCCCCACAGTCCAGAGGCTTAAATAAGTGGTGGAAAGCGTTTTCCTGCTCACCCAGCCATTGTCCGAGTCTGTCACCACTGACCGCCGCGGTATCTGCAGCTACTCCGCGTTAGAATGGAGTCTAACGTCGCCAGAGAAAGATTTCGGTCAAAAGGAATTAATTTGCTCGATGCGTTTCCCAATTACTTTCTGTGTAGTGCGCATTCATATCGAGTGCAAATAAATGTGCAAATCAACACGGAGAGCTTGACTTGGTCATTTTGGGTGGGAACTATTTTCCAGTGCGGAAAAAGAAAGCCGAAGCACACACCACGCTGCCAGGGGAATCCCTGTTACGCACCGGGAAGGGAGTTCCCCTGTTGCACAACGTGGTGCGTGATTCGGCTGTATTCTTCCGCACTGGAAAATAGTTCCCACCCAAAATGACCAAGGCAAGCTCTCCGTGTTGATTTGCACATTTATTTGCACTCGATATGAATGCGCACTACACAGAAAGTAATTGGGAAACGCATCGAGCAAATTAATTCCTTTTGGCCGAAATCTTTCTCTGGCGACGTTAGACTCCAGTCTAAGGCGGAGGAGCTGCAGATACCGCGGTGGTCAGTGGCGACAGACTCGGACAATGGCTGGGTGAGCAGGAAAACGCTTTCCACCACTTATTTTAGTCTCTGGACTGTGGGGAGATGCCCAAATTTGACCTGGGGGTGGCATATCCCTTTAAGATTAAAGGTATTATATTACACAAAACTGACTCTTGTGAACTTATGTCATGTTATAAAGTTGTTACCTCCTCAAAATCAGACCTGGAGTTGTGTTTTGTTTCATCTTTTATTATTAGTCTGTCTACATCTCCAAAGCTCCGTTCCACCTTGTGATGTCATGAATCGATGGTTTTCAAATTAACAGCTCCTTTTACCTTTAGTTCATTAGAGATTAGCAATGAAACAAAACACAACTCCAGATATGTTTTTGAGGAGGAAAAACAATGATATAAGATCAGAAAATAGAGTAATATGTGCCCTTTAAGCAAGACATTATTTGAAATGTGTTCTCTATTTACACCTACAACTTGGGGGCCCATTTCCAGATCTTGAGCCAGGATCTTGATCAGGACTATAGTAGCTGGAAAATTGGCCTATTGTGCATGTTTTTCATTGATGGGTGAGCTGGAGCATCCAAGGAAAACCAACGCAGATCCAGGGAGAACATGCAAACTCCACACAGAAAGGCCATCTCATAGTCCAGTCTCAGGATCCCCATGCTGTGAGGAGACAACGCTAACCACTCTACCACTGCGCAACAGTTAAGATTATGAAAATGAACTATGTTGTGCTATGAATAGCTTTCAACATGTTGGAACAATTTTGAGGACTTCTTCCCATTCAAAGGATATAATATTTTGGTTTAATCGTCAATCACTATGGCAACGGTTCTCATTTTTTATCATTCCGAAAACCATGGCTGGGACATTAACAAACAACAAATATATTACAACTGGAGAAGAAAAAAAAAATGCATGCATGGTTTAAATGGACAACTTCATTGGACCATCGTTTTCAATCTTCCAGCTGCTTCTTCTCTTCTTTGGGATTGCCCATTGATGCATGTTGGCAGGATTTTAAGCCAGATGCCCTTCCATTTGCAACCAGAACATGTGCTGTGACTGGAGTGGACGATGCGTGTGAAGTGACTTGTCGAAGGACACAACGGCAGCATGTATATTTGACCGAGGTTCGGACCAGCGACTCCAGTGGCTCAAACTCTATGGCAGCTTATGCACTGAGCTGTATGGGGTTTAATGAACTGTGTTATGAATTCTACCATTTGTTTACATCAGAATACACACACAGGCCTGTAACGTGACTCAAATTATTCAAATACTTTTAATTAACTTAAAATTTTATGAACACACACAGATAAAGTGTAAAAAATACATAAAATACATGGAAATAAGATGGTAAAACATGACTTAAACTGTACTAAAATATACTAGGGACATTTTCCGTGGAGACAGATACATTTTCCATGGAGATAGATACGTTTTATGCCATACTGTGGAATATTATATCCAAAGAAACAACATTACCATGGAAACAAGCAAAGCAGGCCTTTGTCCAGGGAAAATAAGAGTCAGGTTTGTGAGTGGCCCACTCACAGTAAGGAATGCAATAAACACAACCAAAATGAAAAACAAAACATGCTTTAATTTTAATGTTTATGGCTAAAACAAATTACATACTGCAGCTTTAAAAAACAAAATAATTAGACTGGGATTGGTCATGTGGATCAGTTTTGTAGTGAAAACAAACATTATATATCATATCAGTCATCTTATACAATGGGCTAAGTAAAATAATCACAGATATAAGTATATAAACACAGTTAGATCACTAAAATAAAACTAACTGGGTATACATTAAAATACACTTGATTCAGGCATAGAATCAAGAAGGACTGCCTGCCAGGTCTTATGATAGTGTTGAACTACATTTGAGATTGTATCATAATCATGGTTTTCTTCTGAGCCTGTCCGATTACAAAAGACAGGAAATACCTCCAAAAGTTAAATAACGGTTTACAAAAGGTGAATAATTCTTTTAATGACCCCCTAGTGTTTAAAGAGCAAGGTTCAGGAGTTAACTTAAACAGACGCTCTTAAATAATGCAGTGTTGCAATAGTAAAGCGACTTTGCTCTGAAATGAACTTGAACCGCAGAGAGGAGGGTGGCTACTCATTGTAACCCAGGTTCTATGAGTGAAGCAGAGGTGGGTAGTACCAAAAATTGTACACAAGTAAGAGCAACATTACTTCAAAATAATATTACTCAAGTAGAATAATAATAATAATAATACATTTTATTTATTAGGTGCCTTTCTGGACACTCAAGGTCGCCTTACAACAAGTATAAGTTAAAATACAACAGTTAAAAAAAAACAGTTAAACATTTAAGAAATTAAAAAAAATAAAACAGTAAAACATTTTTTACATTAGAAGTACAAAGCAGGGAGTGCTTTATACTTGAGCATAAAGTATAAGTAAAAAGGTATGTGGGAAAACTAGAGTTTACAATACTGATATTGGCGCCGGTATTGGACATTTTGATGGATCAGATATCGGTCCCAAGATATTGGTTCACTCAAGTAAGATTAACTTAAATATTAACTGTTGTAACATCTGATTTATAATTTGAAATTAATGTCATTGGAAGGATGAAACATCAAATAATGCACAAAATCTGTCTGTCCTTTGAAATCATGTTCAAATTAGAAAAATTAAATCATATGTGAAGGAGCGGTGCAAAAAAACACAAATGTTTAAATTATTTCATATTGTCACATGAAGCTTTTGTCACTTGAAACTTACTCACAGTGCGAAGATTCACCAAAACCTGTAAGAGTACTGTTAGTTCAATAAAATATGACTAAATGTATACTGATAGAAAAGTACAATTCTATATAAAGTTACTCAAGTAAATGTACCTGAGAACTACCCACCTCTGGAGTGGTGAGACTATCCTCCACACAGAACTGAAATAACATGGGAATAAATTGAAATGAAGTTGAAATTTCTTTTGTAAATAGAACCAAAATTTGAACTGTTGAAGCCATTTTTTCTACAACCAGCCCAGCCCAAAGAAGACTGGAATATGATATAGGCCTGTTTCTACATGTAATGTGTAAACAATGCAAAAGTGTGTAGTATTCAGAGATTTTTGACCAATTTGACATAAAGTGCAGCTATGAATTTACAGTATTTATTAAGCACTTAAAGGGATATGCCACCCCCAGGTCAAACTTGGGTATCTCCCCACAGTCCAGAGACTAAAATAAGTGGTGGAAAGCGTTTTCCTGGTCACCCAGCCATTGTCCGAGTCTGTCGCCACTGACCGCCGCGGTAGCTGCAGCTACTCCGCGTTAGACTGGAGGCTAACGGCGCCAGAGAAAGATTTCGGCGAAAAGGAATTAATTTGCTCGATGCTTTTCCCAATTACTTTCTGTGTAGTGCGCATTCATATCGAGTGCAAATAAATGTGCAAATCAACACGGAGAACTTGACTTGGTCATTTTGGGTGGGAACTATTTTTCAGTGCGGAAAAACAGAGCCGAAGCACACACCACGCTGCGTAACGGGAACTCCCAACGTGGTGCGTAACAGGGATTCCCCTGTGTGCTTCGGCTATGTTTTTCCGCACTGTAAAATAGTTCCCACCCCAAAATGACCAAGTCAAGCTCTCCGTGTTGATTTGCACATTTATTTGCACTCGATATGAATGCGCACTACACAGAAAGTAATTGGGAAAAGCATCGAGCAAATTAATTCCTTTTGGCCGAAATCTTTCTCTGGCGACGTTAGACTCCAGTCTAACGCGGAGTAGCTGCAGCTGCGCGTGGCGGTCAGTGCTGACAGACTCGGACAATGGCTGGGTGAACAGGAAAACGCTTTCCACCACTTATTTTAGTCTCTGGACTGTGGGGAGATGCCCAAATTTGACCTGGGGGTGGCATATCCCTTTAAGTTACTTCAGTATTCAAATTAAAGGTGCATTTGTGGTAGAGAGTCCTTCAAAAGCTTTTTCATGGAGATGTTATTGTGTTGTCTGGAATATTTCACAGTATTGTTTTAAACCTTTCTATCTTCACGGAGACCAAACCGGACCAATTTACAGGTCAGATCTGTGGAGAGACAACACTGTCAGAATGCCTGTTTTTCTAGGTATTTTTGTGCAATAAAATCACCTGTAATTGAATACATGTAAGGTAGAGCTGTTTAATGTCACACTATGGAACATTCCAGGCAGAGCAATGACATATCCATAGAAACAAACAGGTGACGGACCCCCACCAAAAAGTTACATAGTGCACCTTTAAAGTATCAGTATGAACTATATTATTAGTGCGATACATTAATGGGTCAATTCAATGGTGTTTGCATCTGAAGTAATCGAAAAAACTTCAACTATGGTGAGTTTACATTTCAGAATATCTAAATTTGGACTAACCTCGGACTCAACCAGGACTAGAACAGGACTAAACCAAGTCTACATCACGACTAAACCAGGAGCCTTTTCACAATGACTGAACAGTGCAGAGTCAGTTCAGAAATCCCCCTTTAATTGTGTGATTCAAAGACAATTATTTATTTTATTCACAGAAAATATTTAGTATAACAAGTAAATGCAGATATACAGGTCCTATATTAGGTTAAATTGACTCTTATGAGCTTAAGGCCATGTTAGAATGTTGTTTCTTCATCAAAAACAGACCTGGAGTTGTGTTTTATTTACATAGAGTAATCCTTTATTATTAGTCTGTCTACATCTCCAAAGCTCACAATGCTCTGTCCCACCTTGTAATGTCATGTAGTGTTAGTTTTTTACCTTTTGTTCAGTAGAGATTGGCCATTCCAGGACTGAAATTATCCAAATAATTCTAGTGAAGGTGTGTGGAGTTTAAAAACACACTGGAGCACCTGTATTACCACATGACATCACAAGGTGGAACAGAATGTTTTCAATTTGAGAGAACTCCAGGTGTGTTTGTGATGAGGAAACAACATCATAGCATCGATCAGAACTCCTTTAACAGTATGGTGGGACAGTTATAAATAAAGGAAATATATGAAAAGGTTACATAAGAAAAAATACAACTCTAAAATGTACTTTTCAATATTACGATGTCACAGTTAAAGGAGAATTAAAGTTTTTTACAATCTGAGCCTTATTTCGGTAATAAAACAAGTTGTTTTACTCACCCATAGCACTTTGGTGTCATTTGGAGCATTTCCGGAGATGTTTTAGATTAGCGATATCCGTTAACGTGAGTGATCGGGGCACGACGTTGAAGTCACCAAAATAACAAACTTTAGCACTTTTCAAATCACAGAAGCTCAATGTGTCAGTGTAGACTTTAAGTGGAGTCCAAAGCGGCCTGAAACCCGATATCCAGCTATATTTTCCTCTGATGACGTCATCATAGAGGACAGCGCACATGTGCGAATTCCGAGCTGATTCGCAGATAAACACCGCTCTGAACTTTTCTATTGCGAGCGACACATGGCAGAAGATTCGGACTTTGAGACTAAAGAGGAGTTATTTGAGTATGATGACCGTCCCTATCGTTTTGTGCCTGAGTATAGTATGAGGAGACAGAATGGATACGGAAAGAATGAAGTGGAGACAGTTTGAGGAGCAGCGCAGAGAACAGCCATCGGTTTCACATCACTTCTGAGAATCGTGCGCTGAATCCGCTGGCCTTCTTTCTTTTCCTTTGCTGGTAAAAAATCGTCCTGACTGAAGTGGGTACTGCAAACACGATGGTCCAAACGTCTTACAGCTTTGCGTTTCATGTTTGGGTCCCGAGAGCTGAGAGCGAAATCAGCTGTGACTGCGCACTGGCGTCCTCATCTACTCGAAATTATGGCTAAATCTCGGATTAGAGGCCAGTTTTGACTCAAACGAAAGTGTAGACTAAGACATTGAGCTTCTATGATTGCTAAAGTTTGTGTTATTTTGGTGACTTCAACGTCGTGCCCCGATCACTCACGTTAACGGATATTGCTAATCTAAAACATCTCCGGAAATGCTCCAAATGACACCAAAGTGCTATGGGTGAGTAAAACAACTTGTTTTATTACCGAAATAAGGCTCAGATTGTAAAAAAAAAACGTTAATTCTCCTTTAATAATGAATCTGGACTAAATAAAATGTATCATTGTATTAAGTCTGAAGTTTACTTGATAATGTTAAATGTTTATGTATGGTGCAGTATTTGATGTGAATGAATGACAAGAAACTATGCTATCATGATATATATTTTGTTACCATGGCAACATTATATTACACTGCAAAAATATGAGTTAAATTGAGTTTAATTCAGAATATTATTTTAGATTTGAGTAATTTGACTAGATTATTTGACATACAGTTTTAATATAAAGTGTATTTTCAGTTCTTACGGGTAATCGTTTTATAATTTCACCTTTTCTTTTTTTATATTTTGCTTGGACAGAATTAAATATGTTAAAATAAGAAGGTCAAATGTTAAACTAGTCAAAACTACATTGAAATTACTGTATGTAAGTCTAGTCATTATAATTCTTATGGACTTTTATTTTTGCAGTGTGAGTGGTTGGGCATAAGTGAATGTGAAAATTGTTTTATAAAAAATATACAGTAAGAAGTTTATTTGTGTTGTGTTTTTCATTAGAAAAGTAATCATGATTTTGAATTCAACCAAGTTTATTTTTGTTGCATATAAAGATGCACTATGTAACTTTTCTAGTAGCAGGAGCAGCAGTCAAACCTTTACCTCATTGAAATGGAGGATTCTCTGTTGTCTTGTTTCTTGCCCTTGTCTCTCTTGGTTTTGTTGACAGCCCATTTAGGATATCCACAAACAGAGAGGAAGCCCTCTCTGTTTGTGGGCAAGAGATTAAGATTAAGTTTTAGGCTTAAGCCTTTATTGGTCTCACACACAATGACACACAGTGACACACGGGAGAAATTTGACTTCTGCATTTGACCCATCCTTTTTCAGGAGCAGTGAGCAGCCGTCTTTTTCGGCGCCCGGGGGGCAGTACCATGAAGGGTCTTGCCCAAGGACCCACACTGGTTAGCTCATTGCCCGGGGGGATTTGAACCCACAACCCCCAGGGGGAAAGTCCATGACTTACCAGTTGAGCTAACCAGCCGGCAAGACAACAGAGAATCCGAACCCAGGAGGAAAGGGGTAGCGATTCCTTACCTGGCCGGCGTTTCGGAAAAACTACAGAGGATTTTCAGACAATATGAAATCCCAGTTTATTTCAAACCCACAAACACTTTAAGACAAAAACTGGTCCACCCAGAGGACAAAACACCGAGCCACAAACACAGCAATGTGGTCTACTCCATTCAGTGCAGTGAGCGCTACATTGGAGAAACAAAACAGCCACTTCACAAGAGGATGTACCAACACAGGCGGGCGTGCCAGAGTGGACCGTCATCTGCCGTACATCTCCACCTAGAAGTCATGGGCCACTCATTTGAGGACAGTGAGGTACAGATCTTAGCCAGAGAAAAGAACTGGTTTGAGAGGGGAGTTAAAGAGGCAATTTTTGTCAAAAAAGAGAATCCTTCTTTAAACAGAAATGGGGGAGTCAGACATAACTTGTCTCCCATTTATAATTCCATTCTCAAACCAAAGTGAAAACAGACAAAAGAAACAATAGGGCAGACAGGTCAGGGCCAGAGGTGTGGGGACGGTCGTTAGGGTTGAATAGGTATGCTAAACTAGACGCCAGAGAAATTCGAAAAACAAAAGAGAGAAACTCGCAATATCTCGCACGCAGATATTGGCGGATAAATACCACAAAATAAAATTATACGAACAACACAAGAACTGTGGCATGTTATAGATATAATAATAATGGTGAATCCACTGTGTACTTGTATATAACTTTAATAAACCTAACCCTAACAACATAACAAGAGTCACAACATCCTCTCTGCCCCGACACTCTCTGGTCGCTATGGTAATGCTTAAACATGCCTTCAGGATGAGCGGCGAAACGTTTTCGACCAAACAAACTTTGTCCAGTTGACAAATTGAATTTCTCCTTTATCAATGGATTCTACCTGGACGCTTGTTTCTCTGCTAGAGATCTATCGCGGTGTAATGGGAGACAATGACACCCGAAGTGTGTTGCTTATGTCCAGTCTACTCCGTAACTTTTATGCCATAGAATTACATTTTGAAAATGAACGAACTAAATTAAAATAAATTTTAATTAAATATAGTGGTCCACCGCTGTTAAATCCAGCTTTCTTTTTCTTAGTGTATCAACACGTATTGTGTTCTGCCTCCTCACTGGGCTTTCACGTGGGACACTTTTGGGGCGTTTAAAATTCACACTGGAGATCACATACAAGTCACATTTAAAAAATGCACAAAAAAAATCGGATTTCACAAAAAAATTAAGCCCTGCAGTCTGAACGTAGCATCGTGCACATGGAAGTCGATGTGCTCTTTTCGGAACACGGACGGACCACTCAAAATGAAGGGTTGGGGGAATGAGCCACCGCGGCCCGGTACCAAATGGCCCACGGACCGGTACCGGTCCACGGCCCGGTGGTTGGGGACCACTGGGCTAAGGGACTGTAGACCTTTGCCGATTCGTCAGTCATTCTCCTCCGTGTCTGCTGTACAGAATGCGGTCAGTTTGCCAAATTTATTTAAATGTTCGATCACGAGCAGTGTGACTCTGAAGACTGAGTGGTCTGGCATCTGGGCACATGCCAGAAGGGCCGCGCCCGTGCTCTATCACGGATTTGACCACGTGTCCGTGCGCACACTTCTCTGGGTGGTCAGTGCGCATCGGGAAGTAGCGGCAGTGTTTCCGCAGAATGAACTGGTGGAACCTGGAGTCCAGGTAGTGGAACAAGTCCTGAGAGCGCACAGATGCGTTCTCACTACAGTTCTGTGTTTGAATGAGAAGCTTTCAGCCCCAGTGCACCCTTCTCTGGAGCGTGTGACCGGTGCACACGGTGCAGAGCTGTAGAACCCCTTCCCCTCGTTCCGCAGACTACGGGGCCGCTTGTAGGTGTAAAATGCCAGGGCCGATGATCCCAGTCCGTCACTGCTCTGAAGTGCTGTATGTTTGCAAGTTTTCTCCCCAACAAAACCTCCAACAGCGCAGTGGCGCCAGGCGCCTCGGTCAGAGGAACTGTGAAATACACGCATATTTATACACGCAATATAAAACTGACTACTTCACGGATTTTGCCTATCGTGGGTTATTTCTACAACGTAACCCCCATGATAAACGAGGGACCATTGTACTGAGCTGCATCAGAGGGATCAATGAGCCGCATGTGGCTCCGGAGCCGCGGGTTGCCGACCCCTGGTAGAGAGACAGAGGCTCTCTTTGTCACACATTGTAAAGTAATTTTAACTCATTGTTTGCAGTGTACATTTTTCTTTTTCCTCGCTCTGACAGTTGTTTTATTTTTGACAAACAGTAAACCTGACTCTGCTGTGGACAGTTGAGTCAGTCGCCCCAGAGCCTGAAATGACCTTTAATGACAACTTCAGTCTGACTTCACAATATCTCTACTCTCTGTTTACAAACTGTAAACACATGGCTAAATTATTCATCTTCATGTTAACAGCACAGCAAGAACCAAGAACAAAACCAGGACTCATCCAGGACTAAACCGGAACTAAACCAGGGCAAAACTAGGACTAAACTAGGGCTAACCAGGACTAAATGAAGACTAAACGAAGACTAAACCAGGATTAAACCAAGACTTAACCAGGAATAAAACAGGATTAAACCTGGAATAAACCAAGACTAAACCAAGAATAAACCAGGACAAAACTAAGACTTAACTAGAATTAAACCAGGATTAAACCCAGAATAAACCAAGATTATACAGAATTAAATGAAGACTAAACCAGGACTAAATCAGGACCAAATCTAAAGTCCAAAACAGAACTAAACCAGGTATATATGGGTCTAATTGAGCAAAAACTAAACCCTGTCTACATTTGAATGAGGACAAGCAGGTGGCAGACCCTCCCAACAGTAATATTACAGAATACACCAATCATTTGACAAACATTTAACGGACCCATTTTACATTGTTCTGAAATGTTATAACGTTTTGTCATCACAAACGTCCCTGGAGTTGAGTTTTGTTTCATTTGCACATGTTTAACACAAAAACCCTTTTCTTTTCTCAAACAGCATTTTGAGCTTTGGAGATGTAGACAGACCAATAAACCAGGATTACTCAAATGTGTGAATGAAAAACAACTCCAGGTCTGTTTTTGACGAGGTAACCACATTATAACATGGCTCAAAGCTCACAAGAGTCCATTTTGTGCAATATGGGCCCTAACTTTAATTTTATGACCCCTTCCCAGAACCTTTTTCATTTTGTCGTGAAATTATGAACAAAAAGAGACCTGTTACTTTGTTTTTATTGTTTTTTTGCAGATTAATAAAACAGGTCAGGTGGATGGGGATCTGAAATTAAAATGGTCCATCAATGTCAATAAGCCTTTTGTGTGAAGAGCTGGGTTTGTTGTGTGTTCACTTCATTCGACACTGGGCTCTGTGGGTGTTTGTCTTGGCTCCATTAGCCAGAGCTAATTTCCTTCAAATGTGATGCAACCAGGGTTATGTGAGGTCAAAAAGTGAACTGAACTCAAATGAGGACAAGAGTAGTTTTGATATCGGTTGATTTTTGTCAGGTTTTTGCAATTTTGAAACTATAAAATGTGTTAAAGCAGGGCTCTCAAGGCTCACGCATTGAGAGTGTGACACACGCAATTCGACGTATTCACACGCGCACACGCCACACATGGCATTTCTCACGCTGATTTGTGTTATTTTTTTTATTTTTTATTTTTTTGTGCCCAGAAAATCGGTCTGTGTGGCTTAGTTTATGCAGGCTCCGCGCGTTTTCAGCGCCACCCCCTCCCCCTGCTTCCCCGGAGCAGGGGGAGCAGGGGGAGCAGACACGTTGTCCCCCGGGCACGTCCTGAGCCTCAGTCCCGGTGCCACGTCTCCTCTGAGACGCACCGACTCCGGTCCCCGTGTCTCCGTCTGTGCGTAACGTGTCCTCCCCGACGGCTTGCGCGCGGAATACGCGCGGCCCAGAGCCGAACTGCCCGCGGTGAGACGCGGTGAGCCGCGGGCCCGGTGTATTATCCAGACTCTTACATGAATCCGTTATGAATCCTCCCCGGCCCCGCTCCCTCCTCCCCGCCCCTCTCAGCGCGCACTGACAAAGTGCGGTGATGATAAAACAAACTGAGAACCATCAGGTAATAACTTCATTTATATAACTCTCATTAGTTGCTTTGTAGTTTAAGTTTGCTTAAACTACAAAGGCTCTCAGCACGCAATTCGACGTGTTCACACGCTCACACGGCATTTCTCACGCAATTGTTCACTCGCACCCCCCCCCCCCCCCCCAGTCACACGCACGACCCCGCTCAAAACTTGAGAGCCCTGGTTAAAGTGTTACATGGAACTGACTCTTGTGAGCTTAAAATATTGATACCTCATCAAAAACAGACCCGGAGTCATGTTTTGTTTCATTCATGTTTGCGTAACCCTTTATTAGTTTGTTTACATTTCCAAAGCTCAAAACGCTCTGTTCCACCATGTGATGTCATGTAGTGGTAGTTTTCAAGTAAACAGCTACATTTTACCCTTTGTTTAGTAGAAACTGGCAATTCCAGGGCTGAAATTATCCAAGTGATTCTAGTGAAGGTGAATATTTGAGCTACAAACCCCTACAGGTCAGATCTGTGTAGAGGCAACCCCACTCACACCTGCAATCCTAAAACTAAAATCTATCTATATTAAGATTACTTGAATCAAGAAAGCTTTATTAAAATTTTAGTAAATTTCACTTAAGCAAAATTATCTGCCAATTGCTATACTTAAGACAAGAAAAACAACTCTTTGCACTTAAAGGAAAAGTAACTTTTTTTTTTTTAACAATCTGAGCCTTCTTTTGGCAATAAAACAAGTAGTTTTACTCACCCATAGCAGTTTGGTGTCAATTGGAGTGGTATTGCAGAAGTTATGTTGGAGCCGTTCTGTTCTACTAATGATCCCGTTTCCGTTAACATCGTGCTCGTATCATATGCTCGGGGCATTAATTTGCGCTCTCCAAATAACACAAACTTTACCACTTTTCAAATCACAGAAGATCGCTGTGTCAGGGTAGACTTTTAGTGGATTCCAAAACGCCCTGAAACCCGATATCCAGCTATAGTTTCATTTGATGACGTCATCAGAGAGGACAGTGCGCATGCGTGAACTCAGCTGTTTTGTAAACACCGCTAGTCCGAAAGAAGCTAACACCACTCTGAACTTTACTTTTCTGTTGCGATATCGGGTTTCAGGCCGTTTTGGAATCTACTAAAAGTCTACGCTGACACAGCGATCTTCTGTGATTTGAAAAGTGCTAAAGTTTGTGTTATTTGGACACCGCAAATCAGTGCCCCGAGCACTCACGCTAACGGATACGGGATCATTAGTAGAACAGAACGGCTCAACATAAGTTCTGCGATACTGCTCCAATTGACACCAAACTGCTATGGGTGAGTAAAACTACTTGTTTTATTGCCGAAAGAAGGCTCAGATTGTAAACAAAACGTTACTTTTCCTTTAAAATAAGAACATCGATTGTTGCTTAAATTGAGAAAAACTTTCCATTGGTACATTATATAACTTGTCAAGTTGAATCTACTCAAATATTCTTAAATTAAGTCATTTTGACTTAGATAGTTTTCTAGGTATTTTTGAGCTATAAAACCACCTGTATTGAATAAATGTAAGGTTGAGCTGTTAACTGTCATACATACTGTCAGGCAGAACAATGACATCTCCATGAACATTAACCTATGAAAACTTGTAATATTATGGAATCACATTTTTGTTTTGTTAGAATTTACTGTGTCAAGATTGTAAAAACAAAACAAAAATTACACAATATTCAAAATAATGTACTCTCCATTGTTGCCACGTGCAGCCCCATAACCTGCTTCAGTTTGGAGCTTGAAAACTGCTGTTTACTTTGTTTTGTGGAGAAAAAGGACTACCATAGAAATTGAGTTGTTTTTTGTGCTATAGTAATTACATTTTCAGGTCTTCCTGTGTCCAGACGGCTTGATTGTTTACTGTAGACACACGCCCACAGTCCAGAAATAAACAGAAGACTCATTTTATTTATGGTTTTGAGAAGTCATCTAGGGAACCAACCTCAGCTGTTTACATCCAAGTCCTCTGCATTGTGCTCCCTCTCTGAACTGTACAAAAAACAAAACAAAAAAACACATGTATGTATGCTGAAAGGTGCATTGTGTAACTTTTTGGTTGGGGGTTGGTCACCTTCTTATTTCTATGGACATGTCATTGCTCTGCCTGGAATATTCCACATCCATCCAATTAATTTTCTTCCATTTATCCGGGGCCGGGTCGGGGGGGCAACAGTCTAAGCAGGGACTCCCAGACTTCCATCACCCCAGACACTTCCTCCAGCTCCTCCGGGGGGACCCCAGTTACCGGCTGGTTGCTGTTACCGGCTGGTTAGCTCAGCTGGTAAGTCACTAACTTTCCCCAGGGGGATGTGGGTTCAAATCCCCCCTGGCAATAAGCTAGCCAGTGTGGGTCCTTGGGCAAGACCCTTCACGATGGCTGCTCACTGCTCCTGAAAATGATGGGTCAAATGCAGAAGTAAAATTTCTCCCGTGTCATTGTGTGTGAGACCAATAAAGGCTTAATCTTAATCCCAAGGTGTTCCCAGGCCAGCCGGGAGACCCAAGGGCGGCGTCCTGGAGCCACCTCAAATATTCCACAGCATGACATAAAAAAATAAAAAAAAAAGTTCTACCTTACATTATTTGGTTTTATAGCTCAAAAATACCTTGATTCTGACTGCGAGTGGTGTTGCCTCTCCACAGATCTGACCTGTAACTTGGTCTGGTTTGGTTTCTATGAAGACAGAAAAGGTTTAATACTAAACTGTGAAATATTCCAGAGTAATAACATCACAAATTATTATCTTGATTGGGTAGTTTTAACTAGTTTTAATATACTTTAAACGTTTACTTAGAATATATGACCTGTTATAATGTAGTGTGTGTACTGTATATTTGACTTATAAACTTGGGTTCTTTTTTAAGGTGAGATACAAGTGAATAGGAAAGCATCTTAAATTTAGAAATATCATTTTGAACCTTCTGCTGTAGTTTACTCACATACATGTAAGACAAAAATATATTATAAAATAAGGCATTTTATGTGTACAGAAACATGAAAAATTTCTTTAATGATTTTGTAGTGATTTTGCAGCGTCTCACCTTAAGACAGTACAGTAAGAAATCAGAAGTAGGTTTTAGCTCTAAAAAAGACGACAAGATGAATGTTTTCGGATATTTTTTACTTCTTGCTATCAAAATCATCTAAGAATGGAGGAAGAGAGTTTATTTCATATGCAAATGTGTTACTTCAGTGACGGATGTTTTTGAAGTGAGCTTAAAATAAAGATAATAAAGGCAGAGTGCTTCAGTGGGTTAGTGAGTCTCAGGTGAGGTGCTCAGGATCACAGTGGAAACATCACAGACAGCAAAGAGACACAGTCCATTAATGTGAAAACAGGGATAGCAGTTGCAGTGCCTCTGATTTTTCTTTCTTTGCTGAGGATAGAATAAACAATAATTCTGAAATGGCAAAATTAGCTAGAAGTATAAATATAACCAACTAAAATAAAGATGAACAGATATTTTGAAATCAAGTAACAAACTCACACCAGAATTTTTTTAAAGGTGTCATTGAACTATTGTGTGGGCAAATGTACCAAATGTCTTACACTTTATTGATCATTTTCACCTAACTGTAAGCACTGCTTTTTCTGAAGCTCGGTTACTCAAGTTAGACTTTCATCTGAACTTTATTTTAAAGATCCCATGACATGGTACTTCTTGATGCTTTTATATGGCTCCTTAATGGTTCCCTAATACTGTAAATGAATCCTTCAAAATCAACACTCAGTGCATGAGAAACAGAGATAAGATGAGAAAGAGTAATTTTTCTCTCTCAGAACAGGCCATAATGGGCGTTGTTGCTTGAATGCAAATGAGGAGAAAAGAGCTGGCCAATAGTAGAGGGTGGGGGCGTGGCCAAACTCTCCGCTCTCTGCTCTAAGCCCTCAGCTGATCCATTTCTGCGTTTTAAGAGCGGAGGAGGAAAGGAGAGCCTTTTCAATGAAAAAAACACATTTCCACAGAAAATAAAATTAAACCACTGCTGTTCAAAGGTCCAGAGGCTCAGATAAAGGACTTCCGAGCCTAGAAACACTCGGACGTGCCTCCAGGCAAATAAAAAAACGCATTTTGCATTGCCTAGCGCATTCGCAGTCCAAACTCTCTGGGCGTGATTTACAGAGACGCTGAGTTCAGACAGACGGGGGTGGAACTGCATTTGCATTTCTTTTTTCGATCCGACGTCAATAAGGTGCCTTGTTCAAAATCGCCCGTTTGAGCTCCGATTTTTTGTAACGCAGAAAAGGATCGTAAATGCTCAGTTTAGACATTTCACAACTTTTAACCATGGGGGGGGGGGTTAAACAGGGTAGGGGAGCTCACATTAACGTTCAAAAACCTCAGAAAGTGAAAATTTCATGCCATGGGACCTTTAACACAATCTGACCAGAAAGCATTGTTTTAGCTGGAACTATGACATATGAGCTGATTTTGTGCTGTTACACCAAGTGTCTATCACATAAAATGAAAGTCACAAGTTGGCATTAGAATTAGCCAACAGTTTTTCAGTTATTTTTAGAAAATAAACTCCTAAACAGGACTATGAACGCTCGTACTGATCACAGGCTCCTGAAAATGTGCTGTTTAAATCCATTTAGCATTTTTTCTTGAGTTTTCAAACTATATAAAATAATTTTGGCAGTGTTTCCTAATGTGTGCATCGTGTCTCCACGGTATCTTCTGAACATTCCACCATAGAAATGCATGTAGATCACCCCCAGAGTGATGTCACTGCAAAGTATCAAAAATAGCACCTTCTGGTCCTGTTCTGCCATTTTCAAATGTCCTTTCGTACAGAATACTTTCAAAATACTATCTTTATTCTTCAAGGGGTATTATTGTAAAAGTAGACAAAAAAATGAAATAATTATTGAAAATAATTGAAAATACATGCTCATGTAGTTAACAGTTAAACTACATTTTATTTTACTGTATTTTTATTAACAATCAAATTTGACATACCACTTCCTGTCACTTAAAATAACACAGTCATACATACACGTAACTAGCCCCAACATTTTAAAATGTTGTAACCATGGAAACACATAAAAGTCTTCAACCTGCTGGTTTACACCCACTTATGGCTGTCAGATGAAATGACAAAATAGAATCAAACCTGTAGTCTGAATACACAATGGTAGCTACGGTAATGCCTTCAGCATAAAATCAATACTTTGTACATGTAGTAATTCAAAGAAATAGTCATAATATCACATAACAGCTGCAGTATCCAACTAGATGTATAATTAAACACTAAATCAACCTTTTTTGCTACTAAACTGTGTATGTTGGGTTTTAATAGTATTATCTACTGTTCAAAGTCTTTTTAGGGCAAACCAGAGACTGTATATATAAATGGACATAGCTAACCTGAGTATCCAAATAGGAAGTGAGCATGGGTGTGCTTCCAGCTTCATCAATTCTGGCTCCAATTGACTTTAGTTTGAGAAATTATCAAACATCTGTAACTGCTGCCTTGTCATTTTGGTCTTAAAATGTTTGTATTAACCCGCTCTGCATGATCCTGGTGTTTTTATTTCACTGTTTTGTCTGTAAATCATTTCCTATTCCTAGTATGGAACTCCAAACTTGCCTCTGTAGCTGCTAGCCTCTGTGAGCTTCATTTGACTGGAGACGAACGCTACGGGTGACGTCGCTCTCCCTTAGTCCACTTCTTTATTCAGTCTATGGGGCAAACTTTGGTACATTTGCAACTTTGTGTTCAAAAATAGTGTGAAAAACTGAGTGTGCGCTGCCTTTAGTGACCACGCCAATTTCAAGTACTACATGACATCACACAAGACTGCTCTAATTAAAAGGTGCACTGCGTAACTTTTCTGTTTGTCCTCATAGAGATGCTATTGCTTCTGGTCTAAAGTCACTTGGAGTAATTGAGTAATAATCTGAATGTCTTTCTGGCCCAAAGGTTCCACCTGAAGAAGAAAAAAGACACAGTTAAAAAAGAAACAAGTTAAAAAAATTTTTTAAAAAATCTACATTTTTTTCAGTTTATTTGACTATATCCTATTTGTTGACAAAAAGAATAAGTGGCATGTGCATTTGAAGCAAAATAAAATAAAATAAAATCTAATAAATAAAAATAACTTAATAATAATAATAATAATAATAATAATAATAATAATAATAATAATAACTTTTCTGGTAGAGGGGCCGTCAGATGAGTTTCTCTTTTATTGCTTTGTCTGGAATGTTTCATAGTATGGCATTAAACCTTTCTATAGTCATGACCGGCTGGTTAGCTCAACTGGTAAGTCATGGACTCTCCCCCTGGGGGTTGTGGGTTCAAATCCCCCCCGGGCAATGAGCTAACCAGTGTGGGTCTTTGGGCAAGACCCTTCACGGCACCCCCGGGTGCCGAAAAAAAAAAAAAAGATGGCTGCTCACTGCTCCTGAAAAGGATGGGTCAAATGCAGAAGTCAAATTTCTCCCGTGTGTCACTGTGTGTCATTGTGTGTGAGATCAATAAAGGCTTAAGCCTGATCTTAAAAAAAAAAAAAAGACCAGACCAAGTTTACAGGTCAGATCTGTAGAGGTAGATATTTTGAGCTATAAAATTATCGTATTTTCCGCACTATAAGGCGCATTGGATTATAAGGTGCACCTTCAATGAATGGCCTATTTTAAAACTGTTTTCATATAAAGTGGTACCTCACCTTACGAAAGACCCTACATACGAAAAATCCAAGTTACGAAATGCCTTCACGTTAAATTTTGTCTCTAGATACGAAAGAAAATTCAAGTTACGAAACGCGAAATCTCAAAAGTTCGAATAATGCGCGCTCAGATGCGCGCTCAGATGCACGCCCCACTGTTATCCCCGCTCAAAAAGCATCTTTCTCGGCCTCTTAGCTGTAGCGCTGAACACGCAAGATTTTCAACAAAATGTATTAAATAGTGAAGCGTGGGGGGAGACACGACTCTGGAAGCAGCGTGGAGACATGAATGCACCGCGCGAGGAGCACGCACCACGTGAGGAGCACGGACAGCGCGAGGAGCAGGCACCGTGCGAGGAGAGCACGCACCGCGTGAGGAGCGAGGAGCACGGCACCGCGCGAGGAGCACCCCTAGTCCTGGTCTGCACGACCGGCACCGGGGCTGCGAGCACAAGATCGCCCGGACCGCATCCTCTGGAGTCCGAGCCACAAACCAGCCGCACGAAACCAGCAAAGAGCGGCATGTGGTAGTTTAATCCTGGTTTAGTCCAGGTCTAGACCTGGTCCAGTCCTGGTTTAGTCCAGGTCCAGTCCAGGTTTAGACCTGGTCTAGACCTGGTTTAGTTCTGGTCTAGACCTGGTTTAGTCCACGTTTAGTCCTGGTCTAGTCTCTTAGCCAATCAGGACGCAGAACCAATGTTACACTATAAAAAAAAATTTACACTATAAAAAAAAACAACGAATCAGGCCTTTTCCATTGAAATAGCTACTCAACTTACGAAAATTTCACGTTACGAAACCACTTCAGGAACGAATTAATTTCGTAAGGTGAGGTACCACTGTATAGGGCGCACCACATTATAAGGCGCATAGAATAGAAGCTACAGTAGTGGCTGACTACGGTAGCCATGATTAACCAATATTGATCCATATATAAGGCGCATCGGATTATAAGGCGCACTGTCGGCTTTTGAGAAAATTGAAGGCTTTCAGGTGCGCCTTATAGTGCGGAAAATAGGGTACATGTAATTAATGTAAAAAAAAAAAAAAAAAGTAATATAGAGCTGTTTAATGTCATACTGTGGAACACATCCATAGAAACAAGCAGGTGAGGGACCCCCAACCAAAAAGTTACATAGTGCATTTTTAATCAGCAAAAAGTGCAAAAATTGGTCTTAAAATGTAGAAAGAAAAAGAAAAAGGTTATTATAGATTAAGAAATGAGAAATTTTAGATTTTAGTTTATCAACCTTATTTTAAGTGACACTGGAAATCTAATCCCCATTTCACCCAGGCATGGTCTGTGGTATCAAAGGCTTTGTTCACATGCACTCCAAAATTGGACTATTATCTGATTGGACATTTAAGATTATTACACAAAATCCGACGTGAGTATTTCAAAGGACCATGGTCAGAAAGAAACCAGATCATTTTGCTGTAGTGTTATAACTCAAAGGAAATCTTATAATAATGAGAATGTGCATGCAACTGCAGTCCCTGTTCTTTCCTCATCACAAACACACCTGGAGTTGTGTTTTGTTTCATTCACACATGTTTAACACACAAACTTGCATATTTAGGCCGAGTTCTTCTCTCATACAAAAGGTCGTGCTATGTTTTTAAACTCCATACACCTTCACTAGAACCATTTGGATAATTTCAGCCCTGGAGTTGCCCATCTCTACTGAACTGCTGAGTACTTACTAACTACCGCTTCATGACATCACAAAGTGGTGACAGAGCATTTTGAGTAGGGATGGGGCTGATCCGATCCAGTATCGGTATCAGGTTGCGATATTAACGTAATTCACGGATCGGAAATTCCGAGCCAACCTGCAAAAATTTCCGATCCATGAGCCATGTCTGTATATACACATTATCTGCTGAAATGACTCCATGAGTGATTCCCTGTCGCCTGCTCTGCTCCTGCTGCTCGTCACTCGAGTGCATGGTGAGAAAGTCCGGAGTAATAATAACGTGTAATAAAAGTCATACGCGGGCCAAACAGACAGTTACAACTTCTTTTGCCAGTCTTAACTCCGTATGACAGAAGCAGCCAACGACACCAGGAGATAAGGACTGCCATAACACATGACATGGCCAAGGAAATGGTGCTTGTAAACACGGTGACCAAAGAGTGGTTTAAAAGTCTCCTCCGTACAATGGATAAGAGGTATATGCTTCTCCTCTGTTGTTAGCTGACAAACTGTTAGCATAAGGCTCATTTACATTACAAACACTATAGAAAGGCTACCCCGATTAGCATTACTATATTTAGCATCGCTATATTTAAGTTAAGTTTAACTTACATTTGTTATAAAATACAACAATCATGCTCAATTGAGCCATAAAAGACTGACCTTGCACCACTTTAAAATACTTTTTTTTTGCTCTACTTAAGACATAGATGCTCTTTTAGTTCTTCAGGTGTAATAACTGTGGTTGATCAAGCGCTCAGTGTAGACTATGTACAGCATGTTTCTTTTTAATAAATAGGACTACATTTGAAATAAATTATTGACTTAATTTTCATTCTTGCATTACAGTTTAGTGGAATTTAGTGTTTGAATGGTATGATGTAAGTTTCTGTGATGTTTGCAAATGTTCATGTGCACTGAAACGTAATTTGAAAGAAATCGTGGATGAAATTGAAATCGCAATATCTGCCAGAAAAATTGCAATTCAAATTTTTCTTAAAATTGTTCAGCCCTAATCATAGGCCTACTGCCTGTAGAGATGAGTTTATTTGTAGTTTGACAATAATGATGATAATATTGAAAACAAACAGTTTTGGTATCGGAATAGTATCGGTATCGGCCGATATCCAAATTCAGGTATCGGGATTGGATCGGAAGTGAAAAAAATGTGGATCGGTGCATCCCTAATTTTGAGGATTGAAGATGTAGACAGACTAATAATAAAGGGTTATGCAAACATGTGAATTAAACAGAACACAACTCCAGGTATGTTTTTGAGGAAGTTACAACATTCTAACATGGTTTAAAGCTCACAAGAGTCAATTTAGCATCATATAGGACCCTCATTTGCAGTCTAAATGAGTGTGTACGTGTTTGACTGTTACCTTGTCCACAGAGGGAAGTCCTGAGCTCCCCTGTGTCTGTCTCTCCTCCTGGATCTGTCCCTTCTTTAAGTATCTTTGATGTGAAGGGCAGGACTGGAGCAGGAACAGACCACAAGACACTGCGTATCCGCCCCAGTTAGACACACCTGCAATCACAAAGAAAAACACTGTACTTTAAGGTCCTATATTATGCAAAATTGACTCTTGTGAGCTTTTAATCATGTCAGAATGTTGTTACCTTCTCACAAACACACATGGAGTTGTGTTTCATTTATACATGCTTGAGTTAACCTTTATTATGAGTTTTTCCTAAATCTCCAAAACTCAGAATTCTCTATTCCACCTTGTGATGTCATGTGGTGGTAGTTTTCAAATTAAAAGATACATTTTACCTTTAGTTCAGTAGAAAATCAGTGGCAAATCCAGAGCTACAATTATCCAGGTGGATCTAGTGAAGGTGTATAGAGTTTAAAAACACTTCCTCTATTACCACATAACATCACAAGAGTGTTTTTCGCTTGAAAGATGAACTCAGCCTAAATATGCAGGATGTGTGTTCAAAGTACAAAGTCAACTTTATTGTCAAAAACAATATGTACAGCTTGCACACACAGGATTTGAAATTGCAGCGCTCCCTAGGCCGACAGTGAACATAAAACATCTGATAAACAAGACAATAAACAAGAAACATAATGACTAAACATGCGCGAAGGAAACAAAACAGAGGAAACTACATTATAACATAAAAAATAAATAAAAAAATAGCATGAGGGTCCTTTAATAAAATCTGAAATAATTATTGATCATCTACTAACCAAACTCTTCATGTGATTGGATATACTTTTTAAGATATTGTTTTTTGTAAGAGTTTATAGATTTGTGCAACAGGAGGAAGAAACCTGCTCAAAACTTGTCCCATATTAATGTAAGAAATCGTTTGAAGCAAAAGTGGCCTGTAATCCGAGATTTAGCCATAGTTTCGAGTAGATGAGGACGCCAGTGCGCATGCGCGGACTGCTCTGGGGACCCAAACATGAAACGCAAAGCTGAAAACTATGGATAAATCTCGGATTACAGGCCACTTTTGCTTCAAACGATTTCTTACATTAAGACATCGGGCTTCTATGATTTGAAAAGTGCTAAAGTTTGTGTTATTTGGAGACCGCAAAGTAATGCCCCGAAAACAAATGCTAATGGTTACGCTACAACATAACTTTCTTCAAACAGCTCCAAATGACACGAACGTGATATGGGTGAGTCAAACGACTTGTTTTATTACTGAAAGAAGGCTCAGATTGTAAAATAACGTTACTTTGCCTTTAAATAAATACATAAATAATAAAAAAAAATACAGTGTAAGGGTTGTCACTTGCTCTACAGAGATTATTGTGATGCCTGAAATATTCCACAGTGTCATCATTCATGTGTCATAAAAACCTTGAAAAACACATGTTCTTACACATACTCTCTTGCCTCTCCACAGATCTACCTCAACTTGTCTCCATGGAGATAGTCAAGTTTATTTATGCCAACATCTACATGGAGAAAAGCAGGTAAGGTAAGGTGCACTTTATTGAGCCCTCGTGAGAGAAATTCATTCTCTGCATTTGACCCATCCTTCACCCAGTACAGTGCTCCAGGACCCATCTCCACATCTCGTCTTGGTCAGGAAGATGGAAGATTTACAAAGGGAGAAACATGTGAACTTTAGAACCTGGATACTTCTTGATGTGAAGTGGCAGGCCTCCAAAAGAAAAGTTCCTCAGTGTAGCTTTAATATTCTCCCTCCCTATTTCAAAACACTGCGCTTCCATATTTATGCGACGTAACTCACCGGTTGTTTTGATTCCAGGTATGCTTCTGGCAGAGTTGAGCAGCTCTGATGAGGGACCCTCCAGATGTTCTCGCTCTTTCATCTTCTTATAAGTGACAGCTGCGTCGTCTTCACTGGGATACACCGCCACCACATGGTCATATCTGGTATTACAACAACAAAGAACACTTACTTTTTTGTTGTTTTATTACTCACCCTGCAGGGCTCTCAAGTCTCACGCATTGAGAGTGTGACACACGCAATTCGACGTGTTCACACGCTCACACGCCACACATGGCATTTCTCACGCTGATTTTTTTTTTTTTTTTGTGCCCAGAAAATCGGTCTGTGTGGCTCAGTTTATGCAGGCACTGCGCATTTTCAGCGAAAAAAAACTCTCCCCCTCCTCCCCGTCCGGCTCCCTGGAAAAAAATCAGCCAATCAGAAAATAGATTGTTCTGTTGTTGGGCAGACTGTAGAGTGTAGCGCACACTGCGGTGATGATAAAACAAACTGAGAACCATCAGGTAATAACTTCATTTATATAACTCTCATTAGTTGCTTTGTAGTTTGCTCTTTAGACAAACATTTACAGCAGGGCTCTCAAGTCTCACGCATTGAGAGAGACAATTCGACATGTTCACACGCTCACACAGCATTTCTTACGCAATTCAAGCCCCCCCCCCCTCCCCCACGCTCCTCGGGAGTCAAAAGTGGCCTGTAATCCGAGATTTATCCATAGTTTCGAGTAGATGAGGACACCAGTGCGCATGTGCGGAGTCACATCTTATTTCACTCTCAGCTCCCGGGACCCAAACATGAAACGCAAATCTGTAAATTATGGATAAATCTCAGATTACAGGCCACTTTTGACTCAAATGAAAGTGTAGACTAAGACATTGAGCTTCTATGATTTGAAAAGTGCTAAAGTTTGTGTTATTTGGAGACCACTCAGGGCATATATTATATGCTCGGGGCATATATTATATGCTCGGGGCATATATTATATGCCCCGAGAACTCGCATTACGGATATCGCTAATCTAAAACATCTCTGGAAGTGCTCCATATGACATCAAAGTGCTATGGGTGAGTAAAACAACTTGTTTTATTACCGAAATAAGGCTCAGATTGTAAAAAAACCCGTTAATTCTCCTTTAAATTCAGCTCCTTTATACACTGTGCATATGATCAGATTAATATACTTTGGTTTGCAGACTTCTCCATTCTCACAGAGGAAGTAGAGGGCAGAGTCTGGTCCATCTTCTTCAAAGCTGATTAAAGGGATTGTTGCAGACAGCTCAACTGACGATCACATCAAAATCAGATCACATTAAAGTGTAACAAAAAAATAGCATAAAATAAAAAACCTATAAACAAAAAAGGCTGATCAGTGGGATAGTTTGTGTGCCTACAGCTGTTTAAAGCCACACTATGTAAATTTTTTTTGCATAAAATAGAATTAAATAAAAGCATGTTTCATTTTGACTGTGTGAAAAACATTGGAAAAAAAAAGAAAGCATCCTTACTCTGCGTGGGTTTAAATCTCAAACCTGACTCATTTGGCCTATTTGTTTCCATGGAAATGTTGTTCCTTTGGCTATAATATTCCACAGTATAGGATAAACCCTATATTTATCTCAGTGGCGAATGTTTGAACTTTCTATTTCCATGGCAGGTGACATGCCACCTCCAGAAAGTTACATTCTATACCTTTAAATGTAAAATCAAATAAAATAGAATAAGTCTAAATAAATAAACATATTTTAATTCCCCTGACAATAATCTGCTCATATTCTTAGTGTTCAGCAGCAAATTTTCTAAAATGCATGAGCGAATATACGTCTTGGTTAAGGTCTTCTGATCGTACTGCCTCTGGGGGCCTTCAGGAGGGTAAACTTCTGTACAAACTGTGGCACTTAAAACTTTTGTTAGTGCAATAATAATGAACTTGGTCATGTTTCTCACCTGAGCTCACTGACGTTTGGATGTTGTCTATCAGGTCTGTTACCACGGTCACCTGTTTCCCTAGAGACATCAGCATGTTCGCCATAGCAACAGCTCCAGGTGACAGTCTACAAGGGACCAAAAATTTTTTTATTTACAAAATATAGCTATAAAAAATAAGGATAGACAATATATAGTGTTAATATCAATATTGGGAGGTTTTTAGACGATGTTTGCAAATGTGTGCATTGTGTCGCTATGGTAACGTCTGAACATTCCCCCATGCGGATCTTCCCCAGCGTGACATCACTGCAGAGTATCAGCTGAAACCTTATTGCTTTGTACAAGTTTTGTCATTGTGTCTAAAGTCTAAAATAACCCAAATCTGATCAAGTGAGTCAGGAGGTTAATCCATAAATAGCAGCTACCTGTTCAGACGGTGTGTTACTATGGCGACGGAGGAGGCATGGGAGAGGGCCAGACAGCAGCGGACCAGTGCACCATGGACTATTAGATCATCTAAAGCACAAATATATGAGGCTTATAAATGATCATACTGAACAGCATTATTATTGTTGTCAAAGTTACATGAATATGGTATTTTCTGGTTTCCATGACAACTTAGAAAGTGTTGAAAATTTGCATCTAGAGCTGAGAAAATGGTTGGAACCACTTCAATTCTAAATGACCATCACCGACACTCACACGCCGCATTCATAATGAACAAGATAGGTGAAGTGTCTCGGCCAAGGAAACAAAAACAGTATGTAACATAACTAGAGCCACAGCAGAACAGGTAATGGCATAATTTAGAACATAACCAGGTCTAAAAAGCGACTACAGAACAGGTAAAGTAATTCTATTTTGTGATAAATCAAAAAGAGGATAATTCATCTTATTTTTATCAGTTTATATTTTATTATTGTTTAATATTGTACAATAAATTCCTAGTTTCTCTGATTGTGAATGTATTAAATATTTGCATGAACTCACCTACATTCTTCTCATTGATAATGTTCTCCAGTTCTCTGATTTTATTCACAGCCCTCTTTGACGCTAAGCTGTAAAGCAAAGGATTCTGGGATAGTCTGAAACTCAAAGGGGTGAGATGGGGGTCTAGAGCAGAGGAGGAGGAGGAATCTAGGAGGTCAGTGAGGA
This sequence comes from Paratrypauchen microcephalus, assembly GCA_036785185.1. Lineage (NCBI taxonomy): Eukaryota > Metazoa > Chordata > Actinopteri > Gobiiformes > Gobiidae > Paratrypauchen > Paratrypauchen microcephalus. The sequence goes on from JAVJIX010000017.1 coordinate 9,973,812, forward strand.
ACATGCAGCCCGGAGAGTGACTGAAGGCCAACGCTGGTTCTGGACAAGAAAAAGAAAAGGTTTGACATGTATTTTACTTTTAAAAGGTGCACTGTGTAACTTTCCAGGGGCTTGGGGGGTTCGTCACCGTGGCGATGTTGCTGCTTTGCCTTGCATTTTTCACAGTATGATATTAAACTTGTCTATCTCCATGGAGACAAGCACCATGCCAATTTACAGGTCTGATCTGTGGCGAGGTGGGCCTGCTTACAGTAGAATGCATATTTTTCGAGATATTGTTTTATTGTAAAAATAAATAAATAAATACCAATACCTATAATTAAATAATCAGCAAGTTTAATTTCATACTGCGGTATTCCAGGGAAAACAATCTCCCTAGTATATCTCCATGGACATAATCAAGTGTTGAACTTGTACCAGAGGTTACATAGTGCACCCTTAAAGGGATATGCCACCCCCAGGTCAAACTTGGGCATCTCCCCACAGTCCAGAGACTAAAATAAGTGGTGGAAAGCGTTTTTCTGGTGACGCATCCATTGTCCAGGTCTGTCAGCACTGACCGCCGCGGTATCTGCAGCTCCTCCGAGTTAGACTGGAGTCTAACGTCGCCAGAGAAAGATTTCGGCCAAAAGGAATTAATTTGCTCGATGCATTTCCCAATTACTTTCTGTGTAGTGCGCATTCATATCGAGTGCAAATAAATGTGCAAATCAACACTGAGAGCTTGACTTGGTCATTTTGGGTGGGAACTATTTTTCAGTGCGGAAAAAGACAAACGAAGCACACGCCACGCTGCGTAACAGGGGAACTGCCTTCTTGGTGCGTAACAGGGATTCCCCTGTCAGCGCACTACACAGAAAGTAATTGGGAAACGCATCGAGCAAATTAATTCCTTTTGGCCGAAATCTTTCTCTGGCGACGTTAGACTCCAGTCTAACGCGGAGGAGCAGCAGATACCGTGGCGGTCAGTGCTGACAGACTCGGACAATGGCTGCGTCACCAGAAAAAAGCTTTCCACCACTTATTTTAGTCTCTGGACTGTGGGGAGATGCCCAAGTTTGACCTGGGGGTGGCATATCCCTTTAACATGACAATTTATCAATGTAACAAATATAACTATGCATAAAGATTGAATTGCATTCACACTCACACACTCCATATTAAAACTTGGACTAAACTAAATCTGGACTAGACCAGGACTAAACCAAGTATACATCAGGCAAAATTATACTTACTAGCTCTAAGTACTGCCTCCATAGATGTGACTCCACAGGCCCAGAACACAGGCACATCTCCGGGCTGCTGCTCTACTGCGTCCCCATACTCTGGTCTGGACAGGTCCTGGATCCCCAGTAGAGCTAAAATATAATACACATTACTCCTGGGAGAGGAGGAGGGGCATGGTTATGACTGATTCTTTAGATCTATAGAAAAGACTTTTAAGACTTGGTTTAGCCCCAGTTTAGTCCTAATTTTGATCTTCTACCTCTCTAGGGACTATATAATGAAATTTGCAACTTTTTTTTTATAACCTTAAAAGATACAAGACATTTTACTTGTTGGTCAGTGTTATTCTTTACATTACAAAACTCTTTATTGAGACAACAGAATGTGATTTTCAACATTAAAATCATAGTACTTTCTTTTCTATTCCCATGTGATCTCATTCCTGTGTAATCCCTCAGTGGTGGGCGTGGACGTATACTAGTCTATGTGCTCTTATACTTGTTCTGATACAGCTCAAGATCATTCTAAAGCTACTCAGGAAAGGTTCAATTCTGTCCTGTGAATGTGACATTTTTAGTATTGATGCTTGTTCAAATGTGTGTGTAGTTTCAATACTAGTTTTAGTATCGATTTTCTGGTGGAGAGTTCGCCACCTGCTTGTCTCTGTGGATGTCCTATAAATATAGATGTTTTATTGCTCAAACATACCATTTTTCCACAGTTTTGACGATTAATTTGTCATGAAATATATATATTTTTTTCAAAGTACTTTCAAAGGTTATGTTTTACGGTTGTTTTTACCTGGGTCTCCTATGTGCACAGGAGCCCCGTGGGCCAGTGGGTTGAGGTGGGTGACCTCCACGACAGTATCGAGCATCTGAGCCGGAACAGGACGCATGGTGACCACCAGGGGGCAGTGAAAGACTCCAGCTGGTACACATGGCACAGAGGTCTGCACACAAACACACATTTACAGTTTTAATTGAACAATCTTACTTTTGTGATATCAAACAGAGCAACGTCATCTATTTATTGCATTGTATAGAGTTTTTAGACTGTTAAATCTTTTTTGACAGTGTTTGCTAATGTATGTGTGAAGAGTCCCTCAGTCGTCCAGGTAGAATCCATGATAAAGGAGAAATTCAATTTGTCAACTGGACAAAGTTTGTTTGGTCGAAAACGTTTCGCCGCTCATCCGAGAGGCTTCGTCAGCTCTGGTTCTAGTGCTGGTTAGACCCTGTTTATATCTAGCTGCAGGGAGGAGCTCCCTACACTGAAATAGCTCTGAAACTATCTCAACTAATCTGTCTCTTTTGTATTACGAATTCCTCTGGCGTCTAGTATTAGCATATCTATTCAGCCCTAGGAGGCGCTCACTACACTGAAATAGCTCTGAAACTATCTCAACTAATCTGTCTCTTTTGTATTACGAATTCCTCTGGCGTCTAGTATTAGCATATCTATTCAGCCCTAGGAGGCGCTCACTACACTGAAATAGCTCTGAAACTATCTCACCTAATCTGTCTCTTTTGTATTACGAATTCCTCTGGCGTCTAGTATTAGCATATCTATTCAGCCCTAGGAGGCGCTCACTACACTGAAATAGCTCTGAAACTATCTCCACTAATCTGTCTCTTTGTTTTTCAAATTTCTCTGGCGCCTAGTTTAGCCTCCCTATTCAAGCCTAACGACCCTCTCCACCCCTCTGCCCTGGCTTGTCTGCCCTAATGTTACTTTGGTAATGTATGTATGTGTTGTGTCCCCAAAATGCTGAACATTCCATCAGCGAGATACATGTAGAACACCCCCAGTGTGATGTCACTTCAAACTATCAAAATTTCCATCAAAATCTAATATGTTTAATTAACAGTTCATCTAGAAATCTAAATAATTTGCTTTGGATCAACCTAAAATAATAGAAAACAATACATCATATGTAAAGGTGCACTATGTAACTTTCCTTTCTCCCATTGTTGCTGTGAGGGGTCGCCTCTCCACAGATCTGATCTGTCTGACCACCTTGGCCTGGTCACTGGTCACTTGCTTATTCCCATAGTGATATACATTAATGTCATACTGTGGAGAGTTCCAGTCAGGCAAAGCAGTAGCATCTCCACAGAGACAAACAGGTGGTACGTAACCTGATAAGTTACGTAGTGTAGCTTTAATGAACAGGTGACTCACCCTGTACATGCTGACATTTTTCTTCTGCTCCACATTCCTCACCGGGACTCCAGCTTCTTTAAGTTTCCCCTCGAAACCAAAACTACAGCCCAGATAAAAACATACCATGCCCCTGCACCGGAGAGACAGGTTTAGGAGAGGTTTAAACAAAGTAGAATATAGTGCCATATTTTAAGAAGAACGCATTTTATATTTACCTGAATTCATTGCTGTATTTGTTCAGATTGGAGACAGTTTTCACCATTTTGCCGTTGTCATAGACGCAGTACCGAGAGATATCTGTCCTAGAATTGAGAAAATAAAGGTGAAACATTCAGAAATAATAATAATTTAAAAAAAGAAAACATTACCATGTCAATGTCTGCATCTAGTTTTATAACGTTTTACTGTCCGATAATCAGAAGTGTGTGTTTGCTAGCTGTTGTTAGCTTTACTGTGATGGCAAAACTCCACTCTGGTCTCTGAGCGTAATGAAAAGTGCTTATAAACTCATTGCAGTGAACAATTAAAATGCTCTGAATGCATAAGGTAAGTGAGGAATAACTTTGGACCACTGCAGTCTGTTTTTATTGAATTATAACTAGAACATTCCAAGTAAAGCAGTGAGCGTTCAATCATAATGGATGCTAGAAAAATTTAATTTGGGAGTGGAAATTTTCTGATTTCTTCAGTTATAATGTTTTGGGCAACATAGTGGATCACCAGCCATCTTGGGTTTAAATTATTACAACTCTAAAATTGTTGTTGTATTATTTTTGCTCAAATTATTTATGACAACATTGTGTAAGTTTGATCAATTGCCCGTAGTGTTTTAAGGAAATAAATATCTCCTCTTAGTGTCTTAAGTATGGTTAGAGAAAGACCCAAAATCCAAATATTGAAAAATGTAAAGGAAACAGGTACTTCTAAACATTGTTACATCTCTTAAAAACTATACAATGACATGATGCTAGGGGATTCTGCCTGTATATCTACGGTGGAATGTTCAGCAGTTACCATGATTACACAATGCACACATTAGTAAACACAGCCAAGTTTTTAAATGCTCTGAACCCATTGGCCATGGACCCATTTATGTATTTGATTCAACAAAAAAGGTAAAAAAAACAAACTGTTAATGCTGGCTACTGTAGCTTGTGACTATAAAATGATTTGAGAGGGACTTGTTTAACAACACAAATAATCTCGCCTGTTGTAGTTCTGGTCAGATTGCATTTAAACAAAGCTCAGATTGATCACTTGCGGTTTTCAATTCTTCTGCCTTCTGTCCGTCCGTCCGTCCGTCCTACCTACCTACCTACCTAAGTGTGGCAATGGCAGAGGACACAAAGCTTTTACTGAAGCGTGTCCGCTTCCACCTCAGAGTTCTGTACCTGCGGTCAGAGGGCAACAGGCAGAAGTGATGATGTAGTGGATGGTCTGAGTCTCTGATAATTGTCCATACGTGTGATGGATTTATTGTTGAAATGTGAGAGGTCTGTGATGGGCCGATTGATGATTTTGGAAGCTGTGCGGGTGACCTTGGTGAGTTTGTTTCTGTTGGTGATGGAGAGCATATTGAAGAAACAGGGGGAGCAGTAGAGAAGGATGGGTTGTATGATGCTGGTGTATAACAGTAAGAGAAGTTGTGGGGTGATGGAGAGACCACGGAGTTTGCGGAGTCTTTGTTGTGCATGTCTCTGATGTTTATGGACATCAGTGACATGCTGTTTGAAGGTGAGTTTATTGTCCAGTGTGAGTCCCAAATATTTGAAGTGAGTGACTGTTTTACTGTGTATAGTGGTGAGTGCCAGGTCCGGGGTGTGTTGTTGAGTGTGTATCAGTAATTCCTTTGTTTTATTGACATTTAGCTCGAGAGAGTTGTCAGCGCACCACTTGGTGAAGTGGGTGACAGACTGGTGGTAGGCAGTTATGGAGTTATTGTCGTTGAGGAGTGCGAGGATGGCAGTGTCGTCAGAGTATTTGAAATATGTGGTGACAGGAGAGGGGCTTATGCAGTCATTTGTGTACAGGGTGTAGAGGAAGGGGCTGAGTATGCACCCTTGTGGGGCTCCGGTGTTGGTGGTTATGGTGGGTGAAGTGACTGAACCAATTTTGACGGCCTGTGGTCTGTTACTGAGGAAGTTGTGAATCCAGTGAATGAAAAACGGAGACAGGTTAAGGGTTTGAACAATGAACAGGGTGGATGCGAAGCTGCCAGGCGACTCTAGATGTTTTAAGAGCGGATCCCCCGTTCCCCGCCTGGCCTTATAGGCAAACTGGTATGGGTCTAGCAGGGGACTGACAGCTGGGAGGATGGAGTGAAGTATGAGTTTTTCCAGGCACTTCATGATGGTGGAAGTAAGTGCAATTGGTCTGTAGTGATTGAGGTCAGATTGACGGGGCTTTTTGGGAACCGGGATGATTGTAGTGGTTTTTCAGGCTATAGGGATGGATGCTGTCCTGATAGAGTCCCAAAAGATGGAATGCAGGATTGGTGACAGTTCCATGGCTCATAGTTTCAGCACCCTGGCCGGGATGCCATCCGGACCTGGTGCCTTGCCCACCTTACACCTGCTCAGCTGCCTCCGAACATCCCCCTCCGTGAATGGAGGCTGAGAAGGAACGTGTGGGGGCAGGGCACTAAGCAGCTCATTGCAGAGGGCAGAGTGGTCGATGATATCATACCGTAGAGTTAAGGGAGCCCGCAAAGGTCACTGGGTCAGCAGTGAAATGGTGACTTCACTGCTTTAAGACTTTAAGACTTTTACTCAAGTAACATTTCAGTCAGTGACTTCGACTTTTACCAAAGTCATTTTTGGGAGGGGTACCTATACTTTTACTTGAGTCTGATTTTCCAGTACTTTATACAACACTGATGCTACTGAACTCCTGTTAGATTTTGTCCTTGTACCTGAGTTTGGCCTTAATTATGTCATTTTTTTATTTGTCTATTTAGTCAATTGACAGTGTTCCAGTCCCTGCACTGGAAGGCTTTAAGTCTTTTTTTCATATTGATTTTAATGACAGATGTGATCCAGGGGTTTGAATTAGGGTATTTCTTAAATGTCCTTGAGGGTATGTTGGATGATATGCAGAATTTTATGTAGTCCGTGATTACTGAGACCCTGGGCTCTAGGTCTCCTGGTAACATAGCCCTGTTGCCTCACCTGTTAGTATCCATGGAGTTAGATTAGGTTTAATGCCATACTGTGGAATTTTCCAGGTCTGGCAATAATATATTCTTAGAGTCAAGCAGGTACCTTTATACAGCTAACATCTGTTGACATTTTGAATAGAAATAAGATGTATGTTGTACCTGATGTCTGCGTCTTTAGCCACCAGAGGGCAGTGTGCTTCCCCGGGGCAGCTTCGGTAAATCAGGGGTAAAGGAGCAGAGTTCATCTGAGAAAAAGCTTCAAAATCTTCAGCCAAAGAAACAGGCAGCATCATAACATTAGCCTGCTGAAAACCTGTATCAGAAAAACATCAAGTTATATTATTCAAAATGCATTTCACTTTTCAAAAATGTGTGTTAACGGTACATTGTGTAACTTTTCTGTTAGAGGGTCCGCCATCTGCTTGGCTTGTTATTTTGCCTGGGATGTTCCACAGTAAGGCATCAAATATATCTTGTATTTATTTTATTACAAGTGTTTTTAGTTCTGAAAACTACAGCAAAAACATGGTTATTCCCTGTAGATATGACCTGTAACTTGGCCTAGTGACGTGGCCAAGCTTGTTGCCATGGAGAAAGTTAATTCCAGGAAAAACATTGTCTGTACATGGAATCAAGGAGTTAGCAGACCCACAAAAGTTACACAGTGCACCTTTAAAGGCTCTGTACAAAATGTATTTCCCATGTATTGCTGTGTATTATCTGGACTTAATTATAATAATCTTAGACAAACTTTAGTGATCCACTAAGGAACTTATTTGGACACAGTAGCTCAATCATCACAATATATTCTAATAACAAAGAGCAAAAAGATAAACGATAATAATACATTCAAAATAAGTACAGAATCTGTTTTAGAAGAAGAAGAAGATATACTTTATTCATCCCCCGTAGGGAAATTATTTCTCTGCATTTGACCCATCCTTAAGGATTGTCCGAGAATCAGGAAGTACACAATTAGCATTACCGTCAGAGCAAAACTCACTGGCTACTTAAACTTGAGAATGCTCGGAATGCACAAGGCAAGTGAGGAATGATGTTGGACAACTGTGACCTAGTTTTTTTTTTAAGACAGTAAAAATTAGGTACAGCTCCTTTAAAGATGGATTGTTTAACTTTTCTGGTGGAGGCTCCGTCAAATGCTTTTCTCCATGGAGATGTTTCACAGTATGGCATTAACCCTTTTTAATTTTATGGAGGCCAAACCAGACCAAGTTACAGGTTAGATCTGTGGAGAGGCGGCCCCGCTCACAGTCAGAATGTCTGTTTTTCCATATTTTTAAGCTATAAAACCACCTGTAATTGAACAAATGTAAAGTAGAGCTGTTTAATGTCATAGTCTGGAACATTCCAGGCAGAGGAATGACATATCCATAAAAACAAGCAGGTGATGGGGCCCCCAACCAAAAGTTAGGCCTACATAGTGCACTTTTAATGATGTTGGTCCTTACCATTTGCATGTCCTGAAGTTGTGGTGATTCTTGGGTCTTCATTTCGGATCAACAGCCTTAAATGTGCAGGACTGAGTGTTTCCACACTTAACTCCATTCTAAGTCTAAACCACTGTAGTTGACCTGTGCTAAGGATCTCATCTCCTGAATGGGTGTGGTCAAATGCAGGTTTTCCTTGTTTGGCGTTAGATTACTTAAAGGTGTACTAAAAGGTGTAACTTTCTGGTGGCGGGTCCGTCACCTGCTTGTTTCTATGGATATGTCATTGCTCTGCCTGGAATGTTCCACAGTATGACATTAAATGGTTCTACTTTATATTTATTTGATTACAGCTTTTTTCGATTTATAGCTCAAAAATACATCGAAAAGCTGTAACTTGGTCTGGTTTAGCCACCATGAAGTCTCACACTTTGAGAGTGTGACACATGCAATTCAACGTGTTCACACGCTCACACGCCACACATGGTATTTCTCATGCTGAAATTTTGTTAAGCAATTAAGCAAAAGTCACTCACCCCCCCTCCTCGGAAAAAACGCAGTCACACGCACCACCACGCTCCCCCAATATAAATCTCACTCCTACCAAACTTCAAAACTTGAGAGTGCTGACCATGAAGATAGAAAAATGTAATACTGTACTGTGAAACATTCCAAACAAAGCAATACCACCTCCACGCAGAAAAGCATTTGACAGACTCTCCAACAGAAAAGTTAAATAATGCACTTTTAAAGCTGGGTTTACAGTGTTTTTACACTATTTTGTGCAGTGTCCGGGGGGTTACGAGCTATGAGAGGTCGTATAGGCCAAAATGACCAGCTACCAGCCTCTCATATACTCAACAAAAATATAAACGCAACACTTTTGTTTTTGCTCCCATTTTTCCTGAGATGGACCCAAAGATCCAAAATTCACTCCAGATACACAACACTACCATTTCTCTCAAACATTGTTCACAAATCTGTCCAAATGTGTGACAGCGAGCACCTCTGCCCCGCCGAGACAATCCACCCCACCTCACAGGTGCGCCACATCAAGATGCCGATCCGACATCATGACCAGTGCACAGGTGCACCCCAGACTGCCCACAATAAAAGGCCACCCTGAAATGTGCATTTTTTTTGCTTTATTGGGGGTCTGGGGACTCAGAACCAGTCAGTATCTGGTGTGACCACCATTTGCCTCATGCAGTGCAACACATCTTCTTCGCATAGAGTTTATCAGATTGTCAATTGTGGCCTGTGGAATGTCGGTCCACTCCTCTTCAATGGCTGTGCGAAGTTGCTGGATATTAGTGGGAGCTGGTACACGCTGTCGTATACGCCGGTCAAGCACATCCCAAACATGCTCAATGGGTGACATGTCCGGTGAGTATGCTGGCCATGCAAGAACTGGAACATTTTCAGCTTCCAAGAATTGTGTACAGATCCTTGCAACATGGGGCCGTGCATTATCTTGCTGAAACATGAGGTGATGTTCATGGATGTATGGCACAACAATGGGCCTCAGGATCTCATCACGGTATCTCTGTGCATTCAAAATGCCATCAATAAAATGCACCTGTGTTCTTCGTCCATAACAGCCTTTGAAGAGGAGTGGACCAACATTCCACAGGCCACAACTGACAATCTGATAAACTCTATGTGAAGATGTGTTGCACTGCATGAGGCAAATGGTGGTCACACCAGATACTGACTGGTTCTGAGTCCCCAGATCCCAATAAAGCAAAAAAAATAAATTAAAAACATGCACATTTCGGGGTGGCCTTTTATTGTGGGCAGTCTGGGGCGCACCTGTGCACTGGTCATGATGTCGGATCAGCATCTTGATGTGGCACACCTGTGAGGTGGGGTGGATTGTGTCAGCGGGGCAGAGGTGCTCGCTGTCACACATTTGGACAGATTTGTGAACAATGTTTGAGAGAAATGGTAGTGTTGTGTATCTGGAGTGAATTTTGGATCTTTGGGTCCATCTCAGGAAAAATGGGAGCAAAAATAAAAGTGTTTATATTTTTGTTGAGTGTAGTAGCGCTCTTTCTTGCACTGGGGGTGCCTCAGTCGGCTGCTGCAGGAGATGCTCAGCTCTAGAGCCCGGTGCAGAGGGTGAGAGGTGTCGTCCATAATGGACGTGAATTTGGCCAGCACCCTCCTCTCAGCCACCTCCTTTAAATGTCAGGCCAACTAATAGTTTGTCTCTGAAAACATTTTAATAATTTTTTCCAGGTCAGATTTTAGCCATGATGTAATTCCAGTCCTCATCTTGGACAAGCAGGTAACAGACTGGAGAGTTTTAATCCTGTTTAGAGCTGTGTGCATAAAAAACTGAGTAAATGACCCTGTGATGGAGAGATGGAGATGAGGTTGGGTTGCAGGGGCTGGAGTCCATGAAGAGGCCCATCAGGTGACAGGAGCATAATGACAGATGTAAATATTGGGCAGCAGGACAGAGAGAGGCTGTGTACAGTCAATGCTGCCATCTAGTGGTTAAAGAGTGGAAGATATGTCAAAGGTAAGTGTCAGGTGAAGCAGTGGATTTGTGGACAAGCTGGATTTCAAAGCAAACTTTCACCAACTCCGGCACCTTCAAAACCAATGGTCAACATTCAGGTTAACACCTCCAACCAGAGAGTGACAAAAGCCTGTCCCCAAAATGCTCTTCTGTCCAGTGTTGGTGAGCTTGCTTTTTAAATGTACTTTAGACTAGAAAACTGTTGTAATGGAAATTCTTGTACAATTTAGTGACAAGGAAAAAAGTCATGAGTCCAACAGCTGTCTTTGTATTTTTATTTATTTATATATATATATATATTTTTTTTTTTTAATTCTTGCAAGAATAAGTGTAGAAGTTACAATTTAACAGTCCAACCACCTATTCCGCAGGTGGCGCACTCCCACACAGCCTTTAAGCCCTCACACAACCTTGAGCTGCACATGAAAGATGAAATAATGAGGCCATGGGAGTACAGAGAAGAACAGGAATGAAGGAGTAAAGGAGTAGGAGTAAAGGTCCAATGATTAACACATTAAAGCATTGTCAATATCTTAGCTGGTAAATGATTAAAACAGTTAAAATGTTATTGTGACATAAGAAAATGGTTAAAATAAGAAATACATGTGTTTAAGATGATAAAGATCTATGCTGATTTGGCAACAACAGAATCAATTTCTTATTTTTTTTCTAGTAATTTACAAGTAACAGTACTTTTACTTATATTATTTTTCATTAGTGACTTTACTGCTGTATCTGCTGACAGTGATTTAACAAAACTTGAATCCACTTACAAAAAAACATTGTGATCTAGTACATAGCATAAAGCATAAAGAGGGCTGAGGATCTAAAGACTGACACAAGAGGCATACATTCTCTTTATTTTTAGAGAAATTTAATTTAAACATTTTTGGACCAACTAAATCTTAAAGGGATAGTGTGTTTTTTATGTTAATCTGTATGGGTTCCCTTCTAACAACAGGGCTCTCAAGTTTTGAGCGGGGTTGTGCGTGAGACTGCGTAATTTCCGAGGAGCGCGGGGGGGGGGGGTCAGTCACTGTCCTTATCACTGAGCGCGCACTGCACGGTCAACAGTCTGTCCAACAACAGAACAATCTATTTTCTGATTGGCTGAAAAGGGCGCGGCGCCGGGGAGCGGGGCGGGGAGGAAGGGGGAGTTTTTTTCGCTGAAAACGCGCGGTGCCTGCATAAACTGAGCCACACAGACCGTGAGAAATGCCATGTGTGGCGTGTGAGCGTGTGAACACGTCGAATTGCGTGTGTCACACTCTCAATGCGTGAGACTTGAGAGCCCTGCTAACAATGTCATGCATTAACACTGGCTAACCGCTAACAGTCTTGTCTCAGTCCAGTTCTGCTCGGGTTCTGGAGCTCACGTAAGTAGGTCCAGTAAGTTCGGGAGACAGGTAATAAAGCTTGTTTTTCTTCGCAAAACAACATTTGTCCAAAAAGTGATATATATTTCCATCACAAACAGTTGTCCGAAAAAATCCAGCAGCCTAATTCGGATTTGCATATTTTCTCTAGATTCATATCACTCCGCCCACGTTAGCTTTATTAGCCTGTTCACATGTAAGCCGATGTTTACGGCGGATGCGGTACGGCGACATACGCCGTCAGCGGATGTTTACAAGTGAACAGGCTATAGGCTAGGCTACGCGCGCAGTGATAAAACTCAGAGAGAAAAGAGAAACATGCGAATTAGAGAAAATAGACTGCTGTTTGTGACAGAAATATATATCACTTTTTGGACAAATATTGTTTTGTGAAGAAAAACAAGCTTTTTTACCTGTCCCCACGAACTTACCGGACCTACTTACGTGAGCTCCAGAACCCGAGCAGAACCGGGCTGAGACGAGATTGTAAGCCAGTGTTAATGCACGAACCTGTTAGAAGGGAACCCATACAGATTAACATAAAAAAGAATTTAAAAAATGCACTATCCCTTTAAATGTTAAAGTTTGTTTTTTGAAAGATATTTTTGTCATATAGTTTTTGTGATACTTTGGGAGTTCATTACAGTTTTTTGTTTATGTATTTTCTCCTTTGGATTCTCATCCCTCAATATCAATTTACTGTATTACACACTTTTTACGTGAGATTGCTCCAGTTATCCCTCCAACCAGGGCACCTATTCCTATCCCCATCGGACCAAAGGCTGAACCAGCTGCTGCCCCCATAGCGGTGCCTTGCACAATATTTCCTACCATCATGTTATCATCTGATCTGGTGAAGTCATTTGACATTTCTGCTTCCCTCCGAATCTGAATGCGCATTTCCTCCTGATTCTTCTCCTCTTGTGCTTTTAACTCCCTCAACCGTTGTTCCTCTGCTCTCTGCATGGCCTCTTGTTGTATTTTAAACATCTCATTTGACCTCTCCCTTTCCCTCTGAATCTCAGCGAGCCATTCCATCTGTTTCCTCTCTTCTTGTGCTTTTAACTCCCTCAACCGTTGTTCCTCTGCTCTCTGCATGGCCTCCTGGTTTGCCATTAACATCTCATTTGACCTCTCCCTTTCCCTCTGAATTTCAGCAAGCAATTCCCTCTGTTTCCTCTCCTCTTGTTCTTTTAACTCCCTCATGCGTTGTTCTTCCTTTTCCTTCATGGCCTCCATTTCTCTCCTAAACATCTCTTTTGACTTCTCCACTTCCCTCTGAATCTCAGCGCGCACTTTCTTCTGTTTCTTCCTCTCTTGTTCTTGTAACTCCTTCAAACGTCGTTCCTCCTCTTTCTTGATGGCCTCCTCTGCTAGCTCAAACATCTCATTGGTGTAATACCTTCCCCCATTCTTTTGTATCATCATTTCAATTTTATCCAAAAGATGATCTGTTTGATTGTCATCTTTGATTTTATTGTTGAAGACGTGATAGCGGTTGTGGCACGTCTGGATGAGAGCTGATAAATCTTTATTTGCCTTTATGAAAGACTCAATACTATAATTCCCGAGCTGATCTCCATGTGTGAACAAAACCATGGTGTAGTTAGCTGCCTCATCTCCGAAGATTTCTTTGATCAGTTGAACAGTATCTTTCTCTTCTTTGGTGAACCGTACTCCGATCTGGAGACAAATCAGAAATGCATGCGGACCAGGCGCAGACATGGAAATGCACATTTTGATTCGAGCCACAATTTCTTCTTGGGTAAAGGTTGTGTCGAAAAGCCCTGGGGTATCGATTACAGCGATTTGTCGACCACCAACAGTTTCTTCATCTTTATGGCATTCGGCTGTCACAGAGGAGGGACAAAGCTCCGACACAAACGCTTTTCGTCCGAGGATGGTGTTCCCAGCAGCGCTCTTCCCCACTCCAGTTTTTCCGACCAGAATGATCCTCAAGCCTGTGGGAATAAAAAAAACAAACAGTTCACACAGATGAGAATACAGAGGAATCAACAGAATGTGATACAACATAATTTTTACATTATTTCCTCCTCCCGTGAACACATCACCCCTGTCCTCAAACATCTCCACTGGCTCTCCATCCCTCAGCGCATCCAATTCAAACTCCTCACCATTGTGTACAAGTCCCTCCATAACCTAGCCCCCACCTACCTCTCTGAGCTCCTCCACCACCACACCCCCGCCCGTGCCCTCAGATCAGCTGACGCTAACCTCCTGTCTCCCCCCACCAGGACTAAACACAAGTCCTGGGGGGACAGGGTCTTCTCCAGTGTTGCCAACTTAGCGACTTTGTCGCTATTTTTAGCTACTTTCTGGAACCCCCTAGCGAGAAAATTAGACAAAAGCGACTAGCGACAAATCTAGCGACTTTTTTTGGTGATCAGAGGCTCCAAGATCGCGGGAGGGGAAAAAAAATAATTGTGCCGTTTTCTCTCTTTCCCCGTTCAGAGAAAGAGACAGAGAGGGGCGGGGGCGGAGTTGAGAACATCGTGGACTGTCGCTTCACTCACTCACAGGCAGACAGACACGGCGCACACACACACACCAGTCTCTCCTCTGTAAAACGTGTACAATGCCAAAGTGATTTTAGGTTTTGGCTGGGTTTGCCATAGGCTCTGATTCTCAATAAGTGTATGCCTATGCGCTCTGATTTGTTTTCTTTTTCTTTTTGGCGACACAAAGTCACAAGTAGCACTGCTTAAAAAGCTAGTTGTACAGCACAGAAAAGTTTTAAAAAGCTAGTTCTTTAGCACCAAAAAAAATAAAAAAAAATAATAAAAAGTTATAGTTTGCCCACTATAGCACAAAAAATACAAAATAAATAAAAAGCTTTAGTTAAACTACAGCACAAAAAAAAACACAAAATAAAAAAGCAAGCTATAGATCTTGGACTACAGCTCCAAAAAAAAATATCTAAAAAATAAAAACCAAATAAAAAAATAAAAAACAAACAAGTATATGTAATAACAACACCAATAAAAGGTTAGTGTCATGGGGTAAGGAAGGTTAGGATGTGCTGTCTGGAGCCCCCTGCTGACAATGATGTTTGGTTTGGACACCCCCTTCCCCCCCCGCTCTCATGTTTGGATTGGACCGCTCGCTTTTCTAGCTACTTTTAGCTACTTCTGGGCGGGCCAATAGCTACTTCCGATGCTGGGGAGTTGGCAACACTGGTCTTCTCTGCTCTGGAGCTCCCTGCCCAAACACCTCAAAGACTCATCTTCACTCCCCATCTTCAAAAAAAAAAAACCCTAAAAACTCACCTGTTCAAAACTGCCTTTAAATAACTGCATCTCCTGTTTATCAGTTTCTTTTTTGTGTGTTTGTGTCTGTTTGGATCTTTGAGTGTCATGAAAAGTGCTATACAAGTATTATTATTATTATTATTATTATTATTATTATTATTATTATTATTATTATTATTATTATTATTATTATTATATTCAGTCATTTCAGTTAGTAATATTATTTAAACGTTATTATGGATAACCAGACAAAAAAAAACAAAAAAAACATTAAAGCTCCATAAAACTACTCATCTACTCTCTGACTGGAGTACTGTTTTGGATAAAGTGTCCCATGATTCAACTAAGCAGTTTGTACAAGGACATCTATATTCAAATACCTCAGTTTTACATTATACATGACACAAATGTTTAAAGGGCCCATATATATATATATTTTTTGTCTATGGTGCAATGTTGCTTCTTCATCAAAAACATCCCTGTTTTATCCACACATGTGCTGCATATTCAGCCATTTATATCTTCCCTCAGATAGAAAACACTCTGTTCCACCTGATGGTAATACAGGAAGTGCTCCACTGTGTCTTTAAACTCCTTCACTGCAATCATTTGGAGAATTTCAGCCCTAGAATTTCCAATCTCTACTGAACAGGTAAAAGAGGAACAGGACATTTTAAGATTTGGAGTTATAATCCGATTAATAATAAAGGAAAAGGGGGGGGGGGGGGGGGGTGTTACTCAAACACAATTCTGTAGTAGTAGTAGTAGTAGTAGTAGTAGTTATAGTAGTAGTAGTAGTAGTTATTCAGGGCTCTCAAGTCTCACGCTTTGAGAGTGTGACACACGCAATTCGACGTGTTCACGCTCACACATGGTATTTCTCACGCTGAAATTTTTTAAAGCAATTCAAAACTGTAGCCACTGTTCACAGCACTTCTGTGCCCAGAAGTTAATGCAGGCACCGCGCGTTTTCAGCGAGAAAAAGTCACTCGCACACCAGTACTCGAGTTGAGCGATCAGCTGTGAGGCCGATCGCTCACAGCTGTGAGCGACCCGCGTGCATGTTTACGCGGCATTTCCAAGAGAAGAAGAATCCTTAACTTGCTACGTTAATGCTACGTAAGTGCTACGGAAGAACCAGAACTAAACCAGAACTAAACCAGGACTAAACCAGGACCTAGCCAGGACTAAACCAGAACTAAACCAGGACTAAACCAGGTCTAAACTGGGTCTAAACCAGGATTCAACTCGGACTAAACCAGGACTAAACCAGAACTAAACCAGGACTAAACCAAGACTAAACCAGGTCTAAACCAAGACTAAGCCAGGACTAAACCAGAACTAAACCAGGACTACACCAGGACTAAATCAGGACCTAGCCAGGACTAAACCAGAACCAAACCAGGACTAAACCAGAACTAAACCAAGACTAAACCAGGTCTAAACTGGGTCTAAACCAGGATTCAACTCGGACTAAACCAAGACTAAACCAGAACTAAACCAGGACTAAACCAAGACTAAACCAGGTCTAAACCAAGACTAAGCCAGGACTAAACCAGGACTAAGCCAAGACTAAACCAGATCTAAACCGGGACTAAACCAGGACTAAACCAGGTCTAAACTAGGACTAAACCAGGTCTAAACCAGGACTAAGCCAAGACTAAACCAGATCTAAACCGGGTCTAAACCAGCACTAAACCAGGACTAAACCAGGTCTAAACCAGATCTAAACCGGGACTAAACCAGGACTTAACCAAAACTAAACCAAGACTAAACCAGGTCTAAACCAAGACTAAGCCAGGACTAAAACAGGTCTAAACCAGGACTAAACCAAGACTGTGTGTGATAACATATTATCCTGTGCATTATTGAATGACAATATGGATTTTTAGTTATAAAAGCATTTCCATATTAACAAAGTACCTTCTAATTCTGTAATTCTGCCCTGCCCTTCCACCATCCCCCTGGTTTCATTTTATAACTCGACTACTGCTCGCCCCCCCCGCTCCTCAGGAAAAAAATGTCACCCCCCCTCCCCGCTCCTCAGAAATCTCCCTCCTAGCAATCTTCAAAACTTGAGAGCCCTGGTAGTTATAGTAGTAGTAGTAGTAGTTATAGTAGTAGCAGCAGCAGTAGCAGCAGTAGTAGTAGTAGTAGTTATAGTAGTAGTAGTAGTAGTAGTAGCAGTAGTAGTAGTAGTAGTAGCAGTAGCAGTAGTAGTAGTAGTAATGTGGGAGAAGAGAGGGAGGGATAGACAAGGGGATCTCCACCGGAGGATTTGCCAGAGGAAGAGGAAGTACCGGTAGTGAGAAGGACAAAACAACAGGTTACGGTTTCCGCTCATCTTTGACCCTCTGATATTCAGCTTCTATTAACTCGATTTGCGTAGTGATGATGAGAAATAGCGGCTTTTTGCCGTCTAAAGAAACACGCAGCTGAACAAGCGCACGAAATGACCGCAATTTAAATGCGCCGCAAGTTCATTTGCGCATTCCTGTAACCTAACAAAACTGCAGCAGTGATAACTTGTAATGGGAAAAATTGCTAAAACTTTATTTTAATCACAGTAAAGGTTGAAATTAGGTTCCGTATAAAACAACTGAATTTACATGATCAAGAAAAGTAGGATGACGCTCTCCAAATCTGAGATCAGGCGGATGAGTGGTTCGAGAGTGGAACAGACACACACACACACACAGACGTTCCTTGCATTAATAGAGATTTTCCATCTTTTACTTGCCACTTGTGCTTAACAATACCTCAGGATACATGCACCTTAAATATGATTATTTATACTCTTGAATATAGGCCTACACTCACTGATGTGTGTGGGTTTTCAATAACAAAGTCACCCTAAAAACTTAACATAAAAGGAGATTAGAAAATAAAAGAAAATCTATTCTATAAAAGTATATTGTAGAAAATGTATTTAGTTTTGTATTAGCCATAAGGTAACGCATTAAGATCGAAACGACAAATTTAACTTTAAATAATTTTGCAGAGATCTTAGTCACAAAATAATGTTAAAGTCTGACCTGAACTCATGTTGGAAAGTCTTCAGTTGATCCTGTACGTGCTTCAGTCTGGTCCAACGTCTGCTCCTGTCTGCACTTCTCTCTGCTTATTTGGCAGTGGGCGTAGTGCCTAAAGTTTAGTTTCCGTTACTTTCAGTTTTGTTATGCGTCACACTCTGCTTCCGAGAAATCATTTGATACAAAGGAAACCCCATAGCGGGATATTTAGTCCATATAATAATCCTACAACATATTTAATGGAATAAAATCTGTACAAATTTCTCCTTTTGTTTTTACTGTTTACTGCTGTTTTTGTTTTTTAGCGTGACTTTTAGCCCTACAGATCAATTTGGATCCATTTACAGAAATGTTCATGAATGCATATAGTCCATTTTAAATAGAAAATGTTACTCATTATGATTGAAAATGCATCATTTTAAATGTTATCAAATTAAAAGGTCCTATATTGTGCAAAACTGACTCTTGTGAGCTCCAAGTCATTTTAGAATGTTGTTACTTCATCAAAAACACACCCAGGCCTGAATTGTCTTTTGTTTCATTCACACATGTTTAAGTAAGCTTTAATAATAAGGTTTATTATTAGCCTGTCTATATCTCCAAAGCTCAAAATGCTTTGTTCCACCTTGTGATGTCATGAAGTGGTAATAGTTGTACCCTTTACATTTTGTTTAGTAGAGATTGGCAACTGCAATGATCCAAATGCTTCTAGTGAAGGTGTATGGAGTTTAAAAACCCACTGAAGCATTTCCTGTAGCCTGAACCCTGGCTAAATATAAGCCCTTTAAACATGTGCGTACTAAGTCTACCTTATATAACAAGAAGATTAAAACATAACTGCAAAAAGCAAAGTCAAGAAATGATTTGCAAAATGCAAATGATTTCTCAGATGCAGAATGTGACATAAGGTTTAGTTTGGCTTTTAGTTGTGTTATAATAGAAAAACTTGTTATAATATAATAAAACTGAAAGCAAAACTAAACCTTAGTCACAAATGCCCACTGCCAAAAAAGGAGAGAGAAGTGCAGAAAGGAGCAAGAGATACTGGACCAGACTGAAGCACATGGACCAAAGACTGAAGACTTTTCCAACATGAGCTCAGCTCAGAATTTAAGATTATTTTGTGACGAAAATATCTGTAAAATTACTACTTTTGTGTTAAACAGGTATGATTTTAGTCCTCATTTTAAATGTTTAAATGTTTCTGCTTTCATGTTTTCTATTATTGATTGTTGATTGTTTTTTGGGGTGACTTTTTAACAATTATCCCTTTGATTAAGAAATGTTCTTAATAATTTTCATTTGTTTGATGGGGTCATTGCACAGTAAATTTGCACTGACACATTTAGCTACATGCTCATTTTCATCTGTACTCCCTGAACAGAGGCAGAGGGTTAACAGTGTGCAGGTACTTCATAAAAAGGCCCAACATGTAAAATACATCTAAAAAAATACACAAAAGCCAACAACCAGTCACCAGCAGAGGGAGCAGCTCATCAGCACTTCAAATACAAGCGAGAGTTTGATAAGTGTGTGAACGAGAGTTTGATAGTGTGTGAGCGAGAGTTTGATAGTGTGTGAGCGAGTGTTTGATAGTGTGTGAACGAGAGTTTGATAGTGTGTGAGCGAGTGTTTGATAGTGTGTGAGCGAGAGTTTGATAGTGTGAACGAGAGTTTGATAGTGTGTGAACGAGAGTTTGATAGTGTGAACGAGAGTTTGATAGTGTGTGAACGAGAGTTTGATAGTGTGTGAACGAGAGTTTGATAGTGTGTGAGCGAGAGTTTGATAGTGTGTGAACGAGAGTTTGATAGTGTGTGAACGAGAGTTTGATAGTGTGTGAGCGAGAGTTTGATAGTGTGTGAACGAGAGTTTGATAGTGTGTGAACGAGAGTTTGATAGTGTGTGAACGAGAGTTTGATAGTGTGTGAACGAGAGTTTGAGGGGGGGTTCTACAGCTCTGCACCAAACACAGAACTGTTGTGAGAACGCATCCGTGCGCTCTCAGGACTGGTTCAGCCGCCTGGACTCCAGGTTCCACCAGTTCGTTATGCACAAACATTGCCGCTACTTCCCGATGCGCATTGACCACCCGGAGAAGTGTGCGCGCGGTCAAATCCGTAATAGAGCACGGCCTCGGCCCTTCTGGCATGTACTCAAATGCCAGACCGCTCAGTCTTCAGAGTCACACTGCTCGTGATCGAACATTTAAATAAATTTGGCAAACTGACCGCATTCTGTACAGCAGACACAGAGGAGAATGACTGACAAAGACAAAGGTCTACAGTCCTTTAGCCAATCAGGATGCAGAACACAATACATGTTGATACACTATAAAAAATCAGCGAAACAGCGAGGGACCACTGTATTTAATTAAAATGTATTTTATTTTAGTTCATATTCAAAATGTAATTCTATGTCACAAAGGTAAAAAAAGCCGTTATATGCAGTGTTATTTCATTTTAAATTTCAAAAGGGTTTTGCGGCTCCCAGCGTTTTCTTTACTGTGTGAAACGGGTGCAAATGGCTCTTTGAGTGGTAAAGGTTGCCGACCCCTGGGTTAGCTAGTCTACATCATCCGTGCTCCCTCACAACAATTCTCTATAAATATACAAAAACATGATACAAAACAATACACTACAACTACACTACTCCCCTACATAAAACATAACAAATCTTCCATTGAATCACTTTTTTCTGTTTTAAAGTCTTCACATAAACCAAACCGTATAAAGAATGAAGTTATAACACAGTAATACAAGTTTTGCAACTTCATCAAACAGGATTTGAACTAAGCATTCACCACCTTGTTTTGTGGAGATGTTATTGCTTTTCCCAGAATGTTCCACAGTATAGCATTAAATGTATCTGCCGTACATATATTCAATTACAGGTGTTTTTATTGCTCAGAAGAAAACATGCACAGTGAGCAGGGTCCTGTCTTTGCAGATCTGACCTGTAGCTTGGCCTGGAAACCTGCTTGTTTCCATGGAAATTAATAAACTTAATGCCATATTGCAGAACATTCCTGGTAAATAGCAATGGCACCAGAGCAGTTACATAATGCCCCTTTCACTAAAAATGTGTGAATGAAACTAAAACTACTCCAAAAACGTTTAGAGTTAGATTTGAGTTATTTTGTAAATGCTCATTTATTAATTTGACCTATTATTGTGGTTTGTGTGCAAAAGTAAACTGCCCAAACGAATCAAAACAAACATGGCGACGCACTTCACGAGACAGGTCTTTTGAAAAAGAAGAAGTCTTCAAAATTAAGCATTTAACAGAACGCTGAAACCCATTAATATTAAAGATATGTTAAAAGTAGAGAACCACATTCTCATTTGTACATGGAATAATGCCACTAGGGTGACCAGATGGGATTGGCTGAAAATCAGGATGGTGTTTTTATTTATTTTCGCCTCAGCAGCAGTCAGGGCTGCATGTCGTCGACTCAGCCTCTCTACGAACAGTTTTTTCAGAAAATACGTGGTACTCAGTATTATGTTTGACTGTAATTTCTGGGACATTTAGGGCTGGATTTGGGATTCGGGACATCTTAGATTTCAGGACTGTCTCGAATTTTTTGGGACGTCTGGTCACCTTAGTACTTCAAAATCCTGACAGTTTCAGTTAGAGGGCGGAGGTCGGAGGTCACATGGAATGGGTGACCTGCAGCAGTCTGGTGATGAGGTCAGAGTGCACTGGGTGAAAGGTCAGCCCGTCCACCTCCATTGCTAAGTTTCCAGTTTTCCCACTTCTGACCCCAAAGTGCATCAGAGTGGACAGAAAAGACTCCTCCTGGAAATCAAACAATTCAAAGAAGTAAGAAGACTTACTGTAGTATTAAACTACAACATATGTACATCATTATTTAACATTTTGTTCATTAATGACCACAATATTTATCTGACTCTACAGGTGTTCAACTGTCAAAATAAAAGACAAAACCAAGACAGATCCAAGTCTAATACTGGAGTTAATGAGGAAAATCATAAATAAAATCTGCCTTTTTGTCCATTTTATAGTCCCTTTTGTAAAATGGAGAGCTTTGTGTTGTTATGTAATATGGTATAAGTTATATGGTGTATAGAAACTAATCGCATTGGTTTATTGTGCTCTCCCACAGTGCAAAAAAGGGGTCAAACGTGTGTGAAAAAATATTTACAGTGGTACAGTGAAAAGACTGCAGACTTCCCCGTTAAATCTTTCAGTCTTTGGCTCACTCTCTTTCTCTCCATGCACATTACCTCCACTGTAACCAAGACAAGACTGCTGGCAGACCTGCAGAGTGCACCTATATACCCCCATTCCCCCTCCCACATTACATAACATTCATTCGAAAGCTCATTTACACCATTCCACTATTAAATGGCGAATATTTCTGGTGCCAAAAGGTGAGCATGTACAGTAGCTTTCATGCAACGTCAATAAATAATATGCAAAGCTTCAAATATACAGAGAACACAAATACTGGAGGATTTAAACTACCAGCGCAGATGTGTCCGGGTAGATCACACCACGGGGGTGAGTAAATGAGCGGGTTTAGCGCGATTTGGATGGGCAAAACCGGCGTTTCTAAGTGTGCACCCTGAATCGCGGCAGAACACGCTGGAGAGGTTATGAGAATTAGTTTATGGTTGATAATGAAAATGGTTCGGAGCGCAGTAGATAAGGAAACGGGCGCGCGCGTCT
The DNA here is from genome assembly GCA_036785185.1 of Paratrypauchen microcephalus. Lineage (NCBI taxonomy): Eukaryota > Metazoa > Chordata > Actinopteri > Gobiiformes > Gobiidae > Paratrypauchen > Paratrypauchen microcephalus. The sequence continues at coordinate 9,996,707 of JAVJIX010000017.1, forward strand.
TCACATGCTCTCCCCGGGGACGCTCTGTCACATTTTCATAAATAAACTTGCCGTCCAAAGGCCCTGCACGGCAAATTTAAAATGCACGCGCATTGAATTGTCGCTCATAATTAGCCCTAATTGCGTTAATTTTTATAACGCATTAATTTGCGGTGTAATTACAGCCCTAATAGAAATTGATCTTAAAATAACTGAGTGGGTTTGTGGAGTATATTTTTACCTTGTCCACAGAGGGCAGTCCTGAGCTCCCCTGGTTCAGTCCATCTTCTTTACACAGGCTATGGTTCAGTCCAAGTCCCTTCTTTAAGTATCTTTGATGTGAAGTACAGGACTGGAGCAGGAATAAACCACAAGCCACTGCATACCCACCCCAGTTAGACACACCTGCAGGGGGCGACAGTGAGAAAGATTATTATTGGATTGCATTTCAAATCTTTTGCTGCAGATTTTGCTGTAATGCTTAACTGCTAACAGGCTTGACTGGTGGGCCCACTTTGTTTCTTTTTTTTTTTTTGGCCCATTGGTCCATCTTCAATATAGATAGTGCACTAAACCAATCAGGATATAGAAGCTTACGAGAGCGGTCTCCCTTTCACTGCACTGATCCCCGCCAGTTTCAGTGTTGAGTGTGGAAACATGGAGAAGCGGTAGAAAGGGGGTGTGGAGAAGTTGTGCGCTAAAAGATTAAAAAATCTCGCTATAAATGCTGCAAAATGTTCTGAAATAACAGACAAATTCTCTGGAGGAGCTGCTGGAGCCTCCACGTCCTCTGCAGCCCAGGTTGAAGGTGCATAGGGAGAGGAGCAGCCAGAGACTGTGGACAGGGAACCCGAGGGACAGAGTGACCAGTAAGTGTAGCACAGGCACAGCAGGTAAGCAGGTAGTAACGTTAGGATAATACTGGGACTTTTAGGTGATGTACAGGCATGAAAACCGCTCACCTTTCGGCGAAATTTGCCGTCTTAAAGCCAAAACGGGTGACCTACGTGAATTGTGTACATTCGATGAGAAGTTTTTTTTGTTTCCACAGGAATTTCGCCTGGGGTGCCAGCCAACGTGCTGATGACCTTGTGTGCAAGGTGCATTTTAAATAAAGCATTGAGTGTGTAGTTACTGTGAGTTTGCTGGTGGTTTTTGGGATTTTTCCTTTAAATGTTGCACCCTGGTTACCCCTACACCAAGACATAACAATAGTAAAATACTTTGCTTCGGGGAACACAAACATAAATTAGTCCGTTGTGCTCCGCTAATTATGAGGGGCCGGTCTAAGCCAAAAATGCCAGGACTGTTTTTTTGTTCCAGTTCAGCCCTGACTGCTAATGTGTTACATTATTTAGAAAGAAAACTCATGAACACATTTTGTAAGTCTAAAATTGTACATCTAATATTTGAGTTGTACACAAATTACACAAAATTGACTCTTGTGAGCTTTAAGCCATGTTATAATGTTACCTCCTCAAAAACGTACCTAAAGTTGTGATGTTTATCTGAGAGAAGAACTCAACCTAAATATGCATAGATCATTATAACATAGATTAGTAATACAGGCCCATTTACCTGCATGTAAGTTTTGACATTTTTGAATAGTTATACTGAAATCAACTTGGAAATTTTAATCAGGTGTCAATTCCTGTTATGAATAATAATTTATAAGTAAAGTAAAATCTCCATACTGATTTCATACCACAGGTGATGGCGTAGTCTGCAGATACATCACAGGCGATGAGCTCTCCTTTGGGCATCTGACTTTTCACTCGCTCCTTCAGTTTACCCATCCCCAGTTCATTACCACCATCGCCAATTCCTATAAGTATAGGAAGAAATGTTACGCAGTGTTATGTGTTATCTGCTTAAAGGTCCTTGTAAGCTTTAAGCCATGTTAGAATGCGGTTACCTCATAAAAACAAACCTGGAGTTGTGTCTTGTTTCACTCACACATGTTTGAGTAACCCTTTAGTCTGTCTACATCTCCAAACCTCAAAATGCTCAAAATTTCCACTTAAACTAACAGCTAATGATTCTAGTGAAGGTGTCTGGAGTTTAAAAACATAGTGGAGCACAACTCGAGGTATGTTTTCATGAGGAAACAACATTATAACTTAAATCAGAAAATAGCACAATAGGGGCCCTTTAATGTTATTGCTTTGCCTGGAATATTCCCCAGTATGACATTAAACTTCTGTTGTTCCTTTATTCAGTGATTTGTATAGATATTTCGCCTTTAAATCATGGTTATTTTTATTTTTAGTTTGAATGTTACATCTTAAAGGTCCCATGACATGGTACTTCTTGATGCTTTTATATGGCTCCTTAATGGTTCCCTAATACTGTAAATGAATCCTTCTTCAAAATCAACACTCACTGCATGAGATATGACTCTGACAGTCTTCATGAGGCTAGATATGTGTCTAAAATGCTTTATTCTGGGTGTTTCTGCTTCAGTGCAAATGAGAAGGACAGTGAGATTGGCTAAGGAGCGGGGGGGGCGGGTTTCCCCCGCTGGAAGCGCAGCTCTGCACCGCTGTCTGCTCACTTCCGTGTTTAACACAGGAAGACAGATGGGAGACTTTGCAATGAAAAAAAGCATATTTACACAGAAAATAAAATTAAACCACTGGTATTTCAGAGGTCCAGAGGGTCGGGTAAGGGACTTGCGAGCCTAGAAACACTCGGACGTGCCTCCAGGTAAATAAAAAAACGCATTTCGTATTGTAGCGCATTCACAGTCCAAACTCTATGAGTGGGATATACGTCAATAAGGTGCCTTGTCCGAACTCGCCCGTTTCAACACTGGTTTTGTGTAACGCAGAAAAGGACCGCAAATGCTCAGTTTAGACATTTGGCAACTTTTAACCATGGGGGGGGGGCTAAACAGGGTAGGGGAGCTCACATTAATGTTCAAAAACCTCAGAAAGTGAAAATTTCATGCCATGGGACCTTTAAATCTTAGGCTTTACCCAGCTGTGGTTAGAACGTAAAGTGTATTTTTTATTTTTTTTAAATAGTGTAACATTTTTTTAAATAGTGTAACATTGTGTTCACTATAAAAGGAGGGCAGAACGTCGATGGAGAAAAAACAAAACGACTATAAACCACCAATTATTCATCAATCAGCAACGATCACATAACAATGCTACAAGGAATGCAAGAAATCGTTACTTCTCCACAATAATCACGAACCACAAAAATAATCCAAAAGTTCTTTTTTCAACCATTGAAAACATTCTAAACCCCGATTCTAACGCGTTTTACCTGACACCCACTGACTCTCTCTGCGAGCAGTTTGCAGACCACTTCATGGGAAAGATAAACACCATCCGATACAATATTTTATCTTGTCAGAGCTCTGTTTTTAACTCACCTGAGTGTTTGTTTCGCCCAGAGAAAACTCTGGACAGTTTTGCCTTGGTTAATGCCGGGATGCTGGACAAGGTCTTCTCCTCAGTGAGCCCAAAATGGAAATGGAGTGGGGATTGGGTCTACGAGATATGTGGATATCTCGTAGACCCAATCCCCACTCCATTTTTTAAGTCTTTTTATGGATCTTTTAGGGATGAACTTTTGGTCATGATGAATTGCTCTCTTCAGACAGGGGTCTTTCCCGCTGCCTTCAAAGCGGCGGTGGTGAGGCCCCTGCTGAAGAAGAGCAATTTAGATTTTAATGATTTTAACAACTACCGACCAGTGTCTAACTTACCATTCTTAAGCAAGATTCTCTATCCAATTAAATGATTTTCTAGATCTGGTTTTAGGGTGAACCACAGCACCGAGACTGCCTTGGCAAAGATTTTGAATGACTTTAGAATAAATTGTGACTCTCAAAAGGTGACTGTGTTGATTCTGCTGGATCTGAGCGCTGCCTTTGACACAGTAGACCACATGATTCTTTTAACTCGCCTAAAGCACCTCGGCCTCTCTGGTGCTGTTCACAAATGGTTCACGTCCTATCTCACAGACAGAACATTTATGGTAAGTATGGACACATACTCCTCCAAGATCCATAAAATCACATGTGGTGTCCCCTAGGGTTCCATTTTAGGCCCTGTGCTTTTCAACCTGTACATGCTTCCCCTTGGCGGCGTCATCAGGAGACATGGAATCAATTTCCACAGCTATGCAGATGATACGCAGCTTTACATTTCCGTGTCTCCTGATGACACCAGGCCAATGGATGCTCTTTTTAACTGCATTCTAGATATCAAATCCTGGATGGCAAGAAACTTTCTCCAGCTTAACCAGGACAAAACTGAGGTTCTAGTCATCGGTCCTGAGGCCCAGAGAGAGAAACTTTTATCAAAACTACAAGCACAGTCTTTTAACCCATCTCCTCAAGTGAAAAACCTGGGCGTCATTTTTGACTCTGAGCTGACTTTTATCCCACACATCAAGAACATCACAAAAATAGGTTTCTATCACCTAAAAAACATAGCCAGAGTTCGCCCTATTCTCTCTCAGGCCAATACGGAGACACTGATGCATGCTTTTGTCACCAGCCGTATAGACTACTGTAATGCCCTGCTCTCTGGTCTTCCCAAAAAGAGGATTTCAGGTTTGCAATTATTACAGAATTCAACAGCACGTGTCCTGACTAGGACCAGAAGGCGGGACCACATTACACCGGTCTTAAAATCTCTGCATTGGCTCCCTGTGAGTTTCAGGATAGATTTTAAAGTTCTTTTACTGGTTTTTAAATGTCTTAATGGTCTTGGGCCATCTTGTCTTTCAGAACTGCTTTCCCCTTACGAACCTTCACGGGCCCTGCGCTCCTCCGGCAGCAGGCTCCTGGTCATTCCCAAAGTCAGGACACACACTCACGGAGAGGCGTCTTTTCAGTACTACGGCCCTCGTCTATGGAACTGCCTGCCGGAGGACCTCAGGGCTGCAGAGAACGTTCATGTTTTTAAGAGTGGGCTCAAGACTCACCTGTTTAGCTTGGCCTTTGATTGACTTCTGTCGTCTGTTTGCTTGTCTTTTGTTTGTTCTTTTGTTTATTTGCTTGTATATCTGTTTGTTGTTTGTTCGTCTGCTTGTTTGTCTGTTTCTTTTTTTTTTTCTTTTTCCTGGCAGCACGGTGGCTGAGTGGCTAGCACTCATGCTTCACAGCAAGAAGGTTCCGGTTGCCCGGGCCTTTCTGTGTGGAGACTGCATGTTCTCCCCGTGTCTGGGTGGGTTTCCTCCGGGCACTCCGGTTTCCCCCATCAACCTAAACATGCGCCATGGGTAAAGTCCTCCAGCTTAGGGCCTGACCAGGCCTAAATAACAAAACAAAATCATGGGGATGGTCCCCGGGTCAAATATAGAAACAACTTCTCCTGTGCGAGATCAATAAAGGTCAATCTTCTAATCCTTGACCACTGTAAGGCGCTTTGTGTTACAATTTTGTATGAAAAGCGCCTTATAAATATTGTTTGTTTGTTTGTTTGTTTGTGTTCTGCGTCCTGATTGGCTAAGAGGCTAGACCAGGACTAAACGTGGACTAAACCAGGTCTAGACCAGGTCTAAACCAGATCTAAACCTGGACTGGCCCTGGACTAAACCAGGACTGGACCAGGTCTAAATCAGGATTAAACCACTCTTTGCTGGTTTCATGCTGCTCTTTGCTGGCTGGACAAATGTGAGAAAAGGTTGATTCCAGTCTGAGAAAAGTGTATAATGTGTGTGGTGAGGCATTTACAGCCTTAAAACATGTAGAATAATTGTAAAATATAAAGTTGTCCAACTTCGTGGATTTCTCTTATTGCGCGTTATTTCTGGAACCTAACCCCCGCGATAAACGAGGGATTACTGTACTATCTTAATCTTTAGCATGACCCACCTGTGGTTAGGATGCCTGGTATGTCTTTGGCAGCGACAAACAGATTGTCAATGGGATCCACCAAGTGCTTAATGTTGACTCCTCTCATGTTGTAGTAGTTTCCATCTGCAGCCCGTCCACTGCGCTCTATCGCCACCAAGTGATCATACCTGTAAATGACAAAAACTGCATAATGCTCTGGAAATATACACCAACATGCAGGAAATGCTCAACAGGGCATAGAGATAATAATTAAATGTAATGACGTAAAAGTAAGATGTAATGTAAGAAAAATGACTAAATGTACGGTCAATGTATGGCCCTCATTACACTATTTTCTGACCTGTTATAATGTGGTTTCCTCAACACAAACATACCTGGAGTTATGGTTTGTTTCATTCACACACAAATCATGCATATTTATATACATAATGAGTTTTTCTCGCAAACGGAACACACTCTGTTGTGGGAATACAGGAAGTGCTTCACTGTGTTTTTAAACTCCATACGCCTTCACTAAAAAAAAACATTTGGATAATTTCGGCCCTGGAATTACCAATCTCTACTGAACTAAAGGTAAAAAGGTAGCTGTTAACTTGAAAACTACCACTACATGACATCCAAGGTGGAACAGAGCATTGTGAGCTTTGGAGATGTAGACAGACTAATAATAAAAGGGTTACTCAAACATATGTAAATAAAACACAACTCCAGGTCTGTTTTTGATGAATTAACAATATTATAACATGGCTTAAAGCTCACAAGAGTCTAAACTATTTTACTCACTTGTGTGTGCTGCCCACTGCTCCTAATATATGTATATATATATATATAGGATGGGTTAAAATGCAGAGAAGAATTTCTCCAGTGTGAGATCAATAAAGTTCACTTCTTCTTCATTTGTGGTTCAGATACAGTAAACATATTCTATCAAAGAACAATGAGATCAAAACATTCGCCTCGAGCCAGAATCTTCTGTGGTCTATTTGGTCTCACCTGGGTTTGTTGATGATTCCATGGTGACACAGGAAGTTGAGGGCGGAGTCTGGGCCATTGTCTTCAAAAGTGACCAGGGGAATGGGTTCGACCAGCACACCTGAAAATCATATAAATACAAGGTAACCAAAACAAAGCACAAATAGGAAGAGGAAACTGGGATCTACATTGCCTTTAAAGACCTTTAATGCAGAGTATGAGAAATTTAAGAACTTAACTGAGGCAAAAACGGTTCTCTTTTACTTTTACAAAATCCCCCCCCCCCAAAAAAAAAAAAATAATTTTATGTGTGAGAGACTTGTTTAACAGCACAAGTCGGTTCTTTCTGGTCAGACTGTTCAAATAACGCTCGCTCTAATAAATCCTCAGACAGAGCAGAGCCTAAAGTTAGCATTACACCTACAAAAAATGATAACAGGAGAAGTTCAATTTGTCAACTGGACCAAGTTGGTCCAACTTGGTCCAGTTGACAAATTGAACTTCTCCTGTTATCATGGATTCTACCTGGACGACTGAGGGACTTTTCACGCACCTACAAAAAATGTTGATATCAACTGCAAGACAGTAGTTGTAGTGAACTAACAGTTACTCAGCAGTTCCAGAGTGCTTTTGCATACTTTATGGAATCATTGTGGCCTCTCTAAACTTGAAATATAATACTTTTTGAATGTTTTTAATGTCTCTCTCACCTGAACTCACAGCCTCGGTGATGAGGTCCTGATTCAGCTGGAGGCCCCTCCGGTCCGTCACCATGGTAACCTGTTTCCCCAGAGACAACAGCATGTTCGCCATGGCAATGGCTCCAGGTGGACCATCTGTCTCATCAGGAGGACTGCAAAGACAAAATTAGACATGTTAATGAAATATTGATTATTTAAAGATCTGTGATGCGCAAAAGGAAGTCCACTAAATTAAAGGAACACTATGTAACTTTTCTGGTGAAGGGTAAACCGCAAGTTTACATCCATGGGGATCGTAATCCTTTACCTGGAATATTTCACAGTATGTCATTAGACTTATCTTTCTCCAAGGAGACAAGCAGCAGACACCACCAGGCTTGGTCATCTTAGGTCATATAAGAGAGGTGACTCCCCTCAAAGTAAGAATGCATTTTTTAAAAGGTATTTTAAGCAATAAAACAGATATTTGAATAAACTCATGTTAGATGTTTAATGCCATACTGTGGAACAGTGCTAGATATATTGGCATTAATACTTAAATGAAATATGTGATCATTACAGATTTTAACTTCCTCTTTGCAGAAAGTTACATATTATCACTTTATGGACAACAGATTAAATAAATAGTGAAATATAAACCCAGAGCAGACTCACTTGTGCATGTAATGAGTGGGGAATCCGGTGGTGATGAGGACAGAGGAGGAGTGAGAGAGAGCGAGGCAGGACAACAGCAGCTCGTCCGGGAGGAAGATGGCACTGATCCCTCGCTGCCCTGTCATACAAGGATATATTACATCATTATCATTAATACTTATGTTAGTTTAGTTTAGATTATTTACCATTTGTAGTTAAAAATCGCATTGGAAAATCACACGCAAGAAGCTCAAATTGCATATTGAGACATTAAAAACAACAGACAATTATTACCAATGACATACAGTATAACACTGAAATAAACAAGATACAAAATGTAAAAAAAATAAAATAAATAGGTTGTGTTCATGTGACATTTTAATATTCAATCATGTTTACAGTTTAAAATCGAGCTGGAGGACAGGTTCAAATCCTATGGTGGAATTTGCTGTGATTTGTTGACCTGGTTTATGGTTCATATTTCTGTATTTACTGGGTCTTTCCACAAGAGACAAAAACTGGGGCAAAGTTCCATGTCTCTGTCAGTATGAATAAACAGAAAGTGGTGCCATTATTTAGCAATAAAGATGTGATTGTTGTCAGTTGAAAGGACTGTAAGGCTAAAAGCAAATATGGCAAGATTGTGGAACCAATCCCAAACAAATAATGACAAGGTTCAACAGTTTGGATCAGACATGGGCAAACTACGGCCCAGGGGCCATATGCGGCCCGTTAAGCTTTTTAATCCGGCCCGCTGAACTTGAAGAAATTATATTAATAAACCTTGTTAATGTTCTAATGTTTTGATTTCCCTGCAATTCTGGCGTTTTCCAATAGCTGGCGCACTACATACATTGACCTTTGTTGAGGTGCGGCGTCCCTCAGCCCTCCTGTAAAGATGAGTGGAGCTAAGAAAAGAAAAGTGGACAAAGAATGTCGAGTGTTTAATAAGAAGTGGACAAGTAAATATTTTTTCACCGAATACTCATCAGCTGCTGTATGCCTGATATGCCAAGAGACTGTAGCGGTTTTTAAAGAATATAAATCTGAAGGAATCTGAAGGAGAACATAACTTTCAGAGCTTTAAAATAGTAACTGTTACTAATAAAAAAAAAAGGTGTATTTTACTTAAATTGTGTTTTAAGAGTCATTAAAAAAAATCACTAAATACCGTGAAACTTGATGGACATTTGGTTGTAATGCTTTTGTTCATTTTTAATTGAAATAAAGAACAGGTTTTCTACATATCCCATGTTATTTTTTGCTCTTAGGAGGTGGATTACTAAAACACTAAATCCACCTGCTCCTTGTCCGGCCCTTCTATCAAATTTTAGAACCCTTTGTGGCCCACAAGTCAAAAGGTTTGCCCACCCCTGGTTTAGATTATAAGATGGATATTTCTTGCAAAAACTGTGAATCTCCCATAGAGTTATATAGGCCCCCATCCACCATCTGAAATTATAACAACAAATTCTAATTTATTTTTTTTTCCTTACCGAGAAGGAGAGTCTAAAACCACGTGGCGCTCTGGGACAGTTATCCATTTGCTTGTGTCCTATGAATATTGGTTAAGCTGCTTGTCTGTTATTAACCAATGAATTAATGTTTCACCTTTTGGTTTTCTAACTTTTTTTTTTTTTAATTGTTGGTTAAAGGGCCCATGTTACACTACTTTATGATCTGTTATAAAACTCACAAGATAAAATTTGGGTTAATATAGAGCTGTCAAATCAACAGTGTTGTTAAACCTGCAAGGTGAATGCTGTTGGTCAGTTTGGAAAAATAGAAAAATAAACTGCTTTGAATAGAAAGTGAACTAGTGTTGCCACGATACAAAAATTTAAAAATCCATTTCAATAGACTCAGTACTCAATACTGATTACCACGATGATAATGCAAAACACTTAAGACAATAGAATGTGATTTTCAATATTAAATCATAGTATTTTCTTTTCTATCCCCATGTGTTATCTCTGTGTCATCCCACAGTGGTCCAGGTAAGTTCCACAGTGTTCCATGGGCGTATACTAGTTTATGTGCTCTGGTTTTAGTATCAATTAGTATCTGATTTCCGATACTTATGACAAACCTATTTGGGGCTATACAAAAATAAATTTAATAGAATGTGAATGCAACCTACAGTATCAACACTAGGTCATCCTACCTGGATCTTCTCGGATAATGTTCTCCAGTTCTCTGATTTTGTGCACGGCCCTCTTTGACGCTAAGCTGTAGAGCAAAGGATTCTGGGATAGTCTGAAACTCAAGGGGCTGAGATGGGGGTCTAGAGCAGAGGAGGAGGAGGAGGAGGAGGAGGAGTCTGGGAGGTCAGTGAGGAACATGCAGCCCGGAGAGTGACTGAAGGCCAACGCCGGCTCTGGAAATACAAGTAAAAGAGAAAAAATATAAGGACCCATAATACACGACTTTCTGATCTGTTATAACGCTCTTTCCTCATCACAAACATACCTGGAGTTTTGTTTCATTCACACAAGTTTAACACACAAATCCTGCATATTAATTGCCTGGAAGAATCCATGACTCATCGCTGTACCAGCGGATGAGTCTGGTAACGCTTGGTCCAGAATGCGCTGCTGTTGCGCTTAGACAGACAGCTAAGTGAACCAATCAGAGAACAGTTAACGGACAGCGACGTGAACCAAGCCGGTAGGAAGCAATGCAAAAACATATTTTTTGAAAAGAAAGGCCTCTAGAGCTGTCAGCTGCTGTGGTTTTAAGGAATCGATGTGTTTTAGGTCATTTAAGACCAATTTTACAGCTGAATGGAAGGGACGAATCAGAATCGAATCAGAATCGCGGAGTCCGTTGTTAACCGGAGGAGCGAGGGTGGAGCGAGGGTGTCCAAATGGTATTGCGCTGTATGGCAAATACAGAGAGATATCATTTGGCTGGCCAGGTAAGCATATTCAGGCTTTTAAACAGAAAACATTCTGTTCCACCTTGTGATGTCATGTAGTAATATAGGAAGTGCACCACTGTGTTTTTAAAGAGATTTTTTTTTTTTTACATTTGAATAATTTCAGACCTGAAATTGCCAATCTCTACTGGATAAAGATGTTAACTTAACTTAACAGATAGACTAATAGTAAAGGATTACTCAAACACTCCAGGTATGTTTTTGATGAGATAATAACATTCTAATATGGCTTGAAGCTCACAAGAGTCTATTTTATAGGACCTTTAAGTACAGTTATCTTACTGCTAGTGAGAACTGCTTCCATGGATGTCACTCCACAGGCCCAGAACACAGGGACATCTCCGGGCTGCTGGTCCACTGCATCCCCATAATCCGGTCTGGACAGGTCCTGGATCCCCAGTAGAGCTGAAACACATTAAATATTAAACAGGGGCTTTTACTGGGTTTCAAATGACAACACAGCGTCCAATAGGTCTGCACTAAAAAGGAGATTATGTGAGCTGACTTAACACCTAAACTCCACCCACAACCACACTGCAAACAAGCCAAAGGCCAAAGTTATTCCTCATTTACCTTATGCATTCAGAGCATTGCAATTATTCACCATGTTGACTTTATAAGGGACGCAGATGCAGACAGAACACAATAGTTTCCTTTCTACCGTTAGAGGCAGAGCTGCTTATACAATATATCTGTACAATATCAACTACACTGGAAGACTAAAGGGGAGAGTGATTTATGACTTTAATATTTTGACTTTAATACTCAATATTTTATACAAACTGATTACATCACATTGATTTTACTGATTTGTTCCATCTTCTTGTTATAGGTGTCATTTTGAGTACTTTTGGCCATTTCACTAAAACACAGTTAAGATGATTATATTTAAGATTTTTCCCAATTTGGCCATTATTTACTTCCTGGTTGGAAATCGTGACGTCACAATAGAGAATACCATAACTGTTACAACAACACTGTTACACTGGGCCAAAGCTCCTCTAATGTGCACAGAAATTAATATTTGACTAACAGAAACATTAGAAAAGCATCTTACGTGAAAACTGTGAAAATTGGATAGAACTCTCCCAGTCCAGTGTGACGTAATCAATATAGAACTTTCTAAAACATATTTTTCAGCTTTACTTCACAAATTGCATTTGCATCATTTATATTTACAATTTTATATTATATTATTCTACCACATTAAGTAAAAATGTCAGAATGATCAGAACCTTAATACGCATGTTAATATTTTGTTTTGAATTGTTTATTACTATGGCGACACTCCTAATTATTCCTCACTCCGTCATGGATAGTTAATACATAAGAACATTCAATACAATAATGCAGATTCATGATTGTTTTTACCTGGGTCTCCTATGTGCACAGGAGCCCCGTGGGCCAGTGGGTTGAGGTGGGTGACCTCCACGACAGTATCGAGCATCTGAGCCGGAACAGGACGCATGGTGACCACCAGGGGGCAGTGAAAGACTCCAGCTGGTACACATGGCACAGAGGTCTGCACACAAACACAGCTGTGCAGTCCATACAAAAAGCGCTGTTAACACAATTTCCTCCACAAACAACACGATATCCTGTCTTATTCTCCATGTAGTTTAGATCTGTATAAGCAAATATGAAATCTAAAAGTTGATTCTTCTATTAGTTTGTCAGTTCATATTTCAGTCTTTTTGTCACTTCTTCTGGACACTTTTAAAGGAATGCAAAACTGACTCTTGTGGGCTTTAATCCATTCTCTTAATATATGTTAATCCATGCTGTTAATAATGCAGTTACTTCCTCAAAAACAGACCTGGAGTTGTGTTTTGTTTCATTCACACATAGTTGAGTAATCTTTTATTATTAGTCTGTCTGCATCTCCAAAGCTGAAAATGCTCTGTTCCACCTTGTTCCACCTGATGTCACGAGGCAGTTTTCAAGTTAGCAGCTCCTTTTACCCTTTATTTAATGGTCTGGTTTGGTCTCCATGACAATAGAAAGGTTTAATCCCAAACTGTGAAAGATTCCATTCAAAGCAATAACATCTCCATGGAGAAAAGCATTTGACGGACCCTCCACCAGAAAAGTTACACAATGCACCTCAAGTGTTCATGTCAGTCTCATATAAGACCGCTGACTCACCCTGTACATGCTGACATTTTTCTTCTGCTCCACATTCCTCACAGGGACTCCAGCCTCTTTAAGTTTTCCCTCAAAACCAAAACTGCAGCCCAGATAAAAACAAGCCATGTCCCTGTGCAGACACACAAAAGCGAAAGTTACATCTGGAACTTGTCAAGAAAAACATACTTTAACGGCTGTAAGAGTTACTTAAGTGAGCTTGTGTAGTCATTCAGGTTTGAGACTGTTTTCAGCATTTTGCCATTCTCATAAACACAGTATTGAGAGATGTCAGTCCTGGAAATACACAGAAAAGAAAGCAATGTTGAGATGATTTGAGCTTTAAGTCGTTTCACAAAATTATATAGGTTTGTGTTGTTTAATTGGGATTAGAGTGGGTGCATAAAATAAAAAAAAAATAAAAAAATAACTATAATAATATATATACTGTATATATATAAAAAAACAACAACCAACAACCAAACAATGGGAAAAAGAATTAAAAACACTAAAAAAACAAAAAAAAAAAACAATAAAAACAACAACAAAAAAATTATGAAATTTCTCTGACATTATCACTAACATAAATTACTGTTTTGTCAACTAACAGTCTAATCTTATTAATGGTCATATCTTGATTTATGGACAAAATTGTGAAATAAAAACACCAGGATTATTTAGAGTGGGCTAAAACCAAAAATGACAAGCCTGACAGCAGCAGTTACAGAGAGAGGGGTCAAGGTTTTTCAATAGAAAATGAACTGGAACCAAAGATGATGGAGCTGAAGCGTGCCCATGCTCACTTCTTGTTTGGAACATTCGTATCAAGCATGCTTTTAACTCTTAAAGGAGAATTAACGTTTTTTACAATCTGAGCCTTCTTTCGGTAATAAAACAAGTGGTTTTACTCACCCATAGCACTTTGGTGTAATATGGAGCACTTCCGGAGATGTTTTAGATTAGCGATAGCCGTAACGCGAGTTCTTGGGGAATATAATATATGCCCCGAGCGGTCTCCAAATAACACAAACTTTAGCACTTTTCAAATCATAGAAGCTCAATGTCTTAGTCTACACTTTCGTTTGAGTCAAAAGTGGCCTGTAATCCAAGATTTATCCATAATTTACAGCTTTGCGTTTCATGTTTGGGTCCCGGGAGCTGAGAGTGAAATAAGCTGTGACTCCGCACATGCGCACTGGCCTCCTCATCTACTCGAAACTATGGATAAATCACGGATTACAGGCCACTTTTGCCTCAAACGAAAGCGTAGACTAAGACATTGAGCTTCTATGATTTGAAAAGTGCTAAAGTTTGTGTTATTTGGAGACCGCAAACATGTGCCCCGAGAACTCACGTTACGGAGATCGCAAATCTAAAACATCTCCGGAAGTGCTCCATATGACAGCAAAGTGCTATGGGTGAGTAAAACAACTTGTTTTATTACCGAAATAAGGCTCAGATTGTAAAAAAAACGTTAATTCTCCTTTAAGTGCGGTCACCTGTCCACAGATCTGACCTGTAACTTGACCAGTGGTGTCACCTGCTTGTGTCCATGTGGCTTTGTTTAATGCAATATTGTGGAACATTCCAAGCGAGCAATAACATGTTATGGAGAAAAGCAGGATATGACAACACTAGGCCAAGTTACAGGTCAGAGCTGTGATGACCCAGCTCATAGTAAGAAGGTATTTTTTAACTATATAAAAATGAAATACTAGATAATGTTAGGGTCTGGTGTTTGGACTCTTGACTCCACCCTGCTGGTCGTCTTTTGCACCGCAGCCTTTTTCATTTTGACAGCTTCTTGTTTTGTTTTTCACTGCCTGCCACACCCCCTATGCCCCACCTATGCCCCACCTGTTTCCACTCCGTGTAATTAGTCTTTTCCCTTCCCAATTGGCTCAGGTGTGAATTGTAGCTCCTATTTAAGTCTGTCTTGTTTTCTGTTCTGTGTTGGACCGTCTGTATTTACCTGCCTGTTTCCGAGTAACCTGCATGCTAAAGAAAACCTGTTTTTGTGAGTACCTGAAACCTGATCCTGGATTATTTTTGTTAGAATTTTTGTGGACTCAAGGAATTGTTTTTTGTTGCTTCAAATCTGATCTGGAACTTTTTTGGTTGTACATTTTTGGACTTTGAAAAAATAAAACACAACTCTGATCTGCATTTTTGGTCTCTGTCTGCATTTGGGTCTCTGTCAGAAAACCCTTACAGATAAGTTTAATGCTATACTGTGAAACATAACAAAGCAATAACATAATATAAAAATAACAAAAAAGCCCAACATAAAGCCCAGCACATAGCACACCAACCACCAGAAAAGTTTCAGAGTGTATCTTTAAAGCATCTGACAAATAAACCTTGATTTCAAGGGTCCCATATTACACAAAATGGATTCTTGTGAGCTTTTAGAGATGTTCTAATGCTGTTACCTCCTCAGAAACATACCTGAAGTTGACCTTTGTTTCATTCACATATGTTTGAGTAACCCTTTATTATTAGTATGACAAATCTCCAAAGCTCAAAATGCTCCACCCTGTGATGGAATGTAGTGGTTGTTGTAGTTTTCAAGTTAAAAGCTAACTTTTACCTTTAGCTCAATAGAGATTAGACATTCCCAAATCTGAAATTATCCAAATGATTCTATAATGTGAGTGTGTGGAGTTTAAAAACACAGTGGAGCACTTTCTGTATTACCACATGGCAACACAAGGTGGAGCAGAGTGTAATCCGTTTGTGAAAAGAACTCTATATAAGCAGGATTTGTGTATTAAACATGTGTGAATGAAACAAAACACAACTCCAGGTGTGTTTGTGATGAGGAATCAACATTATAAAACAGATCAGAAAACAGTGTAATATTGGGCCTTTAAATAAGCACAGATTCACTCACCTTATGTCTGCGTGTTGAGCCAGAGGTGTACAGGACATCTCTCCAAACTTGCTGACATAGAGCAGAGGGAGAGGAGCCGTGTTGTTTCTACAGAATTCCTCAAAATCCTTGGAAAGTGCAGATGGCAGCACGAGCACATTGGCCTGCTGGAATCCTGTCAGGCAAAAATTCTTTTAGCTAAGATCCACCCACTGAGAGATGTCACAACGATAATTAGGCCATGCAATTATGCTCAACAAACATCTAATAACAAGTTTAAAGGTGCACTGCGTAACTTTCATACTTTTCTGGTGAAGGGTCTGTCACTTGGTTCTCTCCATGGAGATACTGTTCGGAATATTCCACAGTATGGCATTACACTCAAAGGAGACGGCAATGCTAATTTTTTGGTCAATTACAAAAACAAAAACAAAAAACAAAAACATGTTACTGAGTAAATGGAAGCAAGATGGGACATTCCAGACAAAACAATATCACCTGCATGGAGACAAGCAGGTGGTGGATCCTTCACCAGAAAAGTTACACAGTTTAATGTTAATTTGTTAAGGGCAGGGTGATATGGTTAGGGCTGCAACTAACAATTATTTTTGGGTGATTCTCCAACTATCAAAGAATTTGTGTCCCAGACAGAAATAAGAAAAACAAAAACACATTTGTCATTTTTTTATTCATACTGCACTTAACAGACACAAAGACAAACTTACAAAAAAAAAATATGATAGATAAATTACTATTTTTATTATATAAAATATGGTTTTATATTGAGTGTTTTTGCTATATGTCCTTTGTCCCTTGGCCAGGTTTTGGACTCTCAATCCCTCATAAGACTGAAATTAAATTTGATTCAACAGTAACTTCATTGACAAATGAGACAGAAAATCCTTATTTTCATAAAAAGAACACCTGTCCCTAGGGATCACTGTCATATCCACCACCCAATGTTCCCCCTAATGTTTTATGTGTCTGAGCAAACACACTAACTCCCTGAGCGCTCCTTGGACCCCTGTGCGCGACATCCGACATGCACCCCCGGTACACGCTGTTGCGAAAGAGCTGCACGTGCTCCTCGCACACCGGTAGAAGTTTAATACGAGACACGTACTTTTGTTTCTGAATACGGGACGATTCCCCCGTATTCAGATGACCCCGCGGCTGAAAAAATCTCTGCGCTGCATAGGTTTTCTTGTGCGCTGAGAATGTGCGAGCAGTGCGCAATTGCACAGGCGCGCAGCTTAGAGGGAACGTTGCCACCACCCACCACAAAATGTAACTTTTAACTTTTTTTTTTAAACCTTTGTCTACTTGAACCACATCAGTTGTGATGTGACAGGAGCTCATGGCAGGATCGCAGCGTTAGCTCCATGAAAGGAAGGGAATCAAGGTCAAGTTTTGGAAAACCAAGAGTAGGTTTATTGGTCGTCATTTCCAAACACCTCATATTTCTTTTGAATGTACAAATAATGAGAAAATTACCTTTTTACGAGCCCGGATCTAGAAGTGGGCAGGGGTGGGCAATGGCCACCCAAAATGTTCTCTCACTTATTCTTAGTCTCATTGTCTGGAGTCTGAATCATCTCCACAAGTCACATCCACAAATGTTTTCCCCGATCAATTTGTTGTTGTTTTTTATCATTTCATTTTTATTTCATCATCACTCCAAGGTGCTGGTTATTTGGTATTTGTAATTTTACTGATGTCATATAGAATGCTGGTCCTCGGGTTACGACGGTCTCGGGTTACGACGTTTCGTGGTTACGAACGCGCCCCCATTAAAAAAATATGTATATATTACGCGTCATTCCGTCTTACGAGGTTTAGCGTGGTAAGAGATGTAAACAAACGCGAACGGCGTGCGGCGCACGGCGGAAGAATACGCTCTGTTGTGGTTGTAGGGAGAAGAAGACAGCCTCGTGTGCGTGCCCAATGTGGGCGGAAGTACCTGATGTGGGCTCTGATCTGCTCCTATGAAAGCGGCAGTGATAACCAAGCAGCGTAGTGGTCTAATTATTGAGATGGAAAGGTTATTGGTGCTTTGGTTGGAAGATCAAAGGCAAAATCCGGCTTACGACGAAATTCGGGTTACGACGCGTCTTAAGAACGGATCAACGTCGTAACCCGAGGACCCCCTGTAATTGGTTAATAGTAATAGCCTGGCCATACCTTTGATAGGTTAATGCTCTGCTAGCCATACATTAGAACAGCTTCTTAACCAGAGATAGTCTATGGTCAATCTAAAATGCACTAGAATGCAGGAAATTGCATCTAAGAAATCGAAAATTTTGAGGGGGAGGACCCCCACACATCCCCTCTGGGCTAAGCCCCATATGTTCACAACCTCTCCCTCCACCTCTGATACTGTTAATACTTATTGGGCCCCAAGCAACTCTGCACTGGGAAAACTGGGGCTCAACGTCAAAAACGTTAAGAACCCCTGCATTAGAAGAAAAATGTTCCACATGAAACTCACTATGCCCCACCAAAATTTTGAAATACCCCCACAATCTGTGCAGTCTAGATCCGGGCCTGCCATTTTATGTTGTGTATTTTGAGTATATTTTATGCTAAGTCAACAGAGGATAGCATGTTAATATGTCATGCTAAACATTGTCATTTCCACAACAGTCATTTCCATCACTTCATTTATTGTTATTGTTTATTATTATTTATTTAATATTTATGTAATTTCATTATAACCACTATCAGTTAAATGTTTCTACACATTGTGAAGAAGTAGAACAAATCAAATATTTCTAAAAATATGTCTTGGATTTTCTGAAAAATATCATGACCAAATTTGACTGTAGTTGGAGAGTCACCCTTTAATGGTCGACTAGTCAGTGGCAGAGGTGGTAGAATAGCCAAAAAATGTACTCAAGTAAGAGTAAAACTTCAAAGTAGTAACACTCAAGTAGAAGTACAAAGTCCAAGTAATTACTCAAGTAAGAGTGAAAAACTATTTGCATACATTGATCAGTGTAATTACATTGCAATATTACAAATGTCAATATCATGAGTGATAAGATACGGCCTTGCCGATTTGCAATTAGAGATGCACCAAGTATCAAAGCATCCAGCTTTTTCTGGTCCGATACTGATATTGTGACTTCAAGCATCTGCCGATACCAGACACCGAACTGAAAACTGCCATGAAAACTATAAATAAAATATAAAATAAGACAAACTGATCCAAATGTGTTATTGTTATTTATTACTCAACTAACTACAGAACTTTATAAAAATTCAATCATTATGAGACTTTCTGGGCAGACTAAGACCAGTAAATAGTCTTATTACATCTAGGACTGGTGAGTGTGTGTATGGATGTATAAAGATGAATTTTTTTGAATTTTTTTTTTTAGAAATGGCATAGTGAGGGTCGGAATTTTATCTGATATTTATGCAAATGTCATTATTCTTATGTACTGGTCCATTACTCATCTACAATCTCTGTTACAGTATATTTAATTAACATCAACCTGTCCCAGGACTACAGGTGGAAATGAGCATTTTTGCTATAACCTGGCACCATGCATCTTTCTTTTGTTTATTTCAAAGGTCAATGAAATGTTGTGCACTGTCCCTGTGCAAATAAATAAACCATACCCTACCCATTTATGACCAAATTATATCGACTGAACCCATATTTGGGAAATTATATCCAATCCAAATTTTTCAGTATTCATGCCGATATCCGATACCGGTACCGGATTGGTGCACCCGTTGTTGCAATAGTGTATTTAAAATCAAGACTGATCTTAAATACATAGAAATCGAATGCATCTAAGAGCATTAAAGTGATAGTGCGTTTTTTTAAAATGTTAATCTGTATGGGTTTCCTTCTAAAAGTTCCGTGTGTTGACACTGGCTTACCTCTGACAGTCTCAGCTGATCCCGGTTCGGCTCGCTTTCTGGAGCCCACGTAAGTAGGTCTGGTAACTTTCCTGGAACATGAAATAAAGCTGTTTCTTCTTCTCAAAATAAAACATTTGTTAGAAAGGTGATATATTTGCGTCCGAAACAGTTGTCCACGAAACATCCAGCAGCGTATTTCGTATCACTACGCCCATGTTAACTCTATCAGCCTGTTCACCTTCAGCGGATGTCTACGCCGAAGTTTACAAGTGAACAGGCTGATAGAGTTAACATGGGCGTAGTGATACGAGTGGAGAGAGACAATACGCAAATGCGAAATACGCTGCTGGATGTTTCGTAGACAACTGTTTCGGACGCAAATATATCACCTTTCTAACAAATGTTTTGTTTTGAGAAGAAAAACAAGCTTTATTTCATGTTCCAGGGAAGTTACCGGACCTACTTACGTGGGCTCCAGAAAGCGAGCTGAACCGGGATCAGCTGAGACTGTCAGAGGTAAGCCGGTGTCAACACACGTAACTTTTAGAAGGAAACCCATACAGATTAACATAAAAAAAACGCACTATCCCTTTAAGATTTGAGAGAAGAAAAATATTAAATACTAATAACTAATACAACAATCTCATGCATTTCAGAACATGATTGTGAAGATCTAAACTACAGCATTAGCAGCTTTTATACAGAAATTATTTGAGAAAAGATCGAAAATCACATGCATTTCAGAACATGATTATAGAAGTCTAAAGAAGTTTTGTTATTTGCAGAGAATTGCATCCATTTTGCTAATTGCAATGATTCAAATAGCAATTTCAATTCTACAGTATTAATCTTCCATGCAAAAATCCATACACTTGTAGCTTACTTTACCATAGGCTAACCCAGTTGTTGTTTTAATCCTTGGATCTTCAGCTCTGATCAACTTCCTCAACTCAAATGGACTCAAAGAATTACACTGCTCCATTGAAAATCCTACAAAAACAATGTCGCACCAAACAGACCTATTGACAAGCAGGTTCACACTCAGGACACCACTGTTTTACACGCTACATAGTCCAATTTTATTTTGCTGAAGTTAATATGTAAACAGATAACTCCAAATGCATGCAGTTAATGTTTGCAGAGCTGTTGTGTAATTTTTGAAAGGTCTTAAAAATGAATCACAGGTAGTTAAAATGTCTTTCTTAATTCAGATTATTTACAGAAAATCTCTTACATGTTTTGTTTTTTCCCCTCACAAATCAAATAAGGTCACAATACTGGCTATGTTTACTTTAAGAGTTGTCATACTAAAATTTCAGTCTTGATGCTGAGGCCTAGGATTATCAAAAGTATTGAAAATCAGATACTAATCAATACTAAAACTTGTATTGAGACTGGATAGTAGTGATACTAAAAAAGTCACATTCAGAGGACAGAAATGAACCTTTCCTGAATAGCTTTAGAATGATGTTGAGCTGTATCAGAACAAGTATAAGAGCACATAGACGAGTATACGCCCATGGACCACTATGGAACCTACAGGACCACTGAGGATTACACAGTACTATGATTTAAGGTTGGAAATGAGTGTTTTTGTTATCATTGTGGTACCGAAATCAGTACTGAAGATCGAGTCTATTCCTTAGTATCAAAATTGAGTTTGAAATTTTAGTATCATGACAACACTCAAACATAATCACAATAATACAATTACAGTGGTACCTCACCTTACGAAATTAATTCGTTCCAGAAGTGGTTTCGTAACGTGAATTTTTCGTAAGTTGCGTAGCTATTTCAATGGAAAAAGCCTGATTCGTTCCAAGGCCCTGATCCAAGTTTTTTTTTTTATAGTGTAACTTTTTTTTATAGTGTAACATTGTGTTCTGCGTAGAGACTGTAGACCCAGGACTAAACGTGGACTATACCAGGTCTAGACCAAGGTCTAAACCTGGACTAAACCTGGACTAAACCAGGACTAGCCCAGGTGGATTAAAGCGCCGCATGCGGGTCTATTTCCTGGTTTCGTTTCGAGTCACGGCTGAGGCGAGCAGCGAGGGGGACCGCACGCAGTCTGAGCGCATGAAAGAGACCCGTGCTCAAACCGTGCCTCCTCTAGACCTCCTCTAGACCTGGTATAGACCTGGTCTAGACCACCGCGGCTCTTGCATGCGTTTGTTCATGCGCTCAGACTGCGTGCGGTCCCCCTCGCTGCTCACCTCAGCCGTGACTCGAAACGAAACCAGGAAATAGACCCGCGCGCGGTGCTTTAATCCACCTGGTCTAGTCCTGGTTTAGTCCAGGTTTAGTCCTGGTTTAGTCCAGGTTTAGTCCTGGTCCAGTCCTGGTTTAGTCTAGGTCTAGACCTGCTGGCAGCCCCACGCCGGGTCATGCTGCGCTATCACACACGTGTCCGCGCGCAGTTTTCTCCCCCCTTCCCCTTCCCCTCACACTTCACTATTAATAATTTTGTTGAAAATCTATGAAAGTTTGAGTGTTTAAACGAGAGACAAATGTGAGAAAAGTTTAAATTCAGTCTGAGAAAAGCGTATAATGTGTGTGGCTGAGCGCGCATTATTTGAATTTTTGAAATTTCGCGTTTCGTAACTTGAATTATCTTTCGTATATAGAGACCAAAATTTAACGTGAAGGCGTTTCGTAACTTGAAATTTTCGTTTGTTGGGTCTTTCGTAAGGTGAGGTACCACTGTATTATTTTTTTTACCTGTTAATTTGGTGGTAGAATAAAAAGCATGTCTAGCAGGTCTTAAAGCTGACAGCATGTTTCTGATGAACTGACAAAACAAAACAAAAAATGATTTGACATGCTCAGATAGGTCAGTATGATGAGTCATAATGTCTCAGGCAATTCTGTGGTACAGGGAGTGGCTTTAATATCAGTGGACGTTTGCCAATAAGATGTGAAGTGTAGTGGCTAAACATGGGCGGAGCTCAACGTTTGACCCTTCCTACTCTGTCTGTTATCAACATTACGCAAAAACTACTGATCAGATTTATACAACATTTTCTGAAAAGATGGACAATAACTCTTAGATGACCCCCATTAACTTTTGGGCAAAATCATTTTTTTTTTTGCCATAATTTTCATGACTTGTGCTCCCCTCCCTCCTTGTGCCTGATATCTACCCGGTCTAACCATATTCCAGCCTGCATCCTGCTTCTGTAAAATATTTTTTGGGTCCCTACATTGCTGTGCCACAACAGAACAATCTGGCCCAAGCAATCAAAAGATATGAGTCATAAGTGAATGGAGAGGGTTTGGTGAGCCAACTACTCTCCACAACAATAATTCTGTCATGAATCATCCGATTTATACTCATTTGCCATTTTATGTATGTACTGTATGTATGTATGTATGCATTTATTTTTCATTTATTTTCAATGAAGTCTTATCATTTGTTGCACTGAAGGGCACACTATGTGAATAAAATATAATTTCACATGATTTAGGGGAGCAGGTAGGTAGAACAGGTAGTATTCATCTACAATCCACCCAAAAATTATGCTTATATTACTAGATGTTGATTGTATATCATACATAAGAATGCGTGGACAATATACTACCAGAGACCATTAATAGAACTGTTCAAACAAAGAAAACAGTTTGTGTCTTCAGTGATCGCTTTCCAATAATAACGACCACTGAATATTCTGTAAAGGTAATACAGACTATCTACAATAAATAGGTTATACAAACCATGTGTATATATATATACTGTGTAAGTTTTGCTCTGCCTTGACGCATTTCAGTGCTGTATGACTGACGTTGCTTGATCTTTGTCACGAGACGGCACAAAGCCAAATGTTGAGCCCAGGGCCAGATTTCACCCAACCCAGATCTGCGTGCTGCAGCCAGGGGCACTTGGTTCTTCGAGGTATTTATGAGCTATAAAACCACCTGTAATTGAATAAATGTAAGGCAGAGCTGTTTACGGTGGAACGTTCCAGGCAAAGCAAAAAGTTACACAGTGCACCTTTAAATAGGAGTATTATTTAAAGGCCTGAGTTGCATCAAATTAATACAGAATGAACCAATAATTAGCCATAAAAGTTACGTATTCAACACTCTAAAGCTCAAATCTTATCGTATTACAACTAAAAATAACAAATGTCTCCCCATTCTTGCTATGAATGTGTACACACGTTAAAAGGTCTGTGATAAATATGACCAATGTTATGAAATCTAACTTTCTGAACCATAAAGTCTTGGTACTATCAATGCAATCAATATCAATATCAATATTATTGACTTGTGACCTAAAAAAAGACTAAGCTTTAATTCTACATCCCTAGTAATGAAAGTGATTATAGTTAGCGTTAATTATTTTGAAATAGAAATACTGATCTACTCCACGAATAGGCCTATTATATATATACAATATTATTCAGAATCACTACGTTTAATTCAGAGACGTTAGTAACATTATAACTACATTTTTAAATAGTTTATTCCTTAATAACAATAAAGCCTAACCCTGCAGGAGTGGCGTCAAGGAGCATTAAAATAAACAGTAGCTTCGTACCATCTGCTCTTGACTTTTACGTTTAAATACTATGTCTTGCGGTATTACTTGACAATGCTTTAATAAAACTTAATCCAAATTTTACATTTTAACACTGCAACACACGAAATCATGAGCAATTTTCCTTTCTAAATCGACCCACGACCCCTTCGATTCCTTACCTCGTTCGACCCCAGCTTTAAAGCTTTAGTCCCGAGTTGTGCATTTAGATCTGCAATAGTTTACCTTAAATTAAATGTATTTTACGTGTTTTAATCAACTAAGACTGCGTATTCTAAGTCCTTTTCAATAACAGGCTAAGGCTTACATCATTACTTTGTCGCTTTTCCACCCGACCCAAATACGCGCTTGCGTTCGTCTCTTTAAGTTACTCCGTTACGCGTACAATAAACGTAAAAAAGCGTCAGTTAAAATAGATAGTCCTTTGCAAATAATGTTAAGAATCCGTTTCAGAGGTGTTAACCTTTAAGATGCAGTACTTTTGCAAAGCGGAGAGCCGGTATTTTCTGTATTTTTGGAGCAAGAGCGGCACTTCCGGTGGGTTATTCTAGCGTTTGCTTCTTCTAACGGTGCAGGACAAGAAAAGGGGACAACTACTCCACCATCTGATCACCTGCTGCATTGGGTACGTATTTTATAAGATTTATAATACAGTTTAAAACGTTTTATATGTGTTTTTATGGCCATCTGCCCACATAAATACGGTAGATGCGGTGGAGTCTACTAATTATGTTTTTTTTTGAACCAGCGTGACCCGCTATCCCAATATTTTGACTGCCATACTTTTTTCATTGATTCCACGTGAATTATCATTATATATATATATATATATATATATATATATATATATATATATATATATATATATATATATATATATATATATATATATACCTATACCTGTATATATGACCTTAGTGAGTGTGGGAACCACTGCCCAGGATAAAACATCCACAATCCATAAGTATAGGCCTAGTATATTAAGGACAAGGCCCCGACAGATGATGTGCTCAAGGAATGCCTCAGACAGTGGAGTGCAGAGGAAGAGATGCTGGAGGGATCATTATGGCAGGACAAGCCCCTATAGACCAGTTTCAAAGCTACGTCATCACTGAATGCGCGCGCATTCGAAGAGAAGAACTCAAATAAAGAGAAACAGATGGAATAAATTATAGTTCATACCGTTCAAGCGACATACACACAAGTGAACACCTGCTGCTTGTTTAGGATAATTTGCCCAGGTGTTCAATGGTGTTTAATCATGCGATCATGGTGTTTAATCATGCGAGTGAAAAAAAAAATTCCCGAGGAGGGGGGGGCGGGGGCGCTTGAATTGCGTGAGAAATGCTGTGTGAGCGTCGAATTGTCTCAATGCGTGAGACTTGAGAACCCTGCTGTAAATGTTTGTCTAAAGAGCAAACTTAAACTACAAAGCAACTAATGAGAGTTATATAAATGAAGTTATTACCTGATGGTTCTCAGTTTGTTTTATCATCACCGTTTCCTCGTGTTCAGTCGCTGTCCTTATCACTGACAGGGCAGTGTGCGCTTAGCAGATGAAACTACACTCTACAGTCTGCCCAACAACAGAACAATCTATTTTCTGATTGGCTGATTTTTTTCCGTTGAGCGGGACGGGGAGGAGGGAGGGGGAGTTTTTTTCGCTGAAAACGCGCGGTGCCTGCATAAACTGAGCCACACAGACCGATTTTCTGGGCCCAAAAAAAAAAAAAATCAGCGTGAGAAATGCCATGTGTGGCGTGTGAGCGTGTGAACATGTCGAATTGTGTGTGTCACACTCTCAATGCGTGAGACTTGAGAGCCCTGGCAAAGACATTAACCGGGTAACCTCTACGACAGACACATGTAAACGAACACGAATAACTTTGTTAAAATACATGATAAGTGCATGACCATCATAAATGGTATTTGACATGACTGAGATCGCATCTGTGACCCGTGAATTAAGTCGTAGTATGTTACTTACCCCGCAACCAAGTGCAGTTGGCGGTCAGAACGTAGCTTGTTGTTGATAGCCCAAGCATTGTACACGGTCACGGCGAGCTCCCTAGGGCTGTCTTTGTTTGGTGTTTTTCCGTTTTTTCTTTGAACTTTTTAGATTATTTTGGCTTTTCCCCTCCTTTTGGGTTGTCAGTTCATATATATATATATATATATATATATATATATATGGAAATCAAGACTTTTAGCTGTATACCACTTAGCCCCTCACTCAGATTTTTCAAACTTTTTCAAGAAATGAGAATGTCATATACTGTTGACAGAGTAACTGTGATCAATAATGGGGACAGAGCCTAAAATGCAGAGATGCTGAGAGTCTGTCTCTCCCCCTCTTATCCTCCTCCTCTTCTTTTTCTCCTCCCCTTCTCCTCCTCTTCTCCTCTCCTCCCCTCCTCTTCTTCTCTCCCTCTCCTCCTCTTCTCAAAATAACACCAAATGTATTATGGTTTTCATGCATGGACTGGCACAGAGCTGTGGGAGGACAAATAAACTCAAATGTTGCAGGGCAGGTTATGTTATTATATAAATAATGTTACTCACCTGAACATTTATCAACAGTTATGCAATCTGTGGTGTATTCAATACAGATTATGTCTGAAACTAACGATTTTTGCAAATAGTGGTATTCACAAGAATACATATTAGTCTTAAAGAAAATGTAAAACTAAAAAAAAGAGTTCTTGGAACTAAACCTGGACTAAAACAAGACTGAACCAGGACTTTTTTCAATTGCTTTGACAACACTTCTCTATTGAAAAAGCTCTTCTACTATGGTCATGTGTTTTTTGTGCTCCTTCATTTATTTGACACTGCAGCTCTGAAACCTCAGTCATGCCCTCAGTGACCACAGAGAATCATTGGTTTAGTGCAGTCTTTTTGTAAATATTTAATTGAAATACACTGGATTTTACAGTTTTTATCCAGATTTATCCAAATACTTATGATGAAGAAAACTGAAAGATGCCAGATTAGCAAATACATCACTGCTTGCTATACCTAAAGTATGTGTTCTGGAAAATTAAACAAGACATTTACACCAACAGTACACTGGATATACAGTTTTGGAAAAAAAATAAGAGACCACTGCATTTTTTTCTGAAATCAGCATCTCGACATGTATTACAGCCATTCCATTTCAGCATCTGTTGAATTCTAACACAAACACAAAGCTGAGCTACTTCAGTTCTTGTACCAGAAGTGGAATAAAGTCACCCAAGAACAATGTGGAAGACTTGTGGAGAGCATGCCAAGACGCATGAAAGCTGTGATTAAAAATAAGGGTTATTGAACCAAATATTGATTCCTGAACTCTTCTTAAGTGTAAACATTAGTATTATGTTATTTTAAAATGAATAATTTGATCTTGTTTCTTTGCATTATTTGAGATCTGAAAACATGTATCTTTTTGTTATTTTGACCATTTGTCATTTTCTGCAAATAATGCTCTAAATCAGAGGTCTTCAACGGGGGGGTCGCTACCCCTAGGGGGGTCGTGGAGGTACTGCGGGGGGGGGTCGCGAAATCTTTTGATTTCACTTTAAAATAATATAATTTTATATTTTATAGTGTAAAATACAGTATTAACCTGTGTATTATTTCCTTGTATTGGATGTACCATAACAGAGTAGCAATGTTTATACATGACACTAAGCTCAATTTAATATAAAACACAATTCTATTCCGTATATATAGTAGGGGGTCCCTGGCCCAGTTGGCCATCTGTTTGGGGGTCCCTAGCCTGAAAAACGTTGAAGACCCCTGCTCTAAATGATAATATTTTTATTTAGAATTTGAGGAAATGTTGTCAGTAGTTTATAGACTCAAACAAAAATGTTCCTTTTGCCCAAACACATACCTTTAAGTATGATAAAAGGAGAGATTCAATTTGTCAAATTGAATTTCTCCTTTTATCATGGATTCTACCTGGACGACTGAGGGACTCTTCTCACATACCTATAAGTAGTAAAATCAGAAAAACTGATCCTTTTGCAGTGGTCTTTTATTTTTTTTACAGAGCTGTAGCGCTTAAATGGGCTGCTGTAGGGCACCTCTGTACTCTGACTTGTGTGTTGATAGATTTTGGGTGCTCTCAAATATTTGCTTTTTGCTCATGTTTGAGTTTTTGTATTGAAAGTGACAGAGTTTGGGCCAATGTCCTTTACCACGTGAGTTGTGGTATTGAAAAACACATGTTGAAATCAGCACGAATTTATGTTTGTGAATGAGAGCTGTGTGAGAAAGAGCCTGAGAATGTGATTTTCAAGATTAGTCTTTCAAGATTAAATATTTTCTATTCCCATGTGTCCTTATATCTGTATAATCCCTCAGTGGTCCAGGTAGGTTCCATAGTGGTCCATGGGCGTATACTAGTCTGTGTGCTCTTCTACTTGCTCTGATACAGCTCAAGATCATTCTAAAGCTATTCAGGAAAAGTTCATTTCTGTCCTGTAAATGGGACTTTTTAGTATCTGATTTGATATCGATACTTTCATTTTAATTTTTAAAGCATTATCTTCCTTTTTTGTTGGCTTTTCTGTTAACACAAATAAACTATTTCAGAATCCCATATTGTTTCCTGTACTTACTTCCTGTCCACGTAAGCCAACTTTGCGTGTTCGTTCACTGTAAGGGTATGGAATAAAGTCAACACTATACTATTCTATCAGCTAATAATACATACCAGAAAGATAACTAGGATTCGGACGATTCAAGTAAATGAACGCTTTATTCCCTGATACAATATTTCTAAGCAGAGCTCTGGAGGTTCTGAGTCCTAAACAATGGTTAGTTCACGCCGCTATCTCCCCAGAAACCTAACCACTGACTCAGAGACATCCGTATATAAAACACATGAAATGAATATGCATGAATGTGCAAGAGGAGAGGTGTGGCTTGGAGTGGTCTTCCCCTTCTGGAGGCAAGCTGGAGAGGAATGTAGATGTAGATTCCTTATCAGTCTCTTCTCATGCCCTCTCATGACCTTTTCTCTCCAGACCCCCCTATAACTCAAGGCAGAGTGGTTGCACAAACAGAAAACACAATACATCTTTTAACTCCTCCATCGTAGTCATTTTTATTTTCTACAATTTGAATGTGCAAGAGGAGGCGGCGTGTGTCAACCATTGTAATCCAGCTTAAAGGTGTAGCCTGCAAACTTATGAGCACAACATGTTGCCCCATATAACGGCGTTTAACCAACACTTTATTGATCATCAGAAGCAAATCATTCAAAGTCCCACAATCAAATGTGGATATAAAAAGTAATAATAAAGTTATACTCCTTCATTTTAATACATATTTCCAAACTGTACTATTTTTATTGCATTAAATGCACTGTGTACTGTGTAACGTTTTGGCTGAGTGAGGGTCTGTCCCCTGTTTTTGTCTATGTAAATGTCATTGCTCTGCCTGGAATGTTCCACAGTATGACATTAAACAGCTCTACCTTACATTTATTTTATTGCAGGTGTTTTTATAGCTCAAAAATACACACAAAAAAAGAAGAAAAAAAAGCATTCTGATTGTGAGCGGGGTTGCTGTAACTTGGTCTGATTTGGTATCCATGAAGATAGAAAGGTTTAATACCATACTGGAGAAAAGCATTTGACAGACAGAAAAGTTACACAATGCACTTTTAACTCACCATGACATAATCTAGATAGATAACCTTGTACCTGCACTGTACCTGAGTCCTTACAGTGTATTTCTATCTGTATTTCTTATCGTCCAGTCAGCTGTACATTCTTTCAAAGTTCACCTGATGAGATTCCTGACTGTGACCCATTTCTATATCAGCTGTGAGGAACAAACTGACCTATGCAGATTTAATGAACAAGCAAAAAGAAAAAAGTCCATCTATGTCATATGTCTGTTTGTTTCCTCATCACAAACACACCTGGAGTTGTGTTTTGTTACATTCACACATGTTTAACACACAAATCCTGCATATTTAGGCTGAGTTCTTGTCTCAAACTGAAAACACTGTTCAGCCTTGTGATGTCAAGTGTTAGTACAGGAAGTGCTCCATTGTGATTTTAAACTCCATACACCTTCACTAGAATCATTTTGGATTCAGACCTGGAATTGGATTCTCTCCAGGACTAACACCAGCAAGGCTGCAGGCCTGGACAACATCCCTGGTCATGTGTTGAAGGACTGTGCAGAGGAGCTCAAGGATGTCTTCACAGACATCTTTAATGCTTCTCTGAGCCAGGCTGTCGTTCCCTCCTGCCTCAAAACCACTACCATCGTTCCTGTGCCAAAGAAGTCCACTCCAGCCACTTTTAATGACTATTGTCCTGTTGCATTGACCCCCATCATAATGAAGTGCTTTGAACGGCTAGTCATGCCCCCCCACCCCCACCCCCCACCACCATCCCCACCCTGGACCCATTCCAGTTTGCATACCAGGCCAACTGCTCCACCGAGGATGCAATCTGCTCTGCTCTTCACCCAGCCCCCACCCACCTGGACAATAAGGACTCATATGTGAGAATGCTGTTCATAGATTTCAGTTCAGCATTCAACACCATAATCCCACAGCAGCTCATCACCAAACTGGACCAGCTGGGGCTTCAGACCTCACTGTGTAATTGGCTGCTGGACTTCCTCAGTGAGGGGCCACAGGCAGTGCAGCTGCCTCGGCAGAAACAGCTCAAGCTGCATTAGACTGAGCACAGGAGCCCCCCAGAGCTGTGTGCTCAGTCCGATGCTCTTCACTCTGCTGACCCACGACTGCGCACCAACGTTCAGCATCAATTACATTGTGAAGTTTGCGGACGATACGACTGTGGTGGGTCTCATCTCTAATAACGATGAGACAAACTACAGGAGTGAGGTGAGCCTTCTGACCCAGTGGTGCAGCAATAACAATCTCCTTCTGAATGTTGAAAAGACCAAGGAGATTGTTATTGACTTCCGGAGAGGCCCCACCCAGCACCCCCCACTGTCCATCAACGGTGCTGCTGTAGAGAGGGTGAGCAGCACCACATTCCTGGGGGTGCACATCAGTGAGGACTTCTCCTGGACAGCGAACACTGCATCACTGGCAAAAAGGGCTCAGAAGCGCATCTATTTCCTCCGCAAACTGAGGAGAGATGGAGCCCCCCCCCACCCATCATGACCACCTTCTACCGAGGCACCACTGAGAGCATTCTGACCAGCTGCATCACTGTGTGGTACGGGAGCTGCACTGAACAGAACAGGAAAGCCGTGCAGCGCATAGTGAATGCAGCTGGGAGGATCGCTGGTGTCTCTCTCCCCTCCCTCCTAGACATTTTTAACACCCGGCTCACCCGCAGAGCGTCCAGCATTGTGGGTGACCCAAGCCACCCCTCACACAGCCTCTTTAGCCTCCTGCCCTCGGGGAGAAGGTACTGGAGTCTACGGGCCCACCAGACTGTCAAACAGTCTGGTGGACTGTTTGACAGTGGACCCCATATTGGCATAACCTGTATTCCATAAAAGACATATCACTCTAGACACTTTAAAAAAAACTGCTGGTAAGGACTGCACTGTTGCACTGGAATTTGTTACTACTGGAATTTTACTACTGTTGTACTGTTGTTTACCACTGTTATTGCACATTTACTACTGGAATTTTACTACTGTTGTACTGTTGTTTACCACTGTTATTGCACATTTACTACTGGAATTTTACTACAGTTGTACTGTTGTTTACTACTGTTATTGCACTGTTATTACTACTGTTGCAATTTATTTTTATCTTAACTTCAATGCACATTCCATTGCACGTTACCATTTCACTGCTGTATCTTCCATTGCACATTTTTGATGCACACTGCACATTTGTAAAAAAGGTATTTATTTATTTATTATGTTGCACTGCTTTCAGATTTTAGATCTTAGATCTTAGATTTTAGTTTTAGGTTTTTGTCTTAGATTTTTTGTCTTAGATGTTTTGTCTTTATATTGTATTTTGTACACGAGAGAAACGAAATTTAAGATTCACTGTATGTTGAACACATATGGCAGAATTGACAATAAAGCTGACTGATCTATTGATCTTGATCTGAATTGCCAGTCTCTACTGAACTAAAGACAAAAGGTAGTAGCAGTTAACTTGAAAACTGCCACTTCATGACATCACAAGGTGGAATAGAACATTTTGAGCAGACTAATAATAAAGGATTATTTAAACATGTGTGAATGAAACAAATGCAACTCCAGGTCTGTTTTTGATGAGTTAACAACATTATAACATGGCTTAAAGCTCACATAGGACCTTTAAAAAAAGAGGAACAAATGAATTTTCCCAGCAGGTTTTCTTTTGACAGCTTAATGCTGTACTGTAGTGTGAAATATTCTAGACAATGCAATAACATCTCCATGGACATCGTGTCTAGAATCTTACACAGTGTGGCATTTATCTACCTCCACTGAGACAAGCAGGGGGCACCACAAAGCTAAGTTACAGGTCAGTTCTGTGGAGAGGCAACACTAAGAATGCATGAAGGTATATGGAAAAATGCTTGTAAATAAATAAATGCAAGATGGAGAACTAATGCCATACTGTGAATCATTACAAGGAAATCAATAACATCTCCATGAGTATCTTGCTTGAAATGTTCCATAGTATGGCATATCTTCATAGAGACATGCAATGACCTTTTGATACTTTTGACAGCAGCCCTAGTATACTGAGTGTGTAATTTTACAGTCACTTTTTGTGTGATATTTGCACCTCAATATTCCCTGAAAAAATTCCCTGGGGTAAAAAAATGTAACTTTTCTCAAACTTTGCAGTAATTCCCACCTATGAGTGTTTGGTGCATCACTTTTAGAGCTTGTTTATTCAGAGAGATTGCACTTTATTAAAAATCAGGTTTGTACAGATCTAAACTGTATTATTTATGCAGAATAAGACAGAAGACATTATTTTATGCGCAGGAAATGATGGTACTTCAAAAACTGCAGCCTTTGTGATTGATTAATTGCATTTATACAGCGCCTTTCATGACACCCAAAGCGCTTTACAGTTCATTGTTATTTCACTCCATCCTTAGTGGTGGTAAGCTACTACTGTAGCCACAGCTGCCCTGGGGCAGGCTGACGGAAGCGAGGCTTCCAATCTGCGCCATCGGCTCCTCCAACCACCACCAACACTCACACACACATCACTTTCATACTAGGCAATGTGGGTGAAGTGTCTTGCCTAAGGACACAACATTTTTTTTTGTTTTTTGTTTTTTTTGTGTGACTGGCGCCCCACTGTGGCACCTGGAATTCCCAGTGGTCTCCCATCCAAGTACTACCCAGGCCCAGCCTGGTTAGCTTCTGAGATCTGACAAGATCAGGCTTTGACAATCTGGTATGTGTTCATTCAAATTGTGTTTTTTATTGTAATTAAAGGTCCCATATTATGCAAGTTTCCTCATCACAAACAGACCAGGAGGTGTGTTTTGATTAATTCACACTCACACGTTTAATACACAAACCCTGCATATTTAGGCTGAGTTCTTCTCTCAAGTGGAGATCAACCTGTTCCACATACAGGAAGTGTTCCACTGCATTTTTAAACTCCATCCACCTTCACTAGAATCATTTGGACAATTTCAGCCCAGGAATTGCCAATCTTTACTGAACTAAAGGTAAAAAGAGCTGTCAACTTGAAAAGTATTGCTTCATGACATCACAAGGTTGAACAGAGCATTTGAGCTTTAGAGACGTAGCCTTACTCATAATAAAGGTTTACTCAGAGATGCGTAACGAAACAAAACACAACTCCAGGTATGTTTTTGAAGAGGAAACAACATTCTAACATGGCTTGGCAGACATGGGACCAAGTCACACATGTGCAAGTCTCAAGTAAGTCTCAAGTCTTCACCTTCAAGTCACAAGTAAGTCCCAAGTGTTTTTTTCTTGGGCAAGTCAAGTCAAGTCACAGGCTATGTCAAGTCAAGTCAAGTCCTGTAATAGGTCAAGTCAAGTTCAAGTCAAGTCACCTTTGGCGTATTGTTGTAATTTTAGCTGCAGAATCTGATCTTAATAAAGTGAAAGGCAATATATAAGAAAGTGTAAGTAATCATCACTGGCTAATGTGCCCAACCTGTTATCAAATATTTGTATTGTAAATACTCATGTTCAGTAAAATACATCATAGACTCAAACAAAACAGTGATCATGTAATTATTGGTTATTTATTGGCAAAAGTGATCTGTACATCGAACACCAAACTGTTTCACATGTTTTCAACATTGTTTCAGCATCGAGTTGAAACCAGTAACAGCTAAAACAAACTTGTATTAAACTTTGTTACACTCCCTAACTCACTCTGTCCCACACACACACACACACACACACACACGCACGCACGCACACACACACACACACACGCACACCCACACACACACACACACACAGAATATCCACAAGTAGCTATCCTTTTACAAAGTAACAATAACAGCTAAAACAAATACTAACTTACAGTAAATTAAACTGTCACATTTCTTTGCTCTTTTCTTTGCACATTTCTCTCTCACACGCTTTCTGTCACTCACGCTCACACAGTATATCCATAAATCATTCCCTTTTTGTGAGGAAACAAATAATAGCTAAAACAAATAGCTTATTAATATTAAACTTTGTTACATTTCTCCTCTCTCTCTCTCTCTCTCTCTCTCTCTCACACACACACACACACACACACACACACACACAATTCATTAATCTATAGTTGATTGACCTTACCGATCGACTTACGATTAATTGATAAGCGGAGTTTTTCACCTGAATTTTAGTGTTTCAATAGGGTCTTTAAGAATATAAGCTATAGTAACATAACACTGAGTCACAAATATATCATAGTATTATTATATTGTATATTCCTCAATTAATTATTCCTTAGTAAAAAGCAGACAAATGTATTGATGCTGAATAACAAAATACAGTAATCCCTCGCTCTATCGCAGTTCCCGGATTTATTTATTTTATTTTATTTTTTCAATTTTCTTTTTATAGTGTAACATTTTTTTTATAGTGTAACATTGTGTTCTGCATCCTGATTGGCTAAGAGACTAGACCAGGACTAAACGTGGACTAAACCAGGTCTAGACCAGAACTAAACCAGGTCTAGACCAGAACTAAACCAGGTCTAGACCAGGTCTAAGCCAGGTCTAAACCTGGACTGGACCCACGGCCGGCGCCACGAGGGGGCGTTTGGTGGCCGACGCCCCCTCACGTAGTCAGTCCCGTCCCCTCAGATGTGAGAGTTGCGCTGTGTTGTGCATTACCCAATTGCGCTGTGTTTGCGCTTGTGGTGGAGGGCTATGCGGCGTTAATGTACTGTCTCCTGGCGTTGCTCAGATCAGTTGTTGGCTTGGTTTTGTGGTATGCAGGAGATCACTTGACCAAGGGTCTACGTTTAGTCTCTTACAAAGGTTTAGTCTAAATACACGAGCTCTCGAGGAGCGCGCCTGACCCATTACGCACGCGAAGAGTGGGATATGTGTGTGTGTGTGTGTGCGTGTGTGTGCGTGTGCGATGTGACGCGACCCCGCCCCCTGTGAAACTCATCGCCCCCTTAATATTTTATGTCTGGCGCCGGTGTGGCGTCCAGGACTGGACCAGGTCTAGACCTGGACTAAACTGGGATTAAACCACCACACTGTAAGAAATGACTCTGTGGTATAGTAATATATATTCTTTTAAAAACAGTAATATTTACCTCGCAGAATTAATTTTGAAGGGAATCCATAAAAAGTAATTATAAATTACACTATTGATTTCATAACTACTTTATTGTGTGGGACGATTAAATTTTACATGAAATTTTTACATATAATGTATATGTGTTCTTGTCAAAACACTTAATTTAAAACTACTAAGTAAATGTTATTTGGATGAATTAGGTAAGCCGTCTTTATTCGCGCATGCGCATTCGTTGGTTGGGAAAGCCTGAACGTACTCCACAGGTTTGCACTGCAGCCGTGCAGCGAGTGAGTCGGGTTTACCACATCTCGTCAGGAGTTTAAATCTACATTTTGCCGACAACGGCCGTTTCCCAATTCAGTGACGGCACGCTTGTGAGTGTGCCGTCGGTCTGTCGTCGAGACGGCGCACACTCGCTCTGTCCTTAGTGCACTACGTTTCTCACATGGCCGCCTGCGAAATTGAACAGGTCCCGCCTCAGCTCAATGAGCCGGTGGTCTGCTCCTTGTTCCCTAAAGACAAAAATATTATACTATTGCGACTAGTAATACTTGGAATTGGGACATGGCCAATGTTCCCCCTAATTTTTAATGTGTCTGAGCAAACACACTAACTCCACATCCGAAATGAACCCCCCCCGCGCGGCTCACACTTTGCAGATATAAAAAAATGACCCCGCGGCTGAATAAAAAGCTCTTTCGTCCCTGGTTTACAGGGCGCGGCACAAGTTTTCTTGTGCGCTGAGAATGTGCGGTGCGCAGCTTAGAGTAAACGCTGGACATGGCGACACTGTAGAATATCCAGCATTACAACAGCAAAGGAAATATAGAAGTGTAAGGGGAAAAGCATGTGAACGGTAATACAGGTGCCGTGATCTATGCCGTTACGGCTACTGTCACACATGTTTAGTGTAGTTTATGAAGAGTTTCATGTAGCATAGTTGTAGGTGAGGTGAACCAGTACGTATATTTTATAGTGACGTCGCAACTCTCACTTGTGGATGTCGCTGGCGAGTCGGTCTTTGTAGTCCCGCGCTGTGCATGCTGGGGCTTTTAAGTGTGCGGAGCGTGCATGTTTGCACACTTGGTCCACGCCCCGATTTCCATGGAAACGACGGCGCCGTTCAGAGCTCGTCTTGACGGTGCAGGGGGAAAAAAACGAATGAAACGGCCCTTGTCGCGCCGGATATGACGCATATCCCGTTCCAAGGACGCTAACAAGCGTGCCGTCGGGGAATTGGGAAACGGCCAACAAGTGTACACGTGAGTATCTCTCCGTTTATTTGTTTAACTCATTTTGGGTTTGTTGTCCACTGTTGTTTGCATGTTGGTGTAGGCAACTGTTAGACTCATTAAAAAGCGCGCCTTTGGTCCTTTTGAACGTTAGCATAAAAGGGGGTTGACCGCCTCAGACAAGGACATGATAACTTTGACGTTATCAGAATGGCATTGGCGATTTACAGTAGAAGCCTGGTGTTCTTGCCCACACTAATATGTGTAATTACGGAGTAATGTGTGCCGTGAAATAGCGGACTGAGGCTACGCAGGAGGAACAGCATGCGCTAGTCTTACCGCCACTTTTACGAAAGTGGATGATTTCAAAACTTGGAAAATGATCGTGTATTGTGTAATGACATGGTTTCGGCTTGCCCAGGGCAACACATTTTTACTGAATGATTGCATCTCGCTTATTAAGTTTGGAAAGCTTTGCCCTTTGTTCACAAAATTCGCTTTCGCCTGATGAGAATATTCTGCCCCTCGTCCACGTGTTGGAGGGACTTTCCTCCAACCGAATCACTCACTACG
Organism: Paratrypauchen microcephalus; assembly: GCA_036785185.1. Lineage (NCBI taxonomy): Eukaryota > Metazoa > Chordata > Actinopteri > Gobiiformes > Gobiidae > Paratrypauchen > Paratrypauchen microcephalus. The sequence continues at coordinate 10,034,653 of JAVJIX010000017.1, forward strand.
CATTTTGAATGGTGTGGGGGATTTCTGACAATATCTTTGTCGTGCGTTATTTTGAGGGGTAGCCTAGCCTACTGGCCATTTCGTTTAGGTGAAGTCACAATTTTGTTTTAGGATGTTGTGTTTTTTTTGTATAGAGCCAGGATAATCACCCCCCCCCCCCCTCCCCCTTCACAGTGCAGCGTGAGAACAGGAGGGAAAATAACTTTCAAATGCACTTTTTCAGTCTTCTTTCAGTAGTGTCGTTTTACGGTATTTGTAATGAACTCTCAGGACATTGACGTAGCATGTAAGATTATCCAAACCAGGCATATTACAGTACTGCATATCATCCAAATGATAGGCTACTACCTGTGCAATATGCTATCTGAGCATTCTTCAAACTATATGTGCAAGCTATGAGGCACCCCCAAAAGGATATCTACTCAGTATTTGACAGTTTTCTAATATGCAATGCCGGCTGAACAGACATTTCTTTCATATTTTTCTTCAACAGGAAGCAGCAGCCTACTTATCGAATAATTCTGCAGCTTTCTTTTGGTGAGTACACATTTTATCTTAAATAATGTAATGTAAGCGTGCAACTTGATTTTAATGTCACACTATCTATTCACACACAGGTAGCTGAATGGACAAGTGCATGTGATGGTCAAGGAATAGGGGATGATTGTGTTTTTTTTGTTTTCATGGTGAAGAAAATAAGGAAGAAACTGTAACATTGATGAGATGGTTATGTAAGAATTGTGACTACGGGGCATCTAAACGTTTAGACCTCTTAAAGCATTATAGATTGAAACATTTCCACACCGGCCGAGGTCGGTCGGTTCCCTGCTTGTTCACAGATTGCCCATGTTTGTTCAAAAGTTGGGGGGCACTTCGTACACATTTGTCCAGAGATCCAGAGATCACATTCCTGCACAGTTCAAGAAATACCGAAGTAAGGGTTCGAAATGTTGCATTTTATGTTCACAGATGGAAAGCATCGATGAGCGCCGGGATACAATAATCCGTGCCCTCATTGTCTACCTTGGAGAGAAAGAGGAGGATCTTTTTGAAGATTGCCAGGTAAATATGGTGTACAATTTCATACTATTCCTGCCTTCCGCTTTAAAGCGGTGGCTCTCAAAGTTTTTCAGACTGCGGACCATTTTGTCGCAATATTTTCAAGGACCACCTGCCAACTGAATTGACCTTTGGCTAAGGCCCGCCTTAGAATGCTGATTGACAACTCACAGCACAGCAAGGGTCAGACAGTGGGACCACTGTCCAACCCTTGCTGCACTGTGATTGGTCAGTCGGTGTTTTAGGGTGGGTCTTAGCCAAAGGTGAATTGGGGTTTCTCAGGCTACAAGCTGGACTGCAAATTCAGATGCAGATGGCTTATCTTATATCAATTATAGTCTTATTGCAGTGTTTAGATATGTCTAGACTTAAAATGATACAGCAAGTTAGGTTGTTAACTTGTCTTGTTAATGCTCACTATGTTCGCAAAAATCCCCTCGCAGACCACACTTTGAGAACCGCTGCTTTATAGGAACAGTCCATTGTACTTCCATAATGAAATGTATTCTTGTCTAAATTGAGATGAGCTGTTCCGTTATGGGCTGTGCAGAGGTGGCAGTGTCATATTTGTGGTCAGTCATGCAGAGGTGGGGATATGGTTGAGGGATTTGATAGACCTTAAAGGGACATATAATGTTTTGTGGGTGGGTGTTCTCAGTCAGTAGTCAGTTAACAATTGGGGAGAGCAGTTGTCACTTATTTTATACGGATGAATTCACCATACACACACTTGTGATGAACAGAGCTCAGTTTTTTATTATTATTATTATTTCTTGTATGTTGTATGCAGGATCACCGTGGCAGTAACATTACACAACACCTCCTGAAGATCCTGGTTGTACATGGTCCTCCAGAGAGTGTATCCATCCTCCTTGAAGGAAAGGAACTTCTTCAAGGATGCGGTAATGCTGCCAAAGCCTGTGCGTTGCTCCTTGGCGTAATGTATGTTCTTAACTTGGCATACCCCCAAACACTTCGCTACACATTTGAGACCTTTCAGAAAGTACTACTGGAACTTGATGGACTCAAACTTTCCACAAAACTTGCAGGACTAAAGTCTAAGTTGAGTGCCTGAAAAGCCATATTGTTGTTTTGTTGTTTTATATTGTTGAGAAAATGTTTAAAAAAAGTGGAAATGTCATGTTTCATTTTTTCATTCTAAATGCAACTTTTGAACCTGTATTGCAGAGGTCAATAAAAACTGGTTAAGAACCTATTTTTGTGATTTGTGGGACTATTGTAACATATATCACAAAGACTTGCTTAACGTTAATGTAAATGTAACAAAGTAAAGTAAAACAAAGCAGAAAATGTCAGTATAAAAAACGCATAAGAATTCCTTAATATTTATTAAGTAATATTTCTTTATTATATATGAAAATAATCAATAACATTTACTCAGAATATTTCTGGCTGTTAATATATGTGTTAGGTATTTTTTACCTGACTTTTATGGGTAAAAAGAGGAGAATTTATTTCAGTAAATTTTAATTGATTCTCGAGAGTAAGTTTTATTCAAGGTAGCATCATTAAATTTACTTAAAAAAAGTGAGTGCAAATTGTTACTAAGATTTTTTTAAGTAAATCGTATGAGTCATTTTTTTCAGTGCACGGGGCACTCTTTGCTGATTTCGTGCGGCTGGTTTGTGGCTGGGGCTGAGATCGTTTTCGTGCTCGCAGCCCCGGTGTACACGCGGCCTCGTGCCGGTGATGGTGCACGTGGTGCACGCGTTGCGTCCCAGGACATGGCAGTGCCGTTGAATGAGCACGAAAACATTATATGTACACGCAAGTCATTCAAGTCATCGTGTCTCAAGTCAAGTCAAGTCCCGAGTCCTAGACTTCCAAGTCCCAGTCAAGTCTCAAGTATTTCATTTTTTGTCGAGTCAAGTCACAAGTCATGAAAACAGCGACTCGAGTCGACTCGAGTCCAAGTCACTAAGTCTCAAGTCCCCATGTCTGCTTAAAACTCACAAGAGTCCGTTTTGAATAATATTGGACCTTTAATCTTACAGACCTATTTCTTTATATAACTTTTGAATTTTAGATATTTTAGAGTCCTGAACTACTCCTAAATATTTGGATTCATCCTCCATGAATTGTAAAAATATATTAATTTTTGTCATTATCGCCCCCACCCCTAAATGTGTTCAAAGTGTAGCACCAGAACACACAGGGAGCTCCAGACTGGACTTTGTAATTCTGTTGTTCTGGACTTTCTTTGGGGCTGGGCCAAACTAAAGAGCACTTTATAAATTGATCTGACACTAGTTTTAGTCTTTTAGTTCAAACTGGAGGAGCTAAGGGGGAGATTGGGATTTTATTATTATTATCATTATTTATCCCACAATGGGGTACAACAGGGTGGGTGTTCTACTCCTGCTCAGTGGGCTTGCCTTGGCTCGTAAGTACCAAAGTTTTGTGAAATTAATTCAGAAGTGACTTAAGAATTGTATGATCATTGCTGGATAATTTTGGTCATATATTGCATTACTTAAGAAATTGTATATCTAAAATTGTGGTAGTTTTTTTTTTTTTCTTTCTTTTTATCTGATTAAAAAAAAACAAAAAAACGGATCTATTCCTGATCAGTTTGCTGTCAAGTTTTTGAAAATTGGCCATTGCTTTTGCTGGACATAATCTGGATCCTGTTAATTTGCTTTTTGAAAGTGAGATTAACAATTTAAACATAATTCTTATAATTTTTGCAACCAGCCTGTGAGTAGTTTACCACTCTTTCAAATTTGGTTTTGTTTTTCTGTTTTGTGGTCTATACTTGGAAATTACCTAATTTTGTGCAATATTTAATGTTTTGTCTTTCCAGTAATATGAATTTCCGTTCAGTTACTTTTACATTTACGCTCTTCAGTAGTTGTACCCTTATTTTTACTCCTACTTGTGTAATTTCTTGTATCACTACTACTACATATTTTTACTAGTAATGATGGTATTATCTGATAGATAGATAAATAGATACTTTATTGATCCAGAGATAAATTAAAATAGTGATAGTAATATGATTTTGCAGTAATAGTACTCTTACATCAGCACTGTACACTCTTCTGTTTAACTACTGCTAATTTCTTGCTTTTTCTTTTCCTAGAACAAGGCAGTGAGAGCGAACCCAGCTCAGCGTGTCAGTGTAAGTTACAAATATGCAAAGTCCTGGTTTGTTCCTGGTTTAGTTCTGGTTTAGACCCACTCAAGTCCACATTTTGTCCTAGATTTTAGCCCCAGTTTATTCCCCAACTTTTTATTGTTGTGGATACACACTCCCAGTTAGAGTTTAGGTTAGGTGAGTAGAATTAGGATCAATAATACATACATAATGCATACAGACTTACTGTATAAAACATATTACAGTGGTACCTCACCTTATGAAATTAATTCGTTCCAGAAGTGGTTTCGTAACGTGAATTTTTCGTAAGTTGAGTAGCTATTTCAATGGAAAAGGCCTGATCCATTCCAAGGGTTTTTTTTTATAGTGTAACTTTGTGTTCTGCGTCCTGATTGGCTAAGAGACTGTAGAGCCAGGACTAAACGTGGAATAAACCAGGTCTAGACCAGAACTAAACCAGGTCTAGACCATTTCTAAACCAGGTCTAAACCTGGACTGGACCTGGACTAAACCAGGATTAAACCACCACGTGCCGCTCTTTGCTGGTTTCGTGCGGCTGGTTTGTGGCTCGAGCTCCAGAGGACGTGGACCGGGCGCCGCGGTTCTATCTCGTGCTCGCAGACCCGGTGCCGGTCGTGCAGACCAGGACTAGCGGTGCTCCTCGCGCGGCGCAGTGAGGTGAGGTGCTCCTCGCGCGGTGAGGTGAGGTGCTCCTCGCGCGGCGCGGTGAGGCGCGGGGCTTCCGGAGTCGTGTCTCCCCCCACGCTTCACTATTTAATACATTTTATTGAAAATCTATGAAAGTCTGAGTGTTTAAACGAGAGAGAAATGTGAGAAAAGTTTAATTCCAGTCTGAGAAAAGTGTATAATGTGTGTGGTGAGGCACTTAGAGCCTTAAAACATGTAGAATAATTGTAAAATATAAAGTTGTCCTACTTTGCGGATTTCTATTGTTGCGGGTTATTTCTGGAACCTAACCCCGTGTGTGTGTTGATAAAGTGTATTTACGTTTCGGGGCGTACATCTGAGCGCGCATTATTTGAATTTTTGAGATTTCACGTTTCGTAACTTGAATTTTCTTTCGTATCTAGAGACCAAAATTTAATGTGAAGGCGTTTCGTAACTTGGAATTTTTTTTGTTGGGTCTTTCGTAAGGTGAGGTACCACTGTATTTGCTTTGGATCAACAGAAATTTTTTAAAGCGTCTTTATTAGGCTGTTTTCTTATCTATGTTATAAAGCAATGAGCAAGCCAATGTGGGTCCTTGGGCAAGACCCTTCACGGTACTGCCCCCTGGGCGCCGAAAAGACGCTCACTGCTCCTGAAAAAGGATGGGTCAAATGCAGAAGTCAAATTTCTCCTGTGTGTCACTGTGTGTCATTGTGTGAGACCAATAAAGGCTTAATCTAAATCTTAATCTTAAATTGTTTCTTCATCACAAACATACCTGGAGATGTGTTTTGTTTCATTCACATATGTCTAACCTACAAACCCTGCATAATTACGTTGAGTTCTTCTCTCAAACGAAAACATGTGGTAATACGGGAAGTGCTCCACTTTGTCTCTAAACTTCTTACACGTTCATTAGAATCAGTTGGATACTTTCAGCACTGGAATTGCCGTTCTCTACTGAACTAAAGGTAAAAGGTAGCTGTTAACATGAAAACTTCTGCTTCATGATATCACAAGGTGGAAGAGAACATTTTGAGCGTTAGAGATGTAGACGGACTAATAATAAAAGGTTACTCAAACATGCGTGAATGAAATGACAACTCTAGCTATGTTTTTGAGGAGATAATAGCATTATAACATGCCTTAAAGCTCACAAACTTCAATTTTGCTTAATATAGTACATTTAAATGGAAAAAGGTGACATATTTAAACATTTATTTTTAACTGTATATTGCTGTATTTGATAGGATACACTTAAATGTTAATGTTGCTAAGAAGAAGAGTTTGTTGATACTTAGAAATCTCTGTGTTTTGTTGCTGCTTTGACCTGACTAAAAGTGATCAATATTAACTCTGCTAAACCAATACCGTTTGACCTGTTTCTGCAGATAGCCACAGTCTCTGGACTCTAACCAAAATGTGTTTGACATTAGCTGCATTTAGCTCAGTTTAGTTCAAGGTTCGAGGGTCAACTGTTAACTGGTGATGTGGAAGTTGGAAATTTTCAGAAACATGGGCTTAATATATGTATATATTAACGGTGCACTGTGTAACTTTTTCTGGTGGAGCGTCCGTCACCTGTTGTATCCATGGAGATATTATTGCTTTGCAGCCATTTAGCTTGAACCAGAGACTTGCAGGACCCCGCAAACTAACTATCAATATAATTTCCAACAAGCATTAAGAAAGCATGTAGAAAGATTAGGACTGGTACTATGGCAACTAACAATTAAAAGACAAATTTGAATGGTGAAAAGTCCATATCTACTCTACACAATTATTATTTTTTTTTTTTGTATTTATGCGTAATTATACTTTTGATTACCAAAGCTATGGGAACCCTTGCTATTTCTTTACCACAGAAAAGTGTTGCCATCTCCGTGGACCCAGAATGATGAAAAGTTAGGACAGTTGCCATAGCGATTAATTAAAAATGAAATATCTTGAATAGTCAACTATCATTTTGATCCTGAATTAGTCCTAGTTTAGACCTGATCCCATGTGTGTCCATTTAACATTTTCATTGCAGTGGTCTCCAGATTCAAAACCTATAGGAAATATTTCTACCAGTACAGCACCGAAAGTAGAAACGGCGTCGTGGGCACTGCCAACTTGAGAAATGGGCCCAAAGTTACATGTAAGGTACGTGACTGCTGCCTAGTCTCCTCCTGATAATACAATCATCTTATCTGAACTGACTTTTGCCTCCTTAACCTAGTTTTTCTGTCTGAATCTGCTATCATCAGGTTGAGATTGAAGTCCCTCAAGCGTGCAGTTTCGTCATGCACACCACAGACTGTGCAGTGAGTGAAGTTTCTGTCATGGATCCACAGGGGGTGCCGGTCTACACCCCTGCACCTGGGGCTGAGGCTTTCAAGGCAGCTATGGAAAAGTCAGTACAATACAGTATTGCAATGAAGTTCAACATTTAACAGTCAAGATCGTTGTTCAGTGGTGAGAGCAGTGATCCCACAACCCTAAGTTTAGACCAAGTTGTGTTGTTGTATCCTTAGGCAAAACACTTCACCCACCTGTTATGTTGAGGGGCCGATGGGACAGATTGGCAGGAATGCCATTTACTAAGTCATAAATATTATAGAGAATTCCTACTCTAAAGAATTGATACTTTGCTGTGACATCACACTGGCAGTGTTCTACATGTATCTCTAATGATGATATTTTTAGGCATTACCATGGTGACACAATGCACACATTAACAAACACTGTCAAAAAAGAAAAGACACAAAATTGATTTAAACAGCACATTTTCAGGAGCCTTTGATCAGTACAAGTGTCCATGGTTCTGTTTAGGAGTTTAATTTTCAACAAAAATGGTGAGCTAGCTAGCTTTTGACTGTAATTTTATGTGTGAGAGACATGTTTAATAGCACAGATTAGCTCACCTGTTATAGTTCCAGCTAAGCCAGTTCTTTGTGGTCAGACAGTTTTAAAGATTCCATGACATGGTACTTCTTGATGCTTTTATATGGTGCCTTAATGGTTCCCTAATACTGTAAATGAATCCTTCTCCAAAATCAAGACTCAGTGCATGAGAAAGACACATGTACACAGTCAGAGTCAGAAAATATCTCTCTGAACAACTCATTCTGGGCCTTGTTGCTTGAATGCAAATGAGAAGGACAGAGATAGGTTAGAGGAGCGGGTGGGGGTGGGGGGGCAAATGCGCCGCTAGTTCCTGGATTAGCGCTGCGCTGTGCGCTGTCTCCCACTTCCGCGTTTTAAGCGCGGAGGAAGAAAGGAGAGGCATTTCAATGAAAAAAACACATTTTCACAGAAAATAAAATTAAACCACTGCTGTTTCAGAGGTCCAGAGGGTCGGATAAAGGACTTCCGAGCCTAGAAACACTCGCACGTGCCTCCAGGCAAATTAAAAAAACGCATTTCGCGTTGCGTAGCTCATTCACGGTCCAAACTCTCTGGGCGTGATTTACAGAGACGGTGGGTAGACATCCAGACGGGGGGTGGAACTGCATTTTTCGATGTGATGTCAGAAAGCTTCCTTGTTCAGAATCGCCCATTTGAGCTGTGTTTTTTTCAAACGCAGAAAAGGACCGCAAATGCTCAGCTTAGACATTTCGCAACTTTTAGCCATGGAGGGGGGGGGGCCTAAACAGGGTAGGGGAGCTCACATTAACGTTCAAAAACCTCAGAAAGAGAAAACTTCATGCCATGGGACCTTTAATAAAGCACAGGTTCAACTCTGATAAAGTCTCAGACAGAGCAGCACCTACAGTTAGCATCACACCACCAGGTAACGTTGATGACATCAGCTGCAAAGTATGACAGTAATGTGGTTTTGGCCAGGACGCTGAAAGATTTTTAGCAGAAATACAGTTTATTTTGTTTTTGAAAAATGTTACCTCTTAAAAACCAGGACGAAACCAGAAATAAACCAGGTCTGAAGATCCAGGACTACACCAGGTATCAAAAATCAGGACTAAACCAGAAATAACCAGGTCTGCATAATTTATGTGATTAGGTTCTTTTTTCAGGCCAAGGGTTTATTTTTCATACCTGACAGTTTCAACTGCTCACAAACTGTCAGGTATGAAGACAAACCCTTGATCTGAAATAAGAACATAATAAGATAAATTATCAGAAGACCAAATGAACCTCATTGAACTATTACCAGGACTGAACCAGATCTTATAAAACAGGATCTAAACCAAGATTAAACCAGGACTAGACTAAACCACAACAACCACAAATTGTGCAGAAGAAATTATATTAAACTGAGAGACCAAAAAACTAAATGGTGCTGCTTTAAAAGAAACAAAAAAGACAGAATAACAATGATTTTAGGGGAAAGGAGGGAATTTTTTATTACTTTTTTTGAATGCATTTTGAATAAAGGTGTTGGTGATGTCTAAGACGACCTCCTCTTGGGCTTTTCCCACTGTGAAATGAGTCGAGCCAGTCCAGTTCTGGGCTGGTTCCTGAAGGCATTGAGGTGAAAGTTCAGATGTTTCATGGCTTCCCTCTGGAAGTCTGAGGGCTCTGGTCCCAAAGCTATCACCAGGCAGAGCGATACTGAAGGCAGAGCCATATTTGTAGATCAGGTCTTTGGCTCTGGCTTTGCCTAACCTGGGAAATCCCAGGCTGCTTTCGTTCGTTCCGATCTGAAAGACAGCCTGGCAACTATGGCAAGCGAGCTCTCCCGATTCTGGGAGCCAATCAGAGAGCGGGGAGGGGTGGCAAGACGGTGACGCGTACTACGTGACAAACAGAAGCTTGTAGTTTGAACTGACAACTGACATGATTGGCTATGGGCTACGTATACGCCAAATGATAGACATTCGTAACGCCCAATAAATGGCCGTTGGCGATCGTAAACCACACCTCCGGTACGAGATATTTAGTAGGTGGCTTCCAGACCATATCTCACTTGTGATATGGTCTGGTGTAAACCAGGCAAGGCTTTGCCCACCTTCTTGATGTTCTTGGGTTTGAGATGATCTTCATCTGGAATTCTGAACTGGTCCAAAGCCTTCTCCAGAGGAGAGGAAAAGACTGACTCCTCTGAATACTTGTGTCAAGTGTTTTTTCCTGGAACAGGTCCTTCTCTGGAACAGTGAAGAATTTAAAAGGCGAAACAAACAACCCCTCCCCACCTCACTCCCAGGCATTCAAGACACATGCATGCAGATAACACACAAACTCACACATGCATCCAGCTAGAAAAAATGGGAAGAAAATGGCGCGTTATTATTATTATTATTATTATTATTATTATTATTATTATTATTATTATTATTATTATTATTATTATTATTCATCTGAATAAAAAGTGTGTGTCATTCTAAAATAGTTTATAAAACGATTTGTCTGTTGCTTTCAGGAATCCTCTGAAGTTCACAGTGGAGAACGCTCAGGATGTGGTACTCTTTTCTGTAGAGGATGAACCAGTGAATATCCTCAACATCAAGAGGGGAATTGTGTCCACACTTCTGTCTCCAAACACAGAGGAGAGCACCAGTGTCATCGTCAGTACACGTCATTTCAATACATTCAGTTTTAAAACTATACATAGGACAAAACACAGACTTCCAGACTCGCTCACTTCTCTTCCCTCTGAGCACAGCATCGCCTTCTGTCTCATCTCCCAAAGTCCTGAAACTCAAAGTTCAGGACTAATCTTCCCAATTACAGATGATACCTTTAAAGGACCTATATTACGCAAAATGGACTCTTGAGAGCTTAAGACATGTTGTAATGCTGTTACCTCCTCAAAAACATACCAGGAGTTGTGTTTTCATTCCCACATGTTTGAACACTCTGAAAACTCTCACTCTCAAAACACTCTGTTCCTTGTGATGTCATGAAGTGGTAGTTTTCAAGTTAACAGTTACTTTTAGTTCAGTAGAGATTGGAAATTTCAGAGAGGAAATTATCCAAATTATTCTAGTGAAGGTGTACAGAGTTTAGAATCACAGTGAAACACTGTATCCTGTATTACTACATGACATGACAAGGTGGAACACAGTGTTTTCTGTTTGATAGAAGAACTCAGCCTAAAAATGCAGGGTTTGTGTGTTAATGAGACAAAGCACATTACAACATAGATCATAAAATTGTGTAATATGGGTCATTATTTAACGCTCCTGGAGTAGTTCTCAAGGTTTACTGAAAGGAATTGTATTTTTAAACATATGTATACACACCATACACAATGTGCTTCCATGTGCTTCTACGGTTTTAATTATTTCTTTATTTTCCTGTTGATTGTTGCTTTTCCAGAGCACAGTTCATGGTCAGTGCCGCACAGTTCACCAGATGAATGGACAAGACCTCAGTGTGACTCGAGACCTCTCCAAATGTGACCAGTTCTATGGACGCAAACTCATAGACAGCCCTTTGGCCCTTCTCAAGAATCTAGTAAAATATTTCTCATTTTAACTTTGTAATTTTATAATTTTCTACCACTATCTGACCCTCTCTTCGGCGTTCTGTGCTCTCACGGCGATCAAATTCATGTCTACTTAATTCATGTCTCACTTAAATTTCTATTTTAGTCCTCCTCTAGGCCTACTGTTTCCTCTGCATCCTTCTTCCCATATATTCACTATCCCTCCTCCTCCTTCCTCCTGCATGCAAATAGCAAACTTTTGAATAATTTTGGCAATCTAATATTTATTTTCTAATGCAATGTAGCTTGCATAACTCATATTATAACATTTTGGCTTTCAAAAGTTAGGGTTATTTACCTTAAAAATGTTGGCAATGAAAGAGCTGCGGTTTTCTTACCCCATTGTATTGTTTTGTATTGAAAGTCACATAATCAAGTAAAATAGTTACAATAAATTAATCACTGGAATCAAGTAACTGAATTCATTGTTAAATACATGTATGTACCCTTTACTTTCAGCACTACCCCTTGTCTAAACTCTTCACCAGCAGCCAGGAATGCAACTACCAATTTGACAACAAGGGGAAGCACATCACATCTGTCCAGTGCACAGAAAAACATGTCTACCTTCCATTCTCTAACAAGTAAGCATATATCAACACGAAGTTAATCGTTATTTTGTTTATTTAATATGGACATAGCATTTACATTGGGTTAAACCAGCATTGTTTTAAAGATCCCATGACATGGTACTTCTTGATGCTTTTATATGGCTCCTTAATGGTTCCCTAATACTGTAAATGAATCCTTCTTCAAAATCAACACTCAGTGCATGAGAAACAGAGATAAGCTGAGAAAGAGTAATTTTTCTCACTCTGAACACTCTATAATGGGCGTTGTTGCTTGAATGCAAATGAGGAGAAAAGAGCTGGCTCCACTCTCCGCTGTCAGCCCGCAGCTGATCCATTTCCTTGTTTTTGCACGGGGGGAGAGATTTGAAGCGTTCCATTGAAAAATAAACACATTTCCACATAAAATAAAATTAAACCACTGCTGTTCAAAGGTCCAGAGGCTCAGATAAAGGACTTCCGAGCCTAGAAACACTCGGACGTGCCTCCAGGCAAATAAAAAAACGCATTTCGCATTGCCTAGCGCATTTGCAGTCCAAACTCTCTGGGCGTGATTTACAGAGACGCTGAGTACAGACAGACGGGGGTGGAACTGCATTTGCATTTCTTTTTTCGATCTGACGTCAATAAGGTGCCTTGTTCAAACTCGCCCGTTTGAGCTCCGATTTTTTGTAACGCAGAAAAGGATCGCAAATGCTCAGTTTAGACATTTCGCAACTTTTAACCATGGGGGGGGGGGCTAAACAGGGTAGGGGAGCTCACATTAACGTTCAAAAACCTCAGAAAGTGAAAATTTCATGCCATGGGACCTTTAAGTGTTTACAGCAAGTGCTAAATGTCAACACCTGTCCATAGGGGCTTTTGAAGGGGGTTAGAGGCCACAAAGGAAGGTTAAAAACAGTTACATAAGACAAACATAATACAGATACAAGGCACCTTTCAAAACATTACGTTAGTAGCTCTGACCCGATTTCAACCTGTTTCCCAAGCCTGTCAAAAAGGTTAGTCTGTACCTGAATGGCAAGATAAAGAAGAAGGGAGAGAATGTATTTTTTATCAATGGATTGAGTTAAATGTGCACTATGTATCTTTGGTCCCCATGGAGATGTTATTGCTTTGCCCTAAATGCTCCACACTATGGCTTAAACTCATATATCTTGCATTTATTCAGTTTCAGGTGTTTTGTTGCTCTTGTTGCTCACAATAATACAATAAAAAAGATTCATTCTTACTGTTGGTGGGTGCTTCTCTCAGTCTCCACAGATCTTAGACTTAGACAAACTTTATTGATCCACAAGGGAAATGATCAAATATAATATATAACAGAGGGTAACAAAAAAGAGATGTAAGATAGCAATAGACCCGTGTCAAATGAGACATAATTATAAAAATAAGTGTATATGTGCAAATCAGAATAAAATAGAAAAATAAGTAATAAAATATCAAATAAAATATCAAATCACAGCTATATACAATTTTAGGGAGTATTATCTGGCACATAACCTGTAACTTGGCCTCACCTGTTTATCTATATAGACTGACACGTTTAATGCTATACTGTTGAACATTCCAGGCAAAACAATAATATCTCCATGGATACAAGCAAGTAATGGGCCCTCTACTAAGATTAGATCTTGGTGTTCAATTTGAGTTTTTCCTTGTTTGTTTGTCTATTGCTTCATTGTATATTTGTTTTGCAGAGACAGTGGGATGTCATCTGTGATTACACAAGAGCTGAACTTTCAAAACTCCAAACGCATCAACAACAGAGTTTTTGGTGAGTCATATGACCTGGTTTACCTGTTGTGTCACTGTAAGATATTATTTACAGCAGTGGCGCCTGCAGGATTGAAATGTAAGGTACGCATCCCTCCCTCCAAAAAAAAATAAATAAAAAAAAATTGCGTGGTGCATATAGGCCTACTGTCCCAAATCTGTAGGCTACAATACAACAAAAGAACTTGAAATGCATGAAGAGTCCCTCAGTCGTCCAGGTAGAATCCATGATAAAAGAAGAAATTCAATTTGTCAACTGGACAAAGTTTGTTTGGTCGAAAACGACACACGAACAGTAAACATTGGAACATATTTTAAAACTCACATTCTTGCACAGTAGCCTACATGGGCCACACATCCGTAAGCACAGCAAAGAGCGCACCCCCCCTCTTCCCCCTCCCCTCTCTCCCCGGGAGCGCAGTTGAAGGCGCAACTGTAACTTGTAGAGCGATCTATTTGAAATTTAGTCGCCTTTTACCTGATGCGTCGAACTGTCTCATGATCGCTTCACTATCGATTTTCATGTCGAAGTGAATGCTCCTGAGAGAAAGCCCGGTAAGCCTCGCATCACCCATGGTGTTTCGCAGGTACGTTTTTAGGCGTCTCAGTGTGCTGAACGAGCGCTCGGCAGAGGCAGTGGAAACGGCTCGACATGACATTAAAATGATATCTTGTAAATGTCTGGAACCAGCAGTGCCATCGGCGGGCAAATAAAGTAAAAGCCGGCTTACCTTAAGTTTGATCCGTTGTCTGCTAGTCCACGGACGTCGTAGGCTACAGTTTAATGTCGCATTTGCTTTCCAGCCAAACATATCGTTGAATTCGAGCAATATCACTATTTCAGTAAAGAGGACTCGAACTTCGTTGTGTGTATACTGAGGTGGTGACCTGCTGCGATGGAATGTTGGATGTATCATTTTTGTGGGGTGTGCTGTAGGGCTGTGAACTTGGCCTGTTGTCCGATCATACTTCCAGTCTGATCGGACCCAGTTCGCTTGGGCTCTCCTTCTCACACATTCTATTTATATTAAAACATTCAATTTCTATAAAAATTGTATTTGCTTAATGTTGTCTTGCAAAAGTGCCAAACAGGAATTAAAAAAAAAAAATCTCTTCAAGGTACGCCAAGTGCGTACGGCCGTACGCCTGGCGGCGCCACTGATTTACAGGAAGACACTCAGTACTATACTATACTATTACATGTGTAGAATCGCTCAGTCGTCCAGGTAGAATCCATGGCAAAAGTTAAATTTGTCAACTGGACAAAAGTTTACTTGGTCGAATACGTTTCTCAGCTCATCCAAGCTGCTTCTTCAGTTCAAATTGAATTTCGCCTTTTGCCATATACTATTACATATTTACAAGGCACAATGCTGATCTCTGTAATTAAAGGTCCTATATTACGCAAAACTGACTCGTGAACTTAAAGCCATGTTAGAATATTACATACCTGGAGTGTTTTGTTTCAATCACCTCATCTTTGAATAACCTTGTATTAGTCTGTTTACATCTCCAAAGCTCAAAATGCTCTGTTCCACTTTGTGATGTCATGAAGCGGTAGTTTTCAAGTTAACAACTGGGTCATTCCAGAATTGGAGGGCATTTTACGTCCCACCCATCAAATATTAAATAATCCACAGACAAAATACAAAAACATACAGTTTCTGAGTGAATTTACTTGTCCTGAGACCAAATCTAAAAAAACTAAGAGAAAAGAATGCTTGAAAATAGTTTTTATAATACCAAATAAGTCTGGAGTACCCCCCAAAATGCCATTTTCCTCTTGTCCCACCCCTCTAATGGCCAAATTGAATCTCAAATAAAACAGTTAAAATTGAATTGAAATTTCTTGTTTTTTCTATAATTTGTTTCATTGCCATCTCTTGTAACTGTGGGAACATTTGTTTTAATAGACATAATATTTCAAATAATAATTATTATTCATGGAACATGTGTCCCACAACATGCACCAACCCTGTTACCAGAACATTTTTAGCCTGGTAGAAGAAGAAGAAAGCAGTAAACCACATGATCCCCTGGACTTGACATCATCAAACAGTTTTCCAAAAGAATGGGTAGAGCAAAGGTTTATCTTCTCTTCTAGTTTTCATATTTTTATAACATATTTAGCCTTGATTGAATGTCTCACTCTACCTCATGCAACCCTGTTATGCAAATGATCAGAATAAGACAATTATTATTATTATTTCCTTTACGTATTTGCATAAATAAGTTTTTCCTCTTGATTAGTAATAACAGCTAGCTAAACAGCTAGCTTCTATTCCTGACATAAAGCGAACATTAGTGCGATTTTGCAACCCTGTTACCTGCAACCCTGTTACTGTGATTAGAGTAAATAAATAAATAAACCATATAAATCATATAATAAAAAATTTACCATTGACCGTCAGCTGAGCTAATCAAGCATTTGGTAGTTTATTACCTATTATTGATGAATATGTAGCAGAAAATCAGAAAAGTGAAGGTTTATTTTTCAAGAATTTTAAAGCCAAAATGTCCTCCAATTCTGGAATGACCCAACTACCTTTACTTTTTATTTAGTAGAGATTGGCAATTCCAGGGCTGAAATCATCCAAATGATTCTAGTGAAGGTGTATGGAGTTTAAAAACACAGTGGAGCACTTCCTGTATTACCACATGACATCACAAGGTGACACAGTGTTTTCTGTTTTGAGAGAAGAACTCACCTTAAACATGCAGGGTTTGTGTGTTAAACATGTGTGAATGAAACAAAACACAACTCCAGGTGTGTTTGTGATGAGGAAACAACATTATAACATAGATCAGAGAACAGTGTAACAGCGTGTAGATAAGTATTACATAAACTGTTAATCTTTTATATGTTTTCAGACTTGACCGACACACTTAGACAGCATTTGCACTTCGCCGACCCTGAAGACAAATCTTCCATCAAAACGAAGGAATCTGCAGTGAATATTTTGAAGGAACTTTTGACTCTGCCTGGTACCGACCAATCCCAGAAGAGAACCAGTCTTTTCTACAACCTCGTCTCTACCATGAGAGCCCTCCAAAACGAAACTTTGAGCAAAACTGTTACTGAAATGTTGGATATTTCTACCTGGGTCACGTGGCAGGCCTTATTCCAGTGTGGGACAGCTGAATGTACCAGCGCCATGCTCCAGTCCATTTGGAAAATCGATGGGGTCTCAGCTGAAGTAGATACTTTTGTTTACGCACTGGGTTTGAAGACTGATCCAACTTCAGCTCACCTACGAGACATGCTCAGTACAGCACAATACAGACAGAGCAAAGGGATCATGTACGCACTGGGGTACACGGTCAAGAAGTAAGTGCAATATTAATACTACTAGGATAATATGTATATTATATTCAGTTTGTGTATTATATTCTCAGTATGTGAAAACCATACTCTAGGACTTTTGCTCTGATTGTGTTTGAAGTAAGGTAAATTGTAGGGCTGAACAACTGACAATATGGCATAGTAAAAATTATTTTTGTTTATTCATGTACTTAAAGGGATATGCCACCCCCAGGGCAAATTGGGCATCTCCCCACAGTCCAGAGACTAAAATAAGTGGTGGAAAGCGTTTTCCTGCTCACCCAGCCATTGTCCGAGTCTGTCGCCACTGACCGCCGCGGTATCTGCAGCTCCTCCGCCTTAGACTGGAGTCTAACGTCGCCAGAGAAAGATTTCGGCCAAAAGGAATTAATTTGCTCGATGCGTTTCCCAATTACTTTATGTGTAGTGCGCATTCATATCGAGTGCAAATAAATGTGCAAATCAAGCTTGACTTGGTCATTTTGGGTGGGAACTATTTTCCAGTGCGGAAGAATACAGTCGAATCACGCAGTACGCTGCCAGGGGAATCCCAGTTACGCACCGGGAAGGGAGTTCCCCTGTTGCACAACGTGGTGTGTGATTCGACTGTATTCTTCCGCACTGGAAAATAGTTCCCACCCAAAATGACCAAGTCAAGCTCTCCGTGTTGATTTGCACATTTATTTGCACTCGATATGAATGCGCACTACACAGAAAGTAATTGGGAAACGCATCGAGCAAATTAATTCCTTTTGGCCGAAATCTTTCTCTGGCGACGTTAGACTCCAGTCTAAGGCGGAGTAGCTGCAGATACCGCGGCGGTCAGTGGCGACAGGATCGGACAATGGCTGGGTGAGCAGGAAAACGCTTTCCACCACTTATTTTAGTCTCTGGACTGTGGGGAGATGCCCAAATTTGACCTGGGGGTGGCATATCCCTTTAAATAGACTTAAACTTACTGGATTTTTAATAATCAACATTTTGAGAAATTGAGAATTATTATGAAGTGGGTTTACTCCAGACTTTCTTACTTGCAAAGCAGGGATATTGTGCAATTACACATCTATACAAATGTTACTGACGCCAGTTTACCCTTTCTTAAATAATAGCATTGACAAGAATGAAAATGTAAAGAGCTCCCGCTGTTTGAAAGACAAGCAGTCCCTGCTCTGACTGTGACTCTGACTTTGATTAAAACTGTAATTGTCCAATTGTATATTCCAGCTGTAACCACAAATATTACCAACTCCAAAGTAGAGCTGCACAATGCCTCACAATCGAATCAAAATCACAATTTGGTATCAAACCTCAAAGTGTGTAATTATTTAGATATTTCTAAGAGCAAAATATCTTGTCTTTTGAAATAATAGATAATGATTATAGACATATTTCCTTTGTGCAGTTTTTATCGAGGAGACGTCACTCCAGAGATCAGAGATGTGGCTGTCTTCATGGAGGAGATGTTAAACCAGTGCTCTGGTGAACTGGGACCAAACATGGATCCTGACGTCATCCGCAACCCAGAGGAACTCGCCTACCTCGTACTACGGGTCAGTCTATTCACATTATGTCTGTTTTTTAGCTAAAAGTTACATACAGTGGCTTTAAGTTGATATATTTTCCTTTTCTTGTTCCAGGTGATTGGAGTGATGGGCCAGCCTATGCAGGATCACAGCCCTAGTCTGGTCTCTGCTATTCTCAGCTGTGCAAACAAACTCAACGCTCCTTTGTCCACTCAGAAAGCAGCCATACAGGCCTTTAGAAACATCAACATCAACGATGAGGTAAAATATAAGACAGAATACAATTATGCTACAGCTGGACAATTTAGTGTAAATTGTTAACTAATATGTGAAAGATTAAAAAAAAAAAAAAAGTGAATTTAAAGGGATATGCCACCCCCAGGTCAAATTTGGGCATCTCCCCACAGTCCAGAGACTAAAATAAGTGGTGGAAAGCGTTTTCCTGCTCACCCAGCCATTGTCCGAGCCTGTCGCCACTGACCGCCGCGGTATCTGCAGCTACTCCGCCTTAGACTGGAGTCTAACGTCGCCAGAGAAAGATTTCGGCCAAAAGGAATTCATTTGCTCGATGCGTTTCCCAATTACTTTATGTGTAGTGCGCATTCATATCGAGTGCAAATAAATGTGCAAATCAACACGGAGAGCTTGACTTGGTCATTTTGGGTGGGAACTATTTTCCAGTGCGGAAGAATACAGTCGAATCACGCACCACGTTGTGCAACAGGGGAACTCCCTTCCCGGTGCGTAACTGGGATTCCCCTGGCAGCGTGCTACGTGATACGTGAGCAAATTAATTCCTTTTGGCCGAAATCTTTCTCTGGCGACGTTAGACTCCAGTCTAAGGCGGAGGAGCTGCAGATACCGCGGCGGTCAGTGGCGACAGACTCGGACAATGGCTGGGTGAGCAGGAAAACGCTTTCCACCACTTATTTTAGTCTCTGGACTGTGGGGAGATGCCCAAATTTGCCCTGGGGGTGGCATATCCCTTTAAGCAAAAAATAAATAAAAAATAAATAAATTGTTCTTTTACTGTATTTAATTTAGAGCAGAACAAAATTAGAAAATGAATATTCAATAACTATCATGAATATTAAAATCAAATTAATTTTTGCAATGTTTTGGTTACTTATTCGTGGATCAGAGTGATTCAATTCTAGCACAGTTGCCATAGACAATTAAGAATAGGCAAAAGTCCTCAAAATATTATTGATAATGAGGCTGAAGTCTGTGATTACACACACACACACACACACATCAACATTAGAACTAATCTGGGACTAAACATGAAATACCCATTCATTTGTATGTAATCTGTGCCACAGGTGAGGAGGGCCCTTCTGGAGATATACCAGGATGACCAGAGCCCGGTGGAGAAGCGGGTAGCAGCGTACCACATCCTGATGAAAAACATGGATGACGCCACTGCCAGGACCATCGTGAACTCAGTGGAGGATCTGACAGACCAAGAACTCAAGATATTTGTGGTTACACATCTCAACAATGTGCTCAAAAGTGATCTACAGTGAGTAAATTCAAATGAAGTGTGGCAAATATGACTTGGTTGTCATGTAGAAACAGAGGGAGGACCTAAAATACAGGACTGTTGTTAACATTCTTTAATAACAAACAAAGAATGACCAAAATCCAAAAATCTTAACTGCCATGACATAACAAGATACTGATAATAACTGACAATGGACCAACACACAGACACATAAGGGCAAACAATCAACAGACAGGAAATTAAACTAAAAGCAACACGCTGACAAAATAAAACACTAAGGGCATACTACACTAAAGGAATAAGATACACTAAAATATGCAACAACAATGACTACAAAATAGTGCTGTCAGGCGATTAAAAAAAATAATCTAATTAATTACAGGAGTTGTAATTAATTAATCTAATTAATCGCATTTTAAGAGTGTGTGAGAGAGAGAGATTGAGGGAGAGGTTGAGGGAGACAGAAATTGTGAGTGAGTGAGCGAGCGAACCCAATTTGCGACTGAGTGTGTCAGTTTTTCTGCGGTCGCTTTGCTCAATCGTTTCTCAAATTCTGCGAGCGTGATTTGGTGGTTTGGTGAAGTGCGCTAACGGTAACGATGGAACTTGTCCGGACGTGTTTCGCGTTCAAATGATCCGTCAGGTTTGAGCAGCTTCGGTGATCGGAAAATTCTTTTTGACAAAAGCTACAAATCATTGCGTTCTTGTTGACAGTCCCGTCTTTGTTCTTTTTCTAAATAAACTTGCTGTTCAAAGGCCCAAGCAGCGATTTGCTCGCCGCACGCCAAATTTAAAATGCATGCGCATTGAATTGCCACTCATAATTAATTGTGTTAATTTTGATAACGCGTTAATTTGCAGTGTAATTAATTAATCTAATTAACGTGTTAAACTGACAGCCCTACTACAAAATATTAACCATGACATTAGTATCTTTGACATGTACAATACACGGCAAGAAATTACTTAAACAACAGTATGTAACTTCTTGGCCCAACATTTGACTAAAATAAAAGCATATTTTTCAATATTGCAGTGAAAAACATAGAAGAACTTGCCTTACTCTTAGCAGGTTTGGGTCTCCACAAACAAACAAAAAAAGCTGGCCTGGAGGAGGGCGTCTTTCAGCTTGTTTCCATGGAAATTGTTGTTCTTTTGGCTGTAATCCTCCACAGGATGGTAGAAAACATACTCTCTCTCCACTGTGTTCCAAAGTCTGGTTTTAACTTTCTATTTCCTTGGAATTATACAGATGATGTACCAGTGCAATAAACATAACCAAAATGAAAATGATGTAAAGCTATGATAACTATTTACCACACAGAAGCCTACCTTCCTGCAAAAGTACTAAACAGAAAAAATAAATTAAAAAAATAAATAGATATTCTGATTTGAACTTTGAAAATCCAGTGTGATATAGAAAGTTACATAAATTGTTTAATAGAGAATAAAAAACACTATTATTGTTTTGTTCACAGTGCAACTTACTACATAGACCTGGCCGTGAGAGACAAAGAGCTCCCTCCGCTGGATGAATTGTATGGAAAATCTCGTAACTTTATGTCCGAAGTCTATGGAGCTTCATTCAAAACAAACATTCTTTTCGATGAAGCCAACACTTTACCTAAAGACGTCTCACTGGACCTGTCTCATGATAAGGACTACATGAACAAGAATCTTTTCAAGGTAAGTTTGGCCCACATAATACTGTTTAGTCTATATGTACTGCAAACAAATACATTTACTACATATCTACAATTAACTTTACTCATAACACTATAATAATTACACTTTCAATAGCCTTAGTAAAATGTGAATAAAGAGTTACCTCAATAATTAATCCTAACCCTAACTTCTTATTAAGCCTGAGTCATTCTAAATACTCATTATGAATTAAGTCCTTGTCCAAGTTTTATTAAAGATCCCATGACATGGTACTTCTTGATGCTTTTATATGGCTCCTTAATGGTTCCCTAATACTGTAAATGAATCCTTCTTCAAAATCAACACTCACTGCATGAGAAACAGAGATAAGATGAGAAAGAGTCATAAATCTCTCTCTCAAACTCTTTATTCTGGGCATTGTTGCTTGAATGCAAATGAGGAGAAAAAAGATGGCCAATAGTAGAGAGTGGGGGGGCGTGGCCAAACTCTCCGCTCAGAGCTCAGAGCTCACAGCTGATCCATTTCCTTGTTTTTGCACGGGGGAGAGATTTGAAGCGTTCCATTGAAAAATAAACACATTTTCACATAAAATAAAATTAAACCACTGCTGTTCAAAGGTCCAGAGGCTCAGATAAAGGACTTCCGAGCCTAGAAACACTCGGACGTGCCTCCAGGCAAATAAAAAAACGCATTTCGCATTGCCTAGCGCATTCGCAGTCCAAACTCTCTGGGCGTGATTTACAGAGACGCTGAGTTCAGACAGACGGGGGTGGAACTGCATTTGCATTTCTTTTTTCGATCTGACGTCAACAAGGTGCCTTGTTCAAACTCGCCCGTTTGAGCTCCGATTTTTTGTAACGCAGAAAAGGATCGCAAATGCTCAGTTTAGACATTTCACAACTTTTAACCATGGGGGGGGACCTAAACAGGGTAGGGGAGCTCACATTAACGTTCAAAAACCTCAGAAAGTGAAAATTTCATGCCATGGGACCTTTAAGTCTAATTATGGTGTAGTTATTATGAAGGCGTCCCTTCATAATAACTACGCCTTGCATAATAACTACTGCAAGGCGTCCCCCAAGGTTCGGTGCTTGGTCCCCTCCTGTTCATCCTCTACCTCCTCCCCCTTGGTACCATCATTCGCCGCCACGGCCTCTATTTCCACTGCTATGCTGACGATATTCAACTTTACATAACCACCAAATCCATCAACTCCACAACTCACTCTTCCCTCACCCACTGCCTCTCTGAAATCAAAACTTGGATGCAACACAATTTCCTACAACTAAACTGTGACAAAACTGACTTAATCATTATTGGCCCCAAAAACATCACCAAATCCACTCAAGACTTCAGCCTGACCATAGACAACACAACCCTCACTCCATCCCCACTCATCCGAAACCTTGGCATTCTTTTTGACACCACACTCTCATACCAACAACACATAAACTACATAACCCGGACTGCTTTCTTCCATCTCAAAAACATTGCACGACTCCGCCCATCCCTTTCTTTCTCTGCTGCCGAAACACTCATCCATGCATTCATTACCTCTCGAATCGACTACTGCAATAGCCTTTTCTATGGTCTACCCTCCAAAACTCTCAATAAACTCCAATACATTCAAAACTCTGCTGCCCGCCTCCTCACCCACACCCGCTCCCGAGACCACATCACTCCTGTCCTCCAAAACCTCCACTGGCTCCCCATCCCTCAGCGTATCCAATTCAAAGTCCTCCTCATGACCTCCATAACCTGGCCCCATCATACCTCTCTGACCTTCTGCACCGCCACACCCCATCCCGCTCCCTCCGTTCCTCCGACACCAACCTCCTGTCCCTCCCCTACAGGACCAAGCTCCGAACCTGGGGTGACAGAGCCTTCTCCATTGCTGCCCCCACCCTCTGGAACTCACTCCCACAACCTATCCGTGACTGCTCTGACCTCCCCACCTTCAAAAAATTGCTCAAGACTCACCTTTTTAAAACTGCTTTTAATGTTTCTTAATGTTTAATGTTTTTCTGATTGTTTATTGTTTTGTTACTTGTTTTATTACTGATTTTACCTCTTGTACAGCGTCTTTGAGTGTCTTGAAAGCGCTTTATAATAAAATAAATAAATAAATGTATTATTATTAAGTGTTACCAACTTATTTAAATTCAGAATAAGACATGAATTATGCCTTATTTGACACCGGTCTCTTGCTATGTTTGCTACTTATTTTGATTGTATTATCACCATTTATAGTGCTGCTCTTTGTTATTATAATATTTTTGTGATGTGTGAGCTATTGTGTCCAAATAATTTCCCTTGTGGATCAATAACATTTGTCTAAGCCTAAGCTACTGTTTTAAACTAAAGTCATTGCATATGCACTTGCAATAATACAAAAATAGGTTAAATTATCATAGACTTCATACTGTATTGCAATTACATTATTATTAAAGTCAACAATATAGAAATTTTAACTTTGCAGTGTGGATATTTATTGACACATGTTTTTTATTGTTTTATTTTTTAGTTAAATTTAGAAGGAGACGGGTTCGAGCCTGTGATCAAAACTCTGTTCGATTCTGTCCCAGAGTCGATTTTCAAACTCACAAACTGGGGCCAGGACCTGATCGCTGATCTCAGGTCTAAAGACGGACGAATGAAGAGACAGGTACAGAGTAACTTTAGAAAATATCTTTATGTAATGTAAGTAATAAATATACACCACATGCATACTCATAATACTCATCTGGATATATTTTTTATGATTATTTTTATCCTGTGATACTTTTAAACAACTATTTAAAACAGTAGTTCAATACATTTTTAGAGCTTTAAAGGTGCTCTATGTAACTTTTCTGGTTCACCTGCTTGTCACCATGGAGATGCCATAGCTTTGTCCAGAATTATAAATAATATGGCAGCTTTAACATCTCCATAACAGACTTTCCCCCAATAAAATTACACAGTACCCCTGTAAATCAATAAATCAATAAATCTAAACCACACGCACAAGGTGGAACAGAGTGTTTTTCTTTTGAGAGAGGGTTTGTGAATGAAACTAGTCAAAACTACCCACATCAAGATCCAAATATTAAACTATTTGCTCTGTTTAATATATTCTTCCATCTTGTATAAATTGCTGTTGTCACGCAGGTCCCAGATGATCTTGCAAAGCGCATATCTGAGGATTTCAAGAAGTTGCTAGCTGAGACTCCAGAGGCTGTGGCGTATTTTGAGCTCCTGGGCACAGAGATGGGATACATGAAAATCAGCCAAATCAGAGACGTGTTAGAGACAATGTCCATGTACCAGCACATCTTCCTCAGAGTGCTCCCCACCAGTGTAAGTAACTATTTTCAACTATAGCTATTTTTTAAAAGTGCCATATTACGCAAAATTGACTCTTGTGAGCAATCCCAGGGCTGAAATCCAAATGATTCTAGTGAAGGTATCTGGAGTTTAAAAACATAGTGGAGCACTTCCTGTATTACCACATAACATCACAAGGTGGAACACAGTGTTTTCATTTTGAGAGAAGAACTCAAAGTGTAATTTATGAGTAAAATAGCGTAATATGGGCCTTTTAAAACAGAATCATATAGCCATTTTGAGTTCTAGTATTAATGCTATGTAAAACCAATTCATTATTCACCATTTATTCTTCATACAATATTAGTGCTTAGTTCTGTTTACAGTGTATGTTACCATGGTTTCCTCCTCTCTCCCCTCAGGCCTTGTTTAAATTGATGTCTAGCCCCGATAATGACGTTTTTGCTCACTACATCTTCATGGACAACAGTTTTTCTCTACCCACGATCTCGGGGATGCCTCTGAAGTTTTCTCTCTCTGGAGTAGTTGCTCCTGGAGCCAAAGGAGGACTCACCCATCCCCACAATATGGTAACATCCTGCTATTACACTTATTAAATAATATAAGTACAGTGGTACCTCACCTTACGAAATTAATTTGTTCCAGAAGTGGTTTCGTAACGTGAATTTTTCGTAAGTTGAGTAGCTATTTCAAAAAAGGAAAAGGCCTGATTCCTTCCAAGTTTTTTTTATTTTTTTTTTTATAGTGTAACGTTTTTTTTTATAGTGTAACTTTGTGTTCTGATTGGCTAAGAGACTGTACAGCCAGGACTAAACGTGGAATAAACCAGGTCTAGGCCAGAACTAAACCAGGTCTAGACCATTTCTAAACCAGGTCTAAACCTGGACTGGACCTGGACTAAACCAGGATTAAACCACCACGTGCCGCTCTTTGCTGGTTTCGTGCGGCTGGTTTGTGGCTCGGGCTCCAGAGGACGCGGTCCGGGCGCCGCGGTTCTATCTCGTGCTCGCAGACCCGCTGCCGGTCGTGCAGACCAGGACTAGCGGTGCTCCTCGCGCGGCGCGGTGTTCCTCGCGCGGCGCGGTGCTGCCGCTCCTCGCGCGGCGCGGTGAGGTGCTCCTCGCGCGGCGCGGTGAGGTGCTCCTAGCGCGGCGCGGTGTTGCTCGCGCGGCGAGGTGCTGCTCACGCGGCGCGGTGAGGTGCTGCTCGCGCGGCGCGGTGAGGTGCTGCTCGCGCGGCGCGGTGAGGTGCTCCTCGCGCGGTGAGGTGCTCCTCGCGCGGTGAGGTGAGGTGCTCCTCGCGCGGTGAGGTGAGGTGCTCCTCGCGCGGTGAGGTGAGGTGCTCCTCGCGCGGTGAGGTGCTCCTCGCGCGGCGCGGTGCTTCTGGAGCCGTGTCTCCCCCCACGCTTCACTATTTAATACATTTTGTTGAAAATCTATGAAAGTTTGAGTGTTTAAATGAGAGTGAAATGTGAGAAAAGTTTAATTCCAGTCTGAGAAAAGTGTATAATGTGTGTGGTGAGGCACTTAGAGCCTTAAAACATGTAGAATAATTGTAAAATATAAAGTTGTCCTACTTCGGGGATTTCTCTTGTTGTGGGTTATTTCTGGAACCTAACCCCGTGTGTGTTGATAAAGTGTATTTACGTTTCGGGGCGTGCATCCGAGCGCGCATTATTTGAATTTTTGAGATTTCACGTTTCGTAACTTGAATTTTCTTTCGTATCTAGAGACCAAAATTTAACGTGAAGGCGTTTCGTAACTTGTAATTTTCATTTGTTAGGTCTTTTGTAAAGTGAGGTACCACTGTATAGGATTTGGAAGACTACACTGCAAAAAAGTTATATCAATGTATCAAGTAAAGTGCCCCAGAACAGATGCACTGTTTAAGCAGCTTGAAATAATTAATTAGTATCTAATTATAAAGCATTGTATTGTCTGAGTATCAGGAAATGTGTGGTTAGCATACTAGTTGTTGTTAGCATTACTATGTCTGCAAGGTTAATCGTTTTAAAGGGGTTGTACCTGATTTTTACTTTTTAAAAACATGAAAAACAGAACTAGTTCATTTTGCACGGTTTGCAGTGGTCCAAAATTATTCCTCACTTACTTTATGCGTTCCAAGAATCCTAATTATTAACACTTCATAAACACTCAACTTTCAGAGACCAGAGAGGAGTTTTGCCGTGAAGGTAAAGCTAACTATAACTAGCACGCTAAAAGGCACTTCCTGATTCTTGGACAATAAAATGCTTTGTAATTACATGCAGACAGTACACAGCAGACTCAGGCTGCATCCCATTACTCTGTCTTACCCCTTCACCTACCCCTTTATCTACATCTTTGTCTTGACCCCCGATACTGAGCTGAGATGGCTAGGGGTATGAATGTTCCCCTAAGAAATGGGACAACACTCGATTACCATTTGCATCATCATCATCTCTTTCCATGTCAAGGATTATCGGGTACCTCAGCTCGACCAAAAATCTGTGTAAAAACTAACATGAAAGTTTGATGAAAACGATAATGTCGGCTAAACAGACACGGCAACAACAGTTTACTAAAAGTAACTTAGAACATAAGCGTCATCATTGTAAACCATGCTAAACTGTAAACTGATGATTACAACTGCTGAAAATACTTAAATTATGAGACTCCCTGGCTGGTCGATGTGACGCTGCCATCCTGATCCCAAAACTTGCCTTGTAGCTTGTAGGCGTACCCCTTCGTTTCAAGTCTGGTCGAGAGCTTACTTCGTTTCAAGGGGTATGTAGCCCGAAGTCGTGGCCCGAGCCCTTGATCAAAATTAGAATTGAGACACCCCTTGCCCTCACATGAACGCGCAAAACCAAGGGATAGGGGTACAAAGGGGTAAGACAATGGGACGCAGCCTTATTTTGATTCCTTATATCAGGGGTGTCAAACTCATTTTGGTCCGGGGGCCGTATCCAACCGACTTTGATCCCAAAGGGGCCGGATCAGAAAACTCATGGCAAATATACCCCAAAAATAGCAATAAGTCCAAATATTTGTCCAGAGAAACACAAATCTATTACAGACTGCTGTTTCTTCAGTCGCAGCAATAATTCGTTTATCTTCTGTCTTCTCAATTCTCCGTTCAAGTTCTTGTATTGTTCGAAATGCCGTGTCTCGTAGTGGCGTTTAAGATTATATTCCTCGAGCACCGCCACTTGTTGCAAACACACCGAGCGTACAGGTTTCCCATTCACCTCTGTGAACAAATAGGAATTAGTCAATTTTTCTTGGAAAATCCTGCACTCGGCGTCCACTTTTCTCATTTTTGACATTTTGCTGATGAGGGTGTCACGGTCAACAGTCAAAACGATGGTCCTTTAAGAGCGTTTGGAAAGAAGCGAGTCTTCATTTGTGCTGCTCTGGTGGGAGGGGCCACGCACAGAGGCGCTGGAGACGCTGCTATGCTAAGAGGCGCAGAAAATTACCAATATTTTTATAGAAAATTTAAAATATAATTAAAATATTTTAATAGAAAATCAGCTGAGGGCCAGATTAAAGGTCTTGGAGGGCCGGATCTGGCCCCCGGGCCGCATGTTTGACACCCCTGCCTTATATAATATGCGTACTGCGGCAAGACACATTTTGCTCAAATACATGGAAAAGTAGGTACAGGAGCTTTAAGAAATTTGACGATAAAATTTGACAGTGCTTTTAATATTTTCTGTCTTTCGTAGTGGTCTCTGTCCTTCAGGCCTTCAGTTGGGGTGGAGTTCATCACAAACATGGGCGTCTATATTCCAGATTATGTGGAGGCCGGGATGGAGATGCACACAGATATTTTCCATGAAAGCTCCATAAATGCCAAAATCAGCTCGAGCAGAAACCAAATCAAACTCACCCTCCCTGCCCCAACTGCCAACACTCAACTGTTCAGTGTCAGGTAGGCTATGTGAGAATGATACAATGGACTAGGATTAAATCAGGACTAAACCAGGACTGAACCAGGACTAAACCAGGACTGAACCAGGACTTAACCAGAACTGAACCAGGACTGAACCAGGACTAAACCAGGACTTAACCAGGATTTAACCAGGACTAAACCAGGACTGAACCAGAACTTAACCAGGACTAAACCAGGATTTAACCAGGATTTAACCAGGACTAAACCAGGTCTTAACCAGGACTGAATCAGGACTGAACTAGAACTGAACTAGGACTGAACCTGGACTAAACCAGGACTGAACCTGGACTGGACCAGGACTAAACCAGGACTGAACCAGGACTGAACCAGGACTGAACCAGGACTGAATCAGAACTGAACCAAGATTGAACCAGAACTAAACCAGAACTGGTCCAGGATTGATTGCATTGAAATTATTGTTTTTAGATTAGAATATTTTTAGACAATTTATACAACCCAAATTCCTGTACATATACGGTATTATATATGTATTTTTATACTGATCTTCTCAATGAAGTTATTGTGGTTTCATTTGTTTATTATGAATACAGTCTTGTGCATGCTTTTTAAGGATAATTAAAGGGTATTTTTTTATTTTATTTTATTTTATTATTATTTTTTAACCAAATGTTACCTTATTGAGGCTTAAACCATTATATTTAATTGCCTTCTTCCAGTAACAAAGTACTGTCCCTCTCGGCGGGTCAGACTAAGATAGTGCCCTCTCTGGTGGAGGACAGGACTGACTCCACAGACTGTCAGCCTCTGATCACTGGACTCAGACTCTGCTCCATCACACAATTCTCCAACGGCTCCTCCACAGAGCACGCCCCATACTACCCACTCACCGGAGAGAGCAGGTACAGATATCTGATACTTTTCTGGACTGAAATTTATTGGATTCATAATATGTTTTTGCAGCAAAGATATTTTTGTGTAGTTTAGATCATATATTGTTATAAGTCTGTTACCCAAGTTATTTTACACAATTTTTTATTATTTATTTATTCAGGGCTCTCAAGTTTTGAGCGGGGTCGTGTGTGAGACTGTGTAATTTCCGAGGGGGGGGGTGCGAGTGAACAATTTTTCCCGAGGGAAGGGGGCGCTTGAATTGCATGAGAAATGCCGTGTGAGCATGTGAACACGTCGACTTGCGTGTTCACATTTACATTTACACAGAGCCCTGTGTAAATGTTTGTCTAAAGAGCAAACTTAAACTACAAAGCAACTAATGACAGTTATATCAATGAAGTTATTACCTGATGGTTCTCAGTTTGTTTTATCATCACCGTTTTGTCGTTCCTCATGTTCGTGTTCGCTGTCCTTATCACTGAGTGCAGTGCGCGCTTAGACACTCGCTGAGCGCGGCGGGGAGGAGGGGGGGAGTTTTTTTTCGCTGAAAATGCGCGGTACCTGCATAAACAGAGCCACACAGACCGATTTTCTGGGCACAAAAAAAAAAAAAAAAATCAGCGTGAGAAATACCATGTGTGGCGTGTGAACACGTCGAATTGCGTGTGTCACACTCTCAATGCGTGAGACTTGAGAGCCCTGATTTATTTGACAGGGACAGTACATTGAAAACATTGCCACCATATAGGTCACCGATGTCCATGTACATAAGGCTTGTAGCCACAGGCTAATTCACAGCCCCTGTCCCTGGTTAGGCTTTTAAAAACATAAAACAACACAAATAACACACAGAAACAGGACAAAAAACAAAACAAGAACATTAAAAGCATTGGTCCCACTTGTCCCTACTATATCCAGTTTTAGTGTTCACATTTCTGATTTTCTTTAAGCCACTTTTTTACTTTTGTGGAGAAAAGTCTGATGTCCGTCTGTGACTTGAACTCCAGAGGCAAAGAGTTCCACAGATGTGAAGCCTTCACCGAGAATGCTGTTTGACCCAGAGGTGTGCGGCACCTCCTCACTCTGCAGCTCCCACTCACAGCAGCTCGAGTCCGTACACCTTCAGTGCTAGAAGTCTGAATATGTTTGCACATTACATCTGGAGCAAGACCATTCAGACACTTAAAAATGTTTTTTTAAAAGCGAGAAATTTATAAAATTTTCAAAATTCATCATATTGTATTTTGTAGTGATTAGGCAGTAGTGATTATTATTGGCTTTTCTATCAAAGATTTTAAGTGTCTGTTTATAAAGACACTAATGGTTTCATGACAGAATTTGTGGCCTGTCCCCAGACAATGGCACAATACGACATGTGGGACACGATCATAGTGTGCATGAAGACTCGAGCAGTTTGAACAGATAAACATGGCAGAATCAACCGAAAACTATTTATGTTTGTTTTTATAGTCTTGTAAATGTTTTTAATGTGCCCATCAAATTTGAGCTTTGTGTCTAAAACCACACCGAGATATTTAAACTCATTTACCTGCTCTATTTCATTTTGGTCAATTTTGATCTTAAGACACATTGACACAGTATTTGTATAGTTCAGTGTTAAACAGTTATTTTGAGTCCATTTTGATACCTCAACTAATTGTGCGTTTAATAGCTCTGAAGCCTGTTGACGGTTGTCAGCTTATACATAAATGATTGTGTCATCTGCGTACATTTGGCACATAACATTTTTTGCTAATTTCTGGCAGATCATTTATGTATAAGCAGAAAAGTAGCGGACCCAAAATGGATCCTTGCGGCACACCTAAATCACAATTTTGGATTTTACATCATTTATTTTGACACATTATCGCCTCTTTTCAAGATATGATTTAGACCAATATATTGCTTGTTATGATAAATTGTTTTCATTTTGTCAGCAAAACTGTGTGATTCACTGTGTCAAAAGCTTTTCTAAAAATATAGCTCCAACACATTTGCCTTGATCCATACTACGTTTTATCATTTCAGTGAGATGGCACACAGCCAATTCAGTAGAATGTTTGGGGCGGAATCCAAATTGTTTAGGGCTGAGTAAATAATTTTCTTCCAAGTATATCAATTGTTCAGCCACTAACTTTTCAAGTACTTTTGAAATAATAGGCACGATTGAAATCGGTGATGATTACATGCTTCATCTGTTGCACCAGACTTAAAAATTGGTGTCACAACAGCAGTTTTAAAACTTTGAGGAAATTCAGATTTTGTAATTGATAAACTGACTAAATGTAAAATTGGCTTTGACAAAATGATGCTATACTTTTTTATAAATGAAGTGTCCAAATCATAAATATCTTTTGCTTTTGAGTTATTCAAATGGCTAATAACTTCATGTATCTTATTTTGATTCACCAATGTGATGAGAAAAGATGAAGGTGAATACTCCACATCCTCACAGGTTAGCGTTAGCGGTCTTGGGACAAAATTGGCTGCAAATTGTTGCACAGAATCAATAAAATATGAATTAAATTCATTTGCAATTTGTGTAGTGTCATTAATAATAGTTCCATTTATATTAAGTTTAGTTATACAGTTTCCTAAAGTAGATTTGCGATTTGTCAATTTATTAATATGTTTCCAGATTAGTGAACTATTTCCTCTTGCATCAGTAAACATTTGCATAAAATATGAGGACTGGGCCTTTCTTAATTCACTAACCACTTTGTTTTGTAACCCTCTAAACACGAGCATGGCTGTTTGCAGCTTAGATTTTATTGATATTTTTAGTGCCAGGTCCCGTTTTTTCATAAATTGGATGATGGCCTTGTTAATCCAAGGCAAACAATGTTTTTTCTTATTGTTTTTTCAAATACATGTAAATTTCTGAATAGTATTTAATAGAATCTCAATTATTTGATCACCACACTGATCAACAGTTTCCAATTGAATCAAATCATCAATTTATATTTTTCAGTATTTCAACACTGAAGCCCCCGTGCATAACTTTTAGACAAAAAAGTAGACAAAAATAAAATAAAAGCATTATTCTTTCACTTTGGCTGTGTTTATCGCATCTCCAGAAACTCTAATTTGGTCTGGAATAGGGCCTCCTCATGTTTCTTTCCATGGAAATAGTGTTCCATTGGCAATAATATACAGTAATATGGCATAAAATATTTTAAAAAATCAGCATGGAGAATGCAGATTTTTTTTTTTTTTTTTTTGATTAGGCCACTTCCAGAAAGTTACATTACATTGCTTTAATTGAATAATCTTATACAATTCTTCATGAATGTTTTGCTGTTTTGTTTAGATTTGCAATTGAAATCCAGCCCACTGGAGAGGTTTCTGAATATGTTGCTTCTTTGACTCGTGAAATGCTCAAAGAAGGCAAAGACCGAGTGACAGCTCTCAAGATTTCACTCAAAGCTGAAGGTAGTGTACCCATTAGAACCTTTGTATAGATCTAAAATGAACAATATTCTATTCTATGCTCCAGGCTTCACCAATAGTAAATTTTGCTGTTGTTTTCAAGGTGTAGATTCAGCGGAGCTCGCAGCTTCTCTCAAATACAACCTGAACAAAAACACACTTCTGACGGAGTTTAACATCCCAGACTATGACATAGAGGCTGGTGTGAAGTTTGCTCTGAGCAGTGACCCCACAGCTCCAGGACTCAGAGGAATCACCATCGATGTGACCAATAAAAACATCCCTCAGCTCTCTCTCATCGCACGCACACGGTATTAAAGGATTTTTAAAATAAATATATATATTTATTAGGAATGTTAGATCCAATTTAGAACTTGGTGTGCCTTTCTGTGTGGAGGTTGCATGTTCACCCTGTGTCTGGGTGAGTTTCCTCTGAGCTGTGATTTTCCCCATCAACCCGAAACATGCGCAATAGGTCAAGTCCTCCAGCTAAGGTAGCTCTGACCAAGACTAGCTCAAGATCTGGGGATGGGGATGGGTCCCCGGGTGCTGCACTGCCTGCTGCTCCTGATAGGTTGGCGGATGGGTCAAATGCAGAGGACAACTTTCCCCACAGGGAAAATACAGTGTACCTTTACCTTAAAATGTACATTTGTATGTTTCAGACTTGAAATGATGAAGGATGCCATGCTGCAGCTCCAGATGACCCTTCCCTCTTTGAACGCAGATGCCTCAATAACTTCAACTTTAAACATAGACGATATCATCACTGTCGACATAGAAACGGTTGTAAACCTCCCAGAGACGGAGTACCAGCACAAAGTGTCACTCAAATATGGTAACTATCTGTGACCTCAACAACGATTTACTTAAAATTGCACTATATAACATTTCTGTGGCCGGGGTCCCTCACAGTGGAGAGATTATTGCTTTATAATCTTATTTAACATCTATTTATTCAATTACAGGTGTTACACAGAAAGACATTAAAAAATATGTATTTAACAATAAGTGGGGTCACCTCTCCACAGATCTGGCCTGAAACTGCTTGTTTCCATGGAGATAGATAATAATAATGATTTACTGTGTTCCTGGTAAAGTCTCCATGGAGACAAGTAGACGGCAGGCCCTCAAGTTGAGAAGTTACATAGAAATTACAACTTAAATGAACTAACATTCAGTTTAATTTCTCCCTTTTTATAGATGATGACAAAATCGAGCTTGAATTGAAAACAGATGCAAATTCAGATCTCCAGAAGCTGATCCCGAATGCAGAAGATCGCCATCGGCATCTGCAGCAGCTGTTGGACGAAATGTTGGACCAAAGAGTGGCCAAAACTGACATGAAACTGAGACACATCATCACCAAAGCATTCGAGGCAAGACATATACACTGTCCTCTGATAAAACATCCTCTAGTAGGGCTGTTATTTCAGTTCTTTTAATTCTGATTTAATTGGGGGGAAGACATGGGACTATTCCTGTTGTGTGCGCTGACTCAACTTTTTTTTTTTTTTTTTGCGAAAAATAGATTTAAACAAAATATATATATATATTTTTTTTAATTTTCAGTGTTTTTATTGCACTGAAAAACACAGAAAAAACACTAGTTACTAGTATCAGCTCCTGTCAGAATTCATGGACCTGGTTTGCTGATGACCTTGGCATTGTTCCAGTCCATAATGTGATTTTGTCTCTTGCAGTTGTCAGATGTGGCTGATTTCATTTATTTATAGTAAAATACTGTCTCCTTGCAGGCAGTTAACATCTGGATGGACAAACTCACTGCACAGTTCCCATATCTGGAAAAACTTCGGAGCAAAAGGAGCGTCTCGGACCTCACCCTCCCTCCTCTACCGGAGAAACTGTTCTTCCAATAGTAAGTAAATTATACAAAAAAATATAAAAGAAATGTAGCTTAAAATTATTTGAATTTGGAAATAATACATTGAAACTGTTGGCAGTTGGCCTATGTTTACTTACTGAGATCTAACTGTCTTTCAAGTTAAAAAAACAAATTCCATACAACCACATTTGAATTCAGAAAAAAAAATCTCTAAAATATGGTTGCTTGAATTAATACTACACTCTGCAACTTTTCTGGTATGGGGTTCATCACCTGCTTGTCTCCATGGAGATATTGCTTAGACAGTATGGCATTAAACTTATTTATTTCCATGGAGACATGCATCACAAGGCCAAATTATAGGTTAGATGTATGGAGAGGTGACCCTAGCAGTAATAATGCATATTTTTAGTAAATGAAACTTCGTCACGAACAGGATTCGAACCTGTGCGGGGAAACCCCATTGGATTTCGAGTCCAACGCCTTAACCTCTCGGCCACCGTGACTCGTATTTTTAGTAAATTTAAACAACCTGTAATTGATGACATACAATAAAGATGAGACTATCCAAAAAAGAACATATCCACTGAGGAAAACAGGTGGCGCTCAAACCACCAGAAAAGTTACACAGAGCAACTTTAAATATTGTCATTTTTTAGGTAATCAAAACATATTTCTTATTTACACTACAGCGATGGCTTGTTCCGATACCAGTTCAACAAAGACAGGCTACTCCTCTCTCTCCCTCTTCCACTTGGAGGCAAAACATCACAAGAGCTGGACTTCCCTGAACAAGTGACCTATCCTGCAATCGATCTACCAAAAATAGGCCTTCACCTGCCCCCCCTGATTGTAAAACTACCCCCTTTCACCATACCGCCATCTTGGGACTTCTCCCTCCCTCTGCTCGGATTGGCTGAAGCTTCGGCAAAAATCAACAGTAACATTTACAGTTGGGAAGGATCCGTATCCGGGGGCAACAACACGGTGGACGTCCCCAGTTATATGGCACATTACAAAGTCATGGCGCAATCTCCATTCTGTGTTCTATCATACAAACTTGAAGGTAAGAATCCTACTACAATACTACAAACAGTGTCTTCAAATATTCATACTGTGGGTAAATATGTGCAAAGAAGGTTGTACAATATTGACCTTATAGATTTAAATGAGTCACTAGAACAGGACATTGTAATTCTGTGATATTTTTTAACAAAACAAAAACTAGCAAAACTATTCTGATGTTTTTAGAGTGTCCGCCCTGTTTAAGAGATCAAATTATTTACCAGCTCAGAAGAAAGGCATTTTAGGCAAATTTATATGCTATATTAAAAGTATGTGTATTTTAAAATGAAAAGTTGACCCTATTTGAATATATAATGTAACTTTTTTTCCAGTTAATTATGTTTTGTTAACCCAAAACAAAGAAGTTCAAGTCAGTTCAAATTTAATTATTTATTTATTTTTTAACTTTGCTATATTCCAACAGTTATCTTATCTATCTATATATCTATCTATATATATCTTTCTTCATATGTGTAGTAGAATCCCTCAGTTGTCCAGGTAGAATCCTTCGACCAAATAAACTTTTGTCCAGTTGACAAATTGAATTTCTCCTTTTGCCTTTCTTCATATATTTGATGTTTGGGTGCATACAAAATGTACAAAAGCAGTAAAAAAAAAAGACAAAAAACATAAAATGAGATTGTGGGTCCAAACTTTTGACTGGTAGTGTGTTTAAACAGTTCAGCATTTCATTTTTTGAGTGGGGTAATAAGAATAGAAGGTATTAAACTGATAATTCTTTTATAAATGTTTTTGCACTATGTTTTTTCTCTCTTTTAGGCACTGGGATGATGACTGGAAGTGCAGACGACAGCATGAAATATCTCCTAACCAACACATTCAACCACTGCCTCATCGACACCAGCCTCAGTGTGGTCGAAACTTTACGTGTTACTGACAAAATCAACGCAAAAGCCGATTACAAACTCGAAATTTCCAGTCCTGTAGGCCTTGAACTAACTTGGTTCTACACTGCCCAAGCAACCTCCACACCTGACCAAGAAGAAGTCTCTGGAGATGGGACAGTGGATGGAAAACTCAAACTAGGATCTTATAATTCCGATATAACTTACACACAAAGCTACAACCTCCGCCCGCTTGATAGGGAAGGAAGAGGAGAGTCAAGTTTGGTTTTGAATTGTCCACTAGGCAAATTTAACAACATAATTCAAGGCACGTACGCTAACTCAGAACTTAATATTATCTCCAAAACGAATGCTCTTGGCGATGCATTGAAACATATTGCGGAATTGAAATTTAAGAACGCACAGCTGACGCTAAAATGCAACGGGATGGGCGTAGGAATGGACAAAGTTCTCACCACCAAAATGGAAATTGGCATATCTGATCAGATGGCGCTTTTTAGAGCTGAGTCCAACATTGATGATGGTAAAAATAAGGTTTATTCACTCATTACAGGGTCTTTAGATTCAACTAGGTTAGAGGCAAACTCAGAAGGCTCACTAATATTTGAAATGGGGCGTGGACTGCACAAAGCTTCCCTGGTGATAAATCAAAATGGCTTGGTAATAAGTGGCACTAATGCGATTGAATGTAGTCCTGTGACAATTGAAAATATCTTCAATGGTGTTGTCGACAGCAATGGTGCGATGATGTCAACCAAAACCAAGGCAATGGGCGAAGAAAGCAGAGGAGAACTTAATATTGATGGACAAGTTACATCATCTGAAGCTACTCTACAAGGAGTTCTTAAGGGCCATGCTTTTGATGGGACCACAAGAAACAACATGAATATTTTGGTGAATCGAAATGGCTTGACTCTTAATGCAGATACAATGGGATCGATGAAACAAATAAAAATGGAAAATAATCACCAACTTGCTGTTACACTATGGACAGTTAATCTCCGTTCAAAATCCAACAACTTTATTTGCAAAGATGTTTACTACAAACAAGATACCACGGTTAACATGCAGCCATTCGTTGCTACAATTGACATGATGAATGATTTGAAATTTTACGAGCTAAGTTTGAACAATGAAGGCCACACGAAGCTTCGACCAACTAACTTAGATATTAGCGGGAATGTTATGGGAGCATTTGGTGATGATAACAACTTTAAACATATTTACGAAGTTAATTTTGCTGGTCTAGAGGGCGCGTTGAAATACACTACATCTGCACAGGCAATGGATGCTCAGCTTAGCCATAACTGCGAGTTTGAATTTGCTGGACTTTCCTCAACAACGAAATGTGAAGCAAGAGTGAATTCTCAACCACTTCGTCTAGACAGCACCTTGAAAGTTATGGCTCTTCCGTTCAGTCTTTCTGTTGATGGACTTGTCAATAGCGATGGTGAAATTAAACTACATGGAAAGCATACTGGACAGTTGTACAGCAGATTTCTATTCAAGGGTGAACCACTATCCTTAGCCTATGCATATGATCACAGATTTTCAACCACACACAAGCCTAAACGAATGGAAGAGATCACAACTAATTTAGACAGCAAGTTGGAAGGACTTTTGACGCCGAATAATCAAGTTCTAAACTGGAAATTGAAATCAAAGCTGAATAATCACGCATACAATTTTGATTTTAATACGTATAATAACCCAGAGAATATAGGAGCGGAGTTTGCTGGAGTTGCCCTCACGAACCTTTTGAGTAAGCTAACTAAAGACAGTCCAGTTCAGGAGGAGTTCAGCATGTCTGGGTTTCTTAAATATGACAAGAATACTGAATGCCATATAATTGAACTACCATTCATTGAAAGCTTTCCGGCTGCTTTTGAACAAGTTAAAACTACACTGGTTCAAGCCCTAGAATCGCTTTACAAATACATTGACGATCTGGATATTAATATGGTAATATCAGATTTCAAAAACTGGCTATCTGAGTTGCCAAAGAAGGTGGGAGATTTCATGAAAAAGCATGATCTAGAAAACTATATAGCTGTTGTAAATGATAAAATAGACTATTTGATGAATGAGTTTTCAGTTACTTTAAAGGATGTCGAAAAAGCAGTGTTGAACTTCAAAGCAAGCCTGGAAGAAAGCGTAACAGACATAGCCACAAAAATAAAAGAATTACTCACCACGCTTAAAGATTTAGTTGAATCTGGACAACTTGGTGACAAAATTTCAAATGCTCTTAAAGAGATTGGGGACTATGTATGGGCTTTTGATGAGAAATATGAAATTAAACTGTCTTTGGTGAAGCTACTTGATGCAATTGAAGATATACTGAGTCAAATCAATTTACAAAAACTCACCGAAAGCAGCACTGCATGGCTAAAAGATCTTGATGAAAAATACAATGTAATGGACAAAATCAAAGACAAATTATCTGAAATCAAGCAAGCCATTGAAGATTTTGATATCCAGAAATTTTTCAAAGATTTGAGAGATTACATTTTATCAATTGACCTGGCAGCATATATGGATCAGTTTGAATACTCAATACCTTATTCAGAGATAACACGGACATTGGAAAATATGAACGATGTTATCGCCAACTGGATCGACGAATATGAAATTCCACAAAAACTCAATGCGGTTTATAATTACATAAAAGACCAAATCCTGAAATACAATCTTGATGAGAAATTTAAAGAATTACTGGATCAGCTTGATGATCTAATCGATGATTTGAAAATTGAAGAGACACTGCAGACCGTTGTGGATTCAATCAAAAAGGTTGATTTTGAATACGCATACAGCAAAATAATGGACTTTTTGGAACACATCACAAACGCCCTTAAAGAAATTGACTTCAAGAAACTGATAGAAAACATGAATGATAACATTGCTAATTTGGTCAAGTCAATGAAGGAGTTTGATTATCACATGTTTGTGGATGAGACAAATAAGAAAATTGCAGAGCTTGCTGATTACATAAATGAACAAATTAAACTGTACGAAATTGTTGAGAAGATTGAAGCAGTGAGGGAGTTTCTGAAAGAAGTCCAGAATTCTGTTTACACCTATTTGGATGAACTGAAGAACACCAAAATAGCTGATGCTCTGATCAGATTGAAAGATGTAATTGACTCAACGTTTTACAATGACGTCAAGTTAAAAACACTAGATATTCTTGATGATATAAGACAACGCATTTCAGATATGGATGTCAATGACGAAATCTCAGTCTACCTCCAAAGAGCAAGTGAATTCTACAAAAATACAGTTGAACTGATCACGACAAAACTGACGGAGTTGATTGACAAAATTACAAAGTTGTTTAAGAATAGGGAGTTTGTTGATAAAGTTAAAACAGCTGTTGATGATGTTTTCACTGCAATCAGAGAAGCTGAGATCAAAGTACCAATGTTTACTATACCACTTACTGATCTCGTCATCCCTGAATTCTCTTTCAATCTGAACAAATTAGATGAAATCAGCATACCTTCAGAGATAACAATACCAGAGATTACAATTTTGAACACATACACTATCCCATCCTACACAATTGACTTTGAAATGGTAAAAGCCAAACTTGTTGCATTTATCGATGAACTTAAAATCTTTGAAATCCAATGGCCAGATCCACATGAAATCTTTGGAGACTTAAAAGTTTTGTACCTTTCCGATTTACCAGATTTGTCATTCCCAGAAATAACTCTATCTGAAGTCAAAGTACCCACTATAACCATTCCGAAAATAAACTTGGAAGCTTTTGAAATTACAATGCTGCCTTTCCCACCGATTGAAATGCCGGAAATCCCTAGTGATATTTGTATTCCTGTTTTTGGCAAACTTTACGGAGAATTTAGACTCACCTCACCACAATACTCTCTTATAACCACAGGTAACATTCAAAACGCAACAACTACTTTGAAAAATCCAGTTTTTACCGCCTCACTCAACTCCCAAGCTACTTCCATATATAAACCACTTGAATACATTCTCGAAGTTGATGCCAAGTTAGAAGCTCCCAAAATGAAGAAAATGTTATTTACAGAAACAGTGAAAGCAACACATATGGCATTTTCAGTTGATCATGAAGGAATACTGACACTGACAAGCTCGTCTGCTGAAGCTAATGCGAGAACCAACGCTAAAGCTACAACTCCTCTTTACACGGCTGATTTGATGAACAATATTGTGCTTTCTCTTAAAGGTGGAATTTACGCAACTTGTGACACTACGTACAGTCACAACCTGGCTCTCCCATCTCTCGAGTTTTCAAGCCAAGCGAATGTCAAACACACGGGCACTACCACTTTGGAGTCTGGAAAAGTGTCTGTTACTGCAGAAACGAACGCTAACTGTAAATGGTCCATTGATGATTACGCCGACGAAGGCAATCACAAAAATAAACTCGATTTCAGCATTGACCTAAGCACGGCTAAACTAACGTATGACGCAGAAACAGATGCTAAATGTTTCAAATCGAAGGAAATGCTAACGGTTGAATCTGTTGTACTGAACCATGTTACCATAGCAGCTCGAAGTGAAATGGACATCCCGTCTTTGAAGAAAAGTGCCACTGCTTTGGATGCCAAAGCAAATATCGAAGACTTAAAACTAGCCATGTCAGCTACTCATGACTGTGAGTATACGGGAAGTGTTCAAGGTACTGAAACAAGCACCCTAGATTTCATGATACAACCATTTGAAATAATTCTGGATGCTAAAAACAAGGCTAACCTAAAGATTTTCCTTCCTCTAAAACTTACCGGTAAAGTGGACTTCCAGAATGATTACTGCCTCATATTTAACTCAAAGAAACAGAAAGCATGTTGGCTGGCTTTGGCTAGATTTAATCAATACAAATACAATCACAACTGTGTATTAGAAAACAATGACAAGGAGATTTACCTGCATAAAATGATAAACGCTGAAGCGAATCTGGACTTTTTGACTGTACCACTATCAATTCCTGAAATGACAATTCCTTATTTTGAAAAGAGCACCCCGGCTATCACAGACTTCTCTCTATGGGACCACGCTGGACTCAAATATCTGTTCCACACCCCTCAACAATCCTTTGACTTCACCTTGAAACTTCACTACTTTAAAAACCCCGAACCTCATATTTTGGAATTGAATCTCGAGCCATTTTACAACGCAATTAGAGACAACGCTAACGTAATTCAAGAGCAGATTGAAATGATGAGAGACAATATAGTTGGTCTGTTGAAAGAGTCACACAGCCAAGTTAAGAAACGCTACATCAAGCACAAAAAGGACACCTCCAGTATACCTCCCAGAATAATTACTATCCCTGGGTACAAAATACCAGTTCTGAATATCGACGTTTCCACATTTTCAGCTGAATTACCGGCTTTTAGCTATGTAGTGCCCAAAGAGGTTAGCACACCTAGCTTCAAGGTACCAGCTCTAGGTTTCTCTGTACCATCTTACACACTTGTCCTTCCATCTTTGGAGCTGCCAATTGTTCACATCCCAGAAACTTTAAGCAAAATACAGATGCCAACATTCACTTTCCCTGATCTCCCAAATAATATTGAAATTCCTGCATTGGGTAACTTCACTCTTGAGTTTTCATTCAAGTCTGCAATGATTGCCATAAGTGCCAGTGGTGATGTTGTAAACCAGCAAGACATCGTGGCTAAGTTTGCTGCTAACTCTGTATCTGTTTTTGAAATTTTGAACAGCAAAATAGACGGAATGACAAGTTTGACCAGAAAAAGAGGTATTAAACTAGCTACTACGATCAACTTGGAACAACAAAATCTTCTAGTTAACCATGAATGTGCAATTAGCCTCAGCAAGATTAGCATTAGCTCCTCTATTGGCAATAATGTAAAAATTAACATGCCATTCCTCAAGGTGGAATTTGATCAAGTTATTGAAGGAAATACCCAAACCACACCAACTGTTAGAGCTACGAATAAACTGAAATATATGTTTAATATTCCTGTGATCGATTCGGCAGGTAAAGGCTCTTTTGACATTCGTTCTGAACTTGAAACTCTTCGCTCCCATATCTCGATGGACACCTCAACGCAAGGCAAGTCAGACATCACAATAATGGATGAGTGGAATATCGTGCACGATTTGGATAACAAAGCAGCGTTCTACCTCAATGTTAACGGCCTTAGAACAACTGTTAGAACATTTTTTTACTCCAATATTGAAAAACAGGAAAAACTAAAAAGAAGTACAGGCGAAAACGTTGTTCATTTTGATGCAGGTGAAACTTTTGCTCTTGAAATGACCTTGGGACGGGTGTTTGCAACTTTGGACTTTACGAGCAAAAATAACGTAAATTTCGAGATTTTCAACACAAATGGGGATCATGTAGGTACAGCTGAGTTAGATTTGGTTCCTTTGAAATCATTTAAAACAAAAGTGGACATTGATCTAAAACAGCCAAGCAGTTTGGGTCATATTGGATTTATCCGTAACATTAACCTTGAAATTACATTGGAAAAACAGTCTCTTTCTTGGATCGCAAAAGAACAGATAGCTTCATTTATTCACGGTTGCAATGTTATCATGATTAATGAAGAAAGTGAAGCTCGTGTGGACTTGAGTGAATCCATGGAAGGGCATCTGGCTTTTCTGAAATCAATAAGGATCCCAGTGTATCAGAAAAACATGTGGGATGTGCTAAAGCTGGACCAGGTAACCAATATGGATGATTTGCAAGTGCTCAACATCTCATCTAGCATTGTCTATACGAAATCAATGGACGGACAAGAGTATGGATTAGATTATAGACTTTTTGAGGAAGGAATTATGTTCAGAATTCCTGGAGTTACCATTCCTGTGCCCTATTTTCTCACAGAAATCCCAGCTGCAATTAGAAAAATAGACATGAGATTTGAGGAGATTGAAATACCAGACTATGTAACCTTTCCTCCTGTTTTGTCAATACCTGAATTCTTTTTACCATTCACCACCCTGCACATTGAACCATTTGTCTATGATCTCAAGCAACTGGAAATACCCAAAGTTATAACAACCAAAGCATTTGACATCTGGATTCCTGGATTACCAATCATATCCATGCCTCGTTATGAAATCAATGTGGAATATTTGCAAGAAAAAATGTCATTCCTTTCAGTCAAAATTCCACAATATACTATTTTGGTTTCCTCTTTCACGCTACCAAAATCAGTCCGTATTGGAGACCTCACTATTGATCTAGGAGATGTCAAAAACTACATTTCAAACTTTGAGCTGCCAACTATTGTAATACCAGAACAGGCGATTGAAATCCCAGAAATGGACTTATATCTGCCGATCAGTATCTTCATCCCAAATTTTGGAGCGCTCAGTACCACCTTTAAAGTTGCTTCTCCGATTTATAATGTTTCGACCACCGCTGAAGTGGAAAAGAAAGGGTCCAACCTGATAACTGGTCTCAACTCCATCTGCATGTCCACACTGATCTTCTTGGAGTATGATCTCACTGGTAAGGCCTATGTTTTATTGATAGAGGTGGGAGATATATCGAAAAATGTATTATGTTGATACTTTGCAGCTGATGTAATCAACATTACCTGGGCGTGCGATGCTAACTGTAAGCACTGCTCTATCTGAGGCTGGCTAGACTTTAATTTGGTTTTATTTTAACCCAGAAAGAGCTGGTTTAGTTAGAACTATAACAAGTGAGATGATTTGTGTTGTTAAAGGTCCCATGGCATGAAATGGCATGGCACTTTCTGAGGTTTTTGAACGTTAATGTGAGCTCCCCTACCCTGTTTAGGCCCCCCCCCCCATGGTTAAAAGTTGCGAAATGTCTAAACTGAGCATTTGCGATCCTTTTCTGTGTTACAAAAAATCGGAGCTCAAACGGG
This sequence comes from Paratrypauchen microcephalus, assembly GCA_036785185.1. Taxonomy (NCBI): domain Eukaryota; kingdom Metazoa; phylum Chordata; class Actinopteri; order Gobiiformes; family Gobiidae; genus Paratrypauchen; species Paratrypauchen microcephalus. The sequence continues at coordinate 10,079,477 of JAVJIX010000017.1, forward strand.
CGAGTTTGAACAAGGCACCTTATTGACGTCAGATCAAAAAAAGAAATGCAAATGCAGTTCCACCCCCGTCTGTCTGTACTCAGCGTCTCTGTAAATCACGCCCAGAGAGTTTGGACTGCGAATGCGCTAGGCAATGCGAAATGCGTTTTTTTATTTGCCTGGAGGCACGTCCGAGTGTTTCTAGGCTCGGAAGTCCTTTATCTGAGCCTCTGGACCTTTGAACAGCAGTGGTTTAATTTTATTTTATGTGGAAATGTGTTTATTTTTCAATGGAACGCTTCAACTCTCTCCCCCGTGCAAAAACAAGGAAATGGATCAGCTGTGGGCTGACAGCGGAGACCGGAGCGTTTGGCCACGCCCCCACCCTCTACTACTACTACTATTGGCCAGCTTTTTTCTCCTCATTTGCATTCAAGCAACAACGCCCAGAATAAAGAGTTTGAGAGAGATATTTATGACTCTTTCTCATCTTATCTCTGTTTCTCATGCACTGAGTGTTGATTTTGAAGAAGGATTCATTTACAGTATTAGGGAACCATTAAGGAGCCATATAAAAGCATCAAGAAGTACCATGTCATGGGATCTTTAAACGGGTCTCTCTCAAATAACATCACAGTCACAGGTAGCATTAGCGTTATCTCCCACCCCTATTTATAGCATCATACGTTATATGCGGTTACCCTCTCTAATAGCCACATTTCTAATATTTTGTTATTTTTTCCCCTTAGCTTCTGCAACTGTTGGATTTAACGATGAAGCTTTCAACCTCAAGGGGAATATTGATTTTATTCACAGTGACGTTAATGTGAAATGGCAACACAATTTTCTTAGAACCCCAAGGTAAGACTGATAGTTATGACCATTATTTACTGTTTTAATCAAATACATTTCTTTATAGTCTAACTTTAGTTCATTTTCTATGGCCTAAAATATGAAGAATAGACACAATAAATACTATTTTTATGTATGTAAGTTTTCTGTGAATTCAAATGTACTTTTTGACCTCCGAACTATATAATCTGTATATTGCTTTTTCATTTTGACAGAATGAAACGTCAAGTGTCAACATCTGATCCTTAGTAAGTGCAACAACCATCTTCCATTATGTTACGTAGTATGTCTTAAAGGCGCACTGTGTAACTTTTCTGTTGGAGTGTCTCTCATCAGGGCCCATAAGACACTATTTTCTGATGTATGTTATAATATTGTTTCCTCATCAAAACATATCTAGAGTTGTGTTTTGTTTCATTCACACATGTTTAAATAGAAACTAGAATTGTTTGGATGATTTCAGATCTGGATTTGCTAATGTCTATTGAAATGAAATGAAAACTATCACTTCATGACATCACGAAGTGGAGCAGAGCATTGGAGATGTAGACAGACTAATAATAAAAGGTGACTCAAACATGTGTAAATGAAACAAAAACACAACTCCTGGTATGTTTTTAATGAGGTAACAACATTTCAACATGCTTTAAGCTCTCAAGAGTCAGTTTTGTGTAGATGCTTTAAAGGAGAATTAACGTTTTTTACAATCTGAGCCTTATTTCGGTAATAAAACAAGTTGTTTTACTCACCCATAGCACTTTGGTGTCATATGGAGCACTTCCAGAGATGTTTTAGATTTGCGATCTCCATAATGTGAGTTCTCGGGGCACATGTTTACGGTCTCCAAATAACACAAACTTTAGCACTTTTCAAATCATAGAAGCTCAATGTCTTAATCTACGCTTTCGTTTGAGGCAAAAGTGGCCTGTAATCTGAGATTTAGCCATAGTTTCGAGTAGATGAGGATGCCAGTGCGCATGTGCGGAGTCACAGTTTATTTCGCTCTCAGCTCTCAAACATGAAACGCAAAGCTGTAAATTATGGATAAATCTCGGATTACAGGCCACTTTTGACTCAAACGAAAGTGTAGATTAAGACATTGAGCTTCTATGATTTGAAAAGTGCTAAAGTTTGTGTTATTTGGAGACCGCTTGGGGCACATATTATATGCTCGGGGCATATATTATATGAACTCGTATTACGGATATCGCTCATCTAAAACATCTCCGGAAGTGCTCCATATGACACCAAAGTGCTATGGGTGAGTAAAACAACTTGTTTTATTACCGAAATAAGGCTCAGATTGTAAAAAACGTTAATTCTCCTTTAAATAAACTGTCTTAACCTGTTTCCACCTTGTTTTTAGTGTATATTCCCACACGCTCACGGTTGACATCACTAGTCCGTTATTTGCTGATGTGGGATACCGAATGGCTGCTCGTAAAGATGGCCTCACTGCGTCTGTGTCATCTCCAACAACTGGTTTCCTCGGACTCCAACTGCAGAGGAGATCCCCGTCCCAACTGTTTGGAAAAGTCTTCATCCGTTACCTGGTAAGATATTTACTAACTTTAAAAAGGGACATATTATTGAACCATGTTATAATGGTTTAACGTCAACACTGGCTTATTCAAAGTGATATTTTTTTGCTTCATGCATGCCTATCTCCACCCACTGCCCTATAGTTATATTAGATAACAAATTCAGAGTCATACATGTACTAGCCATAGCCATTTTTAGTCTGGCTGGTAAGTAAGTCCAGCTTTTAATTTTATTTTTGACAGAATTTTCTTTATATATATATATATATATATATATGTACAGTGGAACCTCACCTTACGAAAGACCCTACAAACGAATAATCCAAGTTACGAAACGCCTTCACGTTAAATTTTGGTCTCTAAATACGAAAGAAAATTCAAGTTACGAAGCGCGAAATCTCAAAAATTCAAATAATGCGCGTTAAGATGCGCGCCCCGAAACGTAAATACACAAATATACAATATACAAATACACACACACGGGGGTTAGGTTCCAGAAATAACCTGCAATAAGAGAAATCTGCGAAGTAGGACAACTTTATATTTTACAATTATTCTACATGTTTTAAGGCTGTAAATGCCTCACCACGCACATACGCTTTTCTCAGAGTGGAATTAAACTTTTCTCACATTTCTCTCTCGTTTACACACTCAAACTTTCATAGATTTTCACAAAATGTATTAATAATGAAGCGTGGGGGGAGACACGGCTCCGGAAGCCGAGACCCCGCGGTCATGCCCGCTGAAAGAGCACCTTTCTCGGCCTCTTAGCTCACAGTGTCAGCCCCCCAGCTCTGGAAGTCTGATAGAACCAGAGCCCGCCCCGCCCCGCTCTTATTCCCGCTGAAAGAGCACCTTTCTCTGCCTCTTAACTCTAGCGCCGAACGCGCAAGGAGCACGGAGACACGAGCACCACGCTCATCCAACGGCACTGCCATGTCCCGGGATAATCCTGGTTTAGACCTGGTCTAGTCCAGGTTTAGTCCAGGTCTAGACCTGGTCCAATCCTGGTTTAGTCCAGGTCCAGTCCAGGTTTAGAACTGGTTTAGACCTGGTCTAGACCTGGTTTAGTACTGGTTTACACCTGGTTTATTCCACGTTTATTCCTGGGTCTACAGTCTCTTAGCCAATCAGGACGCAGAACACAATGTTACACTATTTAAAAAAAAAGTTACACTATAAAAAAAAACCTTGGAACGGAAAGAACGGGGCCTTGGAACGAATCAGGAGTTTAACATTCACATGGCTACTCAACTTATGAAAAATTCACGTTACGAAACCACTTCTGGAACGAATTAATTTCGTAAGGTGAGGTTCCACTGTGTTTGTGTGTGTATATATATATATATATATATATATATATATATATATATATATATATATATATATATATATATATATATATATATATATATATATATATATATATATATATATATATATATATATATAAAATCCAACACCAAAAACATACATGTCATCTTTATTGATTTATTTTAAAATAAAAATAAAATAGAGAACAACAGGCTGAATAAGTGTATGGAATACTAACGTTACATGACAGACATGCCTGGTAATGTCAGTAACGACGTAACATATTAAGAGTTATTCAGATAACTCTAGCATAAAGAACATGCTAACAAGTTTACCAAACTATCAGTTTCACTCCAAATCACTAAATCCAATGAAATCTTCATCCTCGGTGTCACTTTTAAACAACTCCCCCAACATGTGAAATGATATAATCATCAACACAGGCCTATGGCGCCCTCTTGCGGTTTAGTGTGGAAAATTACATGTGAAATGATATAATAATATCATTTCACATGTAATTTTTCACACATAAGTCGCTCCGGATTATAAGTCGCACCCATGGCCAAACTATGAAAAAAACAGCGACTTATAGTCCGAAAAATACGGTGTATATATATATAAATCAGTATGTCATATCAAGCTTTCCCCTTATCAAATTTTGAAGTTTTAGTATCTAACCCTGACACTTGGGTCTTGGTAAGTGCAATAGAAGGCAGATTTAAGCATGTGTGCAAATTATGTAAAAGGTGCACTGTGTAACATTTTGGTTGGGGGTCCACCACCTGTTTGTTTGTATGGATATGTCATTGCTCTGCTTGGAATATTCCACGGTATGCTGCTCTACCTTACATTTATTACGTTGTATAAAAATACCTAGAAACTCGAGCATTCTGAGAGGGGTCGCCTCTCCACAGATCTGACCTGTGACTTGGTCTGGTTTGATCTCCGTGAAGACAGAAAGGTTTAATACCATACTGTGAGACATTCCAGACAAAGCAATAACATCGCTATGAAGAACCTTTATCTTATCTTTTTTTCAATTTTTTTTTTCAATTTAGGCAACTCCAGAGAAAGACACAGATCTCCTCACGTTCAAAGCCACTCTGCGCAACTCCGAAAAGCTCTCCCTGCAGTCGTCTTTTAACGTTGACACTCTACGCGACGTGATGGAAGCAACAAACGACCGAATACCTGCTATAAACGAAGCTATTCTTAAAGTTATCAACAAATATCACACCTCACACTTTGGATTTGACCTAAACCGCGGGGGTATGAAACTGAAAAACACTCTGTCCAATGCAGTGGAGAGAGCCTATTATGAATTTCCTCTATCTTTCAATGGACTAGAGAATACAATAGAAGAGATGAGTGATAAAGGGGTAGACATGCTCAAGAAAGCGTCAGATTATCTTATGTCTTTCAACATGCAAGATTTTGTCGATAAATTGGAAAAAAAGATTTTAAATATTGAAAAATTCCTATGGGCACAAACAATAGAATTAGAGTTAAATCTCCACATATACTTAAGGGATTTAAGGTTCACAATTCCAGGTTACGAAGAGCAGATTTCAGCTTTGGACATTTCCAAAAAAATCCGCACGGTTTACGATCAAATCACAGAGAGGGCGATGAAACGTCTTTGGAGTCTTTTACAAATGATCACAAGTCGTATTAAAGAAATTGAGTTCACGATACCAGGGACAGATATTTTTGTAAGCGGGGAAGAGATTTTGAAACAGTTATATCACTTTAAAGAACAGCTGCCAATGATGGTAAATATTAGAGATTCCTTCGACAAGTTTAATGAGTTAGAAAAATTAACTGTTGAAAAGGGTCAGGATTTTATTAATTATCTTAGTAATGAAAACAAGAAAATTGCACCTAAAATTGAAAATGTATTCGTGGCAGTTAAACAATCGTCAAAAGAGCAAATTGGGAAAGCAAGTGGTATGATAGCAGGATACAAGGACTCTACTAAAGAAGTTATACATAATCTTTACATCTCGTTTGAAATGGACAATGTAAACAAAGAGGTTAAAGACTTTGTGGACTTTTTACAGTCAAAACTTCACAGTGGACTCAAAAATAGCATTGATTTCATGTCAAAAACTTCAGAGAGCACAGCGCCTTATGTTAAAATGACCGGCAAAAGAGTAGAGATTGAAATTCCGTTACCGTTTCTGTGGAAATCATTTAGCGAATGGCCAATGTTACCGAAGGAGTGGTTTGACACTGATGCTTCTATGTAATGTGAAACAATGCATTGTTTTAGATATTTTATTTTATGTGTTAAATATATGTTAAATATTTCAGTGAGCTTAAATGATGAACGATTTAAACACATTGGAGCCTTTTTGAGTGACGGTAACAGGAATGGTATCAGGACAGGTTTGAAGTGTTAAATATTTAATGAAAATAAATTATTTTAGTTTAACTTGAGGGCTGTAAGAAAAAGTGGTTTGATCTAAGTTTAATCTTTTTTTAAAACGGTCTTATTTAGGGACAGGCTCAACAACACACATTTGGGATTATAAAGTCAGAAAATGCAGATTTCATGGAATGACTCGAAACCAAATGTGACCATTGTTAAAGATTTGATACTTAATTATTATTATTTTTTTATCAATTAAAGATTTATTCACAAAACAGTGTTTGTCTTTTATGTTTCAAAAGGCCATTTCATTACATAGCTGTAATAGAGGGATGATTCAAAAATAAAATAAAACAGAAGATGCGAAAAGAGAAGTACTATACATTACCACAGAAATACATACAGAAATGATTGTGTCTAGTTACATATATAATAACTATAATTTACAAGTTAAATTTTAATGGCTACTTGTGTCACAGTTAACATATCAGCCATTTAGTTATACCATAGACTGTATAAAGAAGAAAATAATTTATATATACATTCTATAGCAGGGGTGTCAAACTCATTTTGGTCCAGGGGCCGTATCCAAACTACTCTGATCCCAAAGGGGCCGGATCAGAAAACTCATGGCAAATATACCCCAAAAATAGCAATAAGTCCAAATATTTGTGCAGAGAAATGCAAATCTATTACAGAAGTCTTTTTTATTTGATGAACTCTTTCTTTTACAAAATATTATAATATTATGAACAACCTGAAACTTTGAGAAAAATGCAATTTCAACACAATGTTTTAACAGTAACTTGTTTGCATTTCACAGAATTTAGTCATGGTTTACACTACAAATTTCTCTGATCTGGCCAAGATTTTAAAACTTATATCAGGTTATTCATCTTGTTTGCAGACTTATTTATTTACTAGACCAGAGACTGCTTCATTCTTGTCTAGAGGGAGTTTATTTTAAAGGTCCCATGACATGGTACTTCTTGATGCTTTTGTATGGTGCCTTAAAGGGATATGCCACCCCCAGGTCAAATGAATCCTTCCCCAAAATCAGAGACTAAAATAAGTGCATGAGAAAGACGTTTTCCTGCTCACCCAGCCATTGTCCGAGTAAAAGAATTAATTTGCTCGATGCGTTTCCCAATTACTTTATGTGTAGTGCGCATTCATATTGAGTGCAAATAAATGTGCAAATCAACACGGAGAGCTTGCCTTGGTCATTTTGGGTGGGAACTATTTTCCAGTGCGGAAGAATACAGCCGAATCACGCAGCACGCTGCCAGGGGAATCCCAGTTACGCACCGGGAAGGGAGTTCCCCTGTTGCACAACGTGGTGCGTGATTCGGCTGTATTCTTCCGCACCTCAAACAAACTCTCTGCTCTTTCCTGGATTAGCGCTCCGCTGTGCTCTGTGACCCACTTCCGCGTGTGTAAGCGCGAAGGAAGAAAGGAGAGGCATTTAAATGAAAAAGAAACACATTTTCACAGAAAATAAAATTAAACCACTGCTGTTTCAGAGGTCCACAGGCTCAGATAAAGGACTTCCAAGCCTAGAAACACTCGGACGTGCCTCCAGGCAAATAAAAAAACGCATTTCGCATTGCGTAGCTCATTCGCGGTCCAAACTCTCTGGGCGTGATTTACAGAGACGCTGAGTAGAGACACAGACGGGGGGTGGAGCTACATTTTTCGATCTGATGTCAATAAGTTTCCTTGTTCAGAATCGCCCGTTTGAGCTGTGTTTTTTTCTAACGCAGAAAAGGACCGCAAATGCTCAGTTTAGACATTTCGCAACTTTTAGCCATTGGGGGGGGGCGTAAACAGGGTAGGGGAGCTCACATTAACGTTCAAAAACCTCAGAAAGTGAAAATTTCATGCCATGGGACCTTTAAGATAACTTGTCAAGTAAAATGATCTTGCTGCATGGACAGAATTTCACTACTTTTAAGTCATTTACTGATAGATTTAAGGGTTTATATCTTATATTTTGGTCAAGCTTTTTTGCAGTGTAGTCTTCATTTGTACTGCTCTGGTGGGAGGGGCCACACACAGAGGCACTGGAGACGCTACTATGCTAAACTGCGCAGAAAATTACCAATATTTTAATAGAAAATTAAAATATAATTAAAATCAGCCGAGGGCCAGATTAAAGGTCTTGGAGGGCCGGATCTGGCCCCCGGGCCGCATGTTTGACACCCCTGCTCTATAGAAAACACAATTACCAAGTTTGGAATTATATGGGCCAAAAAAAATTCACTAAGTCTTGTATAATGTCAAATGTTGATCGGAGTATTAAAATAAATAAATAAATAAATAAATAAATAAATAAATAAATAAATAAATAAATAAATAAATAAAAACATAAATAAATCTAATGAGTAAAACAGGATATTCCCTGTTAACGAAACAAGTCCTTCATTATTCCAACAGAGGGCGCACAAGTTACAGTCTATAATCCTGACCAATCAGATACGAACTTCCGGATGTAAACCCGGAAGGACCGTGAATGGACTGGACTTTTGAATTAAATCTTCTTCTAATCTCAAATATACGATTTAATAAAAAGGTACGCAGCATTATAACACTGCCATCCAGATATTTTGGCATAACACTTCTTATCGCTAAGTATTTACTGTGACGTAGTAATCGTAAAAAGGCCAATATTAGAGATGCTTGTGTGAATATGAATTCCATGTTTACTATAGACATTTATAAAGATTATTAATCGTAAAACTCCTTGTAGATTTATAAGTACGTTTTGTATTATTTATATTGGAGGACATTTTTACTAAAATGCAACAGAATTCTACATATTTCGCATCTTTCCTTATGTAATTTTGATCTTTTATCTTTTTTTTTAAGCTCCATGAGTTATCTTTGTTAGCTCACTGAACCTTGTGTTGATAAAATGTTGAACCTTTGCTCTCTGTGTTGTCAGACCAGCGAAAGAAGAATCCAAATCAATTTTATGTGAACTTTTTACGTTTCTCTACCTCTTCAGTTGTAATTTTAAGGTAAGCAGGTTTCTTTCGCTCATGTTTGAGTAATCCTTTATTATTAGTCTGTACATCTACAAAGATGAAAATGCCAATATCCTCCTGGGACCTGAAGAAAAAAAGTGTATTTAAATTATTATTATTATTTAAATTTTCTATTTGGAGCTAAATGAACACCTTAGCATTTACATTTTGTTAATTTTATTTTTATTCATAATGTTGTAACATGTGCTCTGTAATGGACGTCGGGGACATTTGGGGGTTAAATCCACAACAACCTAACAAAAACATTTTTTTTTTTTTTTATTTTTTATTTTTGGATGACCAACATCTCTGACAAGCTTCTACAGTTGCCTCAAAAAGTTCTTAGACTCCCTTTTAATTTCTTATTTATTTATTTTTTATATATGATGTATTTTTTATTTTTTTATTTGAGTATTTATTTACATATTTGTTTATTTTTTATGTATAATTTATTTATTATTTATATATATATATTTTTTACATTTTTAGATTTGTATTTTTATTTTTTTAGATTTTTTTTTTTGATCAGTGCAGCCACAAACTAGAATCTCAAAACAAATAAAAGATGGACTGGTTAACTTGATGTCCACTATAAAGGACACAAATGAATGGGCCGGTACCGGGGTCTCAGGAGGATATAAAAATATGCTAGATTTCTGTATGAAACAAAACATAATTCCAGTGCTTGTTTGTGATGGGGAAACAACATTATAACGCACAGTAGACCAGAAAATAGCGTAAATATGGGCCCTTTTAAATATTTGCTTTTTCATTATATGACTGTATGTTTATCAAGAGATGGGGAGCTTGGTGACAGACAGCACGGACAGACCTAGCACGGAGTTTGTTTACTGTAATGGGGCCATAACAGAGGTGCTGAAATATGGAAGCTGCATGTTACAACATTCCAGAAACGACACTCTCATCCTTGTTATTCCAGGTGAGTTTATAGCTACGAGTCTAGAATCGTGGATAGAAAAAAAAACAAATTCCAAATACACGTTACAGTAATTGAATAGATTTTTTAGGTAATTTCACTTTTTTGAGTAGACATTTCGATTATGACAACAAGACAAAGGTTTATTAAGGCATTTTAAAAGAAAAAAGTTGTATTCACAATTTTGTTAGCCTCCACAACATATTACAATAAATATCTTACTGTGAGATGTATTGTGAAAATATTGTACAGAGAGATTTGGATACTGTTACCTCCCTAGTATCAATAATATGAAGGAACACTTTTGGCTAAGATATTGCACCTATTGTACCTTCATGGACAGGTAATCCAGGTGTGGTCGGCTTCTACACAACGTTCATGCAAACTCTGCACCAAGCGTTCAACCAGCGCGTCCCTGTTTGGGCTGTTTCTCACGCGGGACACTGTGAACCTCCAGACCACATGGACATGGTGGAAGGTACAACTAAAATACAATTATTTGCGATGAAATGTCTCTTTGCACACCAGCATGCTCACTGTGTCTCAAAGCTAACAGTCACTTTTATTAAAATTGTAAAATGTAAAATAAACAATCTGTTAAATTTCAAATTAATCAAAGTAAAGACTACCCAGTTATTTTAAAATATAGATAACTTCAATTTGTGGTGTTGTTTTAATATTTATAATGCCTCAAAATTTGCATTATTTCTTAATTTTAATGACTGGCAGAAAAAACAGATATAAAAACAGTGTGGTTGCCAAGTGCTGTTGTGCACAGCTATTATCATATCATATGCAAATCATGTAGTATATTATTATTATTACAATATTAAATGGCTTGAACCTCATTTTGAACCATTAAACCATGAGTCAGGAATCATCTTTTAGTTTGAAGTTTTAGCCCCACCCAGTTTTAGTCTACCCAGAAACGACATTTGCCGCCGAATTTACATCACCCGACAAGGTCGAGAGCAAACCATGACAGTCACTGCACGCGAAGAGTACTGCAGTGCAGTTAAGGACCGATAGTTCTTATTATATTATAATATTCCTTACCTTTTAATGTTATTGTTATTAGAAAATAAATAAATGGAATATCTGTGGTATTTTACATTAAAACAAAGTGTACTAGAGTACTTACTACTTTTGCAAACCACTACCGATTAACAAATATGTGCCAGCAATTCTGTGTTGATATAGTGTTGTGGATGACTGTGCTAGGATTGTCATTTCTACTACACAATGAGTTCTGCTGGTCATTTTAGTCTGGGTCATACAATTCTGTTATACGGCTGACCTGACCCCGGCCGCCCATCACAGTCAGGAGTGATAGTGTGTAATTCTGCTCCAACAAAGCAATGCACTTTCTCATCCCCGCCAGTTGTCAGTCATGGATATTCTTCTTAACAGCCTCTTCCTTGCTTTGCAGACTCTTCTTTAGCAGCAGAGTTGGATGTATTTGGGATAAATGGACAGATCGAGCACAAACTCGCCTACCTCAGAAAACATGTGCCCAGAGAAACTCCCCTCGTTCTGATTGGTCACTCCATCGGCTGCTACATCATTATGGAAATGATGAAGAGAGACCCAGAGCTTAAGGTAGCCATTTCATATTTTAAATATGCACTATGTAACTTTTCTAGTGGACTTTTTCCACCTGCTTGAGATGTTATTTCTTTGCCTGAGGTGTTCCACAATATAATTCAACTTATCTATAACCATAAAGACAAGCAGTTGACAAGTTACAGGTTAGATCTGTGCAGAGGCGACCCAGCTCAGAGCATGAATGCATGTTTTTCAAGGTAATATTTACCAATCAAAATACCTTATGTTTATACGATAAGGGACATGCATTCAGTATATATAGATAATTAAACAGTAGAGACATTTTGTATAAGCAGCTCTTGAGGTCAGAATAAGTAGTATAGCAGCGTACTCTAGTGATGGTGTAACATATTTCCAACACAGTTGACACGGTGTTGGTGCATTCTATAGCGCCACTGTTGGTTTAAAAAATGAACTTCTTCCTCTGCAGAAGCATTGACAGCGCAGGGCTCGTTCATTCAGACACATGAACGCTCATTTGTCATAGCTGCTCTGAGATCCAACAAAAGAAAGTACTGACCAAGAAGGTAATGCAGGCTCATTAAAGCAAATCACAGCCCATTGTACAACAAAGTAGGCAAATACGTGATACACGAAGAGGTGAATGGTTGGGAAAATAATGGTACAATAATATAGTTCTTTCAGTAAATCTGTAGTGAGCTTCATTTGGAACTGATTAAACTGAGCCACTTAGAACAGGCCTATCTTCTGTTTCTCTGGTTCTGTGGTGAACAGAGCCAGGGACAGATTTGAGCCCCGCGCCCTTCACTCTACACAAGCCGCCTCAGCACTCCTGACATCACCACTGTGAAAGTATTTAATTGTCTGTTTTTCACATTTTTAATACAGTAAATATCAGCACCTTTTATAGTTTTTTTACTCATGTTTTTCAGGTCTTAAAAGCTGTGATGTTGTTCCCCACCATTGAGCGCATGGCCCAGACCCCTCAGGGCAGAGTGGTTACCCCAGTGATCTGCCAGCTCCGGTACGTGGCGTATTTCTCCGTGTTCCTGCTCTCGCTGCTGCCCGACCCCCTCAAACAGAGCCTGGTCAGACTGGTGCTGGGCGGGATCAGCTCTCTGGACAGAGCCATAATACAACCCACTGTGGGGCTGCTCAGTGACTGTGCAGGTCGGTATAACACAGAATCTTGCTTTGTTGCATACAGGTGTGGATGATTTTTACTGAATGTAAGTGGGATAATACCTGTTGTAAATATAAATGATAGTTTTACACAAAGCAAACAGCAATATCCCTTGTGGATCAATAAAGAAAAGCTGAAATATACGTTAAAAATTACAGGAAGTCCAGAAAATCCCTTTTTGTCATCAATAAGGGATTTTTAGAAAATCCCTTATTGATGACATCACTAAGGACAGTTCTATCTAAAATTTTGCCACAGTTTACAAGCAAGAAACACATTTATTCTGATACTTTAAAGATTATTTAAACTAAACAAAGGTGTTTTCCTATATTTTTATTCATCAAATAATGTGTGTGCATAATAATGTCTGAGTTTTGGCATGGTTGCTAGGTAACAGTTATGGAATTCCCTAGCGTGATGTCATGATTTCCAACCAGGAAGTAAAATTTGAAACTTAAAAAATGGCCAGACTGGGGGGAAAAATGTTTGTCAAAATCTTAATTTAACTCATAGACACTTTAAAAGGTGCACTGTGCAACTTTTCTGGAGAGGGTCTGCAACCTGTTTGTCTCCATGGAGATGTTAATGCTTTGGTTTAAATTGTCCACAGTATGGCATTAAATGTATCTGTCTTGCATTTATCCAAATACAGGTGTTATTTATTGCTCAAAAATATCTTAAAAAACATCCATTCTTATTGTAAGTGGGGTCGCCTCTCCACAAATCTAACTTCCATGGAGATTCTTAACTTCTACTTTCACTTGGTCATACTGTGGAACATTTTAGGCGCATCTCCATGGAGACAAGCAGATGAGGGACTCTTCACCAGACAAGTTACACAGTGCAGTGTAATTACAACATTACACGCCTATAATATTTAATACAGGAGCAGTTAAAATAATAAATATTGTTAAAGTGCAGGTTTTGTTGTAATGGGTCTAGTCACTAATTTGTGAATTTAACTTTTGGATATTTCCTGACAAAGTACAATGTAATCAAAAGGAAAAGCTGACATAATCGCGGCCTGTAAACTGAAAACCACCAATAAATATTATAATATTGTCTGGAATGGTTCACAGTATAGTATTAAACCTTTCTATCTTCATGGAGACCAATCCAGACCAAGTTACAGGTCAGATCTGTGGAGAGGCGACCCCGCTCACAGTCACAATGCCTGTTTTTCTAAAGTATTTTTGAGCTATAATTTAATAACTGTAAGATCAATTAAAGATGGAGCTGTTTAATGCCATACTGTGGATTATTCCAGGCAGACAAATGACTAGGGCACTTTTTAATGTAGTTGTAGAGCAGTGCAATTCTTCAACAGCTTGGGTCTTTTTAATGGAGGCAGTCCTCTGTCAGTAAACGCATGCTGTTTCAGACTTTGGGCAAAGAAATGTGACTTTTTTGTGTAAATACTCTACATGTTCAGGAAATTAATACTTAATGTTTAAAGTTTATGTTGTGAGAGTTGTATAATCTGAATTTATTAAAAAAAACTATCATTTGACATTTTTATCTTGGTTTACAAACAGAAGACTGAAAGAATTAACATATTTTGTGTTTCTTTGCAGCTAATGCGATGTACATGGGAGGTCAAGAAATGAGGAAAGTTTTAGACCGAGACAATGAAACTATTAAGAAACATCTAAAAAAGGTGAGTAAGGTTTTTATTATTCTGCTTTATAACTGCAATATTAATCTCACAAGGCCTTTATAATTACAATATTGGAGAGATATTCAAGAAATGTTACTTATACATGGTCTGTCTATGTAGTGTCTTCTTGAATCACTGCAGATTCACACTTTCTGGTTTGGTCCTAGTTTAGTTCTCCTGATGTAGACTTGTTTTGATCCTGGTCTAGCCCTGGCTTAGCCCTGGCCTAGCCCTGGCCTAGCCCTGGCCTAGCCCTGGCCTAGTCCTGGTCCAGTCCTGGTCCAGTGAAAGTTTAGTCCCAATCTGTATATGTTTGGAAATGTAGATTTGTTTTGATCCTGTTCTAGCCCTCGTTTAGTCCTGGTTTAGTCCTGGTTTAAGTTCTAGTTCTTGTTTTAGCTGTGTTCCAGTCCTGATTTAGTCCTGGTTTAGTTTTTTATTTAGTCTTGATGTAGACTCTTTTTAGGTCCAGTTGTAGTCCTGGTTTAGCCCTGATTTAGATTTGTTTTGATCCTGATCCAGTCTTGTTTATTCCTGGTTTAATCCTGATTTAGACTTGTTTTAATCCTGTTCTAGTCCTTGTTTAGTCCTGATTTAGTTCAGAGTTTAGTCCCACTCTTTATGTGGTGTATATGGAAATATGAACATAATAATTTGATATCCCAATAGTGTTACATCAGTGACTTTAAACACGCAAATTTACATTCTGTTTATTTTCCAGCTTATCTTTTACTACGGAGCGACAGATCACTGGTGTCCTGTGGAGTTTTACCACGACATAAAGAGGGATTTTCCAGACGGAGATTTCAGGCTTTGTGAAAACGGTTTTCGTCATGCGTTTGTCCTGGACGCTGGAGCACAAGTTGCCAACATGGTGGTCGAATGGATCAGCCAGGACTTAAGGACTTAAAGTATAGTTTTATATTTATTAGAATGTTTCCTTTCAATTTAATTTCCTATAATAACGAGAATGACTGAAGAAGAATCAAATGTCTGCATACTTTTATTTATTTATTCATTTGATTATACAGTGGCTTGCGAAACTATTTGGCTCCCTTGAACTTTGTGACCTTTTGCCACATTTCAGGCTTCAAACATAAAGATATAAAACTGTAATTTCTTGTGAAGAATCAACAACAAGTGGGACACAATCATGAAGTGGAACACACTTTATTGGATATTTTTAACTTTTTTAACAAATAAAAAACGAAAATTTGGGCGTGCAAAATCATTCAGCCCCTTTACTTTCAGTGCAGCAAACTCTGTCCAGAAGTTCAGTGAGGATCTCTGAATGATTCAATGTTGACCTAAATGACTAACGATGATAAATGGAATCCACCTGTGTGTAATCAAGTCTCTGTATAAATGCACCTGCACTGTGATAGTCTCAGAGGTCTGTTTAAAGCGCAGAGAGCATCATGAAGAACAAGGAACACACCAGGCAGGTCCGAGATACTGTTGTGGAGAAGTTTAAAGCTGGATTTGGATACAAGACTGATCAGAGATGCAGCCAAGAGGCCCATGATCACTCTGGATGAACTGCAGAGGTCTACAGCTGAGGTGGGAGAATCTGTCCATAGGACAACAATCAGTCGTATACTGCACAAATCTGGCCTTTATGGAAGAGTGGCAAGAAGGAAGCCATTTCTTAAAGATATCCATAAAAAGTGTCGTTTAAAGTTTGCCACAAGCCACCTGGGAGACACACCAAACATGTGGAAGAAGGTGCTCTGGTCAGATGAGACCAAAATCAAACTTTTTGGCAACAATGCAAGACGTTATGTTTGGCGTAAAAGCAGCACAGCTCATCACCCTCAACACACCATCCCCACTGTCAAACATGGTGGTGGCAGCATCATGGTTTGGGCCTGCTTTTCTTCAGCAGGGACAGGGAAGATGGTTAAAATTGATGGGAAGATGGATGGAGCCAAATACAGGACCATTCTGGAAGAAAACCTGATGGAGTCCGCAAAAGACCTGAGACTGGGACGGAGATTTGTCTTCCAACAAGACAATGATCCAAAACATAAAGCAAAAGCTACAATGGAATGGTTCACCAAAAAACATATCAAGGTGTTAGAATGGCCAAGTCAAAGTCCAGACCTCAATCCAATTGAGAATCTGTGGAAAGAACTGAAAACTGCTGTTCACAAACGCTCTCCATCCAACCTCACTGAGCTCGAGCTGTTTTGCAAGGAGGAATGGGCAAAAATATCAGTTTCTCGATGTGCAAAACTGATAGAGACATACCCCAAGCGACTTGCAGCTGTAATCGCAGCAAAAGGTGGCGCTACAAAGTATTAACTCAATGGGGCTGAATGATTTTGCACACCCAATTTTTCATTTTTTATTTGTTAAAAAAGTTAAAAATATCCTATAAAGTGTGTTCCACTTCATGATTGTGTCCCACTTGTTGTTGATTCTTCACAAAAAATTACAGTTTTATATCTTTATGTTTGAAGCCTGAAATGTGGCAAAAGGTCACAAAGTTCAAGGGAGCCAAATAGTTTCGCAAGCCACTGTATATTTGAAAAAGACACTAATAATATAAAAAGTAACCACAACTTTTATTGTCACGTTTTTTATTTGCTGGTAATGACCTGCCCCCCTCTGCAGTAGCTCAGATGGTAGAGCGTTCGTCCACAGATCCACTAACCCACAGGTTGGTGGTATGATTCCAGCTACCACAAATGAATGCTGCTGTTGTGCCCTTGGGCAAGACACTTAACCCCACCTCGCCCCCACTGTCTGCGTACACTGGTAGCCCCCATGACAGAAGATACATCACTGCCGGTTGCATCAAGGGCCGTCCTCCCGTGGACCCACCACCCGCAGGAGGATCCATGAGGGCCGGTGCTTTGAGATCTGGGTGGCAGATTTGTCTGGACTGCTGCCCCCGCGACCCGAAGGAACAAAATGAATGAATGACCTGCCCCCTACTGGTGGTTTGTGGAAATAGTTATTCAAATAGACCCCTTTACTGTTAGTAAACAGACGTGACGTCACCGGCATGTGTGCGCACTGTTGACCCAGAATCATCCATGGCGGACCATAGCGGAGTACCTGAACGATAGGGAGAGCTACATTCAAAAGCTCACGTTGAGCAACGGGGTTCAACTACCAGATCCTTATGCGATCATGGAGTGGCAGTATGACCGCAGAAAGTGACCAGATTTACAGTGGCCAGATATCCACTGTTATTTAGTGGAGAAGCCCAGCGTGTATACAAGAGAGAAAGTGTGCGCATACAATGGATGTCTACCAGTTTGCCGTGTATGGCCATGTACAGGAGGTAAAATACCATGATATTGATGGGGAGTTTTGCGTGTTGGCATCTGATGTTCTCCCCAGTCAAAGACAAGGCCACAAGACGACCATGTACAATACTTGGGCTATCATCAACAAGCGCGAGAACTACGTTCTGACCGCCAACTGCACTTGCGTTGCGGGGTAAGTAACATACTACGACTTAATTCACAAGTCACAGATGTGATCTCAGTCATGTCAAATGCCATTTATGATGGTCATGCGAAAACTTATGCATTTTAACAAAGTTATTCGTGTTCGTTTACATGTGTCTGTCGTAGAGGTTACCCGGTTAATATGTCTGTGAGCTTTGCGGTGTCCTGTGCTTGCTCGTTAATCAGCATGATTAAACACCATTGAACACCTGGGCAAATTACCCTAAACAAGCAGCAGGTGTTCACTTGTGTGTATGTCAGTTGAATGATATGAATTATCATTTATTTCATCTGTTTCTCTTTATTTGAGTTCTTCTCTTCTATATCTTCGCTGGGGGTTTTATGGCAGCAGTGGCTTTGTTTTGAGTCAGCACTGCGCGCGCATTCAGTGATGACGTAGCTTTGAAACTGCTCTATACTAGTAAATATAGACTTAAACAAACTTTGATCCACAAGGGAAATTATTTGGGTACATACATACAGTAACAGAAAACTCAATAAAATTTACTTCAGAGAATGATTTTAAATACACACAATATACACATTTTGATTTAATTGAATAAGTGTTTTGCAATTGGACCGAATAGTTCAAAGAAATTGATAATACTATTTGTTATAGTACACAGATGGTATAAAAGTAAATGTCAATGGAAAGACATTTTAAAAATCCACTTTTACCACTAGATGGCAGCACAGACAAAGACACGGTAAGTTCAGGGCAATATGAAAATTGAGCATAGAATTGGCTCACACATTTACTGTTTTTGTGTCCCTGGGCAAGACAATTCACCTGCACCTGTAATGTAAGTAATGCCATACTGTGGAACATTCCAGGCAACGCAATAAGATCTACGGAGGCTAATGGGTAGCAGACTCCCCTAACTCCCACCTACCATCTAGAGAAGTTACATGATGCCCCTTTAAAGATAACATCACTGCACTGAGGTCTTTGATGTTAACATGGTCAAACTAAACCCTGTGAGTTTTATTGACAGGCTAAGCAGGTCACAGCTTTATATCCTCATAATGTTAAGAAACTCACACTCTCGGTACATCTATGGACCACCAACCTGAAGCAAAACCTGAATGACAAACCTGAACCACAAACAGAAACCATAAACTTGTCTATTGCTCTTTGGTTGCTATTCCATCTATTTTTATTTTTTATTTTTATTTCCATTTACTTTTTTCACCCCTTTTTTCCTTCCTACATTCTGTTATGTATTATATATTATATTTGATGAGTGCGTTACCATATCCAAAACAATTTCCCTTGTGGATCAATAAAGTTTGTCTAAGTCTAAGTCTAAACCTGAACCACAAACCTGAACCACAAACTGGAACCACAAACCTGAACCACATACAGGAACCACAAACAGGAATCACAAACCTGAACCAAAACCTGACCAATGTGGAAGCAATTACCCAGAGGCCACAGGGATCGCCGTTTGATCAGGTCCAAGAACGGAGAAGACTGGTCTTAGTTTGTAACCAGTATGTGTTTCCCAATACAAGATCGTACCTTCTAAATCATTCATGTACTAGTTTGGTTTATCATAGGTTTTTATCCCAGATGCCCTCCCTGAAGCATCCTTCTAGTTTTGTGGAGTGAATCACTTAGCAGGTTACATGGGTTTTGTTTATTTATTGTTTTTTTTTTAAGGATTGGTGGGTTTCAGAGTGATGATAAATGAGCACCAACACCGTCATGGCAACTAACAATTCAAAATTATTCCAACTTTTTGAATGATGTATAGTATTTGTATAGTACTTATACTTTTCAAGGACTATACAAATGCAAGAATCAATCAAATCAAAGTTGTAAAGGGTATTTACTAGGGGTGTGCAAAATAATCGTCATGACAATGCATCGCGATACTAACTTTCACAATATACTGCGTCGATTCTTGATGCCAAAAATTGATTATTAGTAATTAATAATTTATTAATTATTATTATTTTTTTTATTTTTTTTTCATAAATCCTATGCACTATTTTTCTTTGTGGAAAGGGTATTGTTTGTTATGATGGTCGCTACCTCCAAAATGGCAAATGTTTGAACATCATTTTTTGTTTTAGAAAAAATCCTATGCACTTTTTTTGTTATTGGTTTGGTTTATTTGTTTTTGTTATTCAATAAATTCAGTTATGAATTGAGTTGCTCAGAGTTATGTATCAATTGAAGACACTACCCAGATACAAAGCCAGTGATATTTAAGTTATCCTCTTTTTTTTTTTTGGTACATTTTCACTGAAGTATGTCGATATATATTGCAATGCATCGCAATAATTCAAGTATCTTGATAGTATCGCATTGCGGCATATGAATCGTGATTCGAATTGAATCGTGACTTCTTTGCCAATACCCACCCCTAGTATTTACAAAGTTCAACTATTGATACTTTGCAGCTGATGTGAGCTGATGTGAGGATGTGAAGCTAACTAAAAGCACTGCTCTGCCTGAAGCTCTTGTTATTCAGTTGGTTTATTCAACAATAATCTGACCAGAAAGAGCTGATTTAGCTGGAACTTCAGCAGGTGAGCTGAATTATGCTGTTAAACAAGTCTCTCACATAAAATATTACAGTCCCAAGCTAGCGAGCATTAGACAAAAGTTTTTCAGTTAGTCACTCTCATCTTTTTGGTGAAAAATGACCATGAACACTCGTATTGACAGGCTCCTGTATTTTTTGTTGAGTTTTCAGACTCTTAAATCTTTCAGAATCTTAAAACTTTTTGGCAGCGTTTGCAAATGTGTGCATTGTGTCTCCATGGTAACTGCTGAACATTCCACCCTAGAGCTACACATGGAACACCCGCAATCACTGCAAAGTATCAATACAAAAAGGGAAATGAGTATGCGTAAGATCCAGGCTCAAGATCTGAAGAAGGGCCCTGTCCCCAGGTACAGTGATCCAAACTCTGAATTATGGGTCAAATGCAAAGGAAGAAAAATCTTAGCTTATCTTTGCTATCTTAGCTTTTTAAACTCTATTCCGAGGTCCTGTTTGACGATGTGTTTACTGTCTTGTTTTTCAATAATGTTACAATCCCTTTAAATCCCTTTAAGAGAGCTTTAAGTGAGTGAGTGTGTGTAAACTAACCACACTTTGAGACTCCTCAGCAGGGGCGCATTCTTGTCTGAGCAGACAGGAGGAAGACTTCAGACGGGTTTGAAGGTTAGAAGATGGTACACAAATGGCTGTCGAACTTTTCACGTTAAGTAATTTCACCTCTGGATAGATTTGGTTTTCCAGGTCTAAACTTCCAAGACCACAGCAAATCAGGAATGCACTAGCTCTATCCAGATTTAAAACAACACTAAAAACAAATAAACGGAGTCATCCATTATTATTCATCTGTCTACATCTCCAAATCTCAAAATGCTCTGTTCCACCTTGTGATGTCATGTAATGGTAGGTTTCATTTTACCTTTACTTCAGTAGATAGAGCCAAAAGAGTCTAAAGCAGGCCTTAAATAGGATCTAATGAAACATGGTCTTAAATTAGGGCTGAAAGCTGCACTGTGTAACTTTTCTTGTATATGGTCTGTCATCTGCTCCATTGAAATGTTTGCCAAAAATGTCCCAAACTATTGCCCTAATATTATCACTCTTCATGGAGACAAGCAGGTGGCAATACCAAGTCAAGTGACAGGTCAGATCTGTGGCAGGAGCAATAAGAAAGTTGTTGTTTTTTTTTATTTAGCAATCCAAACACCTGCAACTGAATACATGCAAGATGGATACGTTTAATGCCAGACCTTGGGACATTCTAGGCAAAGCCCTCTCCATAGATACAAGCAGGTAGTGAACCCTAAACCTGAAAGCTACATAAACAAGGACTAGAGCAGATCTAAACCGGGGCTAAGTGAGGACAACCCAAAGGACGACTCATGAGTAAATGCTGATTAATGTTGATCAACTGACTTTGACAGTCTTGATTAGATGACTCCAAAAATATCAGAAACAGTGTGATCTTTCTTCATGATTTAATACAGGAGCTGCTGAAGTAAACCGTCAAAAGCACAAGGGCAAAGAAAAAAGAAGTTAAAGTTAAAGGTCCTATATTACACAAAATTGACTCTTGTGAACTTTGACTCATGTTAGAATGTTGTTACGTTATGACAAAAAATACCTGGAGTTGTGCTTTGTTTCCATTCACATAACCTTTTATTATTAGTCTGTTTACATCTCCAAAGCTCAAAATGTTCCACCTTGTGATGTCACAAAGAGGTAGTTTTGCTAGTTTTGTTAACAGCTACCATTTAGTTCAGTACCAGTGCCAATCTCAGTTCAGTAGAGATGGACAATTCCAGGTCTGAAATCATCCAAATGATTCTAGTGAAGGTGGAGTTTAAAAACACAGTGGAGCACTTCATGTATTACCACAGGAACATTACCCAGTTCTGTCATTGTGTACTTGGGCAAGACACTTCACCCAACTTGCTTATGAGAGTGTTGAGTGTGAGTGGAGGTGGTGAACAGAGGAGCTGATGGTGCAAATTGGCAGCCTTGTTTCTGTCAGTCTGTCCCGGGGCGGCTGTGGCTACAACAGAAGCTCACTACCACCCAGTATTGATTGAATGAATAATGACAACAGTGAGTAAGTTTAAGATTAAGATTAAGCCTTTTATTGGTGCACTTTAAAGGGATATGCCACCCCCAGGTCAAATTTGGGCATCTCCCCACAGTCCAGAGACTAAAATAAGTGGTGGAAAGCGTTTTCCTGCTCACCCAGCCATTGTCCGAGTCTGTCGCCACTGACCGCCGCGGTATCTGCAGCTACTCCGCCTTAGACTGGAGTCTAACGTCGCCAGAGAAAGATTTTGGCCAAAAGGAATTAATTTGCTCGATGCGTTTCCCAATTACTTTGTGTGTAGTGCGCATTCATATCGAGTGCAAATAAATGTGCAAATCAACACGGAGAGCTTGACTTGGTCATTTTGGGTGGGAACTATTTTCCAGTGCGGAAGAATACAGTCGAATCACGCACCACGTTGTGCAACAGGGGAACTCCCTTCCCGGTGCGTAACTGGGATTCCCCTGGCAGCGTGCTGCGTGATACGGCTGTATTCTTCCGCACTGGAAAATAGTTCCCACCCAAAATGACCAAGTCAAGCTCTCCGTGTTGATTTGCACATTTATTTGCACTCGATATGAATGCGCACTACACAGAAAGTAATTGGGAAACGCATCGAGCAAATTAATTCCTTTTGGCCGAAATCTTTCTCTGGCGACGTTAGACTCCAGTCTAAGGCGGAGGAGCTGCAGATACCGCGGCGGTCAGTGGCGACAGACTCGGACAATGGCTGGGTGAGCAGGAAAACGCTTTTCATCACTTATTTTAGTCTCTGGACTGTGGGGAGATGCCCAAATTTGCCCTGGGGGTGGCATATCCCTTTAAGAGACTTTGACAAGTCTGTGTAATGTATTTGGGGCACCACCTGGCCAGTTTACAGGGCAGATCTGTGTAGAGGCGAGCCTGTTCACAGTAAGAATGCGTGGTTTTCAAGGTCCCAGGCAAAGCAATGCAACTACCTGATATCATACCCTCCCACTAGAAACTTAGAGTGCATCTTTAATTAAGCTATTTTAATGAATTTAGAATGTTATTTTATTTTTATTTTTTTTACAGTGTATTCACAGGTTCTGGGTGAAAAAAGAACAAGGAGAGAAGGAAAGAAAAAAGGAAGTGTTGGAGGAACATTCATTTGAAAAAGCAACAGAATCAACATCTGGAAGTTCTTTCACCTCTCGACCCCTCCCCTCCTCCTCTTCTTCTCCTCATCTCCTCCCCTCTTCTCCTCCTCCTCCTCCTCCTTCCCTCTTCCTCTCCACTCCATAGGCCTTCTGTAGTCCAAGTCTGGAAAGAGTTAAGTCCAGCATACATGACTGGAGGAGAACGTGTTGGTATGTGCATTTTAACACACAGACCCAATGCCACACTGCAAGTCTACAATGTCTTTAATGGCACTGTAGCTGATTTTGACCATCTTAAAAAAACGAGTTCATTTGAAACAGTTTGCAGTTGTCCAACGTTCTTCCTCACTTACACACATACTGAGCATCCTATTTATTCACTGTGATGAGTTTATAAGAGCTTTTAGTATTCCGCAGCATTGCCGTGACAGTAAAGCTAACCACAACTAACATGCTAACACACACTTCCTGATTCACGGACAATAAAACGCTTAATAATTAGATGCGGACAGTACACAGTGGACTTATTTTGACCTCAAGTGTGGCTTATGCAATATCTGTACTGTAAATTACTTGAATAATTGGAGTCCTTGTATATCTTGATACAAAACTGAATCTATGTTGTCCCTTAACTTAAAATTATGCTTCTACTTTTACATTTTATAGCTGATATTTACAGCTGGTATTTACAAACAGATAAATATGGGCTTTTTTTTTTTTTTTTTTTTAAGAATACATAAAATAAATAAACAAATAAATGGAATTGAAATATACACTTGAATGTGCCATTATGTTAAAATATTTTTGCTTTTCTATTTGATATTTGGTTATTTGTCATTTTATATCTATGTTTTGAATGTATTTATATAACATTTATCTATTAGTATTATTGGCACATTTGTTAGTTTAAAGGTGCACTGCGCAACTTTTCTGGTGGAAGGTCTACTATCTGCTTGTCACCATGGCGATATTATTGCATTATCTAGAATGTTCCATAGTATGACATTAAACATATACAACTAGCATTTATTCATTACGGACGTTTCTATTGCTCAAAAATACAATAATTCCTTCTGTGAATAGGGGTGACTCTCCACAGATCCGATCTGTAATGTGGCATATTGCTGTAATCTGCTTGTCTCCCTCGTGATAGATGGGTTTAATCTATACTGTGGAACATTCTAGACAAAGCAATAACATCTCCATGGACAAGCAGGTGATGGACCTTCCACTATAAATGTTACACAGTCCATCTTTAAAATACAAACTCAAATGACTGAACTGGGGCAATATGATCATATACACAAACCTCTGCCTTCTGTTTAAAATTATAAATGGTCTCTCTTCACCCCCACTTTCACAGTTCATTACAATAAGATCATCCTCAAGCCGGGTGGGCAGTTAGAGGGGACTGCATAATCCCACTCAGGAAAAGCACCTTTGGACAATGGAACAATCCTCCCATACATATCAGAGACTCACCATCATATCACACTTTTAAGACTCTTTTAAAAAAGTGGCTAATTGAAAATCAGCACTGCACACATTAATTTCCTTTTTGTTCTATCCTGTTTGTTGTGTTACTGAGGGGTGCCAGATGTATGTGTGTTCTGTGTGTGTATTTGTTGTATGTATGTATTGTTAAAGATCCCATGACATGGTACTTCTTGATGCTTTTATATGGCTCCTTAATGGTTCCCTAATACTGTAAATGAATCCTCCTTCAAAATCAACACTCAGTGCATGAGAAACAGAGATAAGATGAGAAAGAGTCATAAATATCTCTCTCAAACTCTTTATTCTGGGCGTTGTTGCTTGAATGCAAATGAGGAGAAAAGAGATGGCCAATAGTAGAGGGTGGGGGCGTGGCCAAACTCTCCGCTCAGAGCTCAGAGCCCACAGCTGATCCATTTCCTTGTTTTTGCACGGGGGAGAGATTTGAAGCGTTCCATTGAAAAATAAACACATTTCCACATAAAATAAAATTAAACCACTGCTGTTCAAAGGTCCAGAGGCTCAGATAAAGGACTTCCGAGCCTAGAAACACTCGGACGTGCCTCCAGGCAAATAAAAAAACGCATTTCGCATTGCCTAGCGCATTCGCAGTCCAAACTCTCTGGGCGTGATTTACAGAGACGCTGAGTACAGACAGACGGGGGTGGAACTGCATTTGCATTTCCTTTTTCGATCTGACGTCAATAAGGTGCCTTGTTCAAAATCGCCCGTTTGAGCTCCGATTTTTTGTAACGCAGAAAAGGATCGCAAATGCTCAGTTTAGACATTTCACAACTTTTAACCATGGGGGGGGGGGCTAAACAGGGTAGGGGAGCTCACATTAACGTTCAAAAACCTCAGAAAGTGAAAATTTCATGCCATGGGACCTTTAATGTTTTACCAAGTGTGCATGACTGTCACTATGAGTGAGCCTGAAAGCATGTAAATAATGTAAATAATTTTGTATGTACATTGTTTTAACCTGTTTTTTCTTAGATTGACAATCTAACATCTGTCCAGGGACAGCAGATGAAAACTAGCCTCTTGGCTAAATCTGGTACATTTACAGGAATGTTCATTAATGTACACTGTCCCTGTCAAATAAATAAATAAATAAATAAGAAGAAACAGCTTAAGAATTATAAACTAGTCAAATCTACACAAGCGTGCACTTATTCTGATAATATTTTTTTGCAGTGTCTGGGGGCGAATCGTAGCAAAACGTATTAATAGCTTTACAAATCGAATTCATTTTAGGTTAGAAACTTGAATCCACTATAATCACATTTCAGAAATATTACCACAACTAGAACAGCTCGTTTGCGTTGCCCTATCTCTTAATTCAAAACACTTTTTACTGTCTTTTTGAATTGAAACTTCACGTTGTCTGGTTTGTGTCTTCATAAACTTGGCTTTAAATCACACAAATGTAGGAAATTCTGCTTCAAGGACTCTGGTCTGGACAAAAACCTGTTCATATATCCTCCCTGTATCCGCCACTGTGTAATGTAAACCAGCGCCCTACAGAAAAGATACTACACAAGTTGGAATGACTGACTCCATTTGCACAATTTTATATCTTACAGTTGTTTCTAATACTATGGGCATTTTGATAAGTTTCTGAGAGTATTTTTACTGGTTTTAAGAAATCATTTTGTTTTAATTGGTTGACTTTTAGGTTTTATATTTCTATGGCTGCTCTGTGTAATTTTACTAGTGGAGGGACAGCTATCTGCTTGTCTCCATGATGATGGTTTAGCTTTGGCTGGGAATGTTCCACAGCGCTCATGCCTCACAGCAAGAAGGTTCCGGGTTCGATCCCCGGGTCGCCCAGGCCTTTCTGTGTGTGTTCTTTGTGGAGTTTGCATGCATGGTCTGGGTTCGATTCCCGGGTCGCCCGAGCCTTTCTGTGTGGAGTTTGCATGTTCTCCCCGTGTCTGGGTGGGTTTCCTCCGGGCACCCCCACCAACCCAAAACATGCACCATAGGTAAATCCTCCAGCTTTGGTCCTGACCAAGCCGAAGCAAGAAGATCATGGAGATGGTCCCCGGGCGCAGGAATGTGCTGCCCACTGCTCCTAATAACAGGATGGGTTAAATGCAGAGAAGAATTTCTCAATTCTTCTTCTTCTTCTTCTTCTTCTTCTTCTTCTTCTTCTTCTTCTTCTTCTTCTTCTTCTTCTTCTTCTTCTTCTTCTTCTTCTTCTTCTTCTTGTTCTTCTTCTTCTTCTTCTTCTTCTTCTTCTTCTTCTTCTTCTTCTTCTTCTTCTTCTTCTTCTTCTTCTTCTTCTTCTTCTTCTTCTTCTTCTTCTTCTTCTTCATCTTCTTCTTTTTCTTCTTCTTCTTCTTCTTCTTCTTCTTCTTCTTCTTCTTCTTCTTCTTCTTCTTCTTCTTCTTCTTCTTCTCCTTCTTCTTCTTCTTCTTCTTCTTCTTCTTCTTCTTCTTCTTCTTCTTCTTCTTCTTCTTCTTCTTCTTCTTCTTCTTCTTCTTCTTCTTCTTCTTCTTCTTCTTCTTCTTCTTCTTCTTCTTCTTCTTCTTCTTCTTCTTCTTCTTCTTCTTCTTCTTCTTCTTCTTCTTCTTCTTCTTCTTCTTCTTCTTCTTCTTCTTCTTCTTCTTCTTCTTCTTCTTCTTCACCCAATAGTACCTTGAAAAACATGCTTTCTTACTGTAAGTGAGTTTGCCTGTCCATAGACCTGGTAGATCGTCTCCCAAGTTTAATGTCATACTGTGGAAAATTCCAAGTGAAAAAATGAAATCTCCATGATGGCCTAGATCATGGTTCATCTAATCATGGTTTAGATCCAAATTAGTTCATCTTAGGTGATACTTGGAACAACAAGACTCGGTGTGAGATTGGGTCCATAAGAATGAAGATTTTTACATAATTTCTATAATTGTGTAAAGCTTTTTTCCAAATATGTCCTTACAGTTTTTTGTATATTTTATTTAATATTTTTGTTGCCATTTAACCAATGCTTAATGGATTCATACATGACCCTGTTCTATCCAATACAAATGTAAACAAACAGGAATGGAAAAAAAGAAAAATCGCGTGGCAATTTGCTCTCGTGAGACCTTGTCCTATCCTTATTATACAGCATTTTAAGTCTTTTTCCAGCTCACCTCAGTCCTACAGCTGTACAGATCAGATGTACGCTGTGCTATCATGGCCTTTATTTTACTTGTGATCTTTTAGTCTCTCAAATCTCAACTCACCTCATTCATCTGTCTGTTTATCTCTGTCCTGACATGGGAATCCTCTCAGGGCAGTTTGAACCACCAGCTGCTACTAAACTCCACATCAAACTGAGTATTGAGGATTTGTATGGATCATTCAACGGTTGGCATGGCGATTACATATTTGAAAGGTAGCATCACATGTACGGATTAATTTAGGCACTATAAGCATTTTGTTATGGTATAAAACAACATTCAAGCTAAAAACAAGTCATAACTGTTAGATAATGTTAGATAGATTTCAAAATGTGTGTATTTAAATTCATATTAATTGTTAATAATTCAAAGTTCCCAGTTTGTGAATTCTGTTTGTGAACATTCTGATGTATTCTGATTCTGAAACTAATGTGTATTTCTGAGTTCAAACTTCACTCATGTGTATATTTTATCTATTGTTGGTTCTGGGACATGTTCAGCGGCTCCTATGGAGACGACGTCAACGGCCTGACCCATTGCATCACGGACTACATTAACTTCATTAACACTGTACCAACCCGGATGGTACGGTGCTTCTCCAACAATCACCCCTGGGTCACCCCTGAGCTTAAAGCCCCCCTGAACCAGAAGAAAAGGGCTTTCAACTCAGGGGACAGAGAGGAGCAGAAAAGGGTCCAGCGGGAGCTCCAGTGGAGGATTCGACGGGCCAAGAAGGACTACGGGAGGAAGATGGAGGAGCAGCTGGCCCAAAACAACGTAAGGGGCGTGTGGAGAGGACAGGACTGAAGAACATCTGCGGATTTGGACAGAGCGGCAGAGGGACAGCTGATGGTGACCAGCGCTTGGCGGATGAATTAAACTGTTATGTTAACAGGTTTGATTCACCCCCCACCCCCTCTGCCCCTCTTCCGACTCCCCCCTCTTCACACCTCCCCGGGCCAGTGGACACATCCCCCTCCCTCTTCACCGGACAGACTTCAACCGCCCCCCCCCCGCCCTCCCACACTCATGCCTCCAGCCCATTTTACAACTATCCAACCCAGCACCAGCCCCCCGCCGCCCCCCACCACCACCCCCTGCAGTCCAACCCAGTCCCCCCTCTCCATCACGCTGGACGAGGTGAGGAGGGAGCTAAGGTGGCTGAAGCAGAGGAAGTCTGCAGGACCTGATGGTATCTGCCCCAGGCTGCTGAGGACCTGTGCAGACCAGCTCTGTGAGGTTCTCTAGTACATCTTCAACCTGAGCCTCAGTCTGGAGAGGGTCTCCATCCTGTGGAAGTCCTGTGTGGTCCCGATTCCAAGTGCCAGGGAACCGACCCACTACAGACCAGTCGCCTTGACCTCCCACCTCATGAAGACCATAGAGAGGGTGATCCTCAGCCACCTCCGCTCTGTGGTGAGCCCCACCTTGGACCCGCTGCAGTTTGCCTACAAGCCAAATATAGGAGTAGAGGACGCGGTCATCTACTTGCTGCAGTGGGCTCTCACCCACCTGGAGACCGCCGGGAGTGCTCTGAGAGTCATGTTCTTTGACTTCTCCAGCGCCTTCAACATGATCAGGCCAGCGCTGCTGCGGGGGAAGCTGGAGGAGGCGGGAGCCTGGACCATCGAATGCCTCACTGACCGTCCACAGTACGTGCGGCTGCGTGGCTGTGAGTCAGAGGTGGTAGTCTGCAGCAACGGGTCCCCCAGGGAACTGTCCTTTCACCCTACCTCTTCACCATCTACACCTCGGACTTCATATACAACACGGACAGCTGCCACCTGCAGAAGATCTCTGACAACTCAGCCATTGTGTGTCTGAGGGGAACGAGCTGGAGTAGCACTCGGTCATTAGAGATTTTGTGGACTGGTGTGGGCGCAACCACCTGAGCCTTAACACCAGTAAGACCAAGGAGATGGTGATCGACTTCAGGAGGAGACCACTACCTCACTCACCGGTGAACATCCAGGGGCAGGACACAGAGACTGTGGACAGTTTCAAGTACCTGGGTGTTCACCTCAACAATAAACTAGACTGGTCCCACAACACCAACGCCCTGTACAAGAAGGGCCAAAGCCACCTCCTGAGGAGATGAGGTCCTTTGGAGTGTGCAGGCCTCTGCTCAAGACTTTTTATGACTCTGTGGTGGCCTCTGCTCTCCTCTACACTGTTGTCTGCTGGGCCCCGAGCAGCACAGAACGGGACAGGAAGAGACTCAACAAGCTAATCAGGAGGGCCAGCTCTGTCCTGGGCTGTCCTCTGGACTCTGTAGAGGAGGTGGCTGAGAGGAGGGTGCTGGCCAAACTGATGTCCATCATGGACGACACCTCTCACCCTCTGCACCGGACTATTGTGGAGCTGAGCAGCTCCTTCAGCAGCCGACTGAGGCACCCCCAGTGCAAGAAGGAGCACTACCGCAGATCCTTCATCCCCACCACCATCAGACTGTATAACTCCACTATATAGTCTAAAAACGTGCATTTTTTTCCTACATTCTCTTATTTACTTATTTTTATTATTATTAGTTATCTTGTCTGCATACACTTTTTTGTTCTTTTTTTCACTAAACTGCCTGGAGCTAATGTGGCAAGTATTTCTCCTAAAGTCTTATCTTATCTTATCTTCCTTTAGCAAGACACTTCATACTGTTCGAGGCACATTATAAGGCTTGCTGTGACAGGAAGGGCACCCAATATAAATTTAGCAAGTTTGTTATTTTTGCCACTTATTTTGAATTTATGATTACCCTTTATATATTTATATTTATATTGTGATGTGTGAGCCACTGTGTCCAAATCATTTCCCTTGTCGATCTGTAAAGTTTGTCTAAGTCTAACCCAGAAGATATAATATTTGCAGTATGTCAGTTCTTACCCTAAACTTTTTTCTGCTCTGTTTGATTAATATAAGTCTTGAAAACTGTGCTAGATGAGGATAGATATTTTTGGATATTATGCCTGGCAACAAGCCTCATAGAAAAGTCCCTGTGTTCGTGGGAAGGTGAACTTGATTCAACTCGATGCATTTTAGTATGAAAGTGTGTGAGTGTTGGTCGGGGCCAGAGCAGAGGGGCCGATGGCTCAGATTGGCAGCCTCGCTTCCGTTTGTCTGCCCCAGGGCAGCTGTGGCTACAATAATAGCTCACCAACCCTGGAATGTGGACTGAATGAATACTGCACTATAAAGCGCTTTGGGTGTCTTGAAATAGATTTATATTTGATATATTTTATAATGTTTTGTTTTAAATCACTATGACAATTGTGTTTTTTGTTTTTTTTTAAGAATTTGAAACCCATAGACGCGGCCACTAATGTCCAAAGAACACTGTGTTCAGAACTTGCTCTTATGAATATCGTGCGTAATAAGAGAGGAAAGATATAGGCAACTGGTGACTATAAATCTGGTCAATAAAATATTTCAAAAATGCACTTTATTTTATGGTTGTCAACATGAAGGACTTGAAGAACTATTGTGAGCATTGAAAGTGTCCTGATGCCTCCTATACGTGCCCTCCCACCCTCTGTTGCGTCATGCGCGTGAAAGGAGGTCGCCCCTCTTCAAAGCTTTACTACGCTCTGGCTCGCGACCAGAGGAAGCGCTGACCGGCTGGACGTCACATCAGGGGAGCTACGTGTGCGCCAGGACGTAAAACTTCTCTGCGCTGTGCTCGTACATGGGACTATACACTGATTTTGGAACAGCGTGCCGAAAACGTGCGGCGAGTTGATATTACGCGCAGGTCGTGGACGCATTTTTCGACAGGGGTAACGCAGAATTGGATGTAAAAAAAAAAAAAAAAAAAAGCAGTGAGAGGACATGTGGATTTTGGCTTGCCTTATACCACAATTTCCACGTACAGATGACCTACGACCGCTACTGTTATGTGAAAATACACGCTGAAGGATTTATATAAAATATTGGCTCGGTTTCAGAGAAGATGCTACTACGGGACGCGTCGCATCTTTGGCTGCTCTGCTTCACCGTGGGCTCCGTGTACATCAGTGGATTTCCGACCAACTTCAAGAAACTCTCCCCCAAGGAAAGAAACACGACCGAGAGCGAGGTAAGGATTTGTGAATTGTTTATACGTGTGCATTTTTGATCACTTTTGGTGCGTAAAATCCGTGCGTAATCGAATTAATGACAGCGCTGGTGCCATGTAACAACTTAATTGACTAAAAAAAGAAGAAAACCATCGTGGAGATATACAATAATTAGCGAAGTAGAGGCACGTACTATGGTTTGTGATAGTTATGAATGAATTTGGTGTCCAGATTTGTACGTGAAGTGTGTGCGTAAAGGTATAAGATTGCGGCAAACTGAAGAAATTAGCGACTTTTATCAGATTAGCACACGACTGCATTAGAAGAGGAGCTGTTAATGATTAAACCAAAGAAAATTACACTTTAGCCCCGTCCTGTCAGTGAAGATGGTTAATGAACCATGTTGGAACCGTTAATATATCGGAGTCTTCTTCAGTTACAGGCAAGATCTAAAAATACAAGTGATGTGAAATTGCAACATGTACAGTGCGGTCATTTTAATCCTGATTTAAGGGCTGTTTACATTTGTAGACTGTGTACATGATCATTTATTGCAACTGAAGTTTTAGCAGTTTAAGCACCTCGTGTCTCTTTTGGAAGGAAATTTTGTATTTTCTCTGGACTGCGCCTAGTCTTTTTAGCCAACTAGTTTCCTATTCTACAATGTTTTTGTATATGATTACTTATTCATGTGTTTTAGAATGATGAGAGATTAGGACTGTTGCCATAGTGATTGACAGTTTAAAACAAAAAAATATATATTTTGAATGGGAAAAAATGGGAAAAATGTAATATATGTCAAGTCCTTAAAATAATAATTGTATAGAGACATGCACGGTGTGTTGGTTGGACCCCCAATCAAAAAGTTAACAATTTTTTGCGGGGATAATTCTACTTAAAGATCCCATGACATGGTACTTCTTGATGCTTTTATATGGCTCCTTAATGGTTCCCTAATACTGTAAATGAATCCTTCTTCAAAATCAACACTCAGTGCATGAGAAACAGAGATAAGATGAGAAAGAGTCATAAATATCTCTCTCAAACTCTTTATTCTGGGTGTTGTTGCTTGAATGCAAATGAGGAGAAAAGAGCTGGCCAATAGTAGAGGGTGGGGGCGTGGCCAAACTCTCCGCTCAGAGCCCACAGCTGATCCCTTTCCTTGTTTTTGCACGGGGGAGAGATTTGAAGCGTTCCATTGAAAAATAAACACATTTCCACATAAAATAAAATTAAACCACTGCTGTTCAAAGGTCCAGAGGCTCAGATAAAGGACTTCCGAGCCTAGAAACACTCGGACGTGCCTCCAGGCAAATAAAAAAACGCATTTCGCATTGCCTAGCGCATTCGCAGTCCAAACTCTCTGGGCGTGATTTACAGAGACGCTGAGTACAGACAGACGGGGGTGGAACTGCATTTGCATTTCTTTTTTCAATCTGACGTCAATAAGGTGCCTTGTTCAAACTCGCCCGTTTGAGCTCCGATTTTTTGTAACGCAGAAAAGGATCGCAAATGCTCAGTTTAGACATTTCACAACTTTTAACCATGGGGGGGCTAAACAGGGTAGGGGAGCTCACATTAACGTTCAAACACCTCAGAAAGTGAAAATTTCATGCCATGGGACCTTTAAAGGTGCACTATGTAACTTTTTAGGGGGGTCTGTCACCTGCTTGTTTCTGTGGATATGTAACTGCTCTACCTGGAATGTTCCAGAGTATGACATTAAACAACTCCTCTTTACATTTATTCAATTACAGGTGGTTTTATAGCTCAAAAATACTCCGATAAACAGAGATTCTGACTGTGAGTGGGGTTGCCTCTCCATGGATCTGACCGGTAACTTGGCCTGTTTTGGTCTCCATGAAGATAGAAAGGTTTAAAAGTTTAAAAGAAAGCAATAACATCTCCATGGAAGAAAGCATTTGATGTATATCCTCTGGAAAAGTTACACAAAGCCCCTTTAAGGATTATTGGGTGAGCGGCATAAATTAGTTATGTTATCTTTTATCATCTATATGTTCTTCATAACTATATCACACTTCAAAATGTGTTATCGTGACAGTCCTATCAGCAGTCTTAGTCCTTAGTCCACCAAAAATTTCTTAACTCGACTCAAACCCTATTGTTTTTACCAGTGGCCCCAAACAGCTGAAAAACCATGTGTTTCGTTTTCTAATTAAGTGGCGTTATAGTGCCGGGTTCATAGGCAGAGGTTTAAGAGCAGGTCCACAGCTGCTCGGTGACCTGTGAAAAGGTTCAGATGCCCTGGTTACTTCACATTCAGTTTATAGTGGCTCTACATTCTCAGTGCATTAGGAGGTGAGGATGCAGGTGCTCTGTGTTATGGAAAAAAATGGCAAGACAAGTTTATTTGTATTGCACCGTTCGTACACAAAGTCATTCAAAGCGCTTTACAGAATAAGAAAGACATTAAAATCACAACACAAACAGATAAAAACATAAATAATCAACATACAATTAAGATTAAAACAGAGGAGAGAAGTTTGCAATGTTAACTTGAAAACTACAGCTTCATGACATCACAAGGTGGGACAGAACATTTTGAGCTTTGGAGATGTAAACAGACAAACATTTCCCATCTATTTCCGTGTCTGTTATGTTCCATTGTATGGCATTCAGTGCATCTATCTCCATGGAGACAAGTGGTTTATAAATGCTTTAGTTATGTACATGTATGTCTTGGTAAAATTAGCTATCTGTGGGTTTCAGAGTGATTACAACTAATGTAGATGGAGACAGATGCAATGGCCCTTAACAATTAAAAATCTTATCAGTTGAATGGTCACAAGTATTCAAAATGGTGCCTATAAACAGGAAACTGAAACCCATATTTACAATGAATGTCTCTGATATAATATGTAATGGCAATTCTCATGTACTGGTCAAGAGGCAGAGCTACAGACAGCACCAATAACAAACACAGTAATATCACATATGTCCAATGTAAACTGTAGTCTATCTTTAACTACTGTAGACTCTGGTCAATTCTCCTAAATCAGCAATATATGATGAAAAAGTGAGTTTATTTTATCTGCATATAGCCTAATAATAATATTTACTTGGTTCTAAGCCATAAAACCTTCTATTTGTCAATCTGCAGCTGAGTCCACCACAGATGATTCAGATAGACGGTTTCCAACGTCAACACAAGTGAAGGCTCCGACTGCTACAGAGTTTACAGACTCATTATTTATGGTGAAAGGAAAACAAAAAGGGAGATTTCAGCTTTAGGTAAAATTACTTGGATGTGGAATAGTTATTTCAGTTTAGTAATTTTAACTAGTTTTGTTTTGTTCATAATTTCACTCAAAGGTCCTATATTAAAGGGAAAGTAAAGTTTTTTTTACAATCTGAGCCTTATTTCGGTAATAAAACAAGTTGTTTTACTCACCCATAGCACACTGGTGTCATATGGAGCATTTCCGGAGATGTTTTAGATTAGCGTTAGGCTAACGCCGTTAGCCTAGCGCGACTTATAGCCATAGCTCGGGGCATTCCCCGAGCATGTAATATGCCCCGTGCGGTCTCTAAATAACACAAACTTTAGCACTTTTCAAATCATAGAAGCTCGATGTCTTTAGTCTACGATTTCGTTTGAGTCAAAAGTGGCCTGTAATCCGAGATTTAGCCATAGTTTCGAGTAGATGAGGACGCCAGTGCGCATGCGCGGAGTGTGCTCTCTGCTCCCGGGACGCAAACATGGAACGCATAGCTGTAAACTATGGATAAATCACGGATTACAGGCCACTTTTGACTCAAACGAAATCGTAGACTAAAGACATCGAGCTTCTATGATTTGAAAAGTGCTAAAGTTTGTGTTATTTGGAGCCCGCACGGGGCATATTACATGCTCGAGGAATGCCCTGAGCTATGGCTATAAGTCGCGCTAGGCTAACGGCGTTAGCCTAACGCTAATCTAAAACATCTCTGGAAATGCTCCATATGACACCAAAGTGCTATGGGTGAGTAAAACAACTTGTTTTATTACCGAAATAAGGCTCAGATTGTAAAAAACGTTACTTTTCCTTTAAGCAAATGTGACTCTTTTGAGCTTTTAAGGCATGTTAGAATGTTATGACTTCATCAGAAACATACCTGGAGTTGTATTTTGTTTCATTCGAACATGGTTGTAATCCTTTATTATTAGTGTGTCTACAAGCTACAAGCTCTGTTCCACTTTGTGATGTCATGAAGAGGTAGTTACCAGCTATCTTTTACCTTTTGAAATTGGAAAATCCAGTGTCGAAATGATCCAAAGCCTTCTAGTGAAGATGTATAAAGGTTAAAAAACACAGTGGAGCACTTCCTGTATTACCACATGACATCACAAGATGGAACAAGTTTCAGTTTGAAAGAAGAACTCAGTCTAAATATGCAGGGTTTGTGCGGTAAACATGTGTGAATCAAACAAAACACAACTCCAGGTGTGTTTCTGATGAGGAAACAACATTAAAAAAAAACATGGATCCAAAAGCAGCATAATATGGGCCCTTTAAATAAATATATCTTGCTATATACAGTATATTGAATGTAAGTAAGATATAAACTGTTGTATTTTTTATTCACTGAAACTTTTCTCAGAACATATGTAAGAAAGTTTAAGTGCAATTTCTCCGTTCACTCACATGATTTTGGAAGAAATGCCACTGACAGATACATGATACATACATAGCTGATAGATATATAGATGTACTTTATTCATCCCAAAGGAGATTCAGTTTTCCAGCTGTAATACATCACAGACATCCCATCAGCGTGATTTAAAATAGGCATGCAAAAAAACAACAACCCATAAACAAGGTAGTGACCTAAACCTGGACTGAACTAGATAATCATATTTCAATCCATTTTTAATTATTTATTTTTTTTAATAAGTAAAGTAAAAAATCTGAAATAGTTCCATCTTCTCCAGTCGGTAACAAGCATTATGATTTCACCTAATTTGAACTCATCTTGTTTCTGAAGTACCACATCAGACGTTTGATATTAAAGGGATAGTGCGTTGTTTTTTTTTTTATTATGTTAATCTGTATGGGTTTCCTTCTAAAAGTTACGTGTGTTGACACCGGCTTACCTCTTACCGCTTTCTGGAACCCACGTAAGTAGGTCCGGTAACTTTCCTGGAACATGAAATAAAGCTTGTTTTTCTTCTAAAAACAAAACATGTGTCCGAAAGGTGATATATTTCGTCCGAAACAGTTGTCCACGAAACATCCAGCAGCGTAGATTGTGTTCACGTATTGTCTCTCTCCACTCGTATCACTACGCCCATCTTAAAGGGATATGCCACCCCCAGGTCAAATTTGGGCATCTCCCCACAGTCCAGAGACTAAAATAAGTGATGGAAAGCGTTTTCCTGCTCACCCAGCCATTGTCCGAGTCTGTCAGCACTGACCGCCGCGGTATCTGGTGCTCCTCCGCCTTAGACTGGAGTCTAACGTAGCCAGAGAAAGATTTCGGCCAAAAGGAATTAATTTGCTCGATGCGTTTCCCAATTACTTTGTGTGTAGTGCGCATTCATATCGAGTGCAAATAAATGTGCAAATCAACACGGAGAGCTTGCCTTGGTCATTTTGGGTGGGAACTATTTTCCAGTGCGTAAGAATACAGCCGTATCACGCAGCACGCTGCCAGGGGAATCCCAGTTACGCACCGGGAAGGGAGTTCCCCTGTTCCACAACGTGGTGCGTGATTCGACTGTATTCTTACGCACTGGAAAATAGTTCCCACCCAAAATGACCAAGGCAAGCTCTCCGTGTTGATTTGCACATTTATTTGCACTCGATATGAATGCGCACTACACATAAAGTAATTGGGAAACGCATCGAGCAAATTAATTCCTTTTGGCCGAAATCTTTCTCTGGCAACGTTAGACTCCAGTCTAAGGCGGAGGAGCTGCAGATACCGCGGCGGTCAGTGGCGACAGACTCGGACAATGGCTGGGTGAGCAGGAAAACGCTTTCCACCACTTATTTTAGTCTCTGGACTGTGGGGAGATGCCCAAATTTGACCTGGGGGTGGCATATCCCTTTAAATCTATCAGCCTGTTCACCTTCAGCGGATGTCTACGCCGAAGTTTACAAGTGAACAGGCTGATAGAGTTAACATGGGCGTAGTGATACGAGTGGAGAGACACAATACACGAATGCGAAATACGCTGCTGGATGTTTCGTGGACAACTGTTTCGGACGCAATATATCACCTTTCTAACAAATGTTTTGTTTTGAGAAGAAAAACAAACTTTATTTCATGTTCCAGGGAAGTTATTGGACCTACTTACGTGGGCTCCACAAAGCGAGCCAAACCGGGATCAGCTGAGACTGTCAGAGGTAAGCCGGTGTCAACACACGTAACTTTTAGAAGGAAACCCATACAGATTAACATAAAAAATTGCACTATCCCTTTAAAGCTGCACTATGTAACTTTCCTGGTGAGGAGCCCTCTATCTGCTCGACGCTATGTGGACGGTATTCCTGCATGAGTGAGTGCATCACTTGCTTGCTTGAACGATTGAATGTCATTACGGATGCACCGATCATCATATACTGTGCCAATACTGGAAAAAAATAGCGACTTCCAAATATCAGTTCACTCAATATCCTGTTCAGATATACAGTATCAGTCGACACAATAAGACTATTTACTGGTCATAGTCAGCTGAGAAATTCAAAAAAATGTCCTGTGGTTACATGAGATAAATAGCTACATAACAACTTTGGAGCAGTTTTTAGGGAAAGTTTTTAAGGAAATAAAATCTGTTTTCAGTCTGTTGATATCGGGTATTGGCAGATACTTAAAGCTATAGTATCGGAATTAGTATCGGAACAGAAAAAGGTGGGTCAGTGCGTGCCTAATACCATAAGCAGGTAGAAAGGTCCATAAACTCAGTGAAGATGTGAAAGAGGTTGTGTTGTCTCTCTTATCTAAATATCAGATTCTCACTTCACTGGTTCAGTTCACAGATAAGAGACCTCAGTCTAAATGAGCAGGGCCTTTGTTTCCTCTTCTCACTGTGCTTTATGAGCTCAAGATGCAAATGCAGGAGAATAAGAGATAAAAGTCGAATACACAAAACATAATGTCTTGTATATATACTGTATATAAAATCTTGTATACACGTTTGTTCTGTGGTTTTGGAGACTTTCTAACCCCAATATCCAACTAACTTGTGGAGTTCTCTAGCAATGCTTTATCAGGTCCATATTAACCTGTTTTCTCCTCACCTGCTTGTTTCTATGGAGATGTCATTGCTCTAGCTGGAATGTTTATTTATAACGGACTGTGCATATTGACCAACAAATTACTGTATAACATGCCAGAATTAGCCAAAAGGCTAGTTTTCATCTGTTGTCCGATGCCTGGTGGACACATGGCTCCCTGGAAAAAGTGCAATAATTGTTATACATCAATAAAATACATATTAATTAACACATAATCACAAATTTTACAGTGTAGTAAAAGTTGCAGGCAAAGATTAAAAGTATAAGAATCAGTAAAATGAGCAGTGGCAGTGGCAAAACAAGGGGCACAAGTTAAAAAGAAAATGCAGGATAAAAGCAATACAAGACAGAGTTAAAAGAATATTAATACAAAAAAAAAAAAGTAAAATATTAAACAATAAAAAACATGCAAGGGTGAACACAAGATGGCAGCGGCAGTAGTTTAGTGCTGACAGGTCTGGTTTGTTAAGAGAAAACGTTTGAGCTGGGATCGAAATGAGCTGTATGTTGGGCTTTCCCTGATAATTGTTGGGATGCTGTTCCATTCTTTGGATGCTCTAATGGAAAAGGCTGATTGGCTGAATGTTTTCTTCCTAAATGGGATTAGACAGTCTCCTCTTGATGCACCTCTGGTGACACAGCTGGAGCTGGATCTTAAGCTAATAAAATCACTAAGGGGTGGAGGAGCAAGACCATGGAGGATTTTATAAACCAGGCAAGTATCTGTGAATTTAATGAGATTATCCAAACTTAAAAGATTGTATTTAGACAGGATGTTGCAATGATGAAAGTGACGAGGTTTCTTGTCCAGTACTTTAAGTGTCTGCTTGTACAGTGATTGTTATGGTGTGAGTGTGGTATGGTTGGCCTGGGATAGACTTGTGAGGCAGTATGTCAGATGAGAAAAAATCATGGAGTGCATGTAAATCTTGGCTGCCTGTGTGGACATTGAATTTCGAATAAATCTGAAGTTTGATAGATTGAATTTGATCCTTTTGATAGATTGTGAAAGGTGTGACTTAAAATTGAGGTGTGAGTCTCTAATGATTCCAAGATACTTATATTCTTCAACAATTTATAGTTTTTTTTCCAGATACTAATATGTCAGGGTGAGCAGTAGAGTTAACCGTTTTAGTGAAATACATACCAACTGTTTTGGACACATTTAGTTGAAGGCAACATTGGTTCAGCCATGTGTTTAACCATTGCGTTTGTGAGTTTGTTTGTATGACATTAATCAGCTCTGCCTTACATTTATTCAATTTCAGGTGGTTTTATTGCCCAAAAATACCTACAAAAACAGGCGTTCTGACTGTGAGCGGGGTCGCCTCTCCACAGATCTGACCTGTAACTTGGTCTGGTTTGGTCTCCATGAAGATAGAAAGGTTTAATACCATACAGAAAAGTTACACAATGCACATTTAAAGCTCACAAGACTGATTTCTGTGGAATATAGGAGCTTTAAACAATGGAAATCCAACAAACTAAATATGATTTTACCGAAAATAATAATGCAAAGAAGTTGGGGGCTAGTCTCTTCTCAATCTTCTCAAACCAAAAACAATTAAACCACAAAACCCTTATGTAACCCTAAGTATTTTCAGATATATATACCATGATGTTGTATAAAGTCCCATCAAATCGCTCTGTACTTGTTATAATGTTTGTATAGGATTCCAACCAAACTCCACACTGACCCTTCAGTCCTGATAAGCAGGAGGAATTAAAGTTAGGATTGCATTTTTATTATAATTAAGATTAAGTGATATTAAAGGGCCCCAGTATGTTTTGTTAGACAAAGTTCACTGGTTCTGATGGCTCACTATACTGCAAAAAATATATTGATTCTATCTTTTATAATAACTGGAGCTGATGAGATCCTTTACTTGTTTATTGCTGTACAGTTTTATTAAATATACAGAATCTTTTTTAAGCAAAATGATTATACTTTGTTCTGGAAATAAGACCAAATCAAATTGAAAGCAATACAAAAATCTTGGAAAAGTTCAGCTAATCTAATAACAATGAGATCTAGTCATTATTCGCTCACAACCTAAACATGGTGTTAAACTAGTTTTGTAGCCATAGCCGCCCTTGGGCAGACTGACAGTCACAACCAGGTTCAACATTTGTGGATCATAAGTTTGGATATGTCAAAAACAGTAGCCCCTGCCCTCCATTTCAAATGATCACTAATCGAATTTAAATTCATTTTAAAGGGCCCATATTACTGTATTTTCTGATCTATGTTATAATTTTTTCATCGAAAACATACCTGTATTTGTGTGTAGAATCCATCCGTCATCCCGGTAGAATCCATGACAAAGGAGAAACTCAATTTGTCGACTGGACAAACATTTATTTAGGTCAACAACGTAAATGTTTATCCAGTCGACAAGTTGAATTTGCCATACCTGTAGTTGTGTTTTGTTTCAATCACACATGTTTAAAGGGATAGTACGTTTTTTTTTATTTATGTTAATCTGTATGGGTTTCCTTCTAAAAGTTATGTGTGTTGACACCGGCTTACCTCTGACACTCTCAGCTGAGCCCGGTTCGGCTCGCTTTCTGGAGCCCACGTAAGTAGGTCCGGTAACTTCCCTAGAACATGAAATAAAGTTTGTTTTTCTTCTCAAAACAAAACATTTGTTAGAAAGGTGATATATTTGCATCCCAAACAGTTGTCCACGAAACATCCAGCAGCGTATTTCGCATTTGCCTATTGTCTCTCTCCACTCGTATCACTACGCCCATGTTAACTCTATCAGCCTGTTCACTTGTAAACTTTGGCGTAGACATCCGCTGAAGGTGAACAGGGTGATAGAGTTAACATGAGCGTAGTGATACGAGTGGAGAGAGACAATACGCAAATGCGAAATACGCTGCTGGATGTTTCGTGGACAACTGTTTCGGATGCAAATATATCACCTTTCTAACAAATGTTTTGTTTTGAGAAGAAAAACCAACTTTATTTCATGTTCTAGGGAAGTTACCGGGCCTACTTACGTGGGCTCCAGAAAGCGAGCCGAACTGGGATCAGCTGAGACTGTCAGGGGTAAGCCGGTGTCAACACACATAACTTTTAGAAGGAAACCCATACAGATTAACATAAAAAAAAAACGCACTATCCCTTTAACACACAAACCCTGCA
Source organism: Paratrypauchen microcephalus (assembly GCA_036785185.1). Classification (NCBI taxonomy): domain Eukaryota; kingdom Metazoa; phylum Chordata; class Actinopteri; order Gobiiformes; family Gobiidae; genus Paratrypauchen; species Paratrypauchen microcephalus. Next base: position 10,122,150 of record JAVJIX010000017.1, read on the forward strand.
AATTTGAGGAGTTCTTCTCTCAAACTGAAAACACTCAGCAGCCTTATGTTGTCATGATGTAGTACTACAATACTCCATACTCCATACACCTTCACTAGAATCATTTGGACAATTTCAGCCCTGGAATTGCCAATCTCTTCTAAACAAAAGACAAAAGGTAGGTGTTAACTTGAAAACTACCGCTTCATGACATCACAGGGTGGAACAGAGCATTTTGAGCTTTGGAGTTACAGACAGACTAATAAAACAGGATTACACAACTCCAGGTCAGTTTTAATGAGGTCACAACATTATAACATGGCTTAAAGCTCACGAGAGTCAAGTTTGCATAATATAGGACCTCAAATATATATTTTTGCTGTACGGTGATAATGACTGTGTTGGATCTCATTACAGTGTGTTCCTTATGGGGCCCTATATAAAAGCGTGCGTCTCTCCCTCACTGTGGCCTTGCTCTGTTTTATTAAACCAAGTGCTGGGGTTCAAGTTGCTCAGTGGAAGCCTTGAAATCTCAGTAACTCGAAATGAACATGTCTCTTTATACACAAACATACACTTTGCTTATCCAAACTGTGGTGTGTGAAAGTGGCCATAGACATACATGTACATATACAGAGGGGCGGTTTGGCTTCGTTTAGGGGTAATTCTCTCGGGGCAGGCAGGAGGGGGGACAGACCACGTTAACCAAATAATGTGAACGGACAGTCGTCTCTTTCAGTGCGTCCTGGGGGAGAGGAGGCACATTTTGAAGAGGGCGTCAAATTCTTTAGCCAGTTTCAATTTGAGTTCCCACTGCACTGCAAAAAAAAAAAAGAATAGTATATATAGTATGGTCTGTATCATGTTTTATCAGTTATTTTGACTTTGTTTATTGAATTAGTGGATCTACTCATTTAAAACTTAAAGGTCTTTTAAAACATGAAAAACTGAATTTGTTCATTTCAAACAGTTTGCAGTGGTCCAAAGTTATTCCTCCCTTACCTTATGTATTCAGAGCATTCTAATTATTCACTGTGATGAGTTTATAAGCAATTTTTAAAACTTTCAGACACCAGACTGGAGTTTTGGCATAGCACTAAAGTTTTAAAGATCCCATGACATGGTACTTCTTGATGCTTTTATATAGTGCCTTAATGGTTCCCTAATACTGTAAATGAATCCTTCTCCAAAATCAAGACTCAGTGCATGAGAAAGACCCATGAACACAGTCAGAGTCATAAATATGTCTCTGAAACACTTTATTATGGGCGTTGTTGCTTGAATGCAAATGAGGAGGACAGAGACAGGCCAGTGCAGCGGGTGGGGGTGTGGCCAAACTCTCCGCTCTTTCCTGTATTAGCGGTGCGATGTGCGCTGGCCCCACTTCCGTGTGTGTAAGCGCGGAGGAAGATATGAGACGAGTTGCATTAAAAAAACACATTTCCACAGAAAATAAAATTAAACCACTGCTGTTTCAGAGGTTCGGAGGCTCGGATAAAGGACATCCGAGCCTCACGTGTTTCCAGGCAAATAAAAAACCACATCTCGCATTGCGTAGCTCGTTTGCGGTCCAAACTCTCTTCCAGAGACAGTGGGTAGACATCCAGACGGGGGGTGGAACTGCATTTGCATTTTTCTGCGAGTGTGACGTCAGAAATTTCCCTTGTTCAGAATTTCCCGTTTGGGCTGTCTTTTTTTCAAACGCGGAAAAGGATCGCAAATGCTCAGTTTACACATTTCACAACTTTTAGCCATGGGGGGCAAGGGCCCTAAACAGTGTAGGGGAGCTCAAATTAATGTTCAAAAACCTCAGAAAGTGAAAATTTCATGCCATGGGACCTTTAACACTTGGTATGCTAACACACACTTCCTGACACAGTAAAAAGCTTCAATAATGTTTCATGCTAGTAGATCCTAGATTTTGCTTGAGATTAATATAAATTTAAATATGACATACTTATTACATGAACTTAAAGATGCACTATTGAACATTTCTGGTTTGGGGTCTGCCATCTGCTTACCTCCATGTGGTTAATGCTTTGCCTTGAATGTTCCACAATATGGCACTAAACGTATCAGTTTTCATAGACACAAGCAGGTGAAGCTACAGGTCAGATCTGTGGAAAAGGAGATTCCTGCTCATAGTAAGAATACATGTTGTTGAGATATATTTTGTTTGCACTGAACACATGTGATCTATACAGTGGAGGAAATAAGTCTATAATTTTAATGATTATTTTAACATTGGGAGATAGAATATCAAAAAGAAAATCCAGAAAATAACTTTAAAGAAAATATATAAACTAATTTGCATTTCAGTGAGTGAAATAAGTATTTGAACCCTCTAGCCCAAAAGACTTAGTACTTGGTGGCAAAACCCAAGCACAGAGGTCAGATGTTTCTTGTAGTTGATGACCAGGTTTGTGCACATATCAGAAGGAATTTTGGTCCACTCTTCTTTGTAGATAATTTCTAAATCATTAAGGTTTCGTGGCTGTTGCTTGGCAACTCCATAGTTTTTCTATAGGGTTAAGGTTCGGAGACTGGATGGGCCCCTCCATGAACTTAATGTGCTTCTTCTTGAGCCACTCCTTTGTTGCCTTGGCTGTATGTTTTGGGTCATTGTTGTGTTGGAAGACCCATCCACGACCCATTTTCAGTTTCCTGGTGGAGGGAAGGAGGTTGTCACTCAGGATTTTAATGGTACATGGCTTCGTCCATCCTCCCATTTACTTGGTGAAGTTGTCCTGTGTCCTTGGCAGAAAAACACCGCAAAGCATAATGTTTCCACCTCCATGCTTGGAGGGGATGGTGTTCTTGGTGTCATAGGCAGCATTTCTCTTCTTCCAAACACGGCAAGTTGAGGTAATGCCAAAGAGCTTGATTTTGGGCTCATCTGACCACAGCATGTTCTCCCAGTCACTCTTTAAATCATTCAGGTGTTCAATGGCAAACTTCAGGGGGGCTTGCACATGTGCTTCTTAAGCAGAGGAACCTTGCAACTACTACAGGATTTTAATCCATTGCAACGTAAAAATTTACCAATGGTTTTCTTGGTGACTGTGGTCCCAGCTGTCTTGAAATCATTGACTACCTCCTCCCGTGTAGTTCCTGGCTGATTTCTCACTGTTCTCATGATCAGTGAAACCCCACGAGGTGAGATCTGGTGTGGAGCCCCAGACCAAGGCCGATTGATGGTCATTTTGTATTTCTTAAATTTTCAAACAGTTGCACCAACAGTTTTCTCCTTAACACCAGTTTCTTGCTTATGGTTTTTTAGCCCATTTCAGCCTTGTGCAGGTCTACAATCTTGTCCCTGACATCCTTTGAAAGCTCTTTGGTCTTTCCCATGTTGGAGAGTTTGGAGTCTGACTGATTCTGTGGACAGGCTTCTTTTATGCAGGTGACTAGTTAAAGCAAGTGTCTATTTCAAGGTGATTAGGAGTGTCTAACTCAGGGGTGTCAAACTCATTTTGGTCCCGGAGCCATATCCAACCTACTTTGATCCCAAAGAGGCCGGATCAGAAAACTCATGGCAAATACACCCCAAAAATAGCAATAAGTCCAAATATTTGTTCAGAGAAATGCAAATCTATTACAGAAGTCTTTTTTATTTGATGAACTCTTTCTTTTACAAAATATTATAATACTATGAACAACCTGAAACTTTAAAGGGATATGCCGCCCCCAGGTCAAATTTGGGCATCTCCCCACAGTCCAGAGACTAAAATAAGTGGTGGAAAGCGTTTTCCTGCTCACCCAGCCATTGTCCGAGTCTGTCGCCACTGACCGCCGCGGTATCTGCAGCTCCTCCGCCTTAGACTGGAGTCTAACGTCGCCAGAGAAAGATTTCGGCCAAAAGGAATTAATTTGCTCGATGCGTTTCCCAATTACTTTATGTGTAGCGCGCATTCATATCGAGTGCAAATAAATGTGCAAATCAACACGGAGAGCTTGCCTTGGTCATTTTTGGTGGGAACTATTTTTCAGTGCGGAAGAACATGGCCGTATCACGCAGCACGCTGCCAGGGGAATCCCAGTTACGCACCGGGAAGGGAGTTCCCCTGTTGCACAACGTGGTGCGTGATTCGGCCATGTTCTTCCGCACTGAAAAATAGTTCCCACCCAAAATGACCAAGTCAAGCTCTCCGTGTTGATTTGCACATTTATTTGCACTCGATATGAATGCGCACTACACATAAAGTAATTGGGAAAAGCATCGAGCAAATTAATTCCTTTTGGCCGAAATCTTTCTCTGGCGACGTTAGCCTCCAGTCTAAGGCGGAGGAGCTGCAGATACCGCGGCGGTCAGTGGCGACAGACTCGGACAATGGCTGGGTGAGCAGGAAAACGCTTTTCATCACTTGTTTTAGTCTCTGGACTGTGGGGAGATGCCCAAATTTGACCTGGGGGTGGCATATCCCTTTAAGGAAAATGCAATTTCAACACAAGTGCACAGGTTTCCCATTCACCTCCATGAACAAATAGGAATTTGTCAATTTTTCTTTGAAAATCCTGCACTCGGCATCCACTTTTCTCATTTTTCACATTTTGCTGATGAGTGTGTCATGATCAACAGTCAAAAATGATGGTGCTTTAAGAGCGTTTGGAAAGAGGCAAGTCTTCATTTATGCTGCTCTGGTGGGAGGGGCCACGCACAGAGGCGCTGGAGACGCTGCTATGCTAAACTGTGCAGAAAAGAGACACAGAAAATTACCAATATTTTAATTGAAAATTTAAATATAATTACAATATTTTAATAGAAAATCAGCCGAGGGCCAGATTAAAGGTCTTGGAGGGCCGGATCTGGCCCCCGGGCCACATGTTTGATACCCCTGGTCTAACTGGTCTGTGGGAGCCAGAACTCTTAATTGTTGGTAGGGGATCAAATACTTATTTCACACAATGAAATGCAAATCATTTAATATATTTTCTATAATATGGTTTTCTGGATTTTCTTTTTGATATTCTATCTCTCGATGTTAAAACAAAACCCACCATTCAAATTATAGACTGTTCATTTCTTTGTCAGTGGGGAAACCTACAAAATCAGCAAGGGATCAAATATTTATTTCCTCCACTGTACAAGTTTCATTACACACTGTGGAACATTCTAGACAAAGCAATAACATCTCCATGGAGACAAGCGACATACCTCCCATCAGAAAATTAACTTTTTTTTCTTTCTTTCTTTTCTTTTTTCCCCTATTCAAAGAGATCACTACATCTTTCATATCTTTAAAAAACACAACTTAAAACTGAAACTTCATTTGATTGTTTTATTGTTTTATTGAATTTTCTAGAGTGCACAGACAGCTCTCACACGTTCTGTCTCTGTGATGAGGTAAAGATGAAACTGAACCCAATAATGTATGTTTCAGATTGTATTTCTGTGCTTCAACGTTGTGTAAGTGAGAGATCCTTTTCCCTCTGTGGGTTTTTTAATGAAGGCAGTGGCTCTGGTTCCTTGGCTGTATACATTTGTACCATTCTGTAACACCACACTGGTATGCTTTATACTGTACACAGCTCAGGCTACGTCAACACTCCAACTGTGGACACGCAAAACCACCTCGGCGTTTAGGGCCTGGCAAACTATACTGTGGGAAAAGTCTGACATTGAGTTGGATTGACTTTTAATTTTTTTTATAGTAGAAAAAGCAAAATACAAACAAATCAGGTACTCTACAAAATACTATTTCAGGCAATGGTTCAGTTTGCATTTGGAAAAATTAAAACAAAAAAAATCTCAAAGCAGGGCATATCTTGCTGCTTAAAATAAATACAGGGTCATTTTTTTAGTATATAGTGGTCCCTCGCTCTATCGCGGTTCACTTTTCGCGGCCTCGCTGTTTCGCAGGTTTTTATTTTTATTTTTTTAAATTTCAATTTTTTTTAATAGTGTATCAACATTGTGTTCTGCGTCCTGATTGGCTGCTCCTCCGTGCCGTGTCTCCTCTACAGTACAGAATGTGTTCAGTTTGCCAGATTTATATAGATGTTAATGGGGGGGGGAGGGGGGCTCCGGGAGTCCCGCTGGATGCACGAGGAGCCGAGACAAGAGTCACTGAATCCGTAGGAAGTCCAGACCGGGACTAAGACATGAGGACCAGACTGGGACCAGACCGGGACTAGACCGGAACTAGACCAGGACTAGACCAGGACTAAACGTGGACTAAACCAGGACTGAACAGGACTAAACCAGGTCTAAACCAGGTCTAAACCAGGTCTAAACCTGGACTAAACCAGGTCTAAACCAGGTCTGAACCTGGACTAAACCAGGACTAGACCAGGTCTAAACCAGGATTAAACCACCGCATGTGGCTCTTTGCCTTGTTTCGTGCGGCTCTTGTGCGTGTTCGCTTCGACTGTGTCGTTGGACGCGGTCCCGAGGGGGAGGCACGGTCCAGGCGCTGCCGGCCTTGGTCTTGTGCTCGTAGCCCCGGGTGAGACGCACAGCCTCACGCCGGTCATGCTGCTCATGGATTTGACCACGATGAGTGGGTGCACGTGTCCGCCCGCACCCCAACCCACCCCACCCCCCGTCCCTCCACGCTTCACTATTAATACATTCATTCATTCATTCATCTTCTTCTGCTTTTCCATTTTCTGGGTCGCGGGGGCAGCAGTCCAAACAGATCTGCTGCCTAGAACACAATGCACCAGCCCCCATGAATCCTCCGGCAGGTGGTGGGTCCACAGGAGGACGGCTCACGTCACAACAGGCCTTGATGTATCTTCTGCCATGGGGGCTACCAGTGTCCACAGACACTGGGGGCGAGGTGAAGTGTCTTGCCCAAGGACACAACGGCAGCGCTCATCTGTGGGAGCTGGGATCACACGTGGTCAACCCGTCAAGAGCGAGATTCAAACCTATTAATACACTATTAATACATTTTGTTGAAAATCTACAAAAGTTTGAGTGTTTAAACAAGAGAGAAATGTGAGAACATGGTAATACCAGTCTGAGAAAAGTGTATAATGTGTGTGGTGAGGCATTTACAGGCTTAAAACATTTATAATAATTGTAAAATATAAAGTTGTCCTACTTCGCAGATTTCACTTATTACGGGTTATTTCTGGAACCTAACCCCTGCGATAAACGAGGGACCATTGTATGTAAAAACAGAAACAAGGAAACAACATTATAACATAGATCAGAAAATTTCATAATATGGGCCCTTTAATCTATAAATTTGCAAAATGAATCCCTTGATTTGGTTGGACTTGTGAAATAAAAGAGGATATCAATAGTTTGAAGGTGGTTTAGTCGCAGAGTGGTTAGTCTCACACAGTGGTGAAAGTAGTTTTCATTACTTACAGGTGCTATAATGTCTAGGGCATCACTTTACCGTAAAAAAAAACAAACACTCGTTTTATCCGTTTTTTTTAAGTTTTACACCTTTTTCATAGATAAATAACTTTTTTAATATACTTAATTATTTCATATATTTTTAGTCAGCATAAACCCTCTCTTACAGGTGCAGGCAGCGCGCCGGCCTTAAATCTTCTACCAGTGCGCAGCACCGCCTACACCACCTACTTTCACGGCTACAGTCAGATAAGTTTTGACACTCCTTGCTTAACAGACTGCAGATATCTCTGCACGAGAGTTTCGGGTAGCTTTCAGTTATTCTCGAAATAATTTCAAATGTGGGTTTTGGCCACCATTAACCATATTCTCTTAGCGGTGCTGCGTACCGGCTGTGAATTTTATACCAGTGCTGCGTTCCGGTGCGCACCGCTTTACTTTCACCACTGGTCTCACAACAGGAAGGTCCCAGACCATACAAGATTTATTCATACTACGTAGTTTTTGTTCACACTGTTTCTGTTTCAGAATGAATGGCACATTGATGCACAACTTAAGTTAACTACATGGCATGTAGTTATGTATTGACCCCAGTGTAGGGAAGTAACTGAATACATGTATCTGTATTCCGGTACAGTTACTCATTAATTCAGAATATAGTTGCTTTCCTAAAATCAAAGGCATGGCGGTATTGGATCACACAGTTTAAGTTTCAAACTGCACAGAATCCGTGAGAAACAAAGAAACTCTGTTCTTGTGGTGTGTGCGTACGTGTGTGATTTGTCCTTCTTTAATCAATGATAGGAAATGGTGAAACAAATAAAGCTGTTTTTAATCTTATGTTGTGGTTTTAGACTAAAATTTAAAGGCAACTTGATGTAAAAGTATTCCAAGTATCCAGAACACAGGACTTTGATTGGCCCATACATTGGCAAATACATTTTAATGGAAATATTCAGTATTCTGTAACTAAAATACATGTTGCAGGTATTTTTCCAACAGTGATTGTCCCATGTGGAGACTCGTAAGAACAGAAGCAGTGGGTAACCCAGTGAGTAACCCCTTGAGCTAGAATATTGGTTAAGGAACTGGACAATTAGCCAACTATGTTTTATGTTCCAGATCACCAGAGGAAACCCACCCAGACACAGGGAGAACATGCAAACTCTTTTTCCATATATCATTTTATTTATTTATTAGGACAATGTACAATTACATGAACTTATATATATAACTTATTTTATATATATATATATATATATATATATATATATATATATATATATATATATATATATATATATATATATATATATATATATATATATACATACACACACACACACACACAAGTTTTTAATGCCATACTGTGGAACACTCCAGACAAAGCAATACCATGGGGACAAGCAGGTTGCAAATCCTTCACCAGAAAAGTTACAGATTGCCTCTTAAATGCTTAGAATTTATACACATCATGACTATAACTGGACTAAACTGGACTATAAACTGGACTTCAAACTGGACTACAAACTGGACTTCAAACTGGACTACAAACTGGACTACAAACTGGACTTCAAACTTGACTACAAACTGGACTACATTTTTAGTGCACAGCTGGTCATCTTGAGTTACACATGAAAATCTCTGAGTCATTCCTGTTAGCGTGCACACGTCAGATACCAGCCTCATTACAAACCCCCCCACATTTTTATATTTCAAAGGGTCCAATCGGTCTGAGCTAATTTTAAACCTGTAAACGTCTTGAATCACAATTGTTCCTCAGACATGCAGTCATCACATGGAATCTATAAATGGGGCCAGTGTCTGAGTGAATCCAAGCCCATGTGTCTGTACTAATGTGTGTGAGGGTGCAATACACTTAAAGGGATATTCAGACCCCCCAGGATTTTGCGGGCATTTTTTGTGATTGTTGCGGGCTAAAATGCCTGAATTTGCGTGAGCTTTTCCAAAAAGTTGCGATGAAAGTTGCGGTTTTTGTTTGCAATTTTGTTGCGGGAGGAAGTGAAAGTTGCGATAAATAGTTGCGATTTTCCCTTTTTGTAATTAAAATTTAGTAATATTTTGAATACTGAGTTATTACTGACAAAAAAGTAATACAAAGACACAGAGATCACAGATATGGTCCTAAAACAACCTTACCAACATCGAAAATAAATTACTACTAGGAGGGGAACTGTTTCGCGCGGTCTTTTGCTGTTATTTTTGTGGGTTATTTTTGTGGGTTATTTTGTGGGCGCCGCAGACATGTTTCTTTGCCATTAGAAGCCGTTTTCCAATTCCCAGAGTGCACAGTTCGGAGCGTGGTTTGAAGGGCATGTGTGTCGTTTTTTTTTTTTTGTCCCATGCGCAGTTAACACGCGTCTGAAGACCGCAGTCGTTTCCATGGAAATTGGGGCATGGACCAAGTGCGTGAAAATGCATGCTTCACACACTCATATATCCCAGCATGCACCGCGCGCTACTTCTTCTGCGGGAGAAAATGGAGTCGGCGGATGCTTCCCGTAGTTGCGAGACCTGTCGCATTTCGCAGACGGCCATGCGGGCTCAGGGCTGAGCGAGTGTGCACCGCCTTGACTGCAGTCTGAGCCCCCTTCAAACCACGCTCCGAACTGGGGACACGGTCGCAGTTTCGTTTCATCACACAGAAGTAAGGCAGAAGGAAGTTGGTCGACGTGAGTTCAATACGTCGCCGATGACTGGTCAAAATTGGTAAAAATTGCGGGAAAGTTGCGGCAATTGGTCAAAATTGCAACACCGCCCTGAATTCACAGGGATTGGCTGAAGTTGCGTTGAAGTTGCAAATCGCAACATCGCGAATTCCTGGAGGGTCTGGATATTCCAGGATTTTTGACATGGGGGCTCATTTCCGAGTTAGCCAGAGTGTTGCAGAGATGTGGAGACACTTTTTAGCGAATTTCATGCAGTCCTTCCAGCTGCAGAGTTTTCAGTTGCTAGGCTAGCGCAAGTCAGTAGTAAATGGTAGCCTGATTTTAATCAGTCTTACCCACACCAAAGGACACTCGAGGCCAGTCAACTATAACGCCAGACTGTCGATGTAAATGTCTGTGTTGATGGAACAATTTTAGAAATATAATCAACCTTGTACTTTAAAGGATTTATGTCCTTATGCAACAGAGCGTTTTTTTTTCCTGATCAAGGGGCGGAGTGATATCACCTTGCAGCTAGGTTTCCAGCTATTTTTTGTTTACCTTTAGCTGTCATCGTTAGCCAAGTACAGTAGCCTGCCCTGTTCTACAATCCAGACATGGCCACATTTGGAGGTCTCCCCGATGCTTTTGAAGATGATGCTGAGCAATTTGCTTTCTCCACTGAACCGTACCTGTACGAGCCGGAATATACAGACGAATGTTCACGGGCTAGCAACAACTTTATGAGCGTGCATGCCTTTTCTGTCAGCCGGGTAGACTACAAGAGTGAAGCAAAAGCTCTGGCTCTTCATCAATCGACTAGCACGCTAGCATAACGACAGGAGCAAGCTTGGGTAAAAAAGGTACAAACCTGTTCTTCATCACGGGATCTTGCGCTTGGAAAGACAGATGGTACTGCAGTGGTTGTCAGACTAGGCTTTCCAAAGGATTTGGTGTAGGTCCGAAATGATCACTGCAAATCTTCTGTTTATGTAGCGTCTCCACCGGTGTGTTGATGTCTAAGCCAGCAGCTACAAGCCACAGTCGAGTCCTTTCTCGATCGTGCACTGGAAAGCTGTGAAAACTTTGTGGTGCCCACCTGCGGGCTTTATTTGTACATTTTCGAAATGCACACTGAAACACCATTTTGCCCGGTAGTTCTTTTAAAATTCACCTCTTCACTCTGTGGTCTTCCTTACTACGACTTTTCTTGCTTCTCTGTTTACGTGATTGGTCACTTCACAACCAACTAGAGTAAAGTAAAATTCCGCTGCTGCTGCGAAGCTAGTCCCTCAGATATGGAATGATTCATGCTATTCGCAGTCAGTTTTATTTCAAAAATTACTCAATCAATTACAGTCTGCCGTTATAATTGACTTGTCTTGGGTGCACTATGGAGTGGGTAAGCCTGATTAAAATCAGGCTACCATTTACTATTGACTTAGCCTAGCAACTGAAAACTCTGCAGCTGGAAGGACTGCATGAAATTCGCTAAAAAGTGTCTCCACATCTCTGCAACACTCTGGCTAACTCGGAAATGAGCCCCCATGTCAAAAATCCTGGAATATCCCTTTAAAGAAGCAATGGAAGCTATGGTGACAATGTGGTTAGAGGTTCTATTCCCGGTCTGATAGCTTGTGTATGCAGAGTTTGCCAGGTCTGTCACGATAACAAAATATGAAGCATGATATATTGCACATATATATATATATATAACAGATATAATGCCACTGATCCAAAAGCAATACAACAGGATAATCCCAGTATAAAGTATTTAAATAGACATTATCATTAATAGGCCTAAGATGGAACATATAAATTGCAGAAAGAAGGAATAACTGGCCATAGAAGTGACTTATTTTATCTTCTATAGCTCATCATATGATACAATGCAGATAATACAATCAGGGCCGTATTACAAACCAGGCCAGTGGGGCCGGCGCCCAGGGGCCCAAGGGTCCAGGGGCACAGGGAGGGGCCCAAAGCAATGCAGATACCGATGCCGATGCCAACTGCGATGTCAGAGGACCTCTATTCTCTAGGATCTTATGACTACGCACACTGTTATAGGGCATATCTGAAGAGAACTGAGAGAGAAGGGTGGGCCATGGGGGCCGGCAATCAGAGGGCCCCTGGGCCACGGGGGATGGCACTCAGAGGGCCCCTGGGCTACGGGGGATGGCAATCAGAGGGCCCCTGGGCTGGCCTTGCTGTAGTGCCTCTCCTGAATACTCCTAAGGGAGCCCTAACGTTTACCAACTAGGGGTTCAAGGAAGTACGGGGGAATCCTTTCAGAGGGCCCTAAGGGTCACGACTTCTGGCTATGTGGGGGCCCTAGGGAGAGCTTTGCAAGAAGGAAGAGCAGAAAGAAACTTTTGTAGAATCCTTAGGTACGGTAGGTGAGTGGGGAGGTGGTATTCGGAGTGTTGGGACCCCCCATAATCCGGCCCTGGATACAATTTGAGCCCCAAAATACAGTTGTATGAAAAAGTTTGGGCACCCTTGACATTTGCCATTATTTTCTTTTATAAATCAAATCAATCAAATAAATGTGTTTGGGTCCACAACCTCATTTTGATCTATCACATAACTAATGGACACAGAAATATTTCAGCAGTGAAATTAGGTTTAACAGAAAATGTGCAATATGCATCAAAACAAAATTTGACCGGTGCATAAATTTGGGCACTTAAACGGAAAAATCATATCAATATTTAGTAGAGCCTCCTTTTGCAAAAATAACCTAGCCTCTAGATGCTTCCTATAGCCACTAATGAGTGTCTGGATCCTGGATGAAAATATATTGGACATTCCTCCTTACAAAACATCTCTAGTTCAGTGAGGTTTGATAGTTGCCAGGCATGGAAGGCCTGCTTCAAATCATCCCACAGATTTTCTATGACATTCAAGTCTGGGGACTGGGATGGCCATTCCAGGACATTGGACTTGTTCCTCTGCATGAATGCCTGAGTAGATTTTGAGCAGTGTTTTGGGTCGTCGTCTTGTTGAAATATCCAGCCCCTGCGTAACTTCAGCTTTGTGACAGATTGTTGAACATCAAGAATCCGCTGATATTGAGTGGAATCCATGCGACCCTCAACTTTAACAAGAATCCCGGTACCGCCAAATTTTACTGTGGGTAGCAAGTGTTTTTCTTGGACTGCTGTGTTCTTTTGCTGCCATGCATATCGCCTCTTGTTATGACCAAATAACTCAATTTTTGTTTCAACAGTCCACAGCACCTTATTCCAAAATGAAGCTGGCTTGGCCAAATGTGCTTTTACATGCCTCAAGCGACTCATTTTGTGGCATCTGCGAAGAAAAGGCTTCTTCTGCATCTCCCGTACAGCCTTTCCTTATGCAAATTGTGCTGTATTGTTGAACTATGCACAGTGACACCATCTGCAGCAAGATGACCTTGCGGGTCTTTGGAGGTGGTTTGTGGGTTGTTTTTGACATGTGGTGTGGAACTTTAGTTTTGCATTTTCCCCATTTTCTGCAAATGGATTATATTTTGTTAAAAGTTTTTGCCTATATTAATTTCCAGGTCATAAACAAGCAGTCAAATTTCTTTCTCCAAAGTCTGAACTCTGCTCCAGACGACATGTTTTTAGTGACAGAAGACTGACTGTAGACTGTTAAAAAGGCCCAAATCCCCAAAATCATTAACCAATCTGGTCACTGAATCTCATCTCTAATACAGTTGTACTAACTACACAGCTCTATGTTGGGGGCTCTTGAGAGTTTGAAAGAAAGACCTCTCTATAGACAAATTTTCACATATTTTCTGATAGGGACCAAAATTGTAGCATTCTCAATGTTGGTATGGTTAATAATATTATTATTAACTCTTTTCCACTAAATTAAATGCCAACTTATTTGATGGAAAAACTACAAGCGTCTCCACCTACTGAACTGAAGAACTATTTTACACTGAGAGACTCACACTTAACCCGCAGAGTGCTTCCATCTGGGGGCTGCTTGTAGCGTGTGTGAAATAAGAGTTTTTACTGAAAATCGCCTTTCCTCAGATAATATTTGAACTTTAAAGTTGCCCAAGTTCTCAGACACTTGCCTATAATAGTTCAGTGTGTTTTCTTTACCTTGAACTGGGAGCTGTTCACTTACTGTAACATTTAACTGATCATTTGGGAACAACAGAAGTACAGTGTTAAAAGATGAGCTTTATAGACTTACAAGAAAAGAAACATTTTTTTAGAGGGATATGCAATATGGCAAGAAATCATATTCAGTATTCTAGCTGCTTCTTTACAGTCTATACTTCACTGTTATTAGTTTAAGTCACTTGTCAATCACTCCATGACGGAGGCTGGGGAAAGTACTCTGCTTTAACATTGTACTGCATTAACCTTAAAGGTCCCATGGCATGAAATTTTCACTTTCTGAGGTTTTTGAACGTTAATGTGAGCTCCCCTACCCTGTTTAAGCCGCCACCCCATGGCTAAAAGTTGCGAAATGACTGAGCTGAGTTGCGAACTGAGCATTTGCGATCCTTTTCTGCGTTTGAAAAAAAGACAGCTCAAACGGGCGATTCTGAACAAGGAAACTATGTGACGTCACGTTGAAGAAAAAATGCAAATGCAGTTCCACCGCCCGTCTGTGTTTCTACCCACACTCTCTGTAAATCACGCCCAGAGAGTTTGGACTGCGAACGAGCTACGCAATGCGAGATGCAGTTTTTTATTTGCCTGGAGGCACGTGAGAGTGTTTCCAGGCTCGGATGTCCTTTATCCGAGCCTCTGAACCTCTGAAACAGCAGTGGTTTAATTGTATTTTCTGTGGAAATGTGCTTATTTTTCAATGGAAATCGTCTCTTCCTCCGCGCAAAAACGCGGAAGTGGGGCCAGTGCACCAGCGCACCGCTAAAGAGGAAAGAGTGGAGAGTTTGGCCACGCCCCCACCCGCTGCTCTGTCCTATCTCTGTCCTCCTCATTTGCATTCAAGCAACAAGCCCCATAATGGAGTGTTCCAGAGAGATATTTATGACTCTTTCTCATCTTATCTCTCTTTCTCATGCACTGAGTCCTGATTTTGAAGAAGGATTCATTTAGAGCAGGGGTCTTCAACGTTTTTCAGGCCAGGGACCCCCAAACAGATGGCGAACTGGGCCAGGGACCCCCTACTATATATACGGCATAGAATTGTGTTTTATATTAAATTGAGCTCAGTGTCATGTATAAACATTGCTACTCTGTTATGGTACATCCAATACAAGGAAATAATACACAGGTTAATACTGTATTTTACACTATAAAATATAAAATTATCTTATTTTAAAGTGGAAAAAAAGATTTCGCGACCCCCCCTGCAGTAGGGTCGCGACCCCCCTGTTGAAGACCTCTGATTTAGAGTATTAGGGAACCATTAAGGCGCCATATAAAAGCATCAAGAAGTACCATGTCATGGGATCTTTAACATAAAAGCCTACATCCCTGTACATAAAAACATAAAAAGGGTAAAGGGTAAAAAACTGATCACTATTTGAGTGAAAACACCATTCAGCTGTTGTGAAGTTTCGACCAATCAAAGTCAAACAGTCGTCATGACGTTTCGCATTTCTGATCACTTTTACCGAGAACCATCCCAGATTGATAAATGTGTAGAGCTCACGTCAGAGGGCTACACATGTCAGTCTGGCACAAGACAGCTTAACTTTGAAAATAATCTATCTATGTTGTACTAAATACCCATAACATATCTTTAAGATCTAACTAACCTACGATTTGTTTCTTGCAGGCCTCATCAGATCACACAGACAGTCCTCAGAGTCTACAGGAGCTGGTGGAGGAGAATCTGCTCCAGACCCTGCCCTCCTCCCTCTCCTCCACCTCCCGTCAGCGCTGGCCTCACCCTCGTCACCATGGGGTGCTGCCTCAGCCTGAGCCCCATGAGGACCATGCACCCTTCATCCTGGACATCAGGAACTTCCCCGAGCTCGCCAATGCAGACATGAGCTCTCAAAACCCTAACATACAAGTAAGACTGGAGAGGGGACTGTCTTCTGTGAAATATTGTTTTTACAGTGGTACCTCACCTTACGAAAGACCCTACATACGAAAAATCCAAGTTACGAAATGCCTTCACGTTAAATTTTGGTCTCTAGATACGAAAGAAAATTCAAGTTACGAAACGCGAAATCTCAAAAATTCGAATAATGCGCGCTCAGATGCACGCCCCGCTGTTATCCCTGCTCAAAAAGCACCTTTCTCGGCCTCTTAGCTCTAGCGCCGAACACGCAAGATTTTCAACAAAATGTATTAAATAGTGAAGCGTGGGGGGAGACACGACTCCGGAAGCAGCGCGGAGACATGAACGCACCGCGCGAGGAGCACGCACCGCGCGAGGAGCACCCCTAGTCCTGGTCTGCACGACCGGCACCGGGGCTGCGAGCACGAGATAGAACCGCGGCGCTCGGACCGCGTCCTCTGGAGCTTGAGCCACAAACCAGCCGCACGAAACCAGCAAAGAGCGGCATGTGGTAGTTTTAATCCTGGTTTAGTCCAGGTCTAGACCTGGTCCAGTCCTGGTTTAATCCAGGTCCAGTCCAGGTTTAGACCTGGTCTAGACCTGGTTTAGTTCTGGTCTAGACCTGGTTTAGTCCACATTTAGTCCTGGTCTAGTCTCTTAGCCAATCAGGACGCAGAACCAATGTTACACTATAAAAAAAAATGTTACACTATAAAAAAAAACAACCTTGGAACGGATCAGGCCTTTTCCATTGAAATAGCTACTCAACTTACGAAAAATTCACGTTACGAAACCACTTCTGGAACAAATTAATTTCGTAAGGTGAGGTACTCTGTATAATGTTTTATTGTGGGGGGAAAAGCCTACATTTAATATTATGGTTATCTGCTAAGAGGAGGAATTCAAGTGAATCCACTTGAATGAGTCCAAAGGCAAAGCTCTTGATTTACTGCACAGCCTATGTTGCTACTCTCACTTATGATCCTGGTTTAGTCCTGATTTAGTCCTAGTTTAGTCCTGGTATGGTCCTGGTTTAGACCTTGGTTAGATCTCTGGCCCTGCCTTCACCTATGGTCATGAGTTTTGTGTAATGACCTAAAAGGTCAAGATGGTGGACACAAGCAGTTCAAATGAGTTTCCTCTGCAGAGTAGCTGGGCACTCCCTCAGAGACAGGGTGAGGAGCTCAGTCATACAGGAGGAACTCAGAGCCACTGCTCCTCCACGTGGAGAGGAGCAGCCGAGGGGAGGGCATCTGTACCGAATGCCTCATGTATATCTCCAAGGAGACAAGCCCATGATGATCACCTCATTAAAAAGAGCACCTTGATTTCCTTTTGTGGTATAATTCTGTGCAAGTAACCAACAATAATTCAAATGTATTTTGAACTCCAAAACGAATTGTTGCCAGTGTGAAGCCCTCAGCAAAATATTGGAATGACCTAAAAATGCAACATCTAGTTCCCTGCTGTAACCCCAATAAGGAAGGAAGCAACTAATGATGAGTACACACCATTCCTTTGAAAACCCCTGGTATGTCAGTATCTAAATAAATGTTGTGTGTGTGCACGTGCATGTGTGTGTGTGTGTGTGTGTGTGTGTGTGCGCGTGCATGTGTGTGTGTGTGTGTGTGTGTGTGTGTTGAAAAGCAGGTCCCAGCTCTGCCTCAGGCTCAGTATCAGGCTGTGTGCAGGTGGACTGGATTAAACCACTAATCCCTATAGCTCTGACCTACCCTCTCTCTCATTTCTTATTTTTCTCTCTTTACCTCATTCTTTCCTCTCACTCTCGTTCTCTTCTCCTCCTCCTCTCTCTCCACTCCCTCTCTCTTTCCATCCTTTCCCTCCCTTCTCTCTCCTCTGCCTTCCCTCTTTTCATTTTCAATTCTCTATCTGTTTCCCCTCTCTCTCCGCCCTCTCCAGTCTCTCTCCACATCCTCTTTTCTCTCTCTTTCTCTTCTTTCTGTCTTCATCTCCTTCTTTCCTCTATCATTCCTCTCTCTCATCACCTCCTCACTCTGTCCTCTACCTACCTCTCTCTCCCCATCTAACCTCTGTCTCCCTCCTCTATCTCCTACTTCTGTCCGTCTTGCTTCTTTCCCCTCTTTTTCTTTCTCCGTCATCCCTCTCTCAAACTGCCCTCTCACTCCCTCTTTAGCCTGTCTTTCCATCCTTTCCCTCTTTATTTCTCCCTCCTGTCTTTATCTCTTCTCTTTTTCCATCCTCTCCCCCTCTATTTCTCTAACCCTCCCTCTTGACTTTCCCCTTTCTTTCATTCTCTTTCTGTCATCTCCTCCTTTTCTCTCTCTCCCCAGCTCCCCCGGTCTTTATCTCTCATCTTTTTCACCCTCTCTCTATCTATTTCTCTCTCTCTCCCCCATTGGTCTGTATTTCTCTCTTCCATTCTTTCTGTAGTTCCTTCTCCTCCCCTCCTTCTCTCTCTCTCTCTTCCCCTCTCTCTCTTCCATTCTTTCCATCCTCTTCTCTCTCTCTCTCCATGTGTCCCACCTTTCAGCATCTGGTTTGATTCATGGCTTTGTCTTGTGTTACTCTGAGCAGATCTCTCACTGTGAGGTGCATACGTTTGTTCAGGGACCTCTGCGAAAAACACGGAAAAATAAAGAGGAAATTCAAAACAGATCCAGATGTACAGACTGGAGAATGATAATGAAATAAATGATAATATAAATACAATCAATCATAGAACTTAGAGATTTAAAAATGATTAACTTAAAGGTAAAATACTACACACTTGTGAGCTTTAGGTCATGTTGGAATGTTGTTATCTCATCAAAAACATACCTGGAGTTGGATTTCATTTCATTCATACATTTGAGTAATCCTTTATTTTTTAGTCTGTCTACATCTCCAAAGCTCAAAATGCTCTGTTCCACCTTATGATGTCGTTTAGTGGTAGTTTAGTTCGTTAGAGATGGGCAATTCCAGAGCTGAAATTATCTAGATGATTCTAGTGAAGGTGTATGGAGTTTAAAAGCACAGTGGAGCACTTCCTGTATTACCACATGACATCACAAGATGGAAAAGAGTGTTTTCAGTTTGAGAGAAGAATGCAGCCTGCAGGGTTTTTGTGTTAAAAATGTGAACTCCAGGTATGTTTGTGATGAGGAAACAACATTATAACACAGATCAGAAAAGAGCAGAATATGGCTCTGTGGCTATCTATGATGTCATCGCACATTTAAACATATGTGTTTTGCTAAATTTTTTATCCATAATTTATAAGAACAACCAAACAGAACTTAAAGGGATATGCCACCCCCAGGTCAAATTTGGGCATCTCCCCACAGTCCAGAGACTAAAATAAGTGGTGGAAAGCGTTTTCCTGCTCACCCAGCCATTGCCCGAGTCTGTCGCCACTGACCGCCGCGGTATCTGCAGCTCCTCCGCCTTAGACTGGAGGCTAACGTAGCCAGAGAAAGATTTCGGCCAAAAGGAATTAATTTGCTCGATGCGTTTCCCAATTACTTTGTGTGTAGTGCGCATTCATATCGAGTGCAAATAAATGTGCAAATCAACACGGAGAGCTTGCCTTGGTCATTTTGGGTGGGAACTATTTTCCAGTGCGTAAGAATACAGCCGTATCACGCACCACGTTGTGCAACAGGGGAACTCCCTTCCCGGTGCGTAACTGGGATTCCCCTGGCAGCGTGCTGCGTGATACGGCTGTATTCTTACGCACTGGAAAATAGTTCCCACCCAAAATGACCAAGGCATGCTCTCCGTGTTGATTTGCACATTTATTTGCACTCGATATGAATGCGCACTACACACAAAGTAATTGGGAAACGCATCGAGCAAATTAATTCCTTTTGGCCGAAATCTTTCTCTGGCGACGTTAGACTCCAGTCTAAGGCGGAGTAGCTGCAGATACCGCGGCGGTCAGTGGCGACAGACTCGGGCAATGGCTGGGTGAGCAGGAAAACGCTTTCCACCACTTATTTTAGTCTCTGGACTGTGGGGAGATGCCCAAATTTGACCTGGGGGTGGCATATCCCTTTAAAGGGATAGTGCGTTTTTAAAAAAAAAAGTTAATCTGTATGGGTTTCCTTCTAAAAGTTACGTGTGTTGACACCGGCTTACCTCTGACAGTCTCAGCTGATCCCGGTTCGGCTCGCTTTCTGGAGCCCAGGTAAGTAGGTCCGGTAACTTCTCTGGAACATGAAATAAAGCTTGTTTTTCTTCTCAAAACAAAACATTTGTCCGAAAGGTGATATATTTGCGTCCCAAACAGTTGTCAACGAAACATCCAGCAGCGAACTTAGCGATCGCGTATTGTGTCTGCTGACTCATATCACTGCGCCCACGTTATCTCTATCAGCCTGTTCACCTTTAGCGGAAGTGTACGGCAGATGCGGTCCGCCGCAAGCCGAAGTTTACAAGTGAACAGACTGATACGCTAACGTGGGCGCAGTGATACAAGTCGGCAGACACAATACGCAATTGCTAAGTTCGCTGCTGGATGTTTCGTTGACAACTGTTTGGGACGCAAATATATCACCTTTCGGACCAATGTTTTGTTTTGAGAAGAAAAACAAGCTTTATTTCATGTTCCAAAGAAGTTATTGGACCTACTTACGTGGGCTTGAGAAAGCGAGCCGAACCGGGATCAGCTGAGACTGTCAGAGGTAAGCCGGTGTCAACACACGTAACTTTTAGAAGGAAACCCATACAGAGTAACATCAGAAAAACCGAACTATCCCTTTAACATCATTAGTTCTGTTAGTTAAACATCACATGTGTATATGATTCACACTAACGCCTTTAGTATTTCACAAACTGTATAAAAAGTGGACTAAGTGAGTGAGACGTCACCTATAGCGTTCGGCTCAAATCAAATGAAGCTCCATGAGATCAGCAGTTAGGAGGGATTTTAGAGAGGTTCATTTGAGCAATAGGAATTGATTTACGGACCAATTACCAAAATAAAAACACCAGGATCATGTAGAGAGGGTTAATACGGACATTTTAAGACCAAAATTAGGAGCCTGGCAGCAGAAGTTATAGAGAGATGGGCAACAATATTATTATTATTATTATTTTCCATTTTCTTCCGCTTTCTCCGTATTTTCGGGTTTCGGGGGCAACGGTCCGGGTCCGCTGCCCAAATCACAGTGCACCGGCCCATATGGATCCCCCCATGGGTGGTGAGTCCACCAGCCTTGATGTACTTTGTGTCATGGCCGACAGATTTTCAATGTAAAGTCAATCGGAGTCAAAGGAGCCGGAAGTGTGCCTATGGTCACTTCCTATTTGTGGATTGGCTACAGTATGTCCATTAATATATACAGTCTATGGTATTTCACCTAAACTTTTCTCCATACACACAGGAGTCAGCTGCTGAGACCTCCCTATAGACTACACAACCCCACCAGCATCAGTGCAGCAGATATAACATTGATTAGATCAGAGTGAACCGAACAAGGAGCTCTTTATAAACAGATTTAAGTAACAAACATCATGGGTGTTGTCTGGGCTTGTAAGTGCATTTCTAAACTCTAGAACTGCAGCTATCTCTGTATCATCTGTGCCTGCCGCTATATTCTACAGCCATGCCCTCAGCCCTGTTCTCAAACGCACAATCAGTCTCTTTCATAGCCTAAGTTTCTCAATTTGATCTTAAAATAACAAATAAACAACTATAAAAACATATGAAAAAATATCACGGAAGAATTGCTTTTCTCTGTGGATATGTTATTTCTTTGACTGAGATGTTATACAGCATGGCATTAAATGATAAAAGAGGAAATTCAATTTGTCAACTGGACAAAATTTGTTTGGTCGAAAACGTTTCGCCGCTCATCCGAGAGGCTTCGTCAGCTCTAATTAGAATGCTGGTAAGACACTTGCTTATATCTTGCTGCAGGGAGGAGCTAACTAGCTAACTACGTTCCGAAACTATCTAATTGGTTTCAGTCTTTTGTTTCTCTGGCATCTAGATTAGCATACCTATTCATCCCTTCATCCCTTTTCACACCTCTGGCCCTGACCTGGCTAGCCCTATTGTTCCCCTGTTTGCTTGATCTAGGCTTAAGAATGGAAGGTTCCAGACAAGCGCACAGGCTGCAGTGAGAAGCCCCGCGTGGTCCCACACACCAGTAAAAGTTTAATGCTAACGGCAGCGGCCGTAATAAATTATGGTTGCACTCATCTCGAGACCAAGACCAGTGTCAAGTACTACGACACTACGATCTACCCACACTATCTTGGCGATTGACTGGTAAATCGCGATCAACGTTTTGAGCGCTCCTGAGTTACACAGTGCACCTTTAAATTAAAGGGCCTATAGTTTTTTTCATGTATTTGAGTAAAATGTGTCTTTACACAAATATATTTTATAGGCAGCTCTTGAGGTCAAAAAAGATCTTCATTTAATTGTACGTGTTTAATGGTCCGATAATCAGAATGTGCTCAGTTAGCTTGCTAGTTGTTGTTAGCTTTACCGTGACAGCAAAACTCCACATTGTTCTCTGAAGCTTTTTAGAAAAAACGTGAAAAACAAAACTAGTTACTCTTAAACAGTTTGCAGTGGTTCAAGTTATTCCTCACTTGCCTTATGCATTCAGAGCATCCTAATTATTCACCATGATGAGTTTACAAGTGTTTTTACCTAGCATGCTAATACACACTTCCTGATTATCGAACAATAAAACCATTTCTAGTTATGTATATATATATATGTTCCACAGTATAATATTAAACAGCTCTACCTTACATCTATGGTTTTATAGCTCAATACCTAGAAAAAAAATCATTCTGACTGTGATCGGGGTCGCCTCTCCACAGATCTCACCTGTAACTTGGTCTGGTTTGGTCTCCTTGAAAATAGAAAGGCTTAATACCCTACGGTGAAACATTCCAGACAAAGTAAAAGGAGAAAAGTTACACAATGCACCTTTAAACAGAAAAGGACATGTGGATAAAATGAGCTGTACCGACCACTGCATTAGACTATATTCCTATATTTATCAGCATAGATTTTTATTAGTAGTCCAAAATGTGTTTGTGCACGTTAGCCCTGGGAGCATTTGGCCTGCATATGTGAAAGTGAAAGAGAAAAATAGCTTGCATCATTATGAGCTGCTTTGATGTTATACTCCATTTGATCTTTATGCTGCTTTTTGAGTCTGAGCCATAGGGTTTTTTTTGGCAGTTTTGTGTAGAAGTATTTACAGAGTCATTTTTAACTGCGTGACTTCACCAGATTGGGCCTAATTGCATCTGATAAAATAATAATGATCTATTTTTATTACAAATTACAATGCTTAGTATTGTTCCACATTTTCCTAACATTTTGAACTCTTGCCACTCCCAGACTTAAAGATACAGCTCCAACAGCCATGTCTGGGTCTGACTGGTTGAATACACAGTTTATAATTTAATGTAATGTTGGGCTTATAAAAACAAATAAAAATAATAGAAATTGCTTTCAACATTAATTTCCAGAATTTTTCACAATTGCTAATTAACAATGGGGGGTACTGCATGTATTTCTATGGTGAAATGTTCAGTAGTTATCATGATGTCACAACGCACACATTAAGCAATTAGCAAAGCAGCATTAGCAAACACGCCCTGATAAGTTTTATATTGTCTGAAAATGTAAGAGAAAAAAAAATGGTTTAAAAACACATTTTCAGGAGACTGTGATCAATACCAGTGTTCATGGTCCTCTTTATGTGTTTAATTTTCAACAAAAAGCTGAGAATGAATAACTGTTCCACAATTACAGGTGGTTTGATGGCTCAGAAATAGATAGAAAAACAAGCATTCTGACTGTGATCGGGGTTGTCTCTCCACAGATCTGACCTGTAACTTGGTCTGGTTTGGTCTCCATGAAGATAGAAAGGTTTAACACATACTTACAAAGCAATTCTAGGCAAAGCATAACATCTTGATGGAGAAAAGCATTTGACGAACCCTACACCAGAAACTTTACACAATATATACGTGTAACTTGTGTAACAGAGCTTCAGACAGAGCAGTGCCTTCAGTTAGCTTCACCCCCAGGTGATGTTGAATGCAAAGTATCAATTTTATCTCTGCTTTGTGTCCCTCAGGTGACTATTGAGGTAGTAGATGACACACAGCCACAGACAGAGGTGGAGATGGACTTGGCCAAAGAATCCCAAAGAAATGACTGGTCTGTCTCCTCCTCCGAATGGGCCAACAGTCACAAGAAGCTGTTCTGGCCTCTGTTTTGGGAGTACCCGGATCGCCATGACAACGGGCTGGAGGGGCGGGACAGTGCCGAAGAGCAGGACCTGACCTTTGACTCTGAGGAGCCAGTGCTGAGCGGACTTGGAGGAGACTGGGGAAGCAACTGGAACAAAGAGTGGAGAGAGAACTATGGTGAGAATTTGAGTTTTGATTGACCTTCGTTCTATCTTGGTTTAAGCATAGTTTAGTTGCAACGACAAACTGTAATGGATATAGCTAACCTGCTATCCATCGTATTCCAAATAGGAAGTGAGCATGGGGGCACTTTTGGCTCCATCAACTCTTGCCTCCCTCTCTGTAACTGCTGCTGTGAGCCTTGTCATTGTGGTTTTAAAGGTCCCATGGCATGAAATTTTCACTTTCTGAGGTTTTTGAACGTTAATGTGAGCTCCCCTACCCTGTTTAGTCCCCCCCCCCCCCCCCCCCCCATGGTTAAAAGTTGCAAAATGTCTAAACTGAGCATTTGCGATCCTTTTCTGCGTTACAAAAAATCGGAGCTCAAACGGGCGATTTTGAACAAGGCACCTTATTGACGTCAGATCGAAAAAAGAAATGCAAATGCAGTTCCACCCCCGTCTGTCTGTACTCAGCGTCTCTGTAAATCACGCCCAGAGAGTTTGGACTGCGAATGCACTAGGCAATGCGAAATGCGTTTTTTTATTTGCCTGGAGGCACGTCCGAGTGTTTCTAGGCTCGGAAGTCCTTTATCTGAGCCTCTGGACCTTTGAACAGCAGTGGTTTAATTTTATTTTATGTGGAAATGTGTTTATTTTTCAATGGAACGCCTCAAATCTCTCCCCCGTGCAAAAACAAGGAAATGGATCAGCTGTCGGCTCTGAGCTCTGAGCGGAGAGTTTGGCCACGCCCCCACCCTCTACTATTGGCGATCTCTTTTCTCCTCATTTGCATTCAAGCAACAACGCCCAGAATAAAGAGTTTGAGAGAGATATTTATGACTCTTTCTCATCTTATCTCTGTTTCTCATGCACTGAGTGTTGATTTTGAAGAAGGATTCATTTACAGTATTAGGAAACCATTAAGGAGCCATATAAAAGCATCAAGAAGTACCATGTCATGGGATCTTTAAAATGTTTGTATTAACCCACTCTACATGATCCTGGTGTTTTATTTTTTTTATTAGGGACCGAGCCCGAAGGGGGACGAAGGTCCCTATTGTTGTTGCTTCGTTTCCGTATTATTAGGGACCGAGCCCCGAAGGGGGACGAAGGTCCCTATTGTTGTTGCTTTGTTTCCCTATTATTATTATTATTATTCTTGTTCTTGTTCACACTCGCTGGGGCAATTTTGAGCATGTTCCCATGCTTCAAAACGAACGAAACTTTGCACGGGCATCACAAAGTGCTGCCAGTACGACCACACAAAGTCCCGTCCCCCAGTGACCCCCAGGAGCTCGATAGCGCCCCCTAGCGCGTTGTCTTTCGGGGCTGGCATACCGTTTAAGATAGGCGCACGAAATTCGGTAGGGACGTGTATCTCAATAAGACGAACAAACGCCTCACTGCAATGTCATGGCCACGCCCAACAGGAAGTGAGATAATTGGGCTTTTGTGTGATTTTTGGGTATTGGACATAGAATGGAATTTGAAACACTTCTCCTACACCGTACCTCAGATAGGCTTAAATTTTGGTGAACATAATCTTAAGACGTTGGAGATGTTAAATTGCGAAGGATTTTCAAATAGGCGGTAATATGACGATACGGCGGATCGATAAAGTTAGGTATGGAATTTGAAACACTTCTCCTACACCGTACCTCAGATAAGCTTAAATTTTGGTGAACATAATCTTAAGACGTTGGAGATGTTAAATTGCGAAGGATTTTCAAATAGGCGGTAATATGACGATACGGCGGATCGATAAAATTAGGTATTTATTGAATGGGAGTGATGAGTTATGAACAGTGTTGGGCAAGTTACTTTGAAAAAGTAATTAGTTACAGTTACTAGTTACTAACCCAAAAAAGTAACTGAGTTAGTAACTGAGTTACTACACTATAAAAGTAACTAGTTACCTAGGAAAGTAACTAATGCGTTACTTTTTTTTGGTTAAAAAATGTCAAATAATTTGGATTTTTTGACAGTGCATTATACAGCTTTTGCTGCTTGGCTGGCGTGGCTCTGTCACCGTGGACTTCATTGCTAATGGCACCGAGCATGAGATTATCATCATGGAGCCTGCTTCTTCTGCCCCTTCCTCTCCTCCTCCTCTCCTTTCCTCTTCCTCCTCCTCCTCCTCTCCTCCTCCTCCTCTCTCCTTCATTGTTAACGACACCTAGCATGCGATTATCATCATGGGGCCTGCTGGTGGCCACTAGTTTAACAGAAGCGCGCGCCGTCCAGAGATGCTTCATTAAATTCGAGTTGCTTATATTGGACGTGGACAAAGTCTTTGGTCTTTGACACAATGTGCTTGCCTGGAAGAATCCATTACTCATCGCTGTACCAGCGGTATCGCGCTGTATAGGAAATACAGAGAGATATCATTTGGCTGGCCAGGTAAACAATGTGCACGTAACATGTACGTTTTTACCTTTTACCTCGACGATGTTAAAATACTGCCTATACTTCTGTCTTCGACTCGGGAGTCGCCATCTGACACGGGGTGTGTGGATTGTGTGTGCGCTACTACTGTGTGCTGGGATTGTGTGTAGATACCCGCCCACCGCCCACTGGGGGTCTCTGATTGGCTCAACATGAAATCTTACTCTGCTTTAGCCAATCATCATTACTTATCCCGCCCTCACCAAAGGGAGAAAAAAAATTCCCCTGTGCCTATGCGAGTCGCGCACATGATGCCAGTTTCAGAATGAGCAGGTTCAGTAACGCGGTAACGCGCCGTTTAGTAACGGTAATTGAGTTCCTTTATTTTAAAAGTAACGCGTTACAGTATTAGTTACTGTCAATAGTAACGGCGTTACAGTAACGCGTTATTAGTAACGCGTTACTGCACAACACTGGTTATGAATGGGAGGTATTTGTTGCTAGGCAACGCCCTGATCAAAGGTCTTTGATCTTTGTACCTTTGATCTGATATAGCTGCAAGCAGCAATGTGGGGACAAGCATCGAAGGTTCATGTAGGCCTCAGCATGTAGGCCACATGCAGGGTCTGACAGGGTCTGACAGAGTCTGACAGGGTCTAACAGAGTCTGACAGGGTCTGACAGGGTCTGACAGGGTCTGTTCTGACAGGGTATCTACAATGTCATGGCCACGCCCAACAGGAAGTGAGATAATTGTGCCAGGCACACGAAATTTCGTATGGCTGTGCGTCTCAGTAAGACGAACAAACGCAGGTGCGAGGTCCCGACCAACGCCGCTTGCGGCTTTAATTATTATTATTATTCTTGTTCATACACGCTGGGGCAATTTTGAGCATGTTCCCATGCTTCAAAACGAACGAAACTTTGCACGGGCATCACAAAGTCCTGCCAGTACGACCACACAAAGTCCCGTCCCCCAGTGACCCCCAGGAGCTCGATAGCGCCCCCTAGCGCGTTGTCTTTCGGGGCTGGCATACCGTTTAAGATAGGCGCACGAAATTTGGTAGGGACGTGTATCTCAATAAGACGAACAAATGCCTCACTGCAATGTCATGGCCACGCCCAACAGGAAGTGAGATAATTGGCATTTTGTGTGATTTTGGGGTATTGGACATAGAATGGAATTTGAAACACTTCTCCTACACCGTACCTCAGATGGGCTTAAATTTTGGTGAACATAATCTTAAGACGTTGGAGATGTTAAATTGCGAAGGATTTTCAAATAGGTGGTAATATGACGATACGGCGGATCGATAAAATTAGGTATTTATTGAATGGGAGTGATGAGTTATGAATGGGAGGTATTTGTTGCTAGGCAACGCCCTGATCAAAGGTCTTTGATCTTTGTACCTTTGATCTGATATAGCTGCAAGCAGCAATGTGGGGACAAGGATCGAAGGTTCATGTAGGCCTCAGCATGTAGGCCACATGCAGGGTCTGACAGGGTCTAACAGAGTCTGACAGGGTCTGACAGGGTCTGACAGGGTCTGTTAGACAGGGTACCCTGACAGGGTATCTACAATGTCATGGCCACGCCCAACAGGAAGTGAGATAATTGTGCCAGGCACACGAAATTTGGTATGGCTGTGCGTCTCAGTAAGACGAACAAACGCAGGTGCGAGGTCCCGACCAACGCCGCTTGCGGCTTTAATTTTTTATGATTATTATTATTTTTTTGTCCATAAAAAAAACCTTTCTTTTCTTAATGTGGAACTTGGCTCCAAATTCACCCCTACAACTGCTAACCTCGGTGAGCTTCATTTGACTGGAGCCTATGATTGCAACAGTAGCTCAGTTGGTAGAGAGCTTTCCCTCTGATCTGAAGGTTGGTGGTTTGAATCCTGCTCCTGACTTAAACATCATTGGTAGAGCGGTCAAATCCACTCACCCACAGCTTGGCAGTTAGGTCCCAGTGGACACAGATGAATGCTGTTATTGTGTCCTTGGGCAAGAAACTTAACCCTGCTAGCCCCCAGTGTCTGTGTACACTGGTGTGTGAGTATGTGTGAATGGGTGAGTGGTTTCTTGATCTAAAGAGCTCTGAGTACCTTGAAGGTTGAAAAGTGCTATATAAATGTGAACATTTTACATTTATTCAATTCAAAAAGAAAAAATAGTTTATTCTTATAACTGATATGATTTAGTTTACTGAGTCACTACTGTGGATGTCAACAATTAATCGACTTACAATTAATTGTCGAGATACAATTAATGTTAATTGTCAAGACGTTGGCCGAACAAAATGCATTAATTGTAACTAATCGCTAGAGGGCGCTACTCTGGAATGTGAACACGAGATGCGAACCCACTCGCGAGAAAGACCATAGCGTTACATCATGTAACCCTTTCCTCTCTGGATGTTGCCGTACAACTCACAGTAGAGCTGGACCTAGAACCATATATTTTTGAAATTATAAAAGCATGTAACTTACATGCTTTGATAATTTCTTGATTGTTCTGGTTTGAGGCCCTGTAATGTTTTATGCTGTGTCCAGGGGCCCTGTGAAATTTATATTTTGTACTGTAATCCTTCACAGATTAATGGAGAGAAATATTGTTGATGCCTTAGTTCAAAATAAATGTTGAGAATGTCCTAAAAATAGCCTGGATTCACTGGTTTCATCATAATATGTAGACTAAATAACATTCTGTTATTTCATTTCTTCTGTTCCTTTTAATTTCAAGATTTCCTTGCTGCAAGTGCAACAACTGAGCCAGTCCTCAATTTATTTTCAATAAAGAATGTATTTTGTTATTCAGCATCAATACATTTGTCTGCTTTTTACTAAGGAATAATTAATTGAGGAATATACAATATAATACTATGATATATTTTTGACTCAGTGTTATGTATACTATAGCTTATATTCTTAAAGACCCCATTGAAACACTAAAATTCAGGTGAAAAACGCCGCTTATCGGTTAATCGTAAGTCGATCGATAAGGTCAATCAACTATAGATTAATGAATTAATCGATAATTTGCATCCCTAGTAACTACACAACACTGTAAAACATTTCAGACAAAGCAATAACATCTCCATGAAGAAAAGCATTTGGCGGACCCTCTACCAGAAAAGTTACACAATGCATTATCATTCTGAATTAATGTGTTTAATCGTGAATTAAGTCTTTGTTCATGCTTATTTAATAGGCCCATATTATGTTATTTTCTGATCTACTGTATGTTATAATGTTGTTTTGTCATCATAAACAGACAAGGAGTTGTGTTTTGTTTCATTCACACATGTTTAACACACAAACCTGCATATTTAAGCTGAGTTCTTCTCTCAAACAGAAAACACTCTGTTCCACCTTGTGATGTCATGTGGCAATACAGGAAGTGCTCCACTGTGTTTAAAAACTCCATACACCTTCACTAGAATCATTTGGATAATTTCAGCCCTGGAATTGCCATTCTCTGCCGAGGTAAAAGAGCTTTGGAGATGTAAACCGACAAATAATGAAGTGTTACTCAAACATGTGTGAATGAAACAAAACACAACTCTTTGAGGAGGTAACAACATTATAACATGGCTAAATAAAATAATATAGGACCTTTAACACTAATTAAAATACCTGGAATACAAATAGTCTGTCATGTGTCATGTGTTAGTCCTGGTTTAGAATCATCAACATCATTCAAAGAGAAACCTTTCTATTTTGAAATATAAACATTTTTGAACTGACTACTTTACTTCTTCTCTTCTCTTAAAACATGAATCTAAATTGATCCATGTTTTTCTTCTGTCGTCTCCGTACGTTGGATGTGATGACTCTACTGCCCACTGCTGACACGCTCCCATGTTCACACGCACTTTTACACATAAACAAATGAACCAAACCAAGCCATGATTTATGAAGGCTCCTCCACTTCCAAGGGCCATTACCCAAACATGTCCCACTGCGCTAACAGACAAAAACATACACTTAACTCACTGAAAACACAGCCACTGACTCAATATTTTAACCAGAAGTGAAGCAGTGTATACAACGACTGAACCAGGACTGAACCAGGACTAAACCAGGGCTAAACCAGGAGTAAACCAGGTCTATATCAGGGTTAAACCAGATCTAAACCAGAACTAAACCAAGATTGAAGAAGACAAAGCCATGACTAAACAAGGAATAGACCTACAGGTAAACTAAGACTAAACCAGGATGAAACCAGGACTTAACCAGGACTAAACAAAAACTAAACCAAAATTAAACCAGGACAAAACAAAGACTAAACCAGGACTAAGGGGATAAATCATATGTATGTCTACAGGTAAACCAGTATTAAACAGGACTGAGATATAAGACTAGACCTGTTGAACCTAGACTAAACCAGATAGTAGTAGATCTATACGAGGACTAAACCAGGACTAAATTAGATCTAAACCAGGATTAAAGTATCACTGTGATGTATGCAGGCCTTTCCACTTCCAAGGACCATTACTGGAACATATCCAAGTGCACTAACAGACAAAAACATACACTTAACTCACTGGAAACACTCCATAGACTTAATAATTCAACTAAATGGAAACTAATTAAAACAAATTTAAACTGCTCTGAATCAAGTCTAAACCAGATCTTCATCAAATCACAATGGGGTTTAAAGTTACATAAATAAACACATACCGATCATAACCTCAGAACACCATTGATATCAACACTGCGCCACATTTAGTTTGGATTCAAAGTTATTCTCAAGAAATCAAACAAGTTTTTCTGTTGGAGCAGTTGAGACCCCAGGAAACCATGACTTATAGACAGGAAACAGACTGGAATATAATCCTATGTGAGATTTTACAGATTAACCACACCATGTTAGAGCTGTTAATCTGATCTTTATGGCACTATATTTTCCACAAACGTTGCTAAGCCAGTGTGGACCCAGGGATGAACTCTGATACAAAATAAACAGTTTTAAGAGATGTGTAATTTCAGCTGTGAACAACGCAGACTAGACTCAACGTCTTAAATCATCCTTTCATAAATTATTAGATCTTTTTGTATTTTTTATTTTTACCATAAGTGAAAGTGTAGGTCTATAGTAGGACTAAACCAGGGCTAAATAAGGACTAAACCAAGACTAAACCAGGACTAAACCAAAACTAAACCAAGACTAAACAAAGACTAAACCAGGACCAAACAAGCAACAGGCCTGTATATAAACCAGGACTAAACCAGGACTAGATTTTATTGCACTGTTTTCCACAAACGCAGTTCTGAGAGACGTGTAAGTTTCAGTTGTGAACAACGCAAACTAAACTTAAAGTCTTAAATCATCCTTTAATAAGTTATTTGATCTGAACTGTGGTGGGTTTAGACCATGTTTTGAACCACCTTACTGCAAGTTTAGACCTGGTTTAGATCCAGCTTGATCCTGGTTTAGTGTTGGCTTTGACAGAGGTGGGTAAGTTAAAAAGGTTCAAGAAATTACTCAAATAATTTAGGAAAACTAATGGTTATTACACAAAATTTACTTGTGAGCTTTATGTCATGTTTTAACATTGTTACCTCCTCAAAAACATACTGGAGCTGTGTTTTTTTTTTTTCATTTACACATTTTTGAGTAATCCTTTATTAGTCTGTAAGCTCAAAATCCTCTGTTCCACCTTCTGATGTCATGCAGCGGTAGTTTTCAAGTTAACAGCAACAGTTTACCCTTTTTCAGTAGAGATTGACGATCCCAGAGATGAGATGATCCAAATTATTCTAGTGAAGGTTTATAGAGTTTAAAAATACAGTTAAACATGTGTAATTGATACAAAACACAACTATTTTTGTGACGAGGAAACAGAAAATAGTGCAATATTTGAAATTTTAGCATAACAGTAGGCGGGAGTTTGGTCAGGAGTAGGAAGCTGGAATTTTGGGTCTTCAAAGAGCTATTTTCTGATCTGTTATAATGTTGTTTCTTCATCAGAAACATACCTGAAGTTGTGTTTTGTTTCATTCACACATTTAACACACACAAAAATCACATATTTAGGCTGAGTTCTTCTCTGAAACGGAAAACACTCTCTTCCACCTTGTGATGCCATGTGCTAATACAGGAAGTATGGAGTATGTAGTTAAGTGGAGCACCATTGTGATGATTTCAGCCCTGGAAAGCAACGAATCAGCAATGAATTTTGAGATGTAAACAGACTAATAATAAAAGATTACTCATTCATTGAATTTGAATTGAATTGTTTATTTATCAGGGACAATGCACATAAAGACACTGAGCTACACAAAGAGACACAGAGGTCATATGTTTGTGCCAGGTTATAGCAGAATTGCAATTCATTGTGTGAATGAAATAAAACACAACTTCAGGTATGCGTGAAGAATCCCTCAGTCGTCCAGGTAGAATCCATGATAAAAGGAGAAATTCAATTTGTCAACTGGACAAAGTTTGTTTGGTCGAAAACGTTTAGCCGCTCATCCGAGAGGCTTCATCAGTTCTGGTTCGAGTGCTGGTTAGACACTGCTTATATCTAGCAGCAGGGAGGAGCTCACTACAGGGGGTCCTCGGGTTACGACGGTCTCGGTTTACGACGTTTCGTGGTTACGAACGCGCCCCCATTAAAAATATATATATATTACGCATCATTCCGTCTTACGCAGTTTAGCGTGGTAAGAGATGTAAACAAACGCGAACGGTGCGTGGCGCACAGCGGAAGAATACGCTCTGTTGTGGTTGTAGGGAGAAGAAGACAGCCTCGTGTGCGTGCCCAATGTGGGCGGAAGTACCTGATGTGGGCTCTGATCTGCTCCTATGAAAGCGGCAGTGATAACCAAGCAGCGTAGTGGTCTAATTATTGAGATGGAAAGGTTATTGGTGCTTTGGTTGGAAGATCAAAGTCAAAATCCGACTTACGACGAAATTCGGGTTACGACGCGTCTTAAGAACGGATCAGCGTCGTAACCCGAGGACCCCCTGTACACTGAAATTGTTCTGAAACTATCTCAACTAATTAGTTTTTGAGATTCTTTCTTTTGTTTTTCGAATTTCTCTGGCGTCTAGTTTAGCATATCTATTCAACCCTACCGACCGTCTCCACACCTCTGGCCCTGACCTGTCTGCCCTATTGTTTCTTTTGTCTGTTTTGACTTTGGTTTGAGAATGGAATTATAAATGGGAGACAAGTTATGTCTGACTCCCCCATTTCTGTTTAAAGAAGGATTCTCTTTTTTGACAAAAAAATAATTAGTTGAGATAGTTTCAGAACAATTTCAGTGTAGTGAGCTCCTCCCTGCTGCTAGATATAAGCAGTGTCTAACCAGCACTCGAACCAGAACTGACGAAGCCTCTCAGATGAGCGGCGAAACGTTTTTGACCAAACAAACTTTGTCCAGTTGACAAATTGAATTTCTCCTTTTATCAACTTCAGATATGTTTTTGAGGAAGCATTTGAACAGTCAATTTTTGCTTAATATCCTCCTGGGACCTGAAGGAAAAAAAGTGTATCTGAATTATTATTATTGTTTTAATTTTCTATTTGGAGGTAAAATGTAAATGGTAAGGTGTTTACCTTACCATTTACATTTTGTTAATTTTATTTGTATTCATAATAATAATAATATTCGTAACGTGTCGTGCGTAATAGACGTCAGGGACATTTTGGTGTTAAATCCATGTGACGTTAACAACCTCACAAAAACTTTTTTTTTTTTTTGATGACCAACATCTCTGACAAGCTTCTACAGTCACGTCAAATAGTTTTTAGTCTCCCTTTTAATTTCTTATTTATGTATTTTATTTATTTATTTATTATTATTATTATTTTATGTATTATTTATTTTGTATTCATTTATTTATTTATTATTTATTTATTTATTTTAGTTTTTTATTTTTTAATTTTTATGTACTGTATTATTTATTTTCTATTCATTTTTATTTATTTATTTTATTTTATTTATTTATTTATTTTTACTTATTGCTATTTTTATGTATTATTTATTTTGACAGACTGGTTAACTCAATGTCCACTATAAAGGACACAAATGAATGGGCGGGTCTCAGGAGGATATAGGACCTTTAAGTTTGATTTGTGCAACCAAAGCCTCCATTTAAAACCCCACAGGAAGAACATGCAAACTCCACATAGAATTGTCTGGGAATTGAAACAGAAATATAAAAAAAAAATAAATAAATAAAAAATATCCAGTAGGTTCAACTGGATATTTTTGACTGATTTGAATTGACTGATTCGTATTTATTTCAAGTTTGTGCCAAGACAGAAACAATAATCATATACATATTATATATACATTGTAAAAGCACATTTCTTGAAAACGAGTGGGAAGAAGAAAAACTTATATTAACCCATATTAACCCACCCCTTATCACACCAACCTGTACTTTAAACTTTACCCCATGCATTTTGACAGGAGGACCAGTCAGTTTACGCTGTGTTGTCACTCTTTCCATGTTATTTGAGGATGAACTTTCCTGAACCTTTTGCATTTTAGTAAATTAGTCAGGCTTTACGAGATTAAGGCTCAGACCACTCCAAGTTCGTTCGTAAACCAGTGCATGTGTGATTCGTCATTTACACCTTTGGCAGTTTCGTTTTGTTTTTCCTCTTGCCCCCCCCCTTCCCCGGCTCC
This sequence comes from Paratrypauchen microcephalus, assembly GCA_036785185.1. Classification (NCBI taxonomy): domain Eukaryota; kingdom Metazoa; phylum Chordata; class Actinopteri; order Gobiiformes; family Gobiidae; genus Paratrypauchen; species Paratrypauchen microcephalus. The sequence goes on from JAVJIX010000017.1 coordinate 10,157,481, forward strand.
CCCTCACCTCACGCAGCCAAGGCAAATTAGATCCAATGCTCTCATAGCAGCTCTCATAGATTATTTCTCCTGCTATTTGAGGACATAAGGAAGTCCAGTGTAATTGCATAATATCATGTTCGCTCCACTTGCACTTTCACACACTATTTTTAAGGTGGTACAAACTTTTAAAATGATAGAAAATCAGAAATAAAAAACTAGGTTGAAGTAAATTTGAAGTAAAAGTTAGTTTTAGTTAACAGTCTATGTCTAAACCAGGTCTAAACCGAGTATTAACAAGGACTGATCCATGTGTAACTAAACAGGAAAAGGTAGGGTATATTTTGTGGGTCTATCCTAGTCTAGCCAGGTAAAAACTGGACCTAACCAGAACTAAACCAGGACTAAACCAGGACTAAACTAGGTCTAACTAATCTACTGGACTAGGCCAAGTTTAACTTAACAAACTATGACTAAACCAGGTCTAAATCAGGTCTAACACAGATCTTAAATAAACAGAATACAGATACAGCAGCAGGACAAACCAGGTATAACCGGATTAAAGCTGGACTTGACTAAACCGGGACTAAAACCAATAATGTCAAAGTAAACTTGGTCTAACTAGTACAAACTCACTCACACATATTAAATGCAGTAAATACATCTAAAACCAAGTCCAAACCAGGATTAAACCAGATCTGCATTAGATCTAAACCAGGATTAAAATATGTTTCACTAGCTAGGACCACACCATCAACATAATGCAGTGAAGATATTTATTATTGAATGCTAGTGGATGTCTCGGTGAATAGGTGTTGATGGCTGGGTTGAAATAATGGGTGGGGACTCCGTCTCAATCTTCGACTGGCCCAGCGGAACGGGACCCCCCCTTCCTCCCCTTTAGGAGATGTCTTATGGCTGAAAGACAAACGAGATAGGGGTGGGAGGGAGACGAACTGGAATGAAGGGATGAGCGGCTATAAATAGCTCCAGGAAATTAGGTGTGGTTATGGTGAACTGTGATTCGCTGGTGAGGAGGAGAAGGTGGTTGAGGCGTGGTCCTGCTCCTGAATTTCAGTTATTCACATTAACTCCATTTCACTAGCTAGGACCACGCCATCAACGTAATGCAGTGAAGATATTTATTATTGAATGATAGTGGATGCCTCGGTGAATAGGTGGTGATGGCTAGGTTGAAACAATGGGTGGGGGCTCCGTCTCAATCTTCGATTGGCCCAGCGGAATGGGACCCCCAAAAGTTTTAGAAAGAGCATAAAGTGGAATGGGTCTGGAGGAGATCGTTGAGGTCGTGGCCAGCGTACATGCGGTAGGTGCTGGAGGCCCGACGACCAAGGGTTCAAATTTTCCCGTCGGGTACATCTGCCGTGGACGTAGTGGCGTCAATGCGAAATAAATGAATGGAGAACGGATGGGGTGTTATGCCAGAAGAGGTCCGTGAAAGGCAAGAGGTCGCCGGAGCGCAGAGTGAGAGTGCAACGGTAGAGAAGGTCCGAAGTAAGTAGTAGGCGTTTTGGAGGAAGGCGAGGTTCAGTTTTTGCAGTCCTTTAATCAGCATGGAAACGTGAGGATGAGATAGAGACTGGCAGTCTTCGCCAGAAGTCAGCTTGTATATGAGATTTATCCCTGAGAGGTAAGCCTGGATGGTGGAGATGCAGACATTCCTGGAGTGGCGCGAGAGGGTGATGAAATTGCAGATGGTGGTGACGTCAGATGAGCAGAGGGGAAGCTGATGAAGGTGGTGTTGGCTGATCTATTATTGTTAGAAAGAATGGGAATGCCAGGATTAGTCAGACCCCCAAAGAATGGTGGAAAGGTAGGACGAAGTTCCGATGAAGCTGAAGGCTAATTGTGCGATTCCAGGGCTCTGGAAGCTATGCAGAATCCAACTACTACTGAAGATTCGGATTGAACACTGGAGAAACTGGAGCTGCGTCGTGAAGGTGCCATGAGGAGAATGAGTCAGGAGTGATGTAGAGAAACCGTGACGTGGAGGGTCTTCTCCCCTGACAGAGGAGTTGGACCTTCGCTGGAGTGGGGTCACACGTGCTAGTGCGGATGGTTGATGGGCATGACCATGATAATGCTGATGTGCGTCCTTCAGCATGGGTGCGGATGGCAAGCGTAGGAACTGTAGGTGAAGGAAGCGAGGCTCGAATGTTGAATTATGAAATGAGTGAAATGAGGGTTGGATGGATGAGGGATGAGGGTTGGAGGGATGAGGGTCGGGGGGGGGGGGGGGGTGTCGGGGGGGAGGCCTGACAGGAGGAAGACCTGATCGGAGGAATACCTGTCGTGGGTCAGGAGAGAGGTGGAGAGCAGAAGACCCGTCATGGGTCAGGAGAGAGAGAGGCATCGTGGGTTGGGAGGGAGACCCGTCGTGGGTCAGGAGAGAGCGAGGCAGAGAAAGACCCGTCGTGGGTCAGGAGAGAGGGAGACCCGTCGTGGGTCAGGAGAGAGCGAGGCAGAGAAAGACCCGTCGTGGGTCATGAGAGAAAGAGGCATCGTGGGTTGGGAGGGAGGGAGACCCGTCGTGGGTCAGGAGAGCGCGAGGCAGAGAAAGACCCATTGTGGGTCGGAAAGGAGTGAGACCCGTCGTGGGTCAGGAGAAAGGCGGAAAGAGGGAGACCCATCATGGGTCGGGAGGGAGGGAGACCTGTCGTGGGTCGGGAGAGAGAGAGGCAGAGAAAGACCCATCGTGGGTCGAGAGTCGGGAGACCCGACGTGAGAGCCGGGCGAGCCGTCGTGAGAGCCGTCATGAGAGCCAGGCGAGCCGTCGTGAGAGCCTTCGTGAGAGCCAGGCGAGTTGTCGAGAGAGCCAGGCGAGCCATTGTGAGAGCCGTCAAGAGAGCCAAGTGAGCCGTCGTGAGACCCAGGCGAGCTGTCGTGCCGTCGTGAGCTGGTGGACATCATGCTGTCATGAGAGCCAGTGAGCCGTCATGAGAGTTGGCTAGTCGTCAGTCGGCTTGGAACCTGTGGAATAGCTGAGGACCTGAATTTGGAGACAGTAATAGTCACATTAACTCCATTTACCTCATTCTAAATACCATACCTAGAGTTGTGTTTTGTTTCATTCACACGTTTGAGTAACCCTTTATTATTAGTCTCAAAATGCTGAAACAAAACACCACTCCAGGCATGTTTTTGATGTGGAATCAGCATTATAACAGAAATATTAAATAATAATAATAATAATAAATAAATAAAATAATGTAATGTGGATCTTTAGAGTAAATAAAAACATATTAAGTCAGTCAGGTAAAATCCAGACTAAACCAGGACTAAAACAGGTCTAACTAGTTTAAAAGTCTAAACCAGCTCCAAACCACTTAAACTTAGACAAACTTTATTGATCCACAAGGGAAATGAATGGAATCTAGGGAAACCATGCCTTGAGACCCACCCCTCTAATATAATATTCCCATGTTATTGAATCTCCATGGAGGAAGTATCTGTATCTGGATCAGTTAAGGACCACACAGGAGATCAGTGGAGCTCTCTCTCACAAAAGCCCTCCTGAAATGACCTGCAGAGTTTATGACCAGCCCCAGGTCAAAGAAGCAGACGCTCTTCTCTGGCTCCAAACTAAAATGTCTGTCTGTGTTTGTGGAGACACCTCTGAGTCTGTGGGATTGTGGGTAATATATTAGATACTGCAGAGACAACTGTAGTTCAAAAGTTTTGACTATTTTTTAGCCTATTCTTGTAGTAATGAGAAATTTCTAATTGGCTAAACAAAAATATATAATGCCAGTGAAGTAAGAATAAGATTTTAAAATTAAATTATTATTATTATTATTATTATTATTATTATTATTATTATTATTATTATTATTATTATTATTATTATTATTATTATTATTAGGCCCGAGCGCTAAAGCGTAGGGCCTTTTGTTACTGTTCTGCAGTGCGAAGCACTGTGCAGAACCAACGTGCACAAAACAAAGCGCGAAGCGCTTTGTTTTGTGCACGCAGCAGAGCGCGAAGCGCTCTCCCCTTTTTAAACACCTAGCACTCATGTCAACGACTGGTGCCCGCTGACTTGGCACGGTGGCATCGCCCATGGCCGCGATAGCGGCCAAATTGTAATTGTTCACCCCAAAACATTCTCGGCCCACCAGCGTGCGCAAAACAAAGCGCGAAGCGCTTTGTTTTGCGCACGCAGCAGAGCGCGAAGCGCTCTCCCCTTTTTAAGCACCTAGCACTCATGTCAACGACTGGTGCCCGCTGACCTGGCACGGTGGCATGGCCCGTGGCGGCAAAATTGTAATTGTTTTGTGGGCACACATGACATCGTGCACGCAGTGCACGATGTCATGTGTGCCCACAAAACCAGAGCGCGAAGCGCTCTCCCTTTCCAAACACTCAATGCCACACTATAGTGACACTCATAGGATCCAATAGCACAGACTGGCACTGCCCATTGCCGCGAAAGCGGCATAATTGTAATCGTTAACCATCGTAAACGTCAAAAATATGTATTGGGCAAGTGAGTAATCGATGAGGTCACGACGAGCGCAACGCGCTCGTCATTGACAATGGACCCCACGGGTGCGTTACTGGACGCGAGCCCTTTCCATTGATATATATATTGCCACCATAGGTGGCACCATATTGTTATTGTTCTGGTTTTTCTTCTTATTATTATTATTATTTTTCTAACCCCTTTTTTCAGGTTTCGGGTACTTCCCACCGACGAAAACTCACGTAATTTTGCACAAAATTCAAGAACGCCAAAAAAGGAATTTACAAATAATCTGTATTAAAAAATCTTAAAAAATGGCTCGACAGCGCCACCTGGAAAATCAAAATACATTGCGCCAATGGCTATACCCGAAAAATGAACTTTGTCGTAGACAAACGAAATTCGGGTGGTGGATAGGTCATGTCGTTACAAACCAAAAAATATATTACGCCGTTGCTAGGCGACCAACAGGAAGTCGGCCATATTGGCCCGAGCACGCGACCCGGCGCCGAAGGCGCATTTTCCTGTCTTCGTATTTTAACGAACTCCTCCTAGGGTTTTTGACCCAGACTCACCAGAATCATGCTGTATCATCTAGACAAGTGGGACATTAAAAGTTGTTAAAAGCGTTCTAAAAGAGTGAACGGTGTTTCCATGACAACGCCACAAATTTCGGGTTCGTTTTTGCGGCTCGCCATCAAACTTCGACGAGCGATAATTCGTGCATACTTTGGCCGATTTCACTCAAACGTTAATCGTTGGTGGACACCCTGGCCCTGAACAGATTTATATAAGAAAATCTGAAATGGGTGCTATAGCGCCACCTAGGGAGATTGCATGGAAGCGCAAAATTTTACTTTGTCGTAGACATACCAAATTTGGTACACATATTTGTGACGGGGTATCGATCAAAAAACTCAATGACGCCAACACGCCATGTCCCATCGTGTTGCCATGGCAACAGGCCAAACATCTGTCATCGCCAATGGGACGCCTGGCAAAAACTTTGTCGTAGCCAAACCAAATTTGGTACACAGATGCATCATGGGAATAGGAACAAAAAAGTATATTATGCGGTTGCTAGGCGACCAACAGGAAGTCAGCCATATTGGCCTGAGCACACGACCTGGAGTCGAAGGCGCATTTTTCTGTCCTCGTATTTTAACGAACTCCTCCTAGGGTTTTTGACCCAGACTCACCAGAATCGTGCTGTATCATCTAGACAAGTGGGACATTAAAAGTTGTTAAAAGCGTTCTGAAAGAGTGAACGGTGTTTCCATGACAACGCCACAAATTTCGGGTTCGTTTTTACAGCGATAATTCGCGCATACTTTGGCCGATTTCACTCAAACTTTAATCATTGGTGGACACCCCGGCCCTGAACAGATTGATATAAGAAAATCTGAAATAGGTGCTATAGCGCCACCTAGGGAGATTGCATGGAAGTGCAAAATTTTACTTTGTCGTAGACATACCAAATTTGGTACAGACATTCGTGACAAAGTCTTGATCAAAAAACTCAATGACGCCAACACGCCATGTCCCATCGTGTTGCCATGGCAACAGGCCAAACATCTGTCGTCACCAATGAGACACCAGGCAAAAACTTTGTCGTAGCCAAACCAAATTTGGTACACCGATGCATCATGGGATAAGGAACAAAAAAGTATATTATGCGGTTGCTAGGCGACCAACAGGAAGTCGGCCATTTTGGACCGAGCACGTGACCTGGCACTGAGAGCGCATTTTCCTGTCCACGTATTTTAACGAACTCCTCCTAGGGTTTTTTACCCAGACTCACCAGAATCGTGCTGTATCATCTAGACAAGTGGGACATTAAAAGTTGTTAAAAGCGTTCTAAAAGAGTGAACAGTGTTTCCGTGACAACGCCACAAATTTCGGGTTCGTTTTTGCGACTCGCCATCAAACTTCGATGAGCGATAATTCGCGCATACTTTGGCCGATTTTACTCAAACTTTAATTGTTGGTGAACACCCCGGCCCTACACAGATTGATATAAGAAAATCTCAATTGACCGTAATAGCGCCCCCTAGGGAGATTGCATGGAACAGGAAAAATTTACTTTGCCAGAAACACACCAAATTTGGACCACACATTCGTGACATGGTCTCGATCAAAAATCTCAATGATGACCCCGTGGCATCTCACGTCATGTTGCCATGGTAACAGGTCAAACAGCTGTCCCTGCCATTAGGACGCCCGGCAAAAGTTTTGGTGTAGCCACACCTAATTTAGTACATATATGGCTCATGGGAATAGGAAAATGGCGCGTTAGCGCCACCCCCCCAGCGAGTGCAAGCGAGGGCCGATCATCGCCGCTTGCGGCTATATTTATTATTATTATTGCAATATGTATTCAGTTGTCTGATATATCTTGTAACATGTAGACTATTGCCCAAATATAGAAATGGGTATAAAATTGTTAAATTGATTATTCACAAAATTAGGATTAAACTATCTCTAAACCAAAACATAAAAAAACATAAAATTTGCTTTATGTAACTTTTCTAGTTGGAGGTCTTTCACCTGGTTCTCCATGGATACATAATGGTTTTGCCTGAAAGGTTCCACAATATGGCATTAAAACTTATATTCTGCGTTGATTGAACTATTGTTTTTATTGTTCAAAAATACCTTAAAGCCCCAGTGTGTAGGATTCGTGGCGCATAGGTGGATGGTGCTATTGCACTTTCTGTTTTAGCTACGGCAGACCTCGAGGGTCACCCGGGCGCTACTGTATAAATAAAACGCGGTCCCGTTTTGTTTTTGTTTTTCTCATGAAAACACACATTCCCGATCATGTACCATGACACTCTACACATCAAATGAAACCTTACAGTCTCCTCTTTTTGACTATGCAATTCATTTCCCTGCACAATAATCACTCCCCGAGCACATGGGGCTTTTATACGGAAAAGCACAAAACGAGGTTAGCTTACCTTAGAATGCTTTTCACAGGTCAAACTCTGTATTTCACCATAAACTTGCTCTCAATTTGTCCGTAAGGATCCAGCGAATAAAATCCAGTAAAACAATTTAGTCCAAAACACGTGTTAGATCCATTACGAGTCTGATCCGGCAGCATGCTTGTGTTGTTTACCCAAAACCACGAGCCTTGCCGAAGGCGAAGGCGGAGCCCAAATGTCCTTCTGCGGCTCTCGTATTCAAAATGGCTGCCTCTGCATGGGGAAGATCCCCCTTTTATGTGACTATATCTAAGTCCAAAAGAATACTTTGATTTCATGATGGAAGTGAAAAGGCTTGGAAAACACTGTATTTTTGAATGGGTATCTTCAATTTCAGTAATTAACGGGTAAAAATCTTACACACTGTCCCTTTAAAACATTGTAATTTGGCTTGATGGTGTCAGTATACTATGGAATTTTCCAAGCAAAGCAATAGTATCTCCATGGAAACAAGCAGGTGGTGGACTCTCCCCCAGAATTTGATAATCTATCTTAATATGCTTTATTCTGTTAAGTCATAAAACATAATATTGTTTCAGTGTTGAAGCCTTAAAGAGCTGCAGTCTGTCTCTTACAGACTCGATGCCAGCTGGCTCTCTATGATCACTGCAATTATGACTTTACAGAAAAACTATGTGATTTTCCTTCAGTTGTCTTGTTCTTAATGTGAGGAAATGTTCCTTAATCTGGACAGACATGGGTCTAATGTATATTGAGTTTGAATGTGATAAAATAATAAAATCACAAACTAATGTCTATTTCCTTTGAACAAGAAAAAGATGGGAAAGAAAAAAAGTACTTCAGGTCAGCCAATCAAAAATGGTTCATTCACTGTAAAAAAAAAAGTTCATCGGCTAGGATTTATGGATTTTAAAGGTCCTGTGTTGTGCAAAATTGACTCTTGTGAGCTTTTAGCATAGACTGTATGGATATAGCTAGCTGGCATGTTTTAAATCGGAAGTGAGCATGGGGGCGCTCCATCTGACTCTGCTCCCATTGACTTTACGTTGAATTGTCACCCTTCTCTCTGTAACTGCTGCTGTGAGCCTTGTCATTTTGCTCTTAAAGTGTTTGTATTAATCTGCGCTACATGATCCTGGTGTTTTTATTTCACTATTTTGTCCGTTAAAGGAGAATTAACATTTTTTACAATCTGAGCCTTATTTCGGTAATAAAACAAGTTGTTTTACTCACCCATAGCACTTTGGTGTCATATGGAGCACTTCCAGAGATGTTTTAGATTAGCGATAGCCGTAGCGCGAGTTCGCATATATTATATGCCCCGTGCGGTCTCCAAATAACACAAACTTTAGCACTTTTCAAATCATAGAAGCTCGATGTCTTAGTCTACGCTTTTGTTTGAGTCAAAAGTGGCCTGTAATCCGAGATTTATCCATAGTTCCGAGTAGATGAGGACGCCAGTGCGCATGTGCGGAGTCACAGTTTATTTCGCTCTCAGCTCCCGGGACCCCAACATGAAACTCAAAGCTGTAAATTATGGCTAAATCTTGCAGGCCACTTTTGACTTAAACGAAAGTGTAAACTAAGACATCGAGCTTCTATGATTTGAAAAGTGCTAAAGTTTGTGTTATTTGGAGACCACACGGGGCATATAATATATGCGAACTCACGCTACGGCTATCGCTAATCCAAAACATCTCTGGAAGTGCTCCATAAGACACCAAAGTGCTATGGGTGAGTAAAACAACTTGTTTTATTACCGAAATAAGGCTCAGATTGTAAAAAAACATTAATTCTCCTTTAACGGACAAAATAGTGAAATAAAAACACCAGGATCATGTAGCGCAGATTAATACAAACACTTTAAGAGCAAAATGACAAGGCTCACAGCAGCAGTTACAGAGAGAAGGGTGACAATTCAACGTAAAGTCAATGGGAGCATATATATTATATGCCCCGAGAACTCGCGCTACGGCTATCGCTAATCTAAAACATCTCTGGAAGTGATCCATATGACACCAAAGTGCTATGGGTGAGTAAAACAACTTGTTTAAACCGAAATAAGGCTCAGATTGTAAAAAAGAAAACCCGTTAATTCTCCTTTAAATAAAATTCAGTTCCTAATTTGGAACTCAGCTCTATAACTGCTAACCTCATGAGCTTCCTTCGACTGGAGCTGAGCGCTATGGGAGACGTTGCACTCCCTTAGTCCACTTCTTTATACAGCCTACGGCTTTTAGCCATGTTATAATGCTGTTACTTCCTCAAAAACAGACCTGGAGTTGTTTGAGAAAAAAAGAAGTTTACTCTGGATTTATTCAATGTTCCTGCTGTTACCAGCACCTGGAAGCTGTGCATGGAGTTTTGAACTTTTGAATACCTGGAGATGTGTTTTCTTTCATTTATTATTAGTCTGTCTCTGCTCTGTTCCACATTGTGATGTCATTAAGTGGTACTTTTCAGGTTAACTGCAACCTTGTACTTTAAGTTCAATGGAGAGTGTAAATTCCACAGCTGAAATCATCCAAATGATTCTAGTGAAGGTGTAAGGATTTTAAAAACACAGTGAAGCACTTCCTGTATAACCATATGACATCACAAGGTGGAACAGAGTGTTTTCTGTTTGAGAGAAGAACTCATCCTAAATTTGTGTGTTAAACATGTGTGAATAAAACAAAACAAAACTCCAGGTATGTATTTGATGAAGAAACAACATTAAAACACAGATCAGAAAATATAGGCCCTTTAAATCTCACAAGAGTCAATTTTGAATAATATAGAACCTATAATGAAAACATGTTGCCACAAATCTCTCCTTTTTAAAGGTAGACTCCCTGGCCCTCCTTCCTTGTGTATTTTGTGTCTTTTACAGCTCTCGTGTCATTTAGCGGGTGCATCTGTAGAGTCCTTGACGTTAGCTGGAGTTGTTGATTAAACCTTGGCTCAGAGCTTTGGTTTGTCTCCTCTGAGTGACACCCTGAGCCCCACGTCCAGCCGTCAGCACTCTCCCTGTACAAGCACTTTCTCTTCCGCTGGCTCACCCCTCCTCTCCTCCTCCACCCCTCCTTCCTCTCTTCTCTCCGTCTCTTCCTTCATCCCCTCTCAGCCCTCATCACCGCAGCCATTTGAAGTCTCCTGCAGTTTTAAAGTGTACATACGGGGAGACAGAACTCAGTTGGTAGTGTATTTGCCCACTGATCTGAAGGTTGGCGGTTCGAATCCCACTCTTGACATAAATACCATTGGAAGAGTGATCAGACCCACAGGTTGTTGTGTTGTTGTGGTTTCGGCTCCCATAGTGTTCTTGTGCAAAACACTTAACCTACATCGCCCCTTACATCGTACCTACATCGCCCCTGGTGTATGAATGGGTGAGTAGTTCCTTGAAGGTGGAAAAGCGCTGTATAAAAATATGACTATTTACCATATGTACTGTGTCTACTGTTTTGAGCTATTGACTGTGTAGTCTGCTTGTGCTTAGGAGTTTGCAACCATTATTAAAAACACAGTGGTGTTTTTAATAATGGTTTGCGAATGTTATTGTAACATTCGAATGTTTGCGAATGTTATTGTGTTTGCGAATTTTATTGTGATGTTAAAATATGTACCTTGTAATAATAAAAGATAAAAAAAAAAGATCTTATGTATCCCCGCCCTTGCCCCCCTTGGCCCTTATACCCAGTGGTGTTTGTTCCCGTGCCCACATCCCCCGTTGTGTCTTCTGAGTACTTTGCGAATGTTATTGTGGTTTTGGTGATATGTAACTTAAAGATCCCATGACATGGTACTTCTTGATGCTTTTATATGGCTCCTTAATGGTTCCCTAATACTGTAAATGAATCCTTCTTCAAAATCAACACTCAGTGCATGAGAAACAGAGATAAGATGAGAAAGAGTAATTTTTCTCTCTCTGAACAGGCCATTATGGGCGTTGTTGCTTGAATGCAAATGAGGAGAAAAGAAATGGCCTATAGTCGAGGGTGGGGGCGTGGCCAAACTCTCAGCTCTCAGCTGTGCGCTCTCTGATCCATTTCCACGTTTTTGCGTGGAGAAGAGATTAGAAGCGTTCCATTGAAAAATAAACACATTTCCACAGAAAATAAAATTAAACCACTGCTGTTCAAAGGTCCAGAGGCTCAGATAAAGGACTTCCGAGCCTAGAAACACTCGGACGTGCCTCCAGGCAAATAAAAAAACGCATTTCGCATTGCCTAGCGCATTCGCAGTCCAAACTCTCTGGGCGTGATTTACAGAGACGCTGAGTACAGACAGACGGGGGTGGAACTGCATTTGGATTTCTTTTTCTTTTTCTGACGTCAATAAGGTGCCTTGTTCAAAATCGCCCGTTTGAGCTCTGATTTTTTCTAATGCAGAAAAGGATCGCAAATGCTCAGTTTAGACATTTCGCAACTTTTAACCATGGGGGGGGGGGGGGGGGGGGGCTAAACAGGGTAGGGAAGCTCACATTAACGTTCAAAAACCTCAGAAAGTGAAAATTTCATGCCATGGGACCTTTAAATAATAAAAGATTTTTTTAAAAAAATTATCTTATGTAATTGCATTTTATTTGAGTTTTATAGTCTAACACTTCTTCTGTTGGTCCCTAATTGAATTGTTGTCAGTATTGCCCATCTTTAACTACGCTTGGACCTCAAAGACTTTAGTTTATTTTGTGCATGTTGTTGAAATAGGAAAGGACATAAAATAATTGGTTTCTACTCTTTTTAATCGAGAACATTCACAACTCACAGCTCAATACTCCTCTTTTACAGACTACACTAATCCAAGTATTCTCTGTAAAAGTGAACCAGCCTCCCCAACATTAAAGTAATAGGTTAAAGGGTCATTATTATGCAATATTTTATGATTTAACAACATTATAACATGGCGCAAAGATCACAGGACTCAATTGTGCGAACTATAGGACCTTTAATGTAATAGGTTTCCGTATTCACACGTGTTATAAGCTATGACCAACTCCACAAAGATGTCCAAATAATATAATGTTCAAAAGCCGACTGTGGTCCTGTGCTGCTCTGCTCCTTTATTGCATCACAGGTTCACCAGCTGGGACAGGAATCCAGCGCTCTCACTTCAAAGTGTCTTTAATACATGTCTCCAGAGTTATGTTTACCTCCCCCTGTGAGCTGTGCCCCCTCAAGACTTCACATAAGTAAAGTCTAAAACAAATCTAAACCAGGACTAAATCAGGACAAAGAAAGTGACTAGGGTCCCTGCCCAGAAGAGGTTTAAACCAGATTTAAACCAGATCTAAAAACCTGTGTGAGCTGTGCCTCCACAGGACCTTGTCAGAGGTTATCTAACCAGGTCTAAAACAGGACTAGGCAACAAATCAGGACTAAACCAGGGACTAAACCAAGATTAAATTACAACTAAATGAGGACTAAACAAGGACTAATACAGGACTAAAACAGGACAATAACAGGACTAAACCAGGACTAAAACACATCCAAACTAGGACTAAACCAGGACTAAAACACAATGAAACTAGGATTAAACCAGGACTAAAACAGGACTAAACTAGGACTAGACCAGGACAAAGGGAATGACTTGTACCAGATCTAGAAACCTGTGTGAGCTGTTTCCCCTCAGGACGTAACATAACTGAGTCAAAAGCAAATCTAAACCAGAACTACACCAGGACTAAAACAGCACTGAACCAGGACTACTGAGAATCTATGCCGTTTTTTAGAAAATGAAGCGGAGCGAGTGACTACAATCCCTACCCAGAACTAAAAATGGGACAAAGCTCAGACCAGGTCTAACTAAGGCTGTTTTCACCTTTATCTTGTGCCAGTTCCAGATTGATGTAGACCTGGTTTGGTCCTGGTCCTAGTCCTGGTTTTGTTCAGTCCCAAGTTAGTCTGGATTTTGGTCTGCCAAGGGTTAATTTGTGATTGTAGTCTGAATCAAATGACTAAACCAGGTCTTTACCAGGAACAAGACTCCACCATGCAGGGCTTATCCAAATTTTAATTAGAACTCAACATAACCAAGTCAAAATCAGGTCTAAAACAGGTCCAAACCAGGACTAAACCAGACCTAACGCATGTCTACATGTGTTTTCAGAGTATGAGGAATGGAGTAAGTGGGCCTCCTGCAGTGTGAGCTGTGGACAGGGCTCTCAGAAGAAGACTAAACCAGGACTAAACCAGGACTAAAGCAGGTCTACATGTGTTTTCAGAGTATGAGGAGGAGTGGAGTGAGTGGGCCCCCTGCAGTGTGAGCTGTGGACAGGGCTCGCAGAAGAGGACGAGGTCATGTGGATATGCCTGTGTCGCCACAGAGTCCAGGACCTGTGAGTTCCGCAGCTGTGCAGGTGAGAGGAGATACTTTTAATAAACTAATTATCAATCAGTGTACAATACTTATACTGTATAATAGGTGTAAGACATGAATTCATTCATGATCTCTTTCTCTCTACAGTCACTGTGATGCCAGTGACAGAGACAACTCCCCTCCAACCGACCAACAGCACAGAGTCCCTGGACACAAGTACGTATGAAATATGGATGTGTGAGTTCTGTATTATTCAAATACAGACTGGTGTATGAAACAACATAGAGGATTCTTTTTTTGGTTATTATCAAAAGATTTGGCTTCTGAAATTTGCAACAAAGTCAAAGGGGCACTGCGTAACATTTATAGAGAAGGGTCCACCTCCTGTTTGTCCCCATGGAAATGTCATTGCTTTGTCTAGAATGTTCCACAATATAGAAACCTATACAGTGGTATCTTACCTTACGAAATAAAGTCGTTCCAGAAGTGGTTTCGTAACGTGAATTTTTTGTAAGTTGAGTAGCTATTTCAATGGAAAAAGCCTGATTCGTTCCAAGGCCCCGTTCCAAGTTTTTTTTTTATAGTGTAACTTTTTTTAATAGTGTAAGACTGTGTTCTACGTCCTGATTGGCTAAGAGACTGTGGACCCAGGACTAAATGTGGAATAAACCAGGTCTAGACCAAGGTCTAAACCCGGACTGGACCAGGACTAAACCTGGACTAAACCAGGACTAGACCAGGTGGATTAAAGCGCTGTGTGCGGGTCTATTTCCTGGTTTCGTGCTAGCTCTGCCGGTGTACCTCACGAGTCACGGCTGAGGCGAGCAGCGAGGAGCGGAGGGGAGGTGCCTCCTCGCACGCAGTCCGAGCTCATGAACGAACACATGCAATAGCCGCGGTGGTTTAATCCTGGTTTAATCCTGGTTTAGAGGAGGCACGGTTTGAGCACGGGTCTCGTGCTCGCAGCCCCGCCCCGGGTCATGCTGCGCTATCACACACGTGTCCGCGCGCACACTTCTCCGCCCTCCCCCTTCCCCCCACGCTTCACTATTAATACATTTTGGTGAAAATCTATGAAAGTTTGAGTGTTTAAACGAGAGACAAATGTGAGAAAAGTTTAAATCCAGTCTGAGAAAAGCGTATAATGTGTGTGGCTGAGCGCGCATTATTTGAATTTTTGAGATTTCGCGTTTCGTAACTTGAATTTTCTTTCGTATCTAGAGACCAAAATTTAACGTGAAGGCTTTTCATAACTTGGAATTTTCGTTTGTTGGGTCTTTCGTAAGGTGAGGTACCACTGTATATCACAAGGGAGACAAGCAGGTTTACAGCACTACATTACATTACAATTCAGATCTGTGGAGAGTCACCCCTATTCACAGAAGTCATACCCTTGAACATTCCAGGCAAAGCAATAACATCTCAGTGGAGACTAGCATGTAGCGGACCCTCCACCAGAAAAGTTCAGTGGGCAACTTTAAAGCCTGTGTACCCCATTTTTTCCCCATATACTGGAGGAAAACTTGTCTTGTCCGTGCTGTCTGTATGTAATTATAGCCCTAAAATGTTTTACTGTCTGATAATCAGGAACCGCACATTTGTATGCTAGTTGTTGTCAGCTTTATCAACATATCAAAACTCCGCATTCATCTCTGAAAGTTGTGAAAAGCACTCATCACGCTGAATAATTAGGATGTTTGTAATGCATAGGTACACACATGAACAAAATTGTTGGTACCCGTCGGTTAATGAAAATAAAACTCACAGAAGTACTTGAATCTGACAATCTGACACCCTAACCCACAGGCCTGGACAAAAATGATGGTACCCTCAAATTAATATTTTGTTGCACGACCTTTTGAGGCAATCACTGCAATCAAATGATTCCTGTAACTGTCAGTGAGACTTCTGCACCTCTCAGCAGGTATTTTGGCCCACTCCTCATGAGCAAACTGCTCCAGTTGTCTCAGGTTTGAAGGGTGCCTTTTCCAGATGGCATGTTTCAGCTCCTTCCAAAGATGCTCAGTAGGATTTACGTCAGGGCTCATAGAAGGCCACTTTAGAATAGTCCAATGTTTTCCTCTTAGCCATTCTTGGGTATTTTTAGCTGTGTGTTTTGGGTCATTGTGCTGTTGCAAGACCCATGACCTGCGACTGAGACCAAGATTTCTGACACTGGCCGGCACATTTCTCTCTAGAATCCCTTGAAAGTCTTGAGATTTCATTGTGCCCTGCACAGATTCAAGACACCATGTGCCAGATGCAGCAAATCAGCCCCAGAACATAACAGAGCCTCCTCCATGTTTCACAGTAGGGAGAGTGTTCTTTTCTTGATATGCTTCATTTTTACGTCTGTGACCATAGAGCTGTTGTGCCTTGGCAAAAAGTTCCTTTTTGTCTCATCTGTCCATAGAACATTCTCACAGAAGCTTTGTGGTTTGTCAACATGTAGTTTGGCAAATTCCAATCTGGCTTTCTTATGATTTGTTTTCAACAATGGTGTCCTCCTTGGTTGTCTCCCATTCAATCAATCAATCAATCAATCAAACATTTATAAGGCGCTTTTCATACAAATACCATTAAGTCCACTTTGGCTCAAACAACCACGGATGATGCAATCTGACACTGATGTTCCTTGAGCTTGAAGTTCACCTTTAATCACTTTAGAAGTTTTTCTGGGCTCTTTTGTTACCACTTGTATTATCCGTCCCTTTGATTTGTCATAAATTTTCCTCCTGCGGCCACGTCCAGGGAGGTTAGCTACAGTCCCATGGATTTTAAATTTCTGAATAATATGCACAACTGTAGTCACAGGAACATCAAGCTGCTTGGAGATGGTCTTATAGCCTTTACCTTTAACATGCTTGTCTATAATTTTCTTTCTAATCTCCTGAGACAACTCTTTCCTTTGCTTCCTCTGGTCCATGTTGAGTGTGGTACACACTGTGTCATCAAACAGCAAAGTGACTACCTCTAGCCCTATTTATAGGTCCACTGACTGAGAACAAGATTGTAGACACTTCTGATGCTAATTAGTGGACACACCTTGGATTAACATGTCCCTTTGGTCACATTATTTTCAGTCTTTTCTAGGGGTACCATCATTTTTGTCCAGGCCTGTTTCATGAGTTTATTTTATTTTATTTTTTTTATAATTCTATTGAAGCATGGTTGAAAAGCAATGTCTGACTTGGTTAAATTTCATAGAATTTTTACTTATTATTACTTTTGTCAGATTCAAGTTATTTCTGTGACCATTGTGAGTTTTTCTTTCATTAACCGAAGGGTACCAACAATTTTGGCCAAGTAAGTGAGCCAGAACTTTGGACCTTTGGAAACTGTTTAAAATTAACTAGTTCTGTTTTTCACATTTTTAAGACCGTAAAAATCGAATACTTGAAAGCTCTGATGCTAAGTACATCCTGTTATTCCCCGTTGACAGATCTGGACATGGAAAAAATTATATTCTTCATTGTACACTGAGGATTTTATAATCCTCAGTGTACAATGACTTTATAATCCGTTTAATATGTAAATAAATCTTTGTAGAGCGGCCTGTTTTTGATACTGAGAACTTTCCACTCCAAAGATGGCTCCCGGAGAATCGATAAAACTCCAGCTGAGCCTGAGACATGTTTGAATGGCCTTTTCTTTATCACTCTCCTGACTCTACACACTAACCCCAGAACATAATAAAGCATGAGAGGAGAGAATGAACTAAATACAAGGTGCATTTTGTACAGTGCTCTGCTGGACTTCATTTATCCAAGGCCAGCTGCCCCTCCTCAGAGACAAGCGGAATCTGTTTTCTGTAGAAAAAAACCCCAATGTGCACGATCGAAAATACATTCAATTAGCTGACTCGCAATCACTTTTCTACGTAGTTTACTTTATTTCAACAATGTGACTTTTATATCATTAAAATATATACATTTGGACAAAAAAAAGCAAATAAGTACAGAAATGCGGCATACTCAGACCAACTTAGAAATGGAATTTCAAACTATTACACACAAAAAAGTCAAAAGTACATGAATTCTAGAATTTAAGTGTTGATTTAAAGGCACACTATGTAACTTTTTTTCTTGAGGGTCCGTCACCTGCTTGTTTCTATGGATAGGTCATTGCTCTACCTGGAATGTTCCACAGTATGACTTTAAACAGCTTTACCTTACATTTATTCAATTACACATGGTTTTATTGCTCAAAAATACCTAGAAAAACAGGCATTCTGACTGTGAGTGGGGCCTCCGCTCCACAGATCTGACCTGTAACTTGGTAGTGTAAATCTAAACTAAAAACTACTCAAAACAAGATAAATATTTTAAGTTCAGGTCCTTTCAACTTTTAGCACATTAATTTGTATAGTGTATGTAGGGTATATTCATTTTGTACAATGAAATATATAGTTATAAAATATATATATATGTACAGGGGGTCCTCGGGTTACGACGTTGATCCGTTCTTAAGACGCGTCGTAACCCGAATTTCGTCGTAAGTCGGATTTTGACTTTGATCTTCCAACCAAAGCACCAATAACCTTTCCATCTCAATAATTAGACCACTACGCTGCTTGGTTATCACTGCCGCTTTTGTTTACGTTGCTTACCACGCTAAACCGCGTAAGACGGAATGACGCGTAATATATATATATATATTTTTAATGGGGGCGCGTTCGTAACCACGAAACGTCGTAAGTCGAGACCGTCGTAACCCGAGGACCCCCTGTAGTTAAGTTTACACTTCTGAAAATCATGATACTTTTTTGAAATAATTTCAATTCCCAAAGATATTCCCATTTTTGTAATAAAACCTTTTCTTTCCCATTCCTCTTCCAGATGTTGACAGCTGTGAGAAGTGGCTAAGCTGCAAGAATGACTTCCTCCAAAAATACCTCCACCAGGTCCTCACCGAATTACCCAGCTGCCCCTGCTCCTACCCCTCCGAAGCCGTGTACAGCGCCGTCAACATCCAGGATCCCAAACTACGAAAAACATACAGATGGAGGGACGCCAGCGGCCCCAAAGAGCGCCTGGACATCTACAAAGCTTCAGCCAGATTCTGTATTCGCTCAATGCTTTCTTATGACAGCACCACGCTAGCGGCTCAACACTGCTGCTATGACGACCAGATGACGTTAATTACCAGAGGAAAAGGGGCGGGGTCACCAAATTTGATAAGTACAGAGTTTTCGCCAGAGTTGCATTATAAAGTCGATGTTCTACCGTGGATTTTGTGCAAAGGAGATTGGAGCAGGTTCCATTTGGTGAGACCTCCAAATAATGGACGGGAGTGTGCTCAAAACCCCAATGAAGAGGTGTTTCAGACTGAACTACAAGAAGCAAAGGAATACTGAAATGTATACACAGAATGCACTGGTTTTCTAAGAACAACTGAACACGCTTTTAAATGGGAGAGTGGTCAGATCCCAGACTTTGCGGTGAATTTCTATGTCAAGTTTGCGTGTTCTTCCTCTGCTATGGTTTTCAGCATTGTCAACTAAAAACATGCACAGATGCCCAATCCTCTAGCTCCGGACAGGTCACCCAGAAAGCATCGGAAATTGGGTCAAATGCAAAGAACCCATTTTCGTACCGGGACAATAACAACAGCCTTATTTTGTATTTTTGTACTCAACATAAAGGTACATTGTTTAACTTTTCTGGTGGAGGGTCCGTCAAATCCTTTTCTCCATGGAGACGTTACTGCTTTGTCTGGAATGTTTCACAGTGTGGTGTTAAACCTTTCTATCTTCTTGGCGACCAAAGCCGGCCAAGTTACAGGTCAGATCTGTGGAGCGATAACCCCGCTCACAGTCCGAATGCCTGTTTTTGAGCTATAAAACCACCTGTAATTTAATATATGTAAGGAAGAGCTGTTTAAAGGTCCCATGGCATGGAATTTTCACTTTCTGAGGTTTTTGAACGTTAATGTGAGCTCCCCTACCCCCGCGCCCCCCCCTGGCTAAAAGTTGCGAAATGTCTAAACTGAGCATTTGCGGTCCTTTTCTGCGTTACACAAAACCAGTGTTGAAACGGGCGAGTTCGGACAAGGCACCTTTTTGACGTCAGATTGGCAAATGCAGCTCCAGCCCCTCCCTCTGTCTCCGCTCAGCATCCCTGTATATCCCGCCCATAGAGTTTGGACTGTGAATGCGCTACAATGCGAAATGCGTTTTTTTATTTGCCTGGAGGCACGTCCGAGTGTTTCTAGGCTCGCAAGTCCCTTACCCGACCCTCTGGACCTCTGAAATACCAGTGGTTTAATTTTATTTTCTGTGTAAATATGCTTTTTTTCATTGCAAAGTCCCCCATCTGTCTTTCTGTGTTAAACACAGAAGAGAGGAGACAGCGGTGCAGAGCTGCGCTTCCAGCGGGGGAAACCCGCCCCCCCCCCGCCAATCTCTTTGTCCTTCTTAGCCAATCTCTCTGTCCTTCTCATTTGCATTGAAGCAGCAACACTCAGAATAAAGCATTTTAGACACATATCTAGCCTCATGAAGACTGTCATCAAGAAGTACCATGTCATGGGACCTTTAATGTCATACTGTGGAATATTACAGACAAAGCAATGGCATATCCATAGAAATAAACAGATGACAGATGCTCTAAGCAGAAACGTTAAAGAATGCACCTTTAAGCATAACAAACAGCATGTATAACTGGACAATGTGTTGGAGTCAGTGGCCTATATACTGCTATGATTTTTCTTGAGGCCAGTGAAAAGTAAACAGTGTTATTAATCTTCCTGGACTTGAGAAATTGTGACAGAGATGCCATTTTGTATTTTACACAGACTCGGTTGAACTACGTTGGAGCCATTGGACAATATGTGTATACGGAATGTTAAAATGCCATAAATTGTCCTGTTCTTTATATTGCTGCTATACTGATGTACGTGAATGTTTTTACTGCGTGTGTGTGTGTGTGTGTGTGTGTGCGTGTGTGCGTGTGTGTGTGAATGGATACACTGTAAAAAAAAACCCCGAAAGAAAACAAAAATCTACATTAGTTAAAGTCATAGTATGTCACTTTTTAGCCAAAACTAGCATTTTTTTTTTGTTTGTTTTTTTGTTTTGTTTTTCAATCTGCTTGTGTTAATTGCACTGAAAAACTTTAATTTAGTTCCTCTAGTTCTTGCCTGTTTCCATGGAAATGCTTTTTCTTTAGCTATAATCTTCACAGTATGGCATAAAACATATCTGTCTTTTTTTTTTATTTCCATGGAATCATGCAGTTGATGTGCTACTTCCAGAAAGTGACAGACTGTAGCTTTAAACTTGAATTCAGAATGGTTAACTTAATTTGAGTAGCTGAATGAAGTTTTAATGTATTTTAAGTGTCGCATCTAAGCAAAATTAAAGTGGAGTGAGAAACTTTGATGTTTATCTTTTGTACACGGCAAAATATTATATCTTGTTAAGTTAAAATTATTATTATTTAGCATGAAATAGGAATGCATAATACACAAACATATTCCACTGGCAGATATTTTTACATGAGTCCCATTTACTCAAATAATTGAATGAATACAATTCTATAAATTCAAGTATCGGTAATTTTAACTTACCAAGATACTAATTGCTTTGCATTGTACTCCACTGTTTAGCTAGAAAAAAAAGGTATATATATATTCTTAAGTATATAGAAATTCATACAACTTTACTAGATGAAGTAATATTAATATGTAGAAATCAAGTCGTTTTAGCTCCTGGATATTCTTTTTCACAGTGTACTTTGTGTGTGTGTGAATGGAGTTCAATCTTATTTATTGGCCCCTTGTTGTATTTTACTCAAAGCTACTGTTCCATAAAAGGATTTCCTGTGCGTGGTGAGAAGAGGGAATAAACTCACATGGAGTATTGGACCGTAACGAGTTTTGTTGGTTCGTTTTTGCTGCCTTTCTGACAGAATTATTACAGATGCATTCAGCTCACCTCCGCTGTGTAAGGGCTTTCTGGACTCCATATTCCCACAGCAGAAAAACACACGGGGATTTCACTGGAGCGTAAGCACTCTCCGCTGAAACAGTCCCACCTGCACTAAGGTCTGTGGTTTTAATATAACATAAAGGTGAATTATGAAGACCAAAGCATAACATCAAGGTGCATTTGAAGTCAATGGAAGAAAAAAACCCTTACTTTATATTGTTTAGGGCAGGAGAAGCTCATTTGTAGAGTGTTCGTCCTTAGTTTAAGTGCTTTTAACTGTCAAAATGCATCTTGTAATAAATTGGGTATTTGGCACAGTTTTCACATTTTTTTAGTTACTGCAAAGAAAAAATATATGGATGAATATTCGACAGCTACCTCTTGTGCTTAAAGAATGGGTTCTTTACTTTTTGGAGATTTGTACCATGTTATAATGTTTCTTCATCAAAAAACATGCCTAAGGTTGTTTCCTTGCGGTACAATCCTGCACAGGGCTCCTCCCACAAGCCTACCTCTCCATGCTCCCATACATCAATTCTCCATAAATATTAGGGCTGTAAGAAAAACATAGATTCAGTGACATATCGCGCTACTTCTTTGTGCGATTCTCATATTGAGTCAAAATGCTTCAGATTATGTGTCAGTTATGTTTTTTTAATGACTTTTCATTTAATATTTTCATGATTTGAAAATTAAACAAATATCATTTTATCAAATTTTGCTCTTGTGAATGTGTACTCAACCATTATATTATACATAATTATTGATATATGTAAGAGGTAATATGCCAGGCCGGGTCAGTTCCCACCTGCAGTACCAGGACAAATGGCGTATATGCCAACGAAATACAATGTATGTACTCATCATCACTCATCATCGTCAGTCGATAAGTAAAACTAGTCCTGTTTAGTATCAGTCACAACTAATGCTGTTATGATACTACAATTTCAAACTGATTTCGATACTAAGGAATAGACTTGATACACATGATATCAAAAGAACAACATAGATTGGCTCACACTGACACTGACACGATTGAGTAAAATGTTCCCTGTCTTTTAGAAAAGGTCTGATCTCTGCTCTCGGTTCAATCAATTTCATTGATTTCCAATCTGATCTCCCCACACCCTTCCTTTTGTTACCAAAGAAAAAGATCACCATATGTTATATCTCCAATTGTTTTTCTGTCATTACATGTTGTAAATTGTCACTGATTGTACTGCATCTTTTCTACTCTGCATCTCCCAGTCGGCGGCGCACGCATGCGCAGCGGCCCCTCCCCTACCCACTCTATCACTGTCCTGCCTGGTTAGAGGAGAAACGAAATTTTGAATTCACTCTATGTACATGTACATGATTGTTTTCGACAATAAAGCAAACTATGACTATGACTATGACTAAATCACAGTAGATCAGTTGGTAGAGCGTTTGTTCACTGATCCAAAGGTTGGCGGTTCAAATCCCGCTCTTGACATAAGAAACATCAGTGGTTGAGCGGTCAGATCCACTGACCCACAGGTTGGTTGGTACGATTCCAGCTCCCACAGATGAATGCTGCTGTTGTGTCCTTGGGCAAGACACTTAACCCTCCTCGCCCCCAGTGTCTGCGTACACTGGTGTGTGAATGTGTGTGTGAATGGGTGAGTGGTTCCTTGTTGTAAAGCGCTTTGGTGCCTTGAAGGTGGAAAAAATGTGACCATTACCATTCAATATGTCCTTTGTTTTAGTTTTGTGATGATGTGGTGCATGGGAATGCACACCCCGAAATAAATATACAAAAACATGACACAAAACAATACTACAACTTCACAACCCTGATGTGATGTGCAGTAGTTTCATTGGCGGGGTGCAGGTTGATTGTGTTGTGTCTGAAAGGGGAGTGACTTATAGGAGGGAGAACTCAGAGCATCAAAAACAAAACTGAAACTGATTTACTGAACATGTTAACATGCTGTTTTCACCTGTTATAGCATTTTGAAAGCAATAAAAGGTCACACAGTGATCTAAATATGTTAGCATTTAATACCCCATAGAAGTGTAATACCCCCTCTTTTAAATAGTTTAAACATTTTTATATAATTAGAATACCTTCATATTATCCTGGTTGTGAAATCAACTTAATCTCATAGAGTTATAAGCAGTACACATGTCTTTCTCATTGCTTACCTCATTATAGGCAAAACATATTACGGTCATGAAAATGCGGAACTCCTGTCAACAAAAAAATAATAATTCCCAAACATGTTTCTGCTTAGTTTTAAATGTTAGAAACCAAATATTTATTACAATCTGAGCCAAGCCAAGAGTACTGATGATTCTGACATGAAGAAAGCCCTGTAAGCTCCAGCATATTTAGAGCAATTAGTTTGAGTGACAGCGCAGGCACCATGTCATGAAAACACTCTCTGGATTTGCCAAAACTTGTCATAGCTTTCCACACATTTTCATTATTGCCCAACAGACCTTATTTAGTAGTGGTAAGAACTATAGAGCTAGAAAAAGGTTTATAAATATGTTGAGGATTGCTTGTGCTACCAACTGTGCTCAGATTTGCTAACAGGAACCTATAATGTAAATATGATCAGTTTATGTATCATTTATACAGTGGTACCTCACCTTACGAAATTAATTCGTTCCAGAAGTGGTTTCGTAATGTGAAAAATTCGTAAGTTGAGTAGCTATTTCAATGGAAAAAGCCTGATTCGTTCCAAGGCCCCGATCCAAGTTTTTTTTTTTTTATAGTGTAACTTTTTTTATAGTGTAACATCGTGTTCTGCGTCCTGATTGGTTTCTCAGACTGGATTTAAACTTTTCTCACATTTGTCTCTCGTTTAAACACTCAAACTTTCATAGCTTTTCAACAAAATTATTAACAGTGAAGTGTGGGGGAAGGGGGAGGGGGGAGAAAACTGCGCTCTGACACGTGTGATAGCGCAGCATGACCCGGCGCGGGGCTGCCAGCAGGTCTAGACCTGGACTAAACCAGGACTAAACCTGGACTAAACCAGGACTAAACCTGGACTAGACCAGGACTAGACCAGGACTAGACCAGGTGGATTAAAGGTCTATTTCCTGGTTTCGTTTCGAGTCACAGCTGAGGCGAGCCGCTGCTCGCCTCAGCTGGAGGACCGCACGCAGTCTGAGCGCATGAACGAGACCCACGAACGCATGCAAGAGCCGCGGTGGTCTAGACCTGCTCTAGACCTGCTCTAGACCTGGTCTAGACCTGGCTCTTGGTCTAGACCTGGTTCGTGGGTCTCGTTCATGCGCTCAGACTGCGTGCGGTCCTCCAGCTGTGACTCGAAACGAAACCAGGAAATAGATCTTTAATCCACCTGGTTTAGTCCTGGTCTAGTCCTGGTTTAGTCCTGGTCTAGTCCAGGTTTAGTCCTGGTTTAGTCCAGGTTTAGTCCTGGTTTAGTCCAGGTCTAGAAAAGTTTAAATCCAGGCTAAGAAAAGCGTATAATGTGTGTGGCTGAGCGCTCATTATTTGAATTTTTGAGATTTCGTGTTTTCTTTCGTATCTAGAGACCAAAATTTACCGTGAAGGCATTTCGTAACTTGAAATTTTCATTTGTTGGGTCATTCGTAAGGTGAGGTACCACTGTATTTAAATTTGGTAACACTATTACACTTTTTTTTTTTTAAACAAACTGTTTAATTAAGAATGATTTAGGCTTAGTGTGGACTTGACCCCAACTCCTAACCCTGAATCATTTTTCATAAATTATTTGTTAATTTTATGAAGTAACTATTGCTTGATGCTTTCTTAAGGCCAGTTAATTTAGAATGAAATTTGGAATCCAGTATTTTTGGATAGGTCAAATGCAGTACACAAAATTCCCAAAGAGGACAATAAAGGACTATTTAAAATGCCCTTTCAACTGTATTATAAATAAAACTGCAGTCAATGTACTAAAACAGGGGTGTCAAACATGCGGCCCGGGGGCCAGATCCAGCCCTCCAAGACCTTTAATCTGGCCCGCGGCCGATTTTCAAATTATTTTTCAAATATTTTTTAATTATATTAAAATTTTCTATTAAAATATTGGTAATTTTCTGCACAGTTTAACATAGCAGCGTCTCCAGCGCCTCTGTGCGTGGCCCCTCCCACTCGCCTCTTTCCAAACGCTCTTAAAGCACCATCGTTTTGACTGTTGACTGTGACACCCTCATCAGCAAAATGTCAAAAATGACAAAAGTGGACGCTGAGTTCAGAATTTTCCAAGAAAAATTGACTAATTCCTATTTGTTCACGGAGGTGAATGGGAAACCTGTACGCTTGTGTTGAAATTGCATTTTTCTTAAAGTTTCAGATTGTTCATAGTATTATAATATTTTGTAAAAGAAAGAGTTTTAGAAAGAAAGAGTAATAGATTTCCGTTTCTCCGCACAAATATTTTGACTTACTGCTATTTTTGGGGTATATTTGCCATGAGTTTTATGATCCGGCCCCTTTGCGATCAAAGTAGGTTGGATACGGCCCCGGGACCAGAATGAGTTTGACGCCCCTGTACTAAAACAAATTAATTGTAATTGTCTGTGCCATCTTGAAGTCAGTTTCTTTATAAATAGATTATTTTTTTTCTGTCTTAAAAAGTGAAAAACAGAAGTTTCCTCTCTTTTCCTTATCGGACACTAAAACACTACATAATTAGATGTGGACAATGCACAGTGGACTTATTTTGACCTCAAGAGCTACTTATACAACATATCTATAATATATCTACAATCTATCTCTATATATATCTCCAGGTACGATTTGGAAGAGGTACCAACATTATAACATGACTGAAAGCTCACAGGAGTCCATTTAGCCTAATAGAGGACCTTTAAAAACACATTTCATTTCTTGGCACATTATTGATCTAGTCTTATCAGTCTATCAGTCATTTTTAACCCATAAAAGCAGACGACATAAAAACAAATTCACAATAATCTTTCAACTTCAATGAGCTTAAAACCAAAGAACGGTAATAAAAGGTTACTATTACATTATTTATACTATAGAGATGCTCATCCCGTTCACCTATACTATAAGCACACAAACTGACATTGTTGATTTAACCTTACACTGGTTCCTGATGGCATTAGCTCTTGTCTCTGTCACTGATCTAATTCGTGTTGAAATGTCCCTCCTCTCTCTCCATATTTCTTCATTACATTCCTTTAAAAACCTCTGGAGTTTTGCTTTGAAGTTGCAGATCTGCTTTGACAGACTCCGAGGCGTGGAGGGGAGGACAGGAGAGAGAGTGGTGACGGACACAAATGAGTGAACGACACAACACTGTAAAACCAGAGGAAAAAACGGAAATTTGTAAGTGAAGATTTGGATAGTCCTCCTCACATCTGCACTAACAGAAAAAGTGCACTGTGGAACTTTTACGGTAGCGCCACAATCTTGTCTCCTTGGAGATGTTACTGCTTTGCCTTGATTATTTCACAGTATGAAAATAAACTTGGTTATGACTATAGAGACAAGTTAATGGTAAGATCTACGGAGAAGCAAGCCTGCACATAATAAGAATTCACGTATTTCAAGGTGTTTTTGAGCTATAAAACTGTAATTGAACAAATGCCAGGCAGATGTGTTTAATGCACTACTGTGGAGCATTCTATGCAAACAAGAAGTTATACAATGCACCTTTAAAGGAATAGTGCGTTTTTTTTTTTTTTAAATTTATGTGTGAAAAGTCCCTCAGTCGTCCAGGTAGAATCCATGATAACAGGAGAAGTTCAATTTGTCAACTGGACAAAGTTTGTTTGGTTGAAAACCTTTCGCCGCTCATCCGAGAGGCTTCGTCAGCTCTAATAAGAATACTGGTAAGACACTTGCTTATATCTTGCTGTAGGGAGGAGCTACCTAGCTAACTACTTTCCGGAACTATTTCATTGGTTTCCGTCTTTTGTTTCTCTGGCGTCTAGCTAACGATCCCTATTCATCCCTACACGCCTGTTTTTCACACCTCTGGCCCTGACCTGGCTAGCCCTATTGTTTCCCTGTTTGCTTGATCTACGCTTAAGAATGGAATTGTAGATGGGATGCAAATTATGTCTGACTCCACCATTTCTGTTCAGAGAAGGATTCTCTTTTTTGACAAAAATAGCCTCTTTAACTCCCCTCTCAAACCAAACAAACAAAGCAATGTGGTCTACTCCATTCAGTGTAGTGAAGACTGCAGTGAGCGCTATATTGGAGAAACCAAGCAGCCACTTCACAAGAGGATGTACCAACACAGACGGGCGTGCCAGAGTGGACCGTCTTCTGCCGTATATCTTCACCTAGAAGCCACGGGTCATTCATTTGAGGACAGTGAGGTTCAGATCTTAGCCAGGGAAAAGAATTGGTTTGAGAGGGGAGTTAAAGAGGCTATTTTTGTCAAAAAAGAGAATCCTTCTCTGAACAGAAATGGTGGAGTCAGACATAATTTGCATCCCATCTACAATTCCATTGTTAAGCCTAGATCAAGCAAACAGGGAAACAATAGGGCTAGCCAGGTCAGGGCCAGAGGTGTGAAAAACAGGCGTGTAGGGATGAATAGAGATCGTTATCTAGACGCCAGAGAAACAAAAGACGGAAACCAATGAGATAGTTCCGGAAAGTAGTTAGCTAGGTAGCTCCTCCCTACAGCAAGATATAAGTAAGTGTCTTACCAGTATTCTTATTAGAGCTGACGAAGCCTCTCGGATGAGTGGCGAAACGTTTTCAACCAAACAAACTTTGTCCAGTTGACAAATTGAACTTCTCCTGTTATCAATTTTTTTTTATGTTAATCTGTATGGGTTTCCTTCTAAAAGTTATGTGTGTTGACACCGGCTTACCTCTGACAGTCTCAGCTGATCCCGGTTCGGCTCGCTTTCTGGAGCCCACGTAAGTAGGTCCGGTAACTTCCCTGGAACATGAAAATAAAGCTTGTTTTTCTTCTCAAAACAAAACATTTGTTAGAAAGGTGATATATTTGCGCCCGAAACAGTTGTCCACGAAACATCCAGCAGCGTATTTCGCATTTGCGTATTGTCTCTCTCCACTCGTATCACTACGCCCATGTTAACTCTATCAGCCTGTTCACCTTCAGCGGATGTCTACGCCGAAGTTTACAAGTGAACAGGCTGATAGAGTTATGTAAATAAATAAATGTTGTATTTCCTCAATTGTTTTAGAATGATCAGAACTATTAGAAAAAAATATTATTATTTTTAGTATTATGACAATGCCTAGAATATTGTGACTCTAAAAGGTATTTGCAATGTCAAAGTTTTAAAAACTAACCAATCTAAAATCACACACATTTTTTCTTTCTAACACAATACTATCTTACTTATTCACCACAATGAGTTTATATCCCTTTCCCTTTAAGGGGCTGTGATCAATTTTGTTCATGGAATAAAGTAAACTTTGTCTTGCCCAAGTAGAGATGTATTGTAAAAGCAGCTCTTAGGGTGAAAATGAGACCACTGTGTTCTGTCTGTGTCTAATTATAAAGCAGAGCTCTCAAGTTTTGAGCGGGGTGGTGCGTGAGACTGCGTTTTTTCCGAGGAGCGCGGGGAGGGGGGACAAGGTGGTGGAGGTGCGAGTGACTTTTTTTCGCTGAAAACGCGCGGTGCCTGCATTAACTAATAAATTTTCCGGGCACAAAAGCGCTGTGCGCTGCGCTTGAATTGCATAACTAAATTTATCACGTCGAATTGCGTGTGTCACACTCTCAAAGCGTGAGACTTGAGAGCCCTGTATAAAGTATTGTTATCATCTGTGAACCAGGAAGTAAGGCTTGTGCGCTATTAGCATACTAGTTGTTGTTAGCATCACTGTGACTACTGTGACTCCATGCTGGCCTATTATTATGAAACACTCTTATAAACTCATTGTGGTGAATAAGTAAGATAGTATTGTGTTAGAAAGAAAAAATGTGTGTGATTTTAGATTGGCAAAGCTGTTAAACTTTTTAAAACTTTGACATTGCAAATACCTTTTAGAGCCACAATATTCTAGGCATTGTCATAATACTAAAAATAATAATATTTTTTTCTAATAGTTCTGATCATTCTAAAACAATTGACGAAATACAACATTTATTTATTTACATAACTTTTTTCATACATGTAGGTCTTCTACAGGCCTCAACTGGTAATCAGACAGTCCTAGGGGCCGATGCTGTTTTTTTTTTGTTTTTTTTCAGAGACTGTAGACCAGGGAAGTGTAGCACAGGCATAGCAGGTAAGCAGGTAGTATGTTAGGATAATACCAGGACTTTTAGGTGATGGACAGGCATGAAAATCACTCACCTTTCAGCGAAATTCGCCATTTTGAAGCCAAAACAGATGACCTACGTGAATCATGTAGATTCGATGGGAAAAGTTTGTGTGTGTGTGTGTATGCAAGATGCATTTTAAATAAACCAAACCAAATTTGTAGTTACTGTGAGTTTGCTGTTGTCACGCCAAGACGTAACAACAGTACTTTGCTTCGGGGAACACATATATAAATTGTGCTCCACTAGTTATTAGGGGCCGGTGTACTGCGCCGTGTTTTTGTCCCAGTCCAGCCTTGGTCTTATATTAGTAAACCGGATCTTTATGAATCATCTTCAAAACTGAAAATGAAAAGCTATATTAGTAGCCTCTAATTCTCTGCATATATATACAACCACACAATCACAGTGTTACATGTTAGCCTGACTGTAGCCTCTTAACGCTGCCAGACTCAATAAAGCCCCATTTCTCTGGAAAACAATTCAAACAACAGACTGAGTTCTGGGAAACTGCAGCAGTTTTAATTGAACGTTGTGGACGGTTAGAAACTTTTCCAGTGTGGTTTCATTTTATGATGGTTTTATACTTTGGTTTTTATCCTTCTGAAGTACAGTGAGTGGCTGAGTCTCATTTGAGGTTTGACCTTGAATCATGGGGATGTACTGGGGACCGTCCAGTGAACAGCTATCAGTAGACATCAGTCAGATAAAGCCATACAAAGATAGAATAATGTACACATGTCTAAACAGGAATACCTATACTTAGTTCATTTCAACCACAGACTGTATATAGCCTCTGTGTTCCAAATAGGAAGGTCATGGGGGCGCTTCCGCCTCCACCGACTCTGTCTCCAATAAACTTTAATATTTAAGTCTTTATTTGGTCTCACACACAATGACACACGGGAGAAATTTGACTTCTGCATTTGACCCATCCTTTTTCAGGAGCAGTGAGCAGCCATCTTTCGGCGCTCAGGGGGCAGTACTGTGAAGGGTCTTGCCACAAGTAGCTGCACTCTGATTTTTTTAAAGGTGCACTATGTCACTTTTCTGATGGAGGGTCTGCCACCTGCTAAATAAACCAGGTCTCAACTAGGACTAAACCAGGACTAAACCAGGTTTAAACTAGGACTAAACCAGGACTAAACCAGGTTTAAACTAGGACTAAACCAGGACTAAACCAGGTTTAAACTAGGACTAAACCAGGACTAAACCAGGTCTAAACTAGGACTAAACCAGGACTAAATCAGGAATAAACCGAGACAAAACAGGACTAAACCAGGAGAAAATCACGACTAAACCAGGTCTAAGTCAGGTCTAAACCAGGACTAAACCAGGTCTGAACCAAATTTGCGTCAGGTTTAAACCATGTCTAAACCAGGACTAAACCAGATAAATAAATAAATAAATAAATAAATAAATAAATAAATAAATAAATAAATAAATAAATATTAAATAAAAGAAAGAAATTAAAAGGGAGTCTAAAAACGTTTTCAGGCGACTGTAGAAGCTTGTCAGAGATGTTGGTAATCAAAAAAAGAAAAGTTTTGTTTGATTTAAAGGGACAGTGTGTAAGATTTTTACCCGTTAATTACCGAAATTGAAGATACCCATTCAAAAATACATTGTTTTCCAAGCCTTTTCACTTCCATCATGAAATCAAAGTATTCTGTTGGACTTAGATATAGTCACATAAAAGGGGGATCTTCCCCATGCAGAGGCAGCCATTTTGAATACGAGAGCCGCAGAAGGACATTTGGGCTCTGCCTTCGCCTTCGGCAAGACTCGTGGTTTTGGGTAAACAACACAAGCATGCTGCCGGATCAGACGTCGTAATGGATCTAACACGTGTTTTGGACTAAATTGTTTTACTGGATTTTATTCGCTGGATCCTTACGGACAAATTGAGAGCAAGTTTATGGTGAAATACAGAGTTTGACCTGTGCAAAGCATTCTAAGGTAAGCTAACCTCGTTTTGTGCTTTTCCGTATAAAAGCCCCAAGTGCTCGGCGAGTGATTGTTGTGCCCGGAAATGAATTGCATAGTCAAAAAGAGGAGACTGTAAGGTTTCATCTGATGTGTAGATTGCCATGGTACACGATTGGGAATGTGTGTTTTCATGCGAAAAGAAAAAAAAAACGTGAACGGGACCACCTTTTATTTATACCGTAGTTGTCGGCAAGGGCTCACACAGCGCCGGGTGCGCCTCACGCGTTCATGCGCGGGTACGCGAGCTGTCCGTGTTATGGCGCACCCGGGTGACCCTCAAGGTCTGCCGTAGCTAAAACAGGAAGTGCAGTAGCCACCATCCACCTATGCGCCACGAATCCTACACACTGGACCTTTAACACTATTACAGTCCATTACAGAGTACATGTATTATGAATAAAAATTAAATTAACAAAATGTAAATGCTAAGGTGTTCATTTACCTTCAAATAGAAAATCACAAAAAAAAAAAAAAAAAAAAAACACTTAAAAATACAAGAAATACACTTTTTTCTTCGGGTCCCAGGAGGATATAACACAAAATTGACTCTTGTGATCTTTTAGCCATGTAATAATGTTGAAAAACATACCTGGACTTGTGTTTTATCCGCTACTTCTCTAGCTTTTTTTATACCCCACTGAACGTTATTACCTTTTCTTTTTACAGTTTAAAAAGAGGAAACAAAGTACTCCAGCCCTACGCCTTCATATACTTACAGTTCAGGGTTGGGGTTAGGCTTATGTTGGACCTGTTTGCTTGTGTAGAGTCCAGCTGAATAAACCAGGATCTCTTCCACATTTACAGAACCTGCCCCCAGCCTCAGGTTAAATAAGTCTGACTTACTTTGGGATCAACGTGTTGGTTTAAATGAGCTGAACTTATACCAAAGCAGTGACCAGTCTAACCCGGCCTCATTAAACCCACTGTGGATTATGGAGCAAAAATACCTTTTTAATATGAAACTGGAGATGGCATTGTTCAGTTGTGGTCAAATCATTAAAGCTCAGTAGTTTATTATAGTCCAAATTTAGTGCTGGTTTAGTCAAGGTTTAACCCAGAGGTGCCAAAAAGGCTTTTCTGTTTAAATTCCAAGTGGGCTGATGAGGGCCCTTTTACTTTTTCTTAATTATTTTTCAGTTTGTCCATCTTATTCTTATAAAAGAGAACTCTCAATCTCATGGACATGTAAATCATTAATAGTGGTGAAATCCAGGTGGAATCCAGGTGAAATTTTATGTGAATTCCACCTTTTTTTTTCTCCTCATTACAAGTTCCTAAATCTCATGTTTAGTCAGATCTGCTTCAGCTTTGACATAAGAGTCAAGACCCAACAAATGCTCAGTCTGCTGTCTGTCTCCCCAGGGACACCAGCTATATCTATTCTTATATTTACTCCAAAACATTCAGGCACAAATTTGAAATCTGAATTTCATTTGTTCAGAGCTCAGTCTCATTTAAAATGAAAGGACATGAGATAGAGGCCAAAACTTCAGAGCCTCCGCTTCGCAAAATGTCCACCTATTTCACGGTGGCTGAGTGGGTAGCACTCATGCTTCACAGCAAGAAGGTTCCGGGTTCGATCCCCGGGTCGCCCAGGCCTTTCTGTGTGTGTTCTGTGTGGAGTTTGCATGTTCTCTCCGTGTCTGGGTGGGTTTCCTCCGGGCACTCCGGTTTCCCCCACCAACCCAAAACATGCACCATAGGTAAATCCTCCAGCTTAGGTCCTGACCAAGCCGAAGCAAGAAGATCATGGAGATGATCCCCGGGCGCAGTAATGTGCTGCCCACTGCTCCTAATAACAGGATGGGTTAAATGCAGAAATGGAATTTCCCCACTGTGGGACTAATAAAGGCATAGCTTTCTTTCTTTCTAGCTTTCTTATACTTAAAACTTAAGATCTAGCATTTACAAACATAATCACATTTCTCACACCTCAGATTATTATTTTTATTTATTATTATTTTTTCCTCATAAGAAGCCATTTGTTTTGATATGAGTGAACCATGAGTGTCCCTGATTGGCTAATCCACCTGTCAATCACACCCATCTGAAAACAGGGAGATTCACCACTGGCCGGACTCGCATATTTATAAAGTATTAGAAAAGTCTGTATTCTGGATCCGAGGCAAATTTGAGAGCTCTATGATCAGATACTCAGATTTATAATGTGAACGTTTATTTTCAAAGTCTTATATTATGCAGCATTGACTCAGGTGAACTTTAAGCCATGTTAGAATGTTGTTTCCCCCTCAAAAACACACCTGGAGTTGTGTTTTGTTTCATTCACACATGTTTGAGAAATCCTTTTTTATTAGTCTGTCTACTGTCTAAAGCTCAAAATGCTCTGTTCCACCTTGAGATGTCATGTAGTGGTAGTTTTCAAGTTAAGCTATATTTTACCTTCAGTTTAAAACACAGGGGAGCACTTGCTGTATTACCATATCCTCCTGGGACCTGAAGAAAAAAAGTGTATCTAAATTATTATTATTATTATTTATTTTTTATTTTTTTCTATTTGGAGGTAAATGAACACCTTAGCATTTACATTTTGTTAATTTTATTTTTATTCATAATGTTGTAACATGTCCTCTGGAATGGACGTCGGGGACATTTTGTTGAAGTTAACAACCTAACAAAAACTTTTTTTTTTTGATGACCAACATCTCTGACAAGCTTCTACAGTTGCCTCAAAAAGTTCTTAGACTGCCTTTTAATTTCTGATTTATTTTTTATGATAAAAGGAGAAGTTCAATTTGTCAACTGGACAAAGTTTGTTTGGTCGAAAACGTTTCGCCGCTCATCCGAGAGGCTTCGTCAGCTCTAATTAGAATGCTGGTAAGACACTTGCTTATATCTTGCTGCAGGGAGGAGCTAACTAGTTAACTACTTTCCGAAACTATCTCATTGGTTTCAGTCTTTTGTTTCTCTGGCATCTAGTTAACGATCCCTATTCATCCCTACAACGACTGTTTTTCACACCTCTGGCCCTGACCTGGCTAGCCCTATTGTTCCCCTGTTTGCTTGATCTAGGCTTAAGAATGGAATTATAGATGGGAGACAAATTATGTCTGACTCCACCATTTCTGTTTAGAGAAGGATTCTCTTTTTTGACAAAAATAGCCTCTTTAACTCCCCTCTCAAACCAATTCTTTTCCCTGGCCAAGATCTGAACCTCACTGTCCTCAAATGAATGGCCCGTGGCTTCTAGGTGAAGATATACGGCAGATGACGTTCCACTCTGGCACGCCCGTCTGTGTTGGTACATCCTCTTGTGAAGTGGCTGCTTGGTTTCTCCAATATTTATTGTCAAAAAAGAGAAACTTTCTCTGAACAGAAATGGTGGAGTCAGACATAATTTGTCTCCCATCTATAATTCCATTCTTAAGCCTAGATCAAGCAAACAGGGGAACAATAGGGCTAGCCAGGTCAGGGCCAGAGGTGTGAAAAACAGTCGTTGTAGGGATGAATAGGGATCGTTATCTAGACGCCAGAGAAACAAAAGACTGAAACCAATGAGATAGTTTCGGAAAGTAGCTAGCCAGTTAGCTCCTCCCTGCAGCAAGATATAAGCAAGTGTCTTACCAGCATTCTA
Source organism: Paratrypauchen microcephalus (assembly GCA_036785185.1). Taxonomy (NCBI): domain Eukaryota; kingdom Metazoa; phylum Chordata; class Actinopteri; order Gobiiformes; family Gobiidae; genus Paratrypauchen; species Paratrypauchen microcephalus. The sequence goes on from JAVJIX010000017.1 coordinate 10,192,951, forward strand.
ATTAGAGCTGACGAAGCCTCTCGGATGAGCGGCGAAACGTTTTCAACCAAACATACTTTGTCCAGTTGACAAATTGAACTTCTCCTTTTATCATGGATTCTACCTGGACGACTGAGGGACTTTTCACGTATTTATTTTTTTAGATATGATGGGTTTTTTTGAGTATTTATTTACGTATTTATTCATTTTTTAATGTATTATTTTTTTTATTCGAGTATTTATTTACATATTTATTTATTTATATTTTTATGTATTATTTATTTATTTATGTATTTTTATATATATTATGTATTTTTTTGTTTTTATTTGAGTATTTACATATTTATTTATTTTTATTTTTTATGTTTTATTTATTTATTTATTTTTATATATTATGTATTTTTTATTTTTTATTTGAGTATTTATTTACATATTTATTTATTTTTATTTTTTATGTATATATTTTTTATATATATTATGGTTTTTTTTTAGTATTTAGTTACATATTTTTTGATTTTGATTTTTTTATGTATATATTTTTAATATATATTATGGTTTTTTTTAACATTTATTTACATATTTCTTTATTTTTATTTTTTATGTATGATTTTTTTTTTTTTATCATAGTGCAACTACAAACTAGAGTGTCAAAACAATTAAAAGATCGACTGGTTAACTCGATGTCCACTATAAAGGACACAAATGAACGGGGCGGGTCTCAGGAGGATATGAGAGTGTTTCCAGTTTGAGACGAGAACTCAGCCTAAATATGCAGGGTTTGTGTGTTAATGTGTGAATGAAACAAAACACTACTCCAGGTCTGTTTGTGGTGAGGAAACAAGATTATAACATAGATCAGAAAAAAGTTTGATATAGGCCCTGTAATTTGGCTCTCCCAGTAGTAAGTGTGAGAAACCCAATCTGGCCCACTGGGAAATCTGAAACCACAACCGAAGCTTATAAAAAACATGAGAAATAATGAGAAACCTACGGTGTTTTGCATGGAGTCAGATCAGCCTCTCACATCTGCTGCCCTCTTCATTTGTTTGCACATAAACCTGGCTCACGCTTTCACTGGCACAGACTTCAAACCCGCCTTCAGCTTCAGGCTCGAGAGTGTTTACTTTTCAAAATAGTTTACCTTTCGTTTTCCCATAAATGTTTCTTAGTTTAGTTATGTGTAGGTATTTCTGAGAATAAATGCGTTACATGTGTGCATTAAATGTTATGTGTACATTGTAAAATATATGAAGTCTTCTCAACAAAGACTTTTATTACATTTTTGTTTGGAAATGTCCAATTAGAAGCACATGGTATGGAGTCATTGTACCATTTAGTTTTGATGATAATTTAACGGTCCTACAGTATATTACAATATGTTTCCTTTTGGTTGGGGGTCCATCACACTTGTTTCTATGCATATGTCATTGCTCTGGCTGGAATGTTCCACAGTATGACATTAAACCATATATTTCTTCAATTACAGGTGTTTTTTTGCTCAAAAATACCTCAAAAAACAGGCATTCTGACTCCTCTCCACAGATCTGACCTGTAACTTGGTCAGATTTGGTGTCCAGGAAGATAGAAAGGTTTAACGCCATATTGTGAAACATTCCAATAATATCTCCATTAGACCTGCGTGATTTATCGATTAAATCGATTAATTTGAATTTACAGTTCAGGACGATGTGTTTTTAATGAAAATCGATTTTTTTATTATTTTAAATGCGATCGGAACTGATGAACCGCCATGCTCTACACGGGTAAGTTAGCGGGGCGCCCCCAAACAAGCTAGCATGCGAGTGAGGGAAAGAGCTTGTACCAAACAAAGGTGTCGCTACATCTGTTATATGGAACTGGTTCGTTTTTTTGTGTGTCAGACTTAGAACAAACGAGTGCTCGCTGTAAGGTCTATTCAAAAGCTGTTGCAGCACGACAAATGTATCCTAGCGCCTAAAGCAGAGGCACGCAGCAGAGTGGGAAAAGTGCAGGTCCCCACAGCGCGAGCACATATTGTAAAAGACATGGTGCCCATTAGAGATGCGCGGATTGCGGTTTCAGCCACAGGCACCGCGGCTAAACCGTGGAGCGGGTGGATGACGTGACGAAAAATAATATTTTTTATTAAATTCGGGCGGGGGTCGGTTGACCAACCAAATTTTTAAAAATGCCTACATGCCTATAATTATCATAAGTTGGTGGATGACAGACGGGCGCGGTTTGAAAATTCCTGAAAAAACGTGCGTGCAAATGGATAGCGGACGGATGACTTTTTTTCATGCGGTTGCGGATGGAAAAAAAGCCCATTCGCGCATCTCTAGTGCCCATATATACTGTGGAAAAGTCCGGATTCCTTAACATGGTGAAAGTTTTGGACCCGAAGTATGTGCTACCAAACCGCAAATATTTTTCTTGTGTTGCCACAGCTGTATACAGACTGCACAAGCTAACATACATGAACACAGACAGTGGCTCCCTCTTTTCTACATCACTCGAGGAAAAACTAAAACTAAAACACAACACTACCCACTCCAGTCCATCTTTCCCACAATCAGGGAATAATTTAGCTCCATAAAATGCTTCTTTATAAAAGAAAGATATTTATATAACTGTGATATATTAAAAAAAAACAAAAAAAACAATAACAGCTAAATTGATGCAAGGTGTAATGTATTTGTTTTATAAAAGAACGTTGCATTGTTTTGAGCCATTTGTCTGTCAACTGTTATTTGTTTTTGAGTAGGGCAGAGAAAAATCGATTAAAATCAGAAATCTGATTTTTTTTTTTTTTTATCAGATATTTTATTTTTAGGCCATATCGCCCAGCTCTAATCTCCATGGAGAAAAGCATTTGATGGACCCTCCACCAGAAAAGTTACACAATGCACATTTAAGCCATGTTATAATGTTGTTACCTCCTCAAAAACAGACCTGGAGTTGTGTTTTGTTTCACACATATTTGAGTAATTCTTTATTAGTCTGTCTACATCTCAAAGCTCAAAATACTCTGTTCCACCTTGTGATGTCATCAACAGCTCCTTTTACCTTTTGTTCAGTAGAGATTGACAATTCCAGCACCAAAATCATCCAAATTATTGTAGTGAAGGTATATGCAGTTTAAAAACACAGTAGATCACTTCCTGTATTACCATATGACATCACAAGGTGGAACAGATTGTTTTCAGTTTGAGAGAAGAACTCAGCCTAAATATGGAGGTTTGTGTGAATGAAACAAAACACAACTCCAGGTATGTTTGTGATGTGAAAACAACATTATAACACAGATCTGAAAATGGCATAATATCGGCCTTTTAAACACTATTTTACTAAAGCTAGTTATGAAAAACTGGAAGACCAAAGAATTAGAAACGTTCACATATTTTTTCCTCTTCTCCATAAAATAAATGAACCCAATCCATCTCCTAGAGTTATGTACTTTACGTATTACTTTAAAATGAGCCTATATTTCTCACATAGGAGTTGGGGGTCCAGTCTCTTGTCAGTTTTATGTGAAGAATAATATTGTTCATCTTTTTAAACCAACATGGCCTCCTCCTGTTCTCCATCAGGTCCTCGCCCTCCACGTCAACAAACAGCCCAGAGGTGACAAGTTAAAGGGGGGTCCAGGGAGAGGGAGGGGGTCAGAAATTCACACCTCTGCATGCTTCAAAGGGTAGATGTATGGGCAGTGAGGGTAATAAAGGAATATTGATACTGGGGGGGGGGGGGGTTGTTAACTGGAGGCACTGCTCTGTCTGAAGCTCTGTTACATAAGTCTAATCTGACTCCTAAACAGGACCATGAACACTCGCTCCTGAACAGGCTCCTGAAAATGTGCTGTTTAAAGGAAAAATAACGTTTTTTACAATTTGAGCCTTATTTCGGTAATAAAACAAGTTGTTTTACTCACCCATAGCACTTTGGTGTCATATGGAGGATTTCCGGAGATGTTTTAGATTAGCATTAGGCTAACGCCGTTAGCCTAACGCGACTTATAGCCATAGCTCGGGGCATTCCCCGAGCATGTAATATGCCCCGTGCGGGCTCCAAATAACACAAACTTTAGCACTTTTCAAATCATAGAAGCTCGATGTCTTTAGTCTACGATTTTGTGTGGTCAAAAGTGGCCTGTAATCCGAGATTTAGCTATAGTTTCGAGTAGATGAGGACGCCAGTGTGCATACGCGGAGTGTGCTCTCAGCTCCCGGGACCCAAACATGGAACGCAAAGCTGTAAACTATGGATAAATCTCGGACTCACTGCAAAGTATCAATATTGGTGGTTTCCAGATAGAATGTGAAGATTTTAAAGAGACTGAGGCCCCGTTTACGCATACACTGGTATTTTAAAAACCATTTCCCTTAATTTTTACCCATTTTTTACACGCAAATGGCGAATTTGCCTCTGAAAAGAAATCTTTCTAAAAACTCTGGCTAGAGTGAAGATTCTGGAAAACTACAGTTTCACATTTGCGTGTAAAGTGAGATAAATGGAGTTGTAGGCAGCTGACAAACCAAAAATGCGATTCTGATTGGCTTGCAGAGCGTTCTCCTTCGTTTTCAGAGGCGAATTCTCTGTTTGCGTGTAAAAGATGGGTACAAATGAAGGGAAATATCTCAGTTTTTAAAAATACCAATGTACTTGTACAGTAAACGGGGCTTATTTTGGAAAACAGAGGAAGAAATATTCGTTTCTCAACATATCCTGCTGCATGTAAACATAGCCTAAATGGGGCTAAGATTATTTTTTAAATATGTTTGACATGGAGTAGATTATAATGTTTGTCGTTGCATTTCAAGCTAGTCTAGAGTCAAGAGAATGTCACATGTGAAAAATAGTAGGATTAAAAAAAAATTTAAACTATATATTAATATGAAAATCTACATGTTTAAAGTGCTTGAATTCATAAGATACTTTGTAAACTTTGAGAAGAAAATCAAGCACACGCCTTTATACTGTGCTTCAAACAGGAGCAGCAGCAGGAGCAAATGAACTGAACAGTTTCAAAAGTTGCAGATGCCAGATTTTAATAATTTAGCTGGAAATAAGGAGAATTATTTATATGAGATGACAAACTGCAACCAATATAAATTAAAAGTATAATTTTTGGACCATGCTGACTTTTCTGAAGCTGTCCATGAACCCAAAAAGTCATGTCAAAACTACATGTTCATAGTGGTTTATAATTGCGTTTGATTTAAATACCAGCTTCCTCTTTTAATGATTGAAAAATCCGGCACCACAGCTTTAAAACTTAACAATTTTTGGATTAGAATAGATTATTATATTGATTAATAACAGTACTTTTATTAATCAGTATAATAATCAAGTTCAAATTAATGTGGAAAATACAGAACTCATAATCTACATACATAAATTAATTAATCAAAATTAGTTAAAAACACAAAACAAAGGTAATCAAAATTCATTTACTTTTTTACAGTGCCGTTTAAGTTCAAGATATTCCAGTGGGCTTCTGTTTGGTCACAAAACAAGAGGAATTGTGGGAAATGAGCCGTAGGGGGCGGAGTCTGAGGCATTTGCTTTACTTCCTGCCGAGAGATCAAATGAAAACAGAGAGTAACTGATGGAGGTCGGAGGGGTTAAGTAACAAGAGGCGCTCACCCAAACAGAAAAACAACCAGAGAAGAAGAGTTTGACTCAAGTTTGTGTTTCTATGTCAAAGTTACACAGATTTAACCACTGATGGACAGGGTCAGCAGCAATCAATGGGGAAAATGACGTCAAAACGTTCAAATACATAGTTATTAGAAAGCAGGAGACCAAAACACTGCTAAAGCCTCATATTCAAAACCTAAAATGCACAGTTATTAAAAAGCATGGGACCAAAAAAACTGGGTCTGGCCAAATTTATAGTCAAAGCTGCCTTGAGGCGTACTGAGAAGTGGGGAGCAAAAAACTGCACGAAATTCATAAGATGCCCAAGGACACAGAGTCACCAGAATGGAGAAACATGACATCAAAAACTTAAAACACATAGTTATTAAAACATAAAACGACTACTGAAGTATCAAGACTGCTACTAAATCATATTTAAATCTTTCAGTGTATTGCCCAAGGACACAGTGTCACCTAAAAGCATACTGACAGAAATATGGCTAAAGAACATGCAACAAAATCATATTCTAGCCCAAGGACACATCAACATAATTCCTAAAAACTCACAACTGAATTCTCCTATCTTCTATTCCATATACTCTCTAGCTGAATGAAGTGCTTTGCTAAAGGACACAACAACAATATGGAATGCTGGTTACTGGTATTGAACCACTGACCACTTTGAACTTTTTAAAGCATTTTCAGACTTAGTTTTATGTCGCATATACAATTCACCCTATGTAACTTCTCTAGTGGTTGGTCTGACACTTACTTGTCTTCAGGGAGATGTCATTGCTTTACCCGGGATGTTCCACAGTTCAAATACTGTAAACCAAGACTAAACAACCAGGTCTACACCAGGACTAAACCAGGACTTAACAAGGACTAAACCAGCTCTACACCAGGACTAAACCAGGACTAAACAACGGACTAAATGAGGACTAAACCAGGTCTAAACCAGGACTAAACCAGGACTAAACAACGGACTAAACCAGGACTAAACCAGGTTTAAACCAGGTCTAAACCAGAACTAAACCAGGTCTAAACCAGGTCTAAACCAGGTCTAAACCAGGACTAAACCAGGACTACACAATGGACTAAACCAGGTCTAAACCAGGTCTAAACCAGAACTAAACAAGGACTAAACCAGGTCTCAACCAGGACTAAACCAGGACTACACAATGGACTAAACCAGAACTAAACCAGGTCTCAACCAGGACTAAACCAGGACTAAACCAGGACTAAACAACAGACTAAACCAGAACTAAACCAGGTCTAAACCCGGTCTAAACCACAACTAAACAAGGACTAAACCAGGTCTAAACCAGAACTAAACAAGAACTAAACCAGGTCTAAACCAGGTCTAAACCAGGACTAAACCAGGACTAGACAATGGACTAAACCAGGTCTAAACCAGGACTAAACAATGGACTAAACCAGGTCTAAACCAGGACTAAACCAGGACTAGACAATGGACTAAACCAGAACTAAACCAGTTCTATATCAGGACTAAACCAGGACTAAACAACGGACTAAACCAGGACTAAACCAGGTCTAAACTAGGTCTAAATCAGAACTAAACAAGGAATAAACAAGGACTAAACCAGGTCTAAACCAGGACTAAACCATGACTAAACCAGGTCTAAACCAGGACTAAACCAGGACTAAAGAATGGCTAAACCAGGACTAAACCAGGTCTAAACTAGGACTGAACCAGGTCTAAACCAGGTCTAAACAGGTCTGTTTTTTTATGGTTTAAAGCTACCTTGAAAAACATGCATTCTTACAATGAGTGGGGGTGCTTCTCCACAGACTTGAAATAGATACAGTGGTCCCTCGTTTATCGCAGGGGTTAGGTTCCAGAAATAACCCGTAATGAGTGAAATCCGCGAAGTAGGACAACTTTATATTTTACAATTATTATACATGTTTTAAGGCTGTAAATGCCTTAAAACACTGGAATTAACGTTTTCTCACATTTCTCTCTCGTTTAAACACTCAAACTTTCGTAGATTTTCAACTAAATGTATTAATAGTGAACCGTGGGGGCTCTGCCGGGAGCCCCGCCGGACGCGCGAGGGGAGCGGAGACATGAGTCACTGGATCCGCAGGAAGCATCGCGCTCATCCAACGGCACTGCCATGTCCCGGGACGCGACACGCACCAACCCCTTTGAGAAGTGCGCGTGGTCAAATCCGTGACAGAGCAGCACGACCAGCGCGAGGCCGGGGCTGCGAGCACGAGATCGAACCGCGGCACCGGGACCATGCCTCCCCCTCAGGACCGCGTCCTTGCAGCCCGAGCCACGGTGGCGACACGGTGGCTGAGTGGTTAGCGCTCATGCTTCACAGCATGATCCCCGGGTCACCTGAGCCTTTCTGTGTGGTGTTTGCGTGTTCTCTCCGTGTCTGGGTGAGTTTTCTCCGAGCACTCCGGTTTCCCCCATCAACCATAGGTAAAATCCTCCAGCTTAGGTCCTGACCAAACTGAAGCAACAAGATCATGGAGATGGTCCCCGGGCGCAGTAATGTGCTGCCCACTGCTCCTAATAACAGGATGGGTTAAATGCAGAGACGAATTTCTCCTGTGTGAGATCAATAAAGTCACTTCTTCTTCTTCTTCAAACCGAACACGCACAAACGAATGCAAGAGCCACACGAAACCAGCAAAGAGCCACACGGGGTGATTTAATCCTGGTTTAGACCTGGTTTAGACTTGGTCTAGACCTGGTTTAGTTCTGGTCTAGACCTGGTTTAGTCCACGTTTAGTTCTGGTCTAGTCCTGGTTTAGTCCCGGTCCCCCCTGCATCCCCCATCTATCAATCGGCAAAGGTCTACAGTCTCTTAGCCAATCAGGACGCAGAACACAATGTTACACTATAAAAAAAATGTTACACTATTAAAAAAAATTTTTTTAAATCCGCGAAACAGCGAGGCCGCAAACAGTGAACCGTGATAGAGCGAGGGACCACTGTATGTTAATTCTGCGCAAAGCAATAACAATCTCCATGGAGACGAGCTGTTGGCAGACCCTCAAGAAAAGTTACGCAGTGCTTCTTTAAAATGTAATGATTGAATATTTGGATAAGGCTTTCCCTTTAACAAAAACATTAATCACAAATTTTGCTGTGCGTAAATATATTTTATTATATATATTTTATATTTCTTGTAAATGTTTTTTTTTTCATTGCTTCACATGTGTTGCTGTTTTCAAATCCCTTAAAAGCGTTTTTGGAAATAAGTCTGTCAGGTTCTGTCAAGGCGCTGATGCAAAGTGGACTCCAGGGGAAAGAGAAGAAGAGGAGCCCATCACAAAGAGGGGAAACTAGAGCTGTTTTTAACACATAAAAACGTTTGAAGGTTTGACTACCAAAACCTCAGAGAGAGTAAGAGGGAAGGAGAGAGAGAGGGAGAGGGAGGGAGAGAGAGAGGGAGAATCAGAGGGGGATGAGAGATACAGGAGAGTATGAGAGGGAAGAAAGATAAAACAACAATAAAGAGAGGAAGAAGCAGCGAGAATGAGAGGGAGAGAGCAAAACAGAAGGGGAGAAGGAAAAGTGAGAAAGGTGGAGAAGGAGGGATGAGTGGTATAGAGGTGGAAGAGAGAGATAGTAGGACAGCAATAACAAGAAAGAGAGGGGGACAAGGGGACGAGAGGGGGAGAGCAAAAAGGAAAGAGAGAGGAGGGAGGAGAGCTACAGCAAAAAGATAGGGAGAGAGACAGGGAAGGAGAAGGAGAGAGAGAAGAAATAAGAGAGAGAAATACAGAGGAAAGGAGTAATTAATGCAGGAGCAGAAGAAAGAGAGAGCAAAAGAGATGTATCAGAGAGAAGATGGGGGCAGGCAGAACGAGTGAGAGAATAACGGAGAGAAAGAGAGGAAGATGATGTCCACACAGAGACACATAGACCCAGGCATGTGAGGTTTATGGCTCCGGAGGGGCAGTAAAAAGAACAGTTCAGGCTCCGCTGAGGTGAGGAGAGAGGGACTGTGAAACCAGATGTCCACAGTCACAACCAGACGCAAGACGCACAGAAACACAAAAATGGACAATGTGTGGACAATATTCTATAAGTCAATATTACTTAAAGGACCTATATTACACAAAATAGATTCTTTAAGTCATGTTATAATGTTGTTACTTCATTAAAAACATACCTGATGCTGTGTTTTGTTTCATTCACACATGTTTGAGTAATCCTGGTTTATTAGTCTGTCTACATCTCAAGTTGAAATTGCTCTGTTCCATCTTGTGATGTCATGAAGTGGTAGTTTTCAAGTTAACAGCTACTTTTTACCTTTTGTTCAGCAGAAAAAAAAAATCTATATTCAATAATATTGGTCTATAGAATGTTGTCTGAAATACAGCAATTAAGTTTCAAGAGCATGAAGAACAAAACAAAAATTAAATAATGCATTTATAGCCTATTTTAAGATATTCAAATATCTATCTATCTATCTATCTATCTATCTATCTATCTATTTAAAGGGACAGTGTGTAGGATTGGTGGCGCATTGGTGGATGGTGGGTATTGCAATTCCGGTTCTAGCTACGGCAGACCTCGAGGGTCACCCGGGCGCGCCGTAACGCGGACAGCTCGGCGTACCCGGAGGTGGATTCACCGGCAGCCGCGCATGAACCGCGCGCACGCATGAAGGGCACCCGGCGCTGTGCGCGGGTGGGGGGAATCGGGAACCGGAGGGCGGAGGGCGGTCTGAACCCGGGGTGCGGGCCCACGCTGCGACAAAGCCCCAGCCACGGTAGGTACTATGTCCTTCTTCTTTTCCTCTTAGATGAAGGTGCTTGCTCCTGCGATGTATGTGCGGAGTAAGTGTGATCCGGCAACATGCTTGTCGTCAGCCAGTGCTGACAGCTATAAAGAAAACGCAGAGCCCAAAATACAGTATGTCCTTCTGCGGCTCTCGTAATCAAAATGACTGCCTCTACATGGGGAAGATCCCCCTTTTATGCAGGTGTATCTAAGTCCAACAGAATACTTTGATTTCATGACGGAAGTGAAAAGGCTTGGAAAACACTGCATTTTTGAATGGGTATCTTCAATTTCGGTAATTAACGGGTAAAAATCTTACACACTGTCCCTTTAAGGTTTGCACCCTTTGCACTCTTTGAAATGGCATACAGGATTTTTGCAACAACAATCTATCTGACCAATAACCACACAGACCAGATTTAAGAAGTGTCTTGCCCAATTACACAACAAAGTGGAAAGCAGAAATTGAATTACTAATTATCAATTACTAATGACTAACCACCCCTTTTACCAGCCCTAGATCCCAGTATATGTTTGAATGCTCTCTGGTCAGACCATGCAGAACACTGGCCCCTCTCACTGATGCCTGGTGTGAAGTGAACCATTAGCACTCGACTGGGACCTGTTTACTCTCACACAACTTCCCAGAACTTATCTCATGTTTTCAGCGCCATGCCAAAATCCAACAGTACAACAAGACCTGAACGAGAGACCAGAGCACAGACCTGCCCCTGTGTGGGGAGAGACACACACAGGGGCATTCAGTGCCCTGAATGTCCACAGTTTAGCATCAAATGGATCTATCTTGAATTTATTAATTACAGGTGATTTTACAAGTTTCCTTCACAGATCTGTACTCACCTTGGCCTGGTAACATCACCTGTGTGTCTACATGGAGATAGAAAAAGTCAATACCATTATAACATGACAGGCAAAGCAATTACATCTCCATGGAAAAACTTAAGCATCCACTGTGTTTGGGAAATGTTTTCCTTTTTGTGCCAATGCACCTTTGTTCTTGTCTGACAAGTGAAGAATGACATTCCTCTGTATTTTCAACAGGCTCCAGTGGGATATCAGAGTCATCCAATCCCACCTCTGCACCTCAAGAAATGTGATTGGTTGATCCCTGATCAACCAATCAGATTTCACTGATGCATGTGAAATGAACAAGCTCATTGGTCACGATCATTTACAAACAAAATCACATTCCTCCCACTTCAAATGAACAGAGTTCAGTACTTTGCTCACTGATTCTGCAAAAATCATAGCTCTTCATTTCTGTCCCCTACAATATTTTTATTCCTTTTTATTCCAAGCCATACTTGTTTGGACGTACCAGAAAATTTGATCCTGCAAATCCTACAAGGCCATAGTTCTATACCAAAAAAGCGTGGCCCCCTCATGAAATCCTCTTGAGTCCCTGCCTCAAGAGGATTTCAAGTATCTCGGGGTCTTGTTCACGAGTGAGGGAGTGGATGGAGCTTGAGACTGAAAAGCATATCGGTGCAGTGATTTGGTCGCTGTATGGGACGGTTGTGGTGAAGAAGGAGCTGAGTCCAAAGGTAAAGCTCTCCATTTACTGCTCAAACTACATTCCTTCTCTGACCTATGGTCCTGAGTTTTGGGTAAGGACAAGATCACAGATACAAGCAGTCGAGATGAGTTTCCTCCCCAGAGTGGCTATGGAGGTTGAGGAGTTCAGTCACATGTGAGGAGCTTGGAGTAGAGCTGGTGCTCCTTCGGAACAAAATGGATGGACAGACGGACCATGCATATCTCTGATTGGCTATTCCACCTGTCAATCACACCCATCTGAACTATGGTAGTTTCAGCTGTGACCAGGCTCACATCTTCTTAAAGCACTGAAGAAGTGTGTGTTGTGGATTCTACCAACCTTTTTTCCATAGGAAATCAGTGTCACAATCAATCCAAGTATTAGCATTAGGGCTAAAACTAGAGAGAACCTGCTTCAGTAACTGGGACCTGTAAAAGCTCAGGCAGCCTGCCCCCAGTCACGTCATGTTGGTACAAAATGATAACTGTCCGTTGCCTATAATTGAGAGGCTTTAGTTTCCAGTGGGACTTGTGGAAACCCATTTAGAACCACACCAGTTTGGGATTAAGTGGAACCTGATCCATCCAAATACAAGGTGTTTCCTAGAAAATCATCTGTTATCTCTGAGCCAGAGGAGCGCAGGATTAAGACTGTATTAAAAAAAGGGAAGGGCCAGTCCGAGGTCAGTTTACGCCAGGAAGTTCTAACACACTGTAAAAAGTTATACGTTGAAATGGATTGGAATTCAAAGTATTCATTTGAGTACATTTTTAGTTTCATTTGCTTTCAGAAAATGTATTTACTCTATACCTCAATTTCACTAATTTGGGCATGTATGGTTTATTTCTGTATTTGAGCAAAATTTGTCTCATCCCAGTACATATATACAATATTGTATATAAGCAGTTCTTGATGTCAAATGGCATTGTCTGAGAACCAGGATGTGCATGATAGTTGTTAGAAAAGAGAAAGAAGACACTTTTTGTATATCCAGTGTATTCTCATGCTACTTAAATGACACCATCTGAGCTTTATTACGCTACACATTGTTTGTGTACTTATGTATACTTATTTGTATTATATACTATTGTACTTTTACTACGAGTATATGTGATGTTTTAGTCATTATGTTCTATTGTCATGTTTATAAGATGTTTAATGTTTACTGTGGGTTTTAGGGAGTGCTGCAATTTCAAATCCTGTGTGTGCAACCTGTACATATGCTTTTTGACAATAAAGCTGACTTTGAACTTTGAAGCTATATTGCTGAATGCTACTTAGTTTAGCTTTAAATTGAATTTTGAATTAATCAGTAACTATATCATAGTACAAAGTCAATAAAACTATGCTGGTATTTAACTTTTGACATTTTTTACAGTGTAGCCTGGCTTTCACAATCTCCAGTCTTGATTTTCCCCAGACCAACACAGCTCGTGATCCCTTATGAGTATCAATTTTACATTTCACTCGCAAAAAACTACTGAACTGTTTTTTAATCCCATAATTTTTATTATTTATGACACTATTTTAAAAGGTAGACTCCTTTCGATAATTCTCTGTCAGGTTTCCCTCTAGCATAATATTTAGTAATAGGAGAAGTAGCTCGAAGGAGTCACAATGCAGATGTTACAACCGAACCTGCAGACTGATCTGTGTAGCACTCTGAATGGAGTTTTATCAATCTGGGACGACTCTAGCTGAAAGCAACCACGGCTAATACTCCAAGCTGATTGGTCGAAGCATCGCAAGCGTGAAGTACGCCCATGTCGCCATGTTTGTTTTGGTTTGTGACGGTAAATACAATTAAGTTACCATTAAGTTGGATAAACATAGACTTGAAGAACAAGTCTTGCCGTTGCTGTAGTCTATAAGACACCCTTTCATAGTTTGCAGTTTTTAGCATCCATTCCAGCCATTTATCAAAAGATGATTGATTACTAGATTTCGATTCTTGAGTTATCATCCGACATCCAGTTAGAAGAGCTATTCTACACCAGAGAGTTTGTTCATACGGTAGTTGTTTGATGATCCACATTAGTAAACTGTAAACACATTATCCCCCTGTCCTTTTTAGATGGAAATAGAAATGATCAGGTTCAACATTTGTGAATTCATCTTTTGGATATTTCAAGGGAAATCACAATGTAATCAATGGGAAAAACAGGTCCTTGCCCCAGTCTGGGAGTATGGCATCATCGCATTTTATAATCTGAAACCCAGCAATGAAAAGTCCCAATCATCCCAAATAAATACAGATTTTACTATTCAGGCCTACAGCTGTAAAGACAGAAAGGGACCTCATGCTAGCATCATAGCACTAGACTTTTGTGCTTTCACATGTCAGTCCTCTAGTGTTATCAGCACTCAGCAAGCCCACTCTAATCCCCACTTTTCCTGCCAGTGTTCAGCATAGGCCAGAAGAGCTGGAGGATCAGCCAAAGGTTCCTCGTGTCTGTAATGAAGTAGCATATGTGTTAACAGTGAAGACCAGAGCAAGCCAACCCAAACAGCCTCATGTTTCTCATGAGATCACAGGCCAGTAAACTCTGACACCTTTAAACAATAAACCAATAATACAAGAGGGGTGGTGAAAAGTTATAGCTCACTGTAAACTTTTGAAGGAGTTATCAAATTTGAGTTTTATTTGACAAGTTTAAAAACATCAAAAAGTAATACTACTACTACTACTACTACTACTACTACTACTACTACTACTACTACTACTACTAATAATAATAATAATAAAATAAATGATCAGAGTAATACCTTTTTGGTGTTCCTCAGGCATCTGTGTTGGAACCACTTATATTCATGTATTTATGTATTGTAAGAAAAAACAATTTTGTAATAACATGAGTGCTTGTAATACCTGTGTCTTTCATAGTCATATGAGTTTTCTGTCTTCTAGTCATGACATTTAATGACATTTAACTGACCAAATTCTAGACAGATCACTTTACCATAATAATTCTTAAGGAACATACTTGAGATGAGGGCTTTGAAATTAGAAAATGACCCAGCTCCATCTCTGATGAGTTTCAAATGATCAAAACCACTACAGTGGTACCTCACCTTACGAAATTAATTCGTTCCAGAAGTGGTGTCGTAACGTGAATTTTTTGTAAGTTGAGTAGCTATTTCAATGGAAAAGGTCTGATCCGTTCCAAGGTTTTTTTTTTTATAGTGTAACTTTTTTTTTTTTATAGTGTAACTTTGTGTTCTGCGTCTTAATTGGCTAAGAGACTAGACCAGGACTAAAAGTGGAATAAACCATGTCTAGACCAGAACAAAACCAGGTCTAGACCAGGTCTAAACCTGAACTGGACCTGGACTAAACCAGGACTGGACCAGGTCTAGACCTGGACTAAACCGGGACTAGACCAGGATTAAATCACCCCGTGTAGCCCTTTGCTGGTTTCGTGCGGCTTTTGCGTTCGTTTGTGCGTGTTCGGTTTGTGGCTCGGGCTGCGTGTTCGCCGCGGTTCTATCTCGTGCTCGCGGCGCTCCTGTCTCCACGCTCCTTGCGTGTTCGGCGCTAGAGCTAAGAGGCCGAGAAAGGTGCTCTTTGTGCGGGCACGACCGCAGGGTTTTCCCCGGGGCTGGCTCTGGTTTTATTTTGACACTGTGAGCTAACAGGCCGAGAAAGGTGCTCTTTGAGCGGGAATAACAGCGGAGCGTGCATTTGAGCACGCATTATTCGAATTTTTGAGATTTGTAACTTGAATTTTCTTTCGTATCTAGAGACCAAAATTTAATGCGAAGGCGTTTCGTAACTTGGATTTTTCGTATGTAGGGTCTTTCGTAAGGTGAGGTACCACTGTTCTTCATAAAGAACATAAACTTTTTGGTATTCCTCAAGGATTAGTCTTGGCACTGCTGTATTTCCTTCATCATTAAACTACTCAAAAAACACTTAATGCAATGAAATAGGAAAAATACCATTGTTATGTTTACAATATGGAATCAATAACACATAGCTGAGGTCATATCATTACAGTCACTACACAGTCCAGTTTTTAATAATAAATCTTATACATAATAAAACGAACAAAGTCTCACAGAAGTTTTTAAAATGGGGAATGTCATAAATTTTAATTGTTTTGAAGCAGTTGGTGATTTATGCTTTTCTGTTGCATTGATTCCTGACCATCACTGTTTACACTGGATTTTACTGCGTATCATTCTTCTTCTATAACTGTGCCTGCGCCAGCAGTACAGCTGCAGGCTTCTCAGTAGGGAGCTATAATATTTAACATACACTACATGGGACTAACGCCAAGTGTGAAGGTAAGTAGCCATGCATAGACCAAGAGAAAAGATAAGAAAGATTTAATACAGTGGAAATGCAAGTTTTTTTTGTTCAGAGGTTGACTTGTGGGTTAGTTCCTCTGGCAGATTTTCAAAACAATCTCAGAGAAAAGAGAATTGGTTGGGCAGTTGTAGAGCTGTATGATTTTGGGGGGGGAAAAAAACTCAAAAAAGATATTTAGATATTTAGGCTGTATTTTGATGTATTAGTTTGACATATGAAGTGCTTGAGGATAGATAGAGTTGGAAAGAAATAGTTTGAGGATTGTTAGGTATGAGTACATGGGACTACAATGCAAAGTGTGGTGGAGATAAAACTTCCAGATTGAGATGTTTTGGATATGATACAGAGGAGGGACAGTACCACTAAAGAAAAGGGTGGTCTATCTGAATACCAACAGATCTAAGCCAGGACTATAACAGGTCTAATCAGGGCTAAACTAGGTCTAAAGTGGACTCCATCATTTCCACTGTACAAGGAAACAAGGAACAAAGTGGATAAAATGAACTCTAAATTGGGCAAACCCACAAACTAAAGAGCTGTGCAAGAACCACCTGAAGGAGCTTACGTACCACAGTTTGAGAGACACTGGCATAAACTGTATTTATTGCCATGCAGAATGCTTTGAAATAGGCTATGGTTTAATTTTCTATCTCCATGGAATCATGTGGGTGACATCACATGCCACCTCCAGAAAGTTTCACACTGTACCTTTAATACAATGCAGTTTTTGGTTTTGTGCAGTACTTGGTATCTACTCTATACATCTGCGTTCACCACATGTAAAAATACAGACACACAAACCAGATCTGATCACAGTGATGTCATAGCCAACTGTTCTCCCCGAGCGCAGTGCAAATCAGTGCTGCCATAATGTTTTCATTTCCAGAGAATTACTTCAAAAGGGGCCGGGGTCCACAGCCTCACCTCCGTCACCCGCAAAACCCAGAGGAGCAGGAAGGAAGTGCGGCCAAGAAGACGCCGTGACCTCTGACCCCAGTTTAAAGAAGCCCAGGTGTGGGAGTGTATGTTTTGTACTGTATGGAGTAAAGAAAGTTCATAAAAATGTCTGGTGAGTCCGCCATCTTGAGTGACAGCAGGTAAAAGAAGTGGAGAAATAGTCAAACAAGTCTCTTAATACTGTTGTCAGTCTTTTTTCATATTTTAGTTTATTAATTTTAGGTCAAGTTGTGAAAGGATGTAGCTGGTTAATTTTTATGCTTTTATGTAAGGGTGCTATGGTAAAACATAACAGTACAATTTTCTTTTTAATTGAGAGCAAAATATACCCATTTAAATTGCCTGCAATGTTCCACAAATTTATCTTGCATTTAATAAATTGCATGTGTTTGTATTGCCTTGACATGCATTCTAACTGTGAGGGGGCTTGCCTTTCCACAGATCTGACCTGTAATTTTGGCTGGTGAAGTCATGTGCTTGTCTCTGTGAAGACAGAGGTCTGTGTAATCCCTCGGTTGTCCAGACAGGATCTTTTTCTGCTATCCATGGAGATAATAGTTTAATGCTATACTGTGAAACATTCCAGGCAAAGCAATAATATCTCAATGGAGACCAAAAGCAGGTGCGGGAACCTTTATTAGAAAAGTTACATAGAACATCTTTTTAACAGCATCATACTGTAACTGGCCACCTGTCCCTTCATGCTTTGATTTTTCCGATCTCCGATGTGTGTTTTCATTTTAATACGCGGCATTATGAGTCATGTATATAAATGCAAACATATGGGAACTCAAAGTACTTCAAGATACAGCCTCCATGAACACTTCTTTGAATCACACAAAAACAAAGCTCCACATTCACATCCAATAGGCAAAGTGGTTTGCACAAGAACACAACAAAAGTATACTATGGGCGCAAATGGGACTGAACCACAAACTTTAAGGTTTGTGAGTGAAAGCCTCAAAGTTTGTGGTTCAGTCCCATTTGCGCCCATAGTATACTTTAAGGTTTGTGGGTAAAAGCAGCCCCACCTTGAGCCGCCACCTTAACGTGGTGGAGGGGTTTGAGTGCCCGAATGATCCCGGGAGCTATGTTGTTGGGGGCTTTATACCCCTGGGGGACGCGTCAGACCAAGAGCGGTTCAGAAGCCCATTATGACGAATAATAGAGGCCAGTTACGTTGCCCGGATTGGCGTCACCGGGGCCCCACCCTGGAGCCAGGCATGGGGTGGGTACTCGCCAACGAGCGTCTGGTGGCAGGGCCTTCCTCCATGGGGCCCGGCCGGGCTCAGCCTGAAGGAGCGACGTGGGGCCGTCCTCCCGTGGACCCACCACCCGCAGGAGGATCCATAAGGGGCCGGTGCAGAGAAATCTGGGCGGCAGCTGAAGGCAGTGGCCTCGGCGACCAGATCTCCGGACATGGAGACTAGCTCTGGGGACATGGAATGTCACCTCGCTGGGGAAGAAGGAGCCTGAGCGCTATCGACTACATATAGTCGGCCTTGCCTCCACTCACAGCTTGGGCTCTGGAACCCAACTCCTTGAATGGGGCTGGACTATCCATTTCTCTGGCATTGCCCGTGGGAAGCGGTGGCAGGCTGGTGTGGGCCTGCTCATTGTGACTCATGTGACCCTCTTGTTCACGGGTTGGGGACAGGTCTCTCACTGTTGTGTCGGCCTACGGGCCGAACAGCAGTGCAGAGTACCTGGCCTTCTTGGAGTGCCTGGGAGGGGTACTGGACAGTGCACCGACCGGGGACTCCGTTGTTCTCCTGGGGGACTTCAACGCCCACGTGGGCAACGACAGTGACACCTGGAGAGGGGTGACTGAGAGGAATGGCCTCCCTGATCTGAACCTGAGCGGTGTTCTGTTGTTGTACTTCTGTGCTAGTCAAAGTTTGTCCATAACAAACACCATGTTCGAGCACAAGGGTGTCCACCAGTGCACGTGGCACCAGGACACCCTAGGATGGAGGTCGATGATCGACTTTGTTGTTGTGTCATCTGACCTCCGGCCGTGTGTCTTGGACACTCGGGTGAAGAGAGGGGCAGAGCTGTCAACCGATCACCACCTGGTTGTGAGTTGGGTCCACTGGCAGGGGAGGAAGCCGGAAAGATCTGGCAGGCCCAAGCGCAAAGTGAAGGTCTGTTGGGAACGTCTGGCAGATCCCTCTGTCAGGGGCACCTTCAGCTTGCACCTTGCATTCTGGGGGAGGCTGGGGACATAGAGTCCGAATGGGCTCTGTTCTCGGCCTCTATTGTCGATTCGGCCGCCCGTAGCTGTGGTCGTAATGTCTGTGGTGCCTGTCACGGTGGCAATAACCGAACTCGGTGGTGGACACCGGAAGTAAGGGATGCCGTCAGGCTGAAGAAGGAGTCTTATCGGGCCTTGTTGGCTCGTGGGACTCCGGAGGCAGCCGACAGGTACCGGCGGGCCAAGCATGCTGCAGCCCGGGCGGTCGCAGGGGCAAAAACCCGGGGTTGGGAGGAGTTTGGAGAGGCCATGGAGGAGGACTATCGGACGGCCTCAAAGAAATTCTGGCAAACCTTCCTGCTGGGGAAGCAGTGCTTCACCAACACTGTTTACAGTGCGTCCGGGGAGCTGTTGACCTCGACTGGGGATGTTATCGGACGGTGGAAGGAATACTTTGAGGATCTCCTCAATCCCGTCGTCACGTCTTCCGAGGAGGAAGCAGAGACTGCGGACTCGGAAGCGGTCTCGTTCATCACCCTGGCTGAAGTCACTGAGGTGGTTGGAAAGCTCCTCGGTGGCAAGGCCCCGGGGGTGGAAGAGATCTGCCCTGACTGAGTATCTCAAGTCTCTGAATGTTGTAGGGCTGGCTTGGCTGACACGTCTCTGCAACATCGCGTGGCGATCGGGGACAGTACCTCTGGACTGGCAGACCGGGGTGGTGGTCCCTCTGTTTAAGAAGGGGGACCGGAGGGTGTGTTCCAACTATCGGGGAATCACACTCCTCAGCCTTCCCGGTAAGGTCTATTCCAGGGTGCTGGAGAGGAGAATTCGACCGATAGTCAAACCTCGGATTCAGGAGGAGCAGCGTGGTTTTCGTCCTGGCCAGGGAACACTGGACTAGCTCTGTACTCTCCACGGGTGCTCGAGGGTGCATGGAAGTTTGCCCAACCAGTCCACATGTGCTTTGTGGATCTGGAGAAGGCATTCGACCGTGTCCCTCGTGGGGTCCTCTGGAGAGTGCTCTGGGAGTACGGGGTTCGGGGCCCTTTGATAAGGGCTGTTCGGTCCCTGTATGACCGGAGCAGGAGCTGTGTTCGCATTGCCGGTAGTAAGTCGGACCTGTTCCCGGTGCATGTTGGACTCCGCCAGGGCTGCCCTTTGTCACCGACTCTGTTCATTATATTTAAGGACAGAATTTCTAGGCGCAGTCAGGGGCCGGAGGGTATCTGGTTTGGGAACCACAGGATCTCATCTCTGCTGTTTGCAGATGATGTTGTCCTGATGGTTTCATCGAACCAGGACCTCAAATGTGCACTGGGGCGGTTTGCAGCCGAGTGTGAAGCGGCTGGGATGGGGATCAGCTCTTCCAAATCCAAGACCATGGTTCTTAACCGGAAAAAGGTGGCTTTCCCTCTCCGGGTGGGTGGAGAGTCCTTGCCTCAAGTGGAGGAGTTCAAGTATCTCGGGGTCTTGCTGAGACCTGAGGTGGCTCGGGCAACTGTTCCGGCATGTCCCACCGGAAGGAGGCCCCGGGGAAGACCCAGGACACGCTGGAGGGACTATGTCTCCTGGTTGGCCTGGGAACGCCTTGGGGTCCCCCCGGAGGAGCTGGAGGAAGTGGCTGGGGTGAAGGAAGTCTGGAAGTCCCTGCTTAGACTGTTGCCCCTGCGACCCGGCCCCGGATAAGCAGAAGAAAATGGATGGATGGATGGGTGAAAGCGGCAGTTGTCATTTCAAGAAAGACAAAACTGAAACCACATGAGATTCATGTTTATTTAAAGGGCCTGTATCCAAATTTTCTCATGTATTTGAGCAAAATTTGTCCTGCGCCAGTACATAACATATATTGTATATAAGTAGCTCTCGAGGTTAAGATAAGCCTAAGCCCACACTTAATGAGAAAGCATTTTTATAAGGCATGATTATCAGGAATTGTGTGTAAGCATGCTAGTTGTTAACTTTGGCCTCTTATAAACTGATCACGGTGAATAAATAGGGTTTTCGGAATGCATAAGGTAAAATTACTGTTTTTTTACATTTTTAAAACAGTACAAATCAGGTTCACAATGCACCTTTACATGGATTATTATTATAACATTATTTATAGCCCCCTTTGTCCACGTATTAAGATTATAGGGTTGTATTATTCATTCCATAAACTGTAGCACAGTGTGATCCTACATCTGTTCTTTGGGGCATGAGAAGTGGTTTCATGGCCAAAGGCAAAAGGCAGTCTTACCTAACAATCCTCTTTGAGAACGAAATAACCTTTACTCTCCAATTACCTCGCCATAAATCCTTTCCAGAAATGAAAAACGCACAAAAGCTCCAAGCCTGTGTTCCAGCAGCGGAAACTGGTCCTGATTTAGTTTGTGCCGATCTGAGATTTCTCCAGCGCAAAGGTAAAACAGTCAAGACGCAATGGAAATAAGAAAAGGCTATTCGAATAGTACTCAAAGGTGAAATATGTAAGTTTATAGCAGAGGTTCTGTCACCTGCTTGTTTCCATGGAGATGGTGACTGGAATCTTCCAAAATATGACATTAAAGTTTTCTTCTTCTATAAAGGTAATCAGAAGGTGAAATTAGGCAAGGATACAGGTCAGCCCTATGGAAAGGCGACCCTGCTAACAGTAAAGATGTATGCTTTTCAGTGTAGTTCTAGTTTACTCCTGTTTTAGTCCTGATTTAGACCTG
The DNA here is from genome assembly GCA_036785185.1 of Paratrypauchen microcephalus. Classification (NCBI taxonomy): domain Eukaryota; kingdom Metazoa; phylum Chordata; class Actinopteri; order Gobiiformes; family Gobiidae; genus Paratrypauchen; species Paratrypauchen microcephalus. Next base: position 10,215,037 of record JAVJIX010000017.1, read on the forward strand.
GTTTAGTTCTAGGAACCAGGGGTCAGAAAGCCTCCTGTAGGCTTTCCCTGGATGTTTTAGGACAGCTCTCATAATTGTTAAAATAGTCAGAAACAAAGGAGGCTAATTGGTGGTAGCTCTTCAGACAAAGTGTATTTACTCTTCATGGTGTTTGAGCACTGAAGTCTTGTCTACTACAAGTCAGGCTTTTGTCTACAGATGCCTGTTAGGTCCATAAAGGTCTTTTCCTCAGAGGTGATCACATTATTTACACAATGTGGAGTGACAATTAAACTTAACAACTCTGCTGTTGACCAATGGTGTAATGGTGATATACAATAAAGACTAACAAATGTTTTCCCGCATCTTAAATTGAACTAGGAGGTCAAGTTTCTTTGAATAGAACTTTTTGCAGGTTCATACATTTTTAGATTTTATAAAAGTCTTCAAAAATGCTTTAAAAATATTCTTAAAGGTGCATTATGTATCTTTTCTGGTCGAGGGTTTGTTACCTGCTTGTTTTTATGGAGATGGAGGTCATTTTATGGTCTTATGGAGGTCATTGCTCTGCCTGGAATGTTCCACAGTATGACAATAAACAGTTCTACCTTACATTTATTCAGTTACAGGTGGTTTTATAGCTCAAAAATACCTGGAAAAACAGCATTCTGACTGTGAGTGTATACTGTGTCAATCTGTGAAACGTTCCAGATTTCCACGGAGAAAAGCATTTGACAGACCATCCACCAGAAAAGGTACACAATGCACCTTTAAATATTCTTAAATCCTTATAGTAATTAACTGTCTAGTATTGGTCAAATCTGCCCTATTTGTTTTAAGCAGGGAGCATTCATAGTTAACGTTATAGCCAAAATCATTTAAAGGTCCCATGGCATGAAATTTTCACTTTCTGAGGTTTTTGAACGTTAATGTGAGCTCCCCTACCCTGTTTAGGGCCCCACCATGGCTAAAAGTTGCAAAACGTGTAAACTGAGCAATTGCGATCCTTTTCCGCGTTTTGAAAAAAAGATTCTGAACTTTCTGACGTCACACTCGCGGAAAGGTTTCCACCCCCGTCTGGATGTCCACCCACCGTCTCGGGAAATCACACCCAGAGAGTTTGGACCGCAAACGAGCTACGCAATGCGAGATGCATTTTTTATTTGCCTGGAAACACGAGTGAGAATGTTTCCAGGCTCGGATGTCCTTTATCCGAGCCTCTGAACCTCTGAAACAGCAGTGGTTTAATTTTATTTTCTGTGGAAATGTGTTTTTTTTTATGGAACGTGTCTCATATCTTCCTCCGCGCTTAAAACACGGAAGTGGGTGACAGCGCACAACACACCGCTAATCCAGGAAACAGCGGCGTATTTCACCACAACCCACCCGCTGCACTGGCCTGTCTCTGTCCTCCTCATTTGCATTCAAGCAACAACGCCCAGAATAAAGCGTTTCAGAGACATACTCTGACTGTCTTCATGAGGCTCTCTCATGCACCGAGGCTTGATTTTGGAGAAGGATTCATTTACAGTAATAGGGAACCATTAAGGCGCCATATAAAAGCATCAAGAAGTACCATGTCATGGGATCTTTAAAGGTGCACTATGTAAGTTTGACAAGGGGAGTCTTGCTTGTCTGTCCATGGAGATGTTATTTCTATGCCTGGAATGTTCCACAGTATGGCATTAGACTTATTTGTCCTGCATGTATTTAATTATGTGTGTTATTATTACTCAGAAGTACCTTTACAAACATGCAACCTTCCTGCGTGTGAGTCCGCCTCTCCACAGATGTGACCTGTAACTTGCTCTGGTTGTGTCACATCTTTAATATCTCTATGTGCCATGAGTCTTTAAAATGTGGGTTTGACTTTCTGAAATAAATGACAAAAAATATATTTTTTAGATGGTCTGTAGACTAGATTAATTACAAACGGTGCAGACTTTCTATCAGAAAAGTTACATAATGGAGCTTTATATCTGTATTGTGAGGTTCACCTGCAGTATAAAAATACATTCTCTCAGACAGTCTATAACCCAGTGTGGTCCCAAAGTACGAAGTGTCTCTCATTATCTGTGCAGTGCCTGTGTATGTGCCAGTTTTACAACAGAGAAAAGAGAGAGGGAGAGAGAAAAAGAAGGAGGTAAGAGAGAGAAAGATAATAAAAGAGAGAGAGAAAGAAGGAGGAGATAGAGGCAAAGAGATGGGGAGGGGGATATAGAGAGAACAGAAAGAAAGAGAGGGAGATGTGGGGAGAGAAAAAGAGAGGGAGACAAGGAAAGGGGGGCAAAAGAGAGACAACAAGAGAGGGAGACAAAGAGAGGAGGAGAGAGAGCATTTTTAGTGGAAATTAAACTAAATGAAAAACAAATGTTAACCGTTTGTAGTTTTTTTGTTTGTTTTTAGAGGACTATTCAGAGAAAATGTAGTTCTTCTGCATAGAAAGAGGAGCTGTTAACTTGAAAACTACCACTTCATGACATCACAAGGTGCAACAGAGCATTATGAGCTTTAAACATAGACAAAATAATAAAGGATTACTCAAACATGTGAAAAACAAGTCCAAATATATTCTTGAGGAGGTAACAACATGATAACATGACTTAAATCTATTTTGTGCAATATAGAACTTTTATATCAATTACAATTTACTTTACATAATATTTCACAACCTTCCATAAAAGGACACCTATTTGATTCTAAAAATACGTTTGAATGCCCCTAACATGTCCATGCAGTACCTCGTCTTTATAAATACTCAGTCTTGTTCACACTATTCCAGCTCGGAGTCAAAGCTGTTTGGTTAGAGAAACATTAGCTGGTGTGGAGCATTATGTGGCTTCCTTTGCACTGAGGAACCTTCTCATGTGAAATCGTAACCCCCGTATAACCAAACTAAAATGTGGGGGTCAGGACTTACCGAAAAAAGCATTAAGGAGATCTGCAAAATATATTTAGAAGTTGATTGCGAGATGGAGCAGTTTCAGTTGTGGTTCAGGGCATGTGGGTTCCAGAAAAGGTGCTAGACTGGTCAGAAATTACAGGAAAGAATGGTAACTTCAATATAATGACAGTAGTTTTGAATAAAATTGCAAAAGTACAGTAACTATGAGGGATTATATTTTACACGTCTTATATTACACAAAATTGACCCTTGTGAGCTTTGAGTCATGTTCGAATATTGCTACCTCCTCAAAAATGTACCTGGAGTTGTGTTTTGTCTTATTCACACGTGTTTGAGTAATCCTTTATTATTAGTCTGTATGTATTTCTAAATCTCAAAATACTCAGTTCCACCTTGTGATGTCGTGAAGCGGTAGTTTTTAAGTTAACAGCTGCCCTTTACCTTTTTGTCCTGTAGAGATTGGAAATTCCTTGCCTGAAATCATCCAAATGATTCTAGTGAAGGTGTGTGGAGTTTAAAAACAAAGTGGAGCACTTAGTATCAGAAAATACTGACATATGGGCTATTTGAAACCAATTCCTTAACACTGACTTTGGCATGAGTTATTATTTACCATAAAAACACACTAAAATAAAGTGATTAATTAGATGTGAAAAGTGTGTTGAAAATATAACTTCTTTCACTAATTCAGACCTAGTTAAGCAGCAAACTCACAATTTTATTTTTTATCTTATTTATTTGACTTTAAAGGTGCACTATGTAACTTCTAAGGCATTTAACATACTATCTCCCTTGCATTTGTTCAGTTAAAGGTGTTTTACAGCTTAAACATACCTTAAAAACATGAATCTTACCATGTGCAGACTTGCTTCTCCATAGATCTGACCATTAACCTGTCTCCATTGTGGAATAATGAAGGCAGAACAGTAATATTTCCATATTTCCACCAGAAAAGTTACATGGTGCACCTTTAAGTTTGCAGTTTTTTATTTTATATTTGGCTAAAATGCTTTATATTTGGCTAAATGACAGTCGCGGGAAACTGTTGGCTCAGTGGGTGCATTGCAGTGACCACGCCGAGAGAAAGAAAGAGAGGAGGGAAAGGGGGACAGAGAGACAGACAGAAAGAGGAGGGGGTCTGATAGATGAGCCTGAGAGCCCAAGCTGTGAGGAGAAGGAGGGCAAGAAGGAGACAAAGAAGCAGGGTAAGGAGGAGATAAGGTCTTGTCCCACTGGGCAAAACACTTCACCCTCCTTGCTGACGTATGAATGTGGTGTGTGAATGAGTGGCGGTCTCGCTTCTGCCAGTCTACCCCGGGGTAGCAAAGGTTATTTATGTAGCACCTTTTATTGACAAGGAGATCATAATTACAACTGATGTGGCTACAGTCATACCACACTGGTTTAAAGGGCTCATATTACACTATTTTATAATGTTGTTTCCTCATCAAAAACATACCTGGAGTGTGTTAAACATGTGAGGTCATCCACTGTGTCCGCTGTGTTTTTAAACTCCATACACCTTCACTAATCATTTGGATCATTTTAACCCTGGAATTGTTCATCTCTACTGATCTAAACGTAAAAAGTAGCTGTTAATTTGATAACTAAAAAAAAAGTAGCTTACCACCACCCAGTGTGGAGTGAATGAACAATGAACTGTAAAGATAAGATAAGATAAACGTTATTGTCCCCAAGGGGAAATTTGTCATGGGCTCACTGCCCGCAGCTTAAAAACACAGTTCCACTCACACATACAGTACAGACAGACAAACAGAAAACAGTCGCGGCTCATTGCCAGATACATTTTTCCATCTTTGATGTCCATTGTCCATTTGTGCACTGCACCTTACAGTGTTCTACTTATTGCACCAGCTCTATTGCACAAGTAATTATTGCACAAGCCCTATTACACAAACTGTTATTGCACAATAGTTATTGCACCATTCAATATAAAGTGACTAAGTGCTCCTTTTTTGAGCAATAAAAAATAAAGTGACTAAGTACTCATTTTTTGTGCAAATTTGTTCAAGAGTTCACAGAAGTGGGCACAAATGAGAGTTTATATCTGTTACTCTTAAAGTTATGTGCTCGATAGTGTCTGCCTGATGGGAGCATTTCATATTCCCCATTCAACAGGTGAGAGGGGTTCCCGACAATCCGTCTGGCCTGAGCGAGCACAGAGTCTTGAAAAATCCCGCAGAGAAAGAAACTCTTTCCTGCTAATCACCTTCATGGCCTTATTTACCAGTTTTTCAAGTTTGGTTTTACACTGGACAGTTAAAGGTACAGTGTGTAGGATTCGTGGCGCATAGGTGGATGGTGGCTATTCCACTTCCTCTTTTGGCTACGGCAGACCTCGAGGGTCACCCGGGCGCGCCGTAACGCAGACAGCTCGCGTACCCGTGCGCACCCGGCGCTGTGCGAGCTCTCGCCGACAACTACGGTATAAATAAAACACGGTCCCGCGGTCACATTTTTTTTTTCTTTTCGCATGAAAACACACATTCCTGATCATGTACCATGACACTCTACACATCAAATGAAACCTTACAGTCTCCTCTTTTTGACTATGCAATTCATTTCCCTGCACAACAATCACTCCCCGAGCACATGGGGCTTTTATACAGAAAAGCACAAAACGAGGTTTGTTACTTAGCTTACCTTTGAAGGCTCTGCACAGGTCAAACTCTGTATTTCACCATAAACTTGGCCTCAATCTGTCCGTAAGGATCCAGCGAATAAAATCCAGTAAAACAATTTAGTCCAAAACACGTGTTAGATCCATTACGACGTGTGATACAGCAGCATGCTTGTTGTTTACCCAAAACCACGAGGCTCCCCCCTCCCCTTCCCCGGCTCCGCTCTCCTTTTCTCCTCTCCCTCAGGCAGCGCGGCCGAGCAGGCGCTAGCAGGAGCCTAGGCGAAGGATGAGCCCAAATGTCCTTCTGCGGCTCTCGTATTCAAAATGGCTGCCTCTATATGGGGAAGATCCCCCTTTTATGTGACTATATCTAAGTCCAAAAGAATACTTTGATTTCATGATGGAAGTGAAAAGGCTTGGAAAACAATGTATTTTTGAATGGGTATCTTCAATTTTAGTAATTAACGGGTAAAAATCTTACACACTGTCCCTTTAAGGAACCAAACCAGGCGACCAGACTGTAGCGTATAGACTCTCCAAGACAGCATTATAAAAACAAGTCATGATTTTTGTGCTCACACCAAACAGCCTCAGTCGCCTTAAAAAGTGGAGCCTCTGGGACAGCTCAGAACAAAGAAAATCAACATGTACATCCCATTTAAACAGACTGTCAATGTACACACCCAAATATTTAAAGATAAAGCACTTTGGGTGTCATGAAAGGCGCTATATAAATGCTATGAATTATTAACTACTGCTTCATGACATCACAAGGTGGAACAGAGCATTTTGAGCTTTGGGGATGTAGACAGACTAGTCAGAAAGAGTTACTCAAACGTATGTGACGGAAACAAAACACATCTCCAGATATGTTTTGATGAGGTAACAACATTATAACATGACTTAAGGCACAAAATTGAGCGTAACATAGGTAAGAATTTGATGTATGTATTTTTTGGAAAGGTAAGTAAGTAGTAATTCATCATTATTAGGCCAGGAAAGGAGACAAGGCAGCAATGAGGAAAGGACACAAGGAGGCAAGAAGGAAAGGAGACAAGGGGACAAGAATGCGTGAGTGAGAAGGTGAAGTGGTTCTCAGTTGGAGTCTTGGTCCCTGCTCGGTCTAGTCACCTCGGGGCTAAAGATAGACAGCTCATATGGGTCCTGTCGTGGCCCTGAGAATGGAAAAACACATAGTGAAAATGTATGTGGCCAGAGGGGGCCATTAAAGCTGATGCTAATGTTATCTCAGGTCACACAGCACATATTTTCAGAGCCAGAGAATGAGCTTGAGAAATTAATTAGGCTAATTTTAACTATAGTTCTAAAACAGGACGAAAAGCTAATTATTAAAGGTCCTGTGTTACACAAAATTGACTCTTGTGAGGTTTAAATCATGTTATAATGTTGTTACTTCCTCAAAAACAGACCCGGAGTTGTGTTTTGTTTGAGCTCAAAGTGGAACAGAGCTCAAAATGTTCCACTTTGTGATGTCATGAAGTGGTAATTTTCACGTGAACAGCTACTTTTGACCTTTTGCTCAGTAGAGATTGGTAATTCCAGGGCTGCAGTGATTCTAGTGAAGGTGTATTGAGATTAAAAACACAATGGAGCACTTACCACATAACATCACAAGTTGGAAGGAGTGTTTTCTTTTTGACAGAAGAACTCAGCCTAAATATGCAGGATTTGTGTTAAACATAAAACAATGAATGAATGAAACAAAACAACAACTCCAGGTATATTTTAATGAGCAAACAACATTACTGTATAACATAGATCATAAATTGCAGTACAATAAAATACTTCTGGTGATATTACAATAGACGCAATAGCAGTTAAAGGTCCCATGTTACACTGTTTTAAGAGTCAAATGTAACATACTAACTTTATTTATTTTTTAAACTAGATGGTGTATGTTGGTTTAGATTGATAAATAATGCCCAAATACTTCTGACTATCATCTATTGTTATTAAAAAATGTGAATTAACATTATAAAATTGTTAAGTAAAATAAGATCCTTCTTTTTGCAAAAAGAGCTTAAAAGAGGTGGCACCCTCCACATTATAATTTGGACTAAATCCTGAACGAAACCAGGACTAACCCAACACTAGACCAAGACCAGACTAGGACTTCACCAGGTCTTCACCAAGACTAGACCACAACTAAAGCAGGACTAAACCAGAACTAGAACATGACTAAACTAGAATTAGACTAAGTTTAAACCAGGATGAGACAAGGGCTAAACCAAAACTAAGCCAGGACTAAACCAGGTCTGAACCAGGAATAAACCAGGTTTAAACCAAGACTAGACCAAGATGAACCAGGAATAAATCAGGGCTGAACCGGGATTAAACCAGGACCAGACCAGGACTAAACCAGCATTGTAGGACCAATCCAAGTCTACAGCAGGACTAAACCAGGACTAAACAGGACTAAACCAGGACTAAACAGGACTAAACCAGGACTAAACCAGGACCGGAAGATATTACAAGTACAGTACAGTGTGAGAAAAACTATTCAAAACATCAATTCTAATTTTGTTTTAAAATAGAGCATGTATAGTATAATTTTTCACCTGCTTGCAACTCAAATCTCATTAACAAAATCGTAAATGATCGTAAAATATTTTAACTGAGTCTCTCTTGTGTTGTGACAGGACTCCATTCAGCTCAAGGTTTGAGCCACAAGCCACAAACGCGCTCTGGGTTTGTCAAAGAGTGAAGAGAAAAACCTCCTTTAAACACTTTCGACCATCTCCGTGTTTGCATTTCAATTATCGGATTAGAGGCTTTGAAAACGGTGAAGAACATGCCATGAGATGCAGTTTGGGAACTCTGTGGAATGAACACAAACAAGCAAATGAGGGCATAGGATTTAAAAGGTGTAAGTGATATTCCAGTAAGACGGCAGGAGGAAAAAAAGTCAATTTGAGTGGACTTTTCTTAAATATATTTGTCCTAAAAACTTAACTTTCATGAAAATTTCAAATCACTTGAACAACAGTAAGGCAATGTCCCATATTAACACTATTTTCTGATCTGTTTTAATGTTGTTTCCTCATCACAAACAAACCTGGAGTTGTGTTTTGTTTCATTCACACACGTTTAACCAAGACTAAATCAGGACTAGACCAAGACTAAACCAACACCAGACAAGAATGAGACCAAGACTAGACCAGTATTAAACCAGGACTAAACAAGGACTAAAGCAGGACTAAAGCAGGACTAAAGCAGGATGAGACCAGGACTAGGCCAGGACTAGAAAAGAGAAAATGAGATTCAGTTTGGTAACTCTGTGGAATGAGCATAAACAAGCAAATGAGGGCACAGGATCCAAAAAACTGTAAGTGATATTTAATTCCAGTAAGATGACAGTCAATTTGAACTGACTTTTCATAAAAACTCAATTTTCACAAAAATTGCAACTCACATCACCTGAGCAACAGTAAAGCAATTTATACATTTAGACTTAGGAAATTAAATCATTTGCAGGTAATTTAAAGATCCCATGACATGGTACTTCTTGATGCTTTTATATGGTGCCTTAATGGTTCCCTAATACTGTAAATGAATCCTTCTTCAAAATGTGTGAAAAGTCCCTCAGTCGTCCAGGTAGAATCCATGATAAAAGGAGAAGTTCAATCTGCCAACTGGACAAAGTTTGTTTGGTTGAAAACGTTTCGCCGCTCATCCGAGAGGCTTCGTCAGCTCTGGTTATTGTACTGGTTAGACACTGCTTATATCTCGCTGCCAGGAGGCGCGTCCTACACTGAAAAAGCTCTGAAAACGAACCCCCCTAATCTGTCTCTTTGTTTTCCAAATTACTCTGGCGACTAGTTACGACCCCCTATTCAATGTCTAACGACCCTCTCCACCCCTCTGCCCTGGCTCGTCTGCCCTAATGTTTCTTTGTCTGTTTTGACGTGGTTTAAGAATGGAATTATAGATGGGAGACAAGTTATGTCTAACTCCCCCATTTCTGTTTAATGACGGATTCTCTTTTCTGCCGTTCATCTTCACCTAGAAGCCACGGGCCATTCGTTTGAGGACAGTGAGGTTCAGATCTTAGCCAGGGAAAAGAACTGGTTTGAGAGGGGAGTTAAAGAGGCTAATTTTGTCAAAAAAGAGAATCCGTCATTAAACAGAAATGGGGGAGTTAGACATAACTTGTCTCCCATCTATAATTCCATTCTTAAACCACGTCAAAACAGACAAAGAAACATTAGGGCAGACGAGCCAGGGCAGAGGGGTGGAGAGGGTCGTTAGACATTGCAGCAACACTCAGTGCATGAGAAAGACACATGTACACAGTCAGAGTCAGAAAATAACTATCTGAACACCTCATTCTGGGCCTTGTTGCTTGAATGCAAATGAGAAGGACACAGATAGGTTAGAGCAGCGGGTGGGGGGGGGCAAATGCTCCGTTGTTTCCTGGATTAGCGCTGCGCTGTGCACTATCTCCACTTCCCGCGTTTTATGCGCGAAGGAAGAAAGGAGATGCGTTTCAATGAAAAAAACATTTTCACAGAAAATAAAATTAAACCACTGCTGTTTCAGAGGTGAATAAGAGCTTGTTGTAAATGTTTATTTGATATAACACAATTTTAAACAAAATGTCACTCACATCTTTTTAATGCGTTATATCTTTTTGTTTTATGCGAATCTCTCCTAAAAATACTCAATTTAAAGCAAGAATAAACCAGATCTAAAACACGACTATGCCAGAATGAAGATTGTTCTATACTGGGTCATAGTAAAGTCTAAATTTTGGCTTTGATGAAAAGACCTCTCAGGACCCCTGATATCCTACCACTGATGTCTTGATGATGACTGTCTTCTGGCGCAAACAGTTTGGCTTCAGATACATATTTATAATTAATTAAATTCATAAAAAAAGAAAAACAAAACATCTGTTTTGTCTTCCGAGAAAAATCCAAACATGTATTTATAACAGCAGTTCACCAATGGGAAAGAATAACTTCTGTGTGCCATGAATCAACACTGCCATCTAGTGTTGGCTTAATATTTGGCTATTTTGTTCCATCTCTAGTAAATCGCCTTTCTATCGTTTAAAATGTAGATATCAACAGCTGAATACTTTTTATGGACAGTGCAGTATTACTTCGACCACAAGATGTCAGCATTCAATAAAGACCTTAGACTGTATATGTAGCCTAAATACCAATATACCTGGTAAAATCGGTGTAAGAGCTCGTATTTCCTTTGGTAATTAGCCATAAAATTACTAGTGTCTTTGTCAAAGCCTCTAAAAACGTAAAGATTTGCACACAGGCCCCAGCGAGGATCGAACTCGCGACCCCTGGTTTACAAGACCAGTGCTCTAACCACTGAGCTATGGAGCCACGTATGCTAAGCTAATATGCTAATGGAACATTTGACGTTGTGTAAGGTTTTGAGCATATTTTACAGTTGAATAATGCACCGAAATAACCAACAAGTTGCATAAAACATGTCTTTAAAGAGTTCCTTCAAAGTTTTCAATTGTAAAGGAGCACTGACACATTTTGGTTGGGGGTCCGTCACCGTCACCTGTTTGTTTCTATGAAGATGTCATTGCTCTGCCTGGAATGTTCCACGGTATGACATTAAACAGCACTACCGTACGTATTAAATTACAGGTGGTTTTATGGTGGTTGCATCCAACTAAATTATTTTTTAGATGATCACAACATTTTGGAGAAATTTCAATCTGGTTTTAGGGTGAACCACACCACCGAGACAGCCTTGATTTTAAATGATTTATTTGTGATGCACAAAAAGTGACTGTGTTGGCTGAGCTGACTTTTATCCCACACATTAAGAACATCACAAGAAACATAGCCAGAGTCCGCCCGATTATCTTTTGGGCCAACACGGAGACACTGATGCTTTTATCACCAGTCGACTAGACTACTGTAATGCCCTGCACTCTGGTCTTCCCAAAAAGAGGATTTCAGGTTTGCAATTATTACAGAATTCAGCAGCACGTGTCCTGACTAGGACCAGACACACATTACACCAGTTTAAAAATCATTGCATTGGCTCCCTGTGAGTTTCTGTGTGTGTTCTGTGTGGAGTTTGCATGTTCTCCCCGTTTCCTCCGGGCACTCCGGTTTCCCCCATCAACCCAAAACATGCACCAGGTAAAATCCTCCAGTTTAGGTCCTGACCAAGCCGAAGCAAGAAGAACATGGAGATGGTCCCCGGGCGCAGTAATGTGCTGCCCACTGCTTCTGGAACCAGGATGGGTTAAATGCAGAGAAGAATTTCTCCTGTGTGAGATCAACAAAGTCACTTCTTCTTCTAAATGTCTTAATGGTCTTGGGCCTTCTTATCTTTCAGAATTGCTTTTACCTTACGAACCCTTGCAGACACCAGCAGCAGCTCCTGGTCGTTCCTAAAGTCAGGACACACACTCACATGAGTTTAGTACTACGGCCCTATGGAACTGCCTGACACCGGAGGAGCTCAGGGCCAAAGAGAACATTCATGTTTTTAAGAGTGGGATCAAGACTCACCTGTTTAGCTTGGCCTTTGATTGAAATTTTATACTTTTACCTGTTTTTGTTAGCAGGTTTACTGTATTCAAATAATTCTAATAAGTAAACGAGATGAGCAACTTTACTCTTCAGCCTCCATCGGCATATTTAATTTGCACAGCAAAACAAACTGCTCTACAAGAACATGTGCAAAGTCCATGTGACTATTTTGCAGAGAGAGAGAAGAACGAAACTTAACATTTCTCTTTTATACTGGTCAGTGACGTAATATATCACACAGTACACAACACTACATCGCCTCCTGCTGGTTCGGAACGGTACAGTCATACACAGCCCATTAACAGTTTTTATTATTCATATTTAATTTAACGTATGTATTTTAGGCATTTTATTAGCTTGAACTAATATTCCTTTATCATTTTTAAGATTTCCAGTGCTCCCTCTGTAGGAGCCCTCTGCACCGGGAGCGGTGGTCGGTGGCGGCTGCCCGGGTTTGTCCTGTGGACTCCTGGGTGGGGGATGGTACTTGGGCCTCATGTCTCCCCTGGGCCCTGTGTCCTGCTGGGGCCTCATCTCTTGGTGGACGGCTCTCTGCTCTTGGTGTAGACGGCTTCTCTGATGATGCTTTCTCAAATGGTTCGCCTGTATTCAGCCTCATATTTTACTGTGTATTATGTGTGTGTGTGTGTGTGTGTGTGTGCGTTATGTGTTTTCGCATGTTAGTATGTTTGTGAGTGTGTGTATGTGTTACTGTTTGGGTTGTTTGGTTGTGCAGTGTCGGGCAGCTGTGGGGGGCTGTTTGGGTGGTTAGAAGGAAATGTGGGATTGTTTTTTATAAACAAAGTTTTATAAATAATGTTTGATTTGATTTGAAAAACACCTAGAAAAACAAGGATTCTGACTCTGAGCGGATCAAAAATAGTATACAGTAATCCATCGTTTATCGCGGGGGTTAGGTTCCAGAAATAACCCGCAATAAGAGAAATCCGCGAAGTTGGACAACTTTATATTTTACAATTATTCTACATGTTTTAAGGCTGTAAATGCCTCACCACACACATTATACGCTTTTCTCAGACTGGAATTGACCTTTTCTCACATTTGTCTCTAGTTTAAACACTCAAACTTTCACAGATTTTCAACAAAATGTATTAATAGTGACTCTGAGCGGAGTTGCACCTCCACAGATCTGACCTGTAACTTGCCCTGGTTTGGTCTGCATGAAGATAGAAAGGTCTAATGCCATACTGAGAAACATTTCAGACAAAGGAATGACATCTCTATGAAGAAAAGCAGGCGATGGACCCTCCCCTAGAAAAGTTAAAGCACTTATTAAGTCAAATGGAATGTGCACTCTAATAAAATAAAAATAAAAAAGAGAAGGTTTTATAGCATTTTCTTGTGCCCCATTTAGATAATTTTGGTTTAACATAACTCCACTCCAAATCACAAAGAAGCTCAGACCATATAGATATTGGAGCTTGCCGTTTTCTTTAATATTTTCCATTCAAAGAGCCACACACATGATTTCCTGAGTCTTGCCCCCTCCCACTGGCACTGCGCCTTTATAAACGTGGATTAAATAACACATATAGGCCCACAATACATTCACAGCATAGGCTCATATATAATTAAAGTGCAAGAAATGTTTATCCAAAGAAAAGAGAGCAGCAATTCTTAATATTAAATGAGATACTTTTGCTTTTGCATATTTAGAAGCCCCACAAACAGTTAACTTGTGGTATTTACTTGCTTGGCAGTTAGTCAGGCCTAGTTCTAGTCTAAAACAATTTACACATTTTAAGCAGATACTTTTCTCCATCTGGTCTTACTATATAGAAAACCTGCACAAAATCTGAACTTGTAAAAACAAATGAAATGCATTCTTGTAAAAGTTTAGATTTAAATAGATGTTTCAGTTAGTTCTCCTGAACTTATTTAAAATATGAATTGTGAAGTGAATCATGACTTTTATATTAAGATTTTAAGATGTTTTATCATGGATTCCAGCTTCATGTTATATGCAACATTTTGAGGACGTTATCCCATTCAAAAGATACATTTAAAAAAAAGTTAATCACTATGGCAACTGTCTTAAAGGTGCACTGTGTATCTTTCTGGAGATGTTGATTTGCACCTTTATGTTTTCATCATTCTGAAATGCATGGAGAGTAGCCTATAGTAAAGAACATTAGATAAGCATTTCAGATGTTGTTGCAAATACAAAACTTGTCAGAAAAATTGCAATGAATTATGTTTTTTTCCCCAAATTGTTCACGCTATTAGTGATCAAATCTATCATTTAAAGGGCCCACGTTACAGTATTTTCTGATCTCTAAAGTTGTGATTTGTTTCATGTTTAACACACAAATTCTGTATTTCTATGCTGAGTACTTCTCTCAAAAGGAAAAGACTTTGTTCCACCTTGTGATGTCATGTGGTAATACAGCAAGTGCTCCATTGTGTTTTTAAACTCCATACAACCTTTACTAGCCCTGGAACTGTCAATCTCTACTTTTACCATTATGGTAAAATGTAGCTGATGTCATGAAACTACTGCTTCATGACATCATAAGGTGGAACAGAGCATTTTGAGCTTTGGAGATGTGGACAGACTAATGATAAAGGATTACGCAAACATGTGTGAAAGAAAACACAACTCCAGGTATGTTTTGGACAAGGTAAAAGCATTATAGCATGATTTAAAGCTCACTAGAGTCAATTATGTGTGACCTTTAAACTTGTACCACATGATCTGCGTTTTGACTGCATATGACCCCTGCATCTTCATAGTGGGCACAGTTATGTTTTCCAACTCCAGCGTGTTTACAGTCCAAAAGCGTAGCCTCCGTTCCCTCACACTGCACATCGTCTAGTAAGATCGGTAAATGTCTCCCCTCTCCAAACTCCGAGTTCTTGGCTGCTTTCAAAGCGTGCCTATAACCAAGCTGTCTACAGACCACTGCAGCATTACTAAGAGTCCACAGATCATCGCAAACTGTTCCCCATTCTCCATTGATATAAACTTCCACTCTTCCTTGGTCTATTCGGCCATCTTGCTCCCCCGACAGCCTCACTGCCCCGTCCAGAAGATCAGTCTCAGTTCTGGGTTTGGTCTTTTTGCGTTTGGGCTTTCTCCTGGTGGTCCTGGGGGGTCTGGTTGTGGTGGTGGTTAGCGGTGAAGTTGTTGTGTACAAGCCGATTTCGCCAAGTTGGTGGAGAAGTTCTTGTAGCCAATCGTAGGACTCTGTTGTGGGAGGAGCTTCGGGATTGGTTTTGCTTGGTTGATCGATGCCTATTGGAACTGAAAGGAAAAGTACATGCAATTTTCAACAGTAAATTAATCAACTTCTGCGAAGAGCATTCCTGTGGCAACATATCTTTCTCTAGTTTGATTTAGTCTTTATCTGAAGGGACAATGTACAGAAACATGAAGCTCATAAAAAACAGAGATTTCGATGTGCTGGCACTGCTGATAGTTTCAAAGGTATTTTAAAACCAAGCATGTACTAAGAGAAACATATTGTACATTACACGATTTTTTACAAAACCAATCACAAAAACAATTAAAAATGACGCAAGCGGCGATGATTGGCCCTCGCTTGCACTCGCGGTTATTTTCGATTAAAATTTATTTTCGATTCAAGTTTGAGTAAAATTGGCCAAAGTATGCACGGATTATCACTCGTCGAAATTTGATGGCGAGCTGCAAAAACAAACCTGAAATTTGTGGCGTTTTCACGGAAACACCGTTCAGTCTTTTAGAATGCTTTTAATAACTTTTAATGTCCCACTTGTCGAGATGATACAGCACGATTCTGGTGAGTCTGGGTCAAAAACCCTAGGAGGAGTTCGTTAAAATACGAGGACAGGAAAATTTGCCTTCGGCGCCGGGTCACGTGCTCGGTCCAATATGGCTGACTTCCTGTTGGTCACCTAGCAACGGTGTAATATACTTTTTTGTTCCTATTCCCATGATGCATCTGTGTACCAAATTTGGTTTGGCTACGACAAAGTTTTTGCCAGGCGTCCCATTGGCGAGGACAGATGTTTGGCCTGTTGCCATGGCAACACGGGTATAGCCATAGGAGCAATGTATTTTGATTTTCCAGGGGGAGCTGTCGAGCCATTTTTAAAGATTTTTTAAATACAGATTATTTGTAAATTCATTTTTTGGCGTTCTTGAATTTTGTGCAAAATTTCGTGAGTTTTCGTCGGTGGGAAGTACCCGAAACGTGAAAAAAGTATTTAAGTATTTTTTAAATACAAGTATTTGAATAAATGCTGGACGTTTTAATACCATACTGTGCAGCATTCTAGGCAAAGCAATAACATCTCCATGAAGACAGGAAGGTGGTAGACCCCAATCAGAAAAGTTACATACTGTACATTTAAGTGAAATAAGCTCAGCTGAAAATTATTGACCAAATTAAGTTGCTATAATGACCAGATATTGTTTTTAATTTTAGCAAACCACTCAATCCTGACTGTAAATCCATATACTGCACCAGAGGAAATTGAATCTTAATGAAACAATACCAGACCAACTGACTGTCAATTATGTAATTTATATTAATAACAATATAAAAAAAGCTGTGTGGTTAGCCAGGCTATAAAACAAAGCATGTCACTCACCTTCCTGTGGGACAAATTTGATGACTTCGCTTTTTACTTTCACCGGGAGAGGCTCATAGTGGCACTGTCTCGGGGGCGCACGTCTGAAAGTGAAACAAATACCAAAAACCATTAGCACAGAAGCCACATTTTTCATCTGCAGGTTTTAAACAAGCTTTCAATGCATGCCTTTTTACTCAGCGTAAATCAAAACACAGCATTCAAGCAGCTGAAATGAGTCTGACGGATGGAAAACAAATTAGGCGACACAATCAGAGAACGCAGGACGGGGCCAAGAGCTTTCTGCAGAAATGTCAAAAAGGAGATTTGGAAAGGTAACGTGACTTTAACGTGACTGCCAACAACACTTCACTTCATTTCTTAAGCAAAACACTGAAAAATCCTGTATTAAACAAACAAAAAAAGAAGAGAAAAGTGATCTAGGGTGAAGGCAAACCTGCTGCTAGCATTACATCTCTTGGGATTTGGGAGAATGACAAGTCTGTAGTTAGAATTGAAAACAGATGTGTCTCAGAGCCTTCAAAGCTTCAGAGTTTCACAAATATTCAAACAGCATTACCATATAATGACAATGAAATGTTTGGGAAAAAGTGGTAAATACTGAATCATTATGCACGTTTTGAAGATATGAAAAATGCGTGTATTGTTTTTTTTGTTATTGATACTTTGCAGCTGATGCCATAAACATTCCCTGGGGCTGTGATGCTAACTGTAGGCTCTGCTCTGTCTGAGGCTTAATCTGAGCTTTATTTCAACACAATCTGACCATAAAGAATTGACTAAGCTGGAACTACAACTACAAATGAGCTACAAAAATCACAGGCTCCTGAAAATGTGTTGTTTAAATAAATTTGGTGTTTTCAGTCTTAAAAGAGAATTAACGTTTTTTACAATCTGAGCCTTATTTCGGTAATAAAACAAGTTTGTTTTACTCACCCATAGCACTTTGGTGTCATATGGAGCACTTCCAGAGATGTTTTAGATTTGCGATCTCCGTAATGTGAGTTCTCGGGGCACATGTTTGCGGTCTCCAAATAACACAAACTTTAGCACTTTTCAAATCATAGAAGCTCGATGTCTTAGTCTACGCTTTCGTTTCAGTCAAAAGTGGCCTGTAATCCGAGATTTATCCATAGTTTCGAGTAGATGAGGAGGCCAGTGCGCATGTGCGGTGTCACAGTTTATTTCACTCTCAGCTCCCAGGACCCAAACATGAAACGCAAAGCTGTAAATTATGGATAAATCTCAGATTACAGGCCACTTTTGACTCAAACAAAAGTGTAGACTAAGACATTGAGCTTCTATGATTTGAAAAGTGCTAAAGTTTGTGTTATTTGGAGACCGCTCGGGGCACATATTATATGCCCCGAGAACTCGTATTACGGATATCGCTAATGTAAAATATCTCCGGAAGTGCTCCATATGACACCAAAGTGCTATGGGTGAGTCTGTTTTATTACAGAAATAAGGCTCAGATTGTAAAAAAAAAAAAGTTTATTCTCCTTTAAAACGTTTTTGACAGTGTATGCTAACGGGTGCATTGTGTCAAAACCTTCTTTTGTCCATGGAGGTGTTGTTTTGCAGGGAATGTGGCGAAAAACTTAACAATGAGCATGGAAACAAGCAGGAGACTCCACCAAACCAATTATTTTTTTGCTAAATAAAACTTCCTTATGCTGTAAGCTTCCAGGGCAAAAGTGATATTTTTTGGCTTCTTTTGCTTATCAGAACCAGATCATATTATATCACTTTCACAATAGTCTGGTACTTCAACCACAACTAATACAAGACATGTTTTTACCACATTTCTGGTAGACTGCCAAAATATCTGTCTGAACAATGTTATTGGAATACTAAATACTAAAACACATATAAAAATAATAATAAAAAATATATATATTTTCTCAATAATATAGGTCTATGTCTAGTTTTAAACCTCAGGAGCTGCTTACCTAGAGGGATCCACAACTTTATAAATGACTCCTGTGGGCGAGGTGGCGCTCGGTATCCCAGTGGACATGAAATACAGTTCGCCTGGTGGAAAGACATTACAAAAGGAAAAATGATTATGTAAGAACTAAAAACAGAACTGTTACAAAAAGGCTAGACATGACACAGCGTCGTTTCAGAGGCTTAATCATGCTTTTATAAAAATACAATTTGAATAGACACAATGTTCAGATACCAAAAGCTGCATTTGTTTAAAGGCCCTATATTATGCAAAATGGATGCTTGTTGAGTTTTAAGCCATATTTTAATGTTGTTACCTCCTCAATAACATACACTGAGTTGTGTTTTGTTTCAATCACACATGGTTTAGTAACCCTTTAATATTAGTCTGTCTACATCTCCAAAGTTCAAATGCTCTGTTCCACCTTGTGATGCCATGAAGCAGTAGTTTTAAAGTTAACAGCTCCTTTTACCTTTTGTTCAGTTGAGACTGGCAATTCAGGGCTGAAATTATCCAAATGGTTCTAGAGAAAGTGTAAGGAGTTTTAAAAATCCTATGACATGGTACTTCTTGATGCTTTTATATGGCGCCTTAATGGTTCCCTAATACTGTAAATGAATCCTGCTCCAAAATCAAGACTCAGTGCATGAGAAAGACCCATGAACACAGTCAGAGTCATAAATATCTCTCTCAAACACCTTATTATGGGCGTTGCTGCTTGAATGCAAATGAGGAGTGAGGGGGGGGCAAATGCGACGCTTTTTCCTGGATTAGCGGTACAATGTGCGCTGGCACCACTTCCGCGTTTTATGCGCGAAGGAAGATACGAGACAATGAAAAAACTAATTTTCACAGAAAATAAAATTAAACCACTGCTGTTTCAGAGGTTCGGATGCTCGGATAAAGGACATCCGAGCCTGGAAACACTCTCACGTGCCCTCCAGGCAAATAAAAAACCGCATCTCGCATTGCGTAGCTCGTTCGCGGTCCAAACTCTCTGGGCGTGAGTTCCAGAGACTGTGGGTAGAAACACAGACGGGCGGTGGAATTTCATTTGCATTTTTCCTTGAGTGTGACGTCAGAAACTTCTCTTGTTCAGAATCGCCCGTTTGAGCTGTCTTTTTTTCAAACGCAGAAAAGGACCGCAAATGCTCAGTTTACACATTTCGCAACTTTTAGCCATGGGGGGGGCCTAAACAGGGTAGGGGAGCTTACATTAATGTTCAAAAACCTCAGAAAGTGAACATTTCATGCCATGGGACCTTTGCCACACCCTATTTAAGATGGCCACCTTTAGCTCTTACTCCATTTTGGCTGATGAAGGCCTAGGGCCGAAACGTTGCATGTCTTAATAAACTTCTCATTTTGCAAGTAAGACAGAGTGTGGGATTGTTTTCTCCTTGTGTGCTCTGGGTCTGCTCCCTCGCCTCCAATGCACCCTTCTGAAGAGACTGAAGTGCGAAGTTCTCATTTTTGGATGCCAAAAAACTGCCTTTAAAAACTGCTGAGTTACCATGTGACATCACAACAACAGTGTATTCTGTTTGAGAGAAGAAATGACTGTAAATATGGAGGGTTTGTGCATTAAACATGTGCGAATGAGACAAAACACAGATGCAGGTTTGTTTGTGATGAGAAAACAACATTATAACAGATCAAAAATAGTGTAATATGGGCTCTTTAACATTTCAGAAAACACTGAATATGACATGAACAGTTAAACAACATAATCCATTCCAAATACATTTCAGAACATGCTTTTTTTAACTGTTCTGTACTAATTGCACCCATTCAAACTGTTAATTATTTGTCAGTATGACTAATCCTGCAGCTGTACAGTGCAGTACCGGCTTCGTCCTCTGCGAAGGAGATGATGTACTGATGGTAGTTGTTGATGAGCCCGGGGAAAGCACAGGTGAGACCCATCCCCATACAGATCTCATTATAACGCCACTGTCCACTGAACCTGTCCTCACGAAGACTCATCAAACGCCTGCGAAAAGAGAATAATTTCATAATTATGACTATATCAATTCAGCCATATATGGTCATGGTCATTTTAAAGTTTGTAGAAATGCATCTGGGGAAAAAAATATGTATGTTTAATATACTAGACACTTTATAAGGAGAAGATTATTTGCTTCCCTATATTATAGAAAAACAATCTTTACTACACAGTAACAGCAAGTGAAGAAAGTGTGCAACCCTTTTTATTTATTCAATAACAGGTCTTTTGCTATTGCTAAAAAAAAAAAAATCTGCTTGTTTCCATGGAGATTGGTATGTTATGTTTAATGTCACATTGCGAAACATTTCAGGCAAAGCAATCTCCATGAAGAAAAGTTGATACAATGAAAAGTACAAACTAGAAAACCTAAAGAAAAGCAACAGCTATCACTCCCATTTATATAACAAAGCTGTCTTGATACTGATATTTGCCAAAAGCTGGATGGAGGAGAGTATTTAGGCTTATGTTAAAGTCATACCCACTCATGAAGTCTCCAAATATGTACATGCCGTTGAGGTTTGGGTATTCACAGCCTCTGTACACATATCCACCGGTCACAGACTTCCCCTGTTTGTGTGGGTAAGCATAGATGGGGAGGACATCATCTACAAAACATGAACAATGACTATATATAATATTATTTTTTTCTGAAACCCTCACAGAGTGGGATAGATCAAGAGGATCTGGCTGGAGACCTCCAGCATGGGACCTCTTCCTGTGCAGGCTCCAGTGTCAGGCGTACCTCCAGCGTGAGGCCGGTTGGGACCAGAAGTGCGCACAACAAACTTTGAAATAAAACCACCTCTAGCGTGAGGCCGATCAGGACTGGAAGTTTGCACAACAAACTTCAAAATAAAATCAAGTTAATGAAGAGAAAATTTCGTGCATCTATATTTAATTCATTAATTTTGCGAAACAGCGGAGAAGCGAAATAAAAAAAATCTTGCCGCTCTTCCAGGCTGGGTTAGCCGGACTCTCACTGGTGGTGCGAAAAAGTTTGCTATTTCTGGGCCTCAAACTGGAGGTACGCCTGACACTGGAGCCTGCACAGGAAGAGGTCCCACGCTGGAGGTCTGCAGCCAGACCCCTCTTGGAGATAGGTTCTTTTCTGTATTAAAACAATACAAAATATTATAACCACCTGCCTTGGTTACAGGTTCATATAACGGGGGACCTTCTTGCTGTGAGGTGAGAGTGCTGTAGCTACTTAATCATTTACCTAAGAAGAAGCAGTATCCTACTTACTGTACTTATTGACTTAATCTGTTAGGTGTCATAATATTACCTTAAAGGTACACTGTGTAACTTTTCAAATACAGGGCTTTCCATTTCCATGTTGCCATGGAGATGTTATTGCTTAGCCATATACTTACTGTTGTTCCATGGTATGGTATTCAACGTACTGATCTACAAGCAACTAACTGAATACTACAAAATAGATTTAGTACCAAGTTTAATGGCATACTTTGGAACATTCCAGGAAAGCACTAAGAGAAAAACACCATCAGAAAAGTTACCTAGTGTACCTTTAAAGGTCCCATGACATGATACTTCTTGATGCTTTTATATGGCGCCTTAATGGTTCCCTAATACTGTAAATGAATCCTTTAAAATCAAGACTCAGTGCATGAGAAAGCCTCATGAACACAGTCAGAGTCAAAAATATGTCTCTGGAGGAGGACAGAGACAGGACAGTGCAGTGGGTGGGGGTGGGGGGTGGGGCAAATGCGCCGCTCTTTCCTCTTTAGTGGTGCGATGTGCGCTGGCTCCACTTCCGCGTTTTTGCGCCGAGGAAGAGATGAGACGATTTCCATTGAAAAATAAACACATTTCCACAGAAAATAAAATTAAACCACTGCTGTTTCAGAGGTTTAGAGGCTCGGATAAAGGACATCCGAGCCTGGAAACAATCTTGTGCCTTCAGGCAAATAAAAAAACGCATCTGGCATTGCGCCCAAACTCTCTGGGCGTGAGTTCCAGAGAGTGTGGGTAGAAACACAGACGGGCGGTGGAACTGCATTTGCATTTTTCCTGGAGTGTGACGTCAGAAACCAGCCTTGTTCAGAATCGCCCGTTTGGGCTGTCTTTTTTTCAAATGCAGAAAAGGACCGCAAATGCTCAGTTTACACATTTCGCAACTTTTAGCCATGGGGATGGGGGGCTAAACAGGGTAGGGGAGCTCACATTAACGTTCAAAAACTTCAGAAAGTGAAATTTTCATGCCATGGGAACTACAACATATGTGTATAATTCCACGTCTAACCTAGAGAAGAGTTGCGGCAGAGCTTTTTGTCATAGCAGGAGAATCCCTCTTTAGCTCTCCACCCATAGTTCCTCCCCTTCTCGATGATGTCCACTTCCTCGTATTTGTTTTGTCCCACGTCGCCGCAGAAGATTCGACCTTTGCCCTCTCTGGTGTGTGGATCCCCCCTATCCACGGAGCACCTCCACATGTTCCGGACCCCAAAGGCGTAAACCTCTGGCCTGGCCCCCCTCTCCTCTGTGAAGGGGTTATCAGGAGGGATTCTGTACAAGGGGCCTTTGTCATTGCTGTCCACGTCGATACGGAGAACTTTGCCTAAAAGAGCAGACCTGAAGGAAAAAACAAACAGAATTAAATGTACATAGAGTATTTTTGTCATTATCACTCACAGGAAACACCTAATGCTGTGACCTAAAAAAACAGGTCACTCACTATGACTAATATTATTTTATCTGGCATTTATCACATTAACTTTTACTGTCTACAAAGTCTGATTTCATGAAGCTGATCACATACTAGAGGAACATGAATGACAATTGAATGAAAAAAAATTGGGTTTTCACTATGGTTTGATCAAGTGTCAAGAATTGTGAAGAGTTGTAAAATTGTTTTGTTTCTTCTGACAGTAATTATAACAGTAAAATTTTACATTGTGACTTCTTACTTGTTTTGTGCATTTCCAAATTTTCCAAAAGGGTCTCCGGCCATGCCCCCGTCCCCTGTGAAGATGTACAGATACCCGTCATCTGCAAACAGGAGCTGGCCACCGTTGTGATTGGAGGCAGGTTCGTCTATTTCCAGAATTACTCTAAAAATACAGACAAACAAATGAGCAAAGGTGGATAAACTTTGGTGATTTGACCCCGATAAGTAGAAATGTCAATAATTAAGACAGAGTGACAGATTAGTTAAAGGTGCACTGTGTAACCTTTCTTGCTTACGCAGTGTTACCGCTTTGTTTAGTATGTTCCACAGTATGGCATTCAACTTTTATTTCGTAGATATCCTCCTGGGACTCGAAGAAAAAAGTGTATGTCAAATTTTTTTTGTGATTTTCTATTTAGAGGTAAATGAACACCTTAGCATTTACATTTTGTTAATTTTATTTTTATTAATATTTTTGTAATATGTCCTCTGTAATGGACTGTAATAGTGTTAAATCCATGTGACATTAACAACCTAACAAAAACATTTTTTTTTTATTACCAATATCTCTGACAAGCTTCTACAGTCACCTCAAAACGTTTTTAGACTCCCTTTTAAATTCTTATTTATGTATTTATTTATGTATTGATCTGGTATAGACCTGGTTTAGACCTCTTTTAGACCTGGTTTAAATTTGGTTCAGACCTGGTTTAGTCCTGGTTTAGACCTGACTTAGACCTGGTTTAGTCCCAATTTTCTCCTGGTTTAGTCCTGGTTTAGACGTGGTTTAAACCTGACTTAAATTTGGTTCAGACCTGGTTTAGACCTGACTTAGACCTGGTTTAGTCCTGATTTTCTCCTGGTTTAGTCCTGGTTTAAACCTGACTCAAATTTGGTTCAGACCTGTTTTAGTCCTGGTTTAGACCTGACTTAGACCTGGTTTAGTCCTGATTTTCTCCTGGTTTAGCCCTGTTTTGTCTCAGTTTATTCCTGATTTAGTCCTGGTTTAGTCCTAGTTTAGACCTGGTTTAGTCCTGGTTTAGTCCTAGTTTAGACTTGGTTTAGTCCTGGTTTAGTCCTAGTTGAGACCTGGCTTATTTATTTATGTATTTATTTATCATAGTGCAGCCACAAACTATGAGTGTATCTCAAAACACTTAAAAGATCGACTGGTTAACTCAATGTCCACTATAAAGGACACAAAATAATGGGCCGGGTCTCAGGAGGTTATAATTACAGATGTTTATGCTGCTAAAAGGACTCTGAAAACCCCATTTTCATACTTAGAGCAAGCCCGCCTCTCCACAGATCTGGCCTGAACTATGCCTGTCTTTTGGGAGATATATCATTTTGCTCCAGGCAAGGCAATAAAATTTTTATGGAGACAAGCAGGTGTCGGACCCTCCACCAGAAAAGTTACACGGTGCACCTATAAATCGAGTAGTGATGGATGAAATACTAAATTTTCTTACTTAAGTACAAGAACAGATATGGGGGCAAGTATTTTAAGATTTTTGCTGAGATTTTTAGAACTATTAAAGGATGAAATGCAGTGAAAAAAGAAATTGCTGATTTTAAAAGATTCATTGGATTAATTGTTCTTAATTGTTCTAGCCATTTTTATGCATTTGGTTTGCTCAAAGTTGGGATGTTAACTCAAATTAAATATCCTAAAAAATAAAGACTACACCATTTCAGTAGGTCTCAAACCATAAAGAAAAGTACTTTTTACTTTTCAGTTCAGATTAGGGATGTCAACAATTAATCGACTTTCAATTAAAGGAAAAGTAAAGTGTTTTTTTTTACAATTTGAGCCTTATTTCGGTAATAAAACAAGTTGTTTTACTCACCCATAGCACTTTGGTGTCATATGGAGCACTTCCAGAGATGTTTTAGATTTGGGGTTAGCCTAGCGCGACTTCTAGCCATAGCTCGGGGCATATAATATATTCCCCAAGCATGTAATATGCCCCGTGCGGGCTCCAAATAACACAAACTTTAGCACTTTTCAAATCATAGAAGCTCGATGTCTTAGTCTACAATTTCGTTTGAAGCAAGAGTGGCCTGTAATCCGAGATTTAGGTATAGTTTACAGCTTTGCGTTTCATGTTTGGGTCCCGGGAGCTAAGAGCACAGTCTGCACATACGCACTGCCGTCCTCATCTACTCGAAACTATGGCTAAATCTCGGATTACAGGCCACTTTTGACCACACGAAATCGTAGGATAAGACATCGGGCTTCTATGATTTGAAAAGTGCTAAAGTTTGTGTTATTTGGAGACCGCAAATAAGTGCCCCGAGAACTCACATGATGGAGATTGCAAATCTAAAACATCTCCGGAAGTGCTCCATATGACACCAAAGTGCTATGGGTGAGTAAAACAACTTGTTTTATTACCGAAATAAGGCTCAGATTGTAAAAAAACGTTACTTTTCCTTTAAGTGTCGATCAAGACGTTGGCCGAACAAAATGCATTAATTGTAACTAATCGCTAGAGGGCGCTACTCTGGAATGTGAACACGAGATGTGAACCCACTCGTGAGAAAGACCATAGCGTTACATCATGTAACCCTTTCCTCTCTGGATGTTGCCATACAACTCACAGTAGAGCTGGACCTAGAACCATATATTTTTGAAATTATAAAAGCATGTAACTTACATGCTTTTATAATTTCTTGATTGTTCTGGTTTGAGGCCCTGTAATGTTTTATGCTGTGTCCAGGGGCCCTGTGAAATTTATATTTTGTACTGTAACCCTTCACAGATTAAGGGAGAGAAATATTGTTGATGCCTCAGTTCAAAATAAATGTTGAGAATGTCCTAAAAATAGCCTGGATTCACTGGTTTCATCATAATATGTAGACTAAATAACATTCTGTTATTTAATTTCTTCTGTTCCTTTTAATTTCAAGATTTCCATGCTGCAAGTGCAACAACTGAGCCAGTCCTCAATTTATTTTCAATAAAGAATGTATTTTGTTATTCAGCATCAATACATTTGTCTGCTTTTTACTAAGGAATAATTAATTGAGGAATATACAATATAATAATACTATGATATATTTTTGACTCAGTGTTATGTTACTATAGCTTATATTCTTAAAGACCCTATTGAAACACTAAAATTCAGGTGAAAAACGCCACTTATCAGTTAATCGTAAGTCGATCGATAAGGTCAATCAACTATAGATTAATGAATTAATCGATAATTTGCATCCCTAGTGTTGTTTACATCCACAAGACCTTAACGTTATCTCTTTCATTTTTGTCATCCACAATATTAAAGGTGCATTGTGTAACTTTTCTGGTGGAGGGTCTGTCAAATGCTTTCCTCCATGGAGATGTTATTGATTTGTCTAGAATGTTTCACAGTATGGTATAAAACCTTTCTATCTTCATGGAGACCAAACCAGACCAAGTTACAGGTCAGATCTGTGGAGAGGCGACCCTGCTCACAGTCAGAGCGCCTGTTTTTCTATGTATTTTTGAGTTATAAAACCACCTGTATAAATAAATAAATGTAAAGCAGAGCTGTTTAATGTCATACTATGGAACATTCCAGGCAAAGCAATGATATATCCATAGAAACAAGCAGATGATGGACCCCCAACCTGTTATAGACTAGAATAGATGATATTTCAATAATCTGTTAACTCAAAAATCAGATTATGATCAGATTTCTGGTGTGTATGTATTACCAACGTCTATATAATCACCTCTCAGAACGATGGTCCACTGTGTTCACATCATGCGCCGAAATCCGAAACTCACTTATCCTTATCCGCTCATCAAATCCAACTTCTATGGAATAATACACATACAACTTCCCATTGTGTTTGTGCTTGGGGTGAAAGGTCAACCCAAGGAACCCTCTCTCGTCTCCTTCCCATGACGATGTCAGCACTGACTTGCTGATGTTCAAAAACGGCTTCTCCAGTCTGGATCTATCTGGAAGGTAGACCCACACCACGCCAACTTGCTCTGCCACAAAAAATCGATGAGTTCCATCATTGGCGTGGACCATGGCGAGCGGATTTCTCAAACCGTTAGCAGCTTCCTCCAGACAAAGTTGTAAACAGCCATCTGAGTCATACTGGACACGGCCTAGGTTTTGGGTCAGCTGGGAGTTACTGAGGAGGTGTGGGTAGCAGTAATCGGTATCATCTAATTCGAGGTATTGGCAAAGGCGTTTTGGGTGCTCTTGAAGTTTGGTTACATGTGGGTCATCCGAGAGGTATGGAAGGGTGGCATTGCATTTGCCCCAGAACTGCGTGCAGTAGTCAGGGCAAAGGCCGGGGATGGAGCGGACCGGGGTGTTAGCGTCCTCTGCATCGTAGAGGTGGGCAGCGTACGGAGAGCATTCCTGGAAAAAAAATGAAAGAATAGAATTAAAATGGCAGGTAAAACCATAACCCCATTAGCACTAAATTTACACTGACAGACAGGCCTTAAAGGGATATTCCAGGATTTTTGACATGGGGGCTCATTTCTGAGTTAGCCAGAGTGTTGCAGAGATGTGGAGACACTTTTTAGCGAATTTCATGCAGTCCTTCCAGCTGCAGAGTTTTCAGATGCTAGGCTAGCGCAAGTCAATGGTAAATGGTAGCCTGATTTAAATCAGGCTTACCCACTCCATAGTGCACCCAAGACAAGTCAATTATAACGGCAGACTGTCGATGTAAATCTATGTTGATTGAGTAATTTTTGAAATCAAACTGACTGCGAATAGCATGAATCATTCCATATCTGAGGGACTAAATTCGCAGCAGCAGCGGAATTTTACTTTACTTTACTGCACTTCACCCGGCTCTCACCCACCTAGACAATAAAGACTCATATGTGAGAATGCTGTTCATAGATTTCAGTTCAGCATTCAACACTATAATCCCACAGCAGCTCATTATCAAACTAGACCACCTGGGGCTTCAGACCTCACTCTGTAATTGGCTGCTGGACTTCCTCAGTGAGAGGCCACAGGCAGTGCGGGTCGGCAGAAACACCTCAAGCTGCATTAGACTGAGCACAGGAGCCCCCCAGGGCTGTGTGCTCAGTCCGATGCTCTTCACTCTGCTGACCCACGACTGCTCACCAGCGTTCAGCACCAATCACATAGTGAAGTTTGCGGACGATACGACTGTGGTGGGTCTCATCTCTAATAACGATGAGACAAACTACAGGAGTGAGGTGAGCCTTCTGACCCAGTGGTGCAGCAATAACAATCTCCTTCTTAATGTTGAAAAGACCAAGGAGATTGTTATTGACTTCCGGAGGGGCCCCACCCAGCACCCCCCACTGTCCATCAATGGTGCTGCTGTAGAGAGGGTGAGCAGCACCAAATTCCTGGGGGTGCACATCAGTGAGGACCTCTCCTGGACAGTGAATACTGTATCACTGGCAAAGAGGGCTCAGAAGCGCCTCTATTTCCTCCGCAAACTGAGGAGAGCTGGAGCCCCTCCACCCATTATGACCACCTTCTACCGGGGCACCATTGAGAGCGTCCTGACCAGCTGCATCACTGTGTGGTACGGGAGCTGCACTGAACAGAACAGGAAAGCCCTGCAGCGCATAGTGAATGCAGCTGGGAGGATCGCTGGTGTCTCTCTCCCCTCCCTCCTAGACATTTTTAACACCCGGCTCACCCGCAGAGCGTCCAGCATTGTGGGTGACCCGAGCCACCCCGCACATAGCCTGTTCAGCCTCCTGCCCTCGGGGAGAAGGTACCGGAGTCTCCGGGCCCACTCCACCAGGCTTTCAAACAGCTTCATCCACCAGGCTGTCAGGAGGCTGAACTCACACCCGAACTCTCACCTTACCCATCTCCCCCACCCCCCATATTGGCATAACCTGTATTCCATAAAAAGACCTATCACTCTAGACACTTTAAAAAACTGCTGCTAAGGACTACTGTTGCACTGTTGCACATTTACATTTACTACTGGATTTTACTCCTGTTGCACTGTTGTTTACTACTGTTATTGCACATTGACTACTGGAATTTTAGTACTGTTGTTTACTCCTGTTACTGCACTAGAATTACTACTGTTGCACATTTATTTTTATTTTATCTTAACTCCTATGCACATTCTACTGCACATGACCAAGTCACTGCTGTATCTTCCATTGCACATTTTTGATGCACACTGCACACTTTGGAAATCTGTATATAGTATAGTTTATTTATTATGTTGCACTGTTTTAAGATTTTAGATCGTAGACTTTAGTTTTAACTTAGATCTCTGTCTTAGATAGTTTTTTGTTGTGTTTTGTCTTCGTATTGTATTTTGTACACTGTCTTTTTGCACTACCTGGCCAGAGAGAAACAAAATTTCGATTCACTGTATGTTGAACACATATGGCAGAATTGACAATAAAGCTGACTTTGAACTTTGAACTTACTCTAGTTGGTTGTGAAGTGACCAATCATGTAAACAGAGAAGCGAGAAAAGTCGTAGTAGGGAAGACCACAGAGTGAAGAGGTGAATTTTAAAAGAACTACCGGGCAAAATGGTTTTTCAGTGTGCATTTAGAAAATGTACAAATAAAGCCCGCAGGTGGGCACCACAAAGTTTTCACAGCTTTCCAGTGCACGATTGAGAAAGGACTCGACTGTGGCTTGTAGCTAGAGGTAAGATCTTAAGCCCAAGCCCGAGCCCAACCCGACTAAATGCCTAAAATGTCAATCATTGCTTCGGGTCGGGCCGGGCTTCTCTCTCGCTGACTTTTTAAAAAATAAATATATGTTTATAAAAATGTATACTAAAACGATGTGTGGATACTAAACTAAGGAATACTTGTTTTAAAATAAATAATTTGGATAAAACAGAGAAGGCGCTGTAATGTAATTGCTATTTAACTACTAAACAGGAGCCGCAGAGCCAGAGCATGCTCTGCGCACGTGAACGCCGCCCTCTTAATAATCTTCCCCTCCGCAAGACCCCTCCTCCTCCCGAGTCCTCACAAATAAAATATGAAATTTCGGTTTGCTTCGGGCTCGGGCCTGCAAATCAAGTTAATTGGTCAGGCTCGGGCCGGGTTGGGCTTTAATACCCGCGGACCGGGTCGGGTCGGGCTGGATTTTTTAGGCCCGATCTTACCTCTACTTGTAGCTGCTGGCTTAGACTTCAACACACCGGTGGAGACGCTACATAAACAGAAGATTTGCAGTGATCATTTCGGACCAGACTACTACACCAAATCCCTTGGAAAGCCTAGTCTGACAACCACTGCAGTACCATCTGTCTTTCCAAGTGCAAGATCCCGTGATGAAGAACAGGTTTGTACCTTTTTTACCCAAGCTTGATCCTGTCGTTATGTTAGCCTGCTGGTCGATTGATGAAGACTGCGCTAGAGCAGGGGTCTTCAAAGTTTTTCAGGCCAGGGACCCCCAAACAGATGGCGAACTGGGCCAGGGACCCCCTACTATATATACGGCATAGAATTGTGTTTTATATTAAATTGAGCTTAGTGTCATGTATAAACATTGCTACTCTGTTATGGTACATCCAATACAAGGAAATAATACGCAGGTTAATACTGTATTTTACACTATAAAATTATATTATTTTAAAGTGAAATCAAAAGATTTCGCGACCCCCCTGCAGTACCTCCACGACCCCCCTAGGGGTCGCGACCCCCCTGTTGAAGACCTCTGTGCTAGAGCTTTTGCTTCACTCTTGTAGTCTACCTGGCTGACAGAAAAGGCATGCGTGCTCATAAAGTTGTTGCTAGCCTGTGAACATTCGTCTGTATATTCCGGCTCGTACAGGTACGGTTCAGTGGAGAAAGCAAATTGCTCAGCGTCATCTTCAAAAGCATCGGGGAGACCTCCAAACGTGGCCATGTCTGGATTGTAGAACAGGGCAGGCTACTGTACTCTACGGCTAACGATGACAGCTGAAGGTAAACAAAAATAGCTGGAAACATAGCTGCAAGGTGATATCACTCCGCCCATGCCTAGCTTGATCAGGAAAAAAATGCTCTGTTGCATAAGGACATAAATCCTTTAAAGCCCCAGTGTGTAGGATTCGTGGCGCATAGTTGGGTGGTGCTATTGCTCTTTCTGTTTTAGCTACGGCAGACCTCGAGGGACCTGCGCACGAGCCGCGCCGCTACTGTATAAATAAAATGCGGTCCCAGTTTTTTTTTTTTTCTTTTCTCATGAAAACACACATTCCCGATCATGTACCATGACACTCTACACATCAAATGAAACCTTACAGTCTCCTCTTTTTGACTATGCAATTCATTTCCCTGCAAAATCACTCCCCGAGCACATGGGGCTTTTATACGGAAAAGCACAAAACGAGGTTAGCTTACCTTAGAATGCTTTGCACAGGTCAAACTCTGTATTTCACCATAAACTTGCTCTCAATTTGTCCGTAAGGATCCAGCAAATAAAATCCAGTAAAACAATTTAGTCCAAAACACGTGTTAGATCCATTACGATGTCTGATCCGGCAGCATGCTTGTGTTGTTTACCCAAAACCACGAGCCTTGCTGAAGGCGAAGGCGGAGCCCAAATGTCCTTCTGCGGCTCTCGTATTCAAAATGGCTGCCTCTGCATGGGGAAGATCCCCCTTTTATGTGACTATATCTAAGTCCAAAAGAATACTTTGATTTCATGATGGAAGTGAAAAGGCTTGGAAAACAATGAATTTTTGAATGGGTATCTTCAATTTCAGTAATTTACGGGTAAAAATCTTACACACTGTCCCTTTAAAGTACAAGGTTGATTATATTTCTAAAATTTTTCCATCAACACAGACATTTACATCGACAGTCTGGCGTTATAGTTGACTGGCCTCGAGTGTCCTTTGGTGTGGGCAAGTCTGATTAAAATCAGGCTACCATTTACTATTGACTTGCGCTAACCTAGCAACTGAAAACTCTGCAGCTGGAAGGACTGCATGAAATTCGCTAAAAAGTGTCTCCACATCTCTGCAACACTCTGGCTAACTCGGAAATGAGCCCCCCCCATGTCAAAAATCCTGGAATATCCCTTTAACTTCAAGATTAAATGCCATAGTTATACTGTAATATATCTGTACACATTTGTACTGTGTAACTTTTCTGGTAGGCAGTCTGTCACAGTCTGGTTTCCATGAAGATGTTATTGCTTTGCCTGTAATGTTCTGCAGTAGCTTTTTCAGATGTCCAAAAATGCCTGAAAAACATGCATTACCGTCTAAGCCAGACATGGGCAAACTATGGCCCGGGGACCATATGCCCGTTAAGCTTCTTAATCCGGCCCGCCGAACTTGAAGAAATTATATTAATAAACCTTGTTAATATTTTAATTTCCCTGCAATTCTGGCGTTTTCCAATAGCTGAGGTGCAGCGTTTTGCTCCATGTTTGTGCTTTACTCTTTGACCCCTCAGCCCTCCTGTAATGATGAGCGGAGCTAAGAAAAGAAAAGTGGACAGAGAATGTTGAGTGTTTAATAAGGAGTGGACAAGTAAATATTTTTTTCACCAAATACTTATCAGCTGCTGTATATACCTGATATGCCAAGAGACTGTAGCATTTTTAAAGAATATAATATCAGCCGTCACTTTGCCACAAAACATGCTAACAAGCAGTCAACGAAAGAATTTTAGAACCCTTTGTGGCCCACGAGTCAAAACGTTTGCCCATGCCTGGTCTAAGCAGTAGTACTGACTAAGCAGTCTCGCCTTTCCACAGATCTGACCTAACCACTAACTTGGTCTGGTGGCGTCAACTGGTTTATCTCCATGGAGACAGACAACTTTAATGCCATACTATAAAACATTAAAGGCAAAGCCATGACATCATGTCATGATATTGATTTAGATTACGGCAATAAACACTGATCGCCTGCACTGATTTTAAAGTTTAAACCTGACCAGAACAACAAAGTTCAATTTCAAACCCAAACGCTCAACAGAATAACACTGAATGGATTACATAAGAACTTTCTACACGCTGTTACAAAGTTCATACTATTAGAGCTGCGCTCATGTTTGGGACTCCACAGCCCCACGACCACTGTCCAGACACGCGCGTGCACACACACACGCGCGCGCACACACACACACACACACACACACACACACACACACACGCACGCACACACGCACACACACACGCACACACACACACACACACACACGCGCGCGCGCGCACGCCAACACGCGCGCAAATACACACACGTTACCTGACACAGCAGCTCCTGCACAAATCCTGCACAAGTGGCGTAATCGTCGTGTTCAAAATGTCTCATGACTCTGTAGTATTTGGCCATCAGGTCTTGGTCTTTCTGATAATCACAGCAGCCAAAGTCTTTGTACATTACGCAAAACTCCAGCTCCCTCAGCGGGCGAAACGGAGGCTTGAAATCCAAACACTGTGGATGTGATCGCGCAGGTGAGATCCACACAGACACAAAACACACGATGCCCGCGGGCCAAAGCAGCCACAAGTGTCCCGGAACTTTTCCACAACTTTCCCCCATCATGGCGCGTGTCAGCGACCGTCCGCGACCATGGGCAGCAGCGGAGCTCTGGCCTCTCCCTGTGCACTTTGCCCACACTCCGGTGATCGCTGTGGCTCTGACGTGGTGAACCGGGGTGACCGCGGGAGAAGGAGGCGTACAGACGTGTAGTTCAGCCGGAGGACATCTGCCGCTCCGGGGCTCGCTCAGAATGGGAGGGAGAGACGTGTTGTAACGAAGAGGCCTGTATTTCGAGACAGGTTAAATTCTCGTCGTCTAAGTTTTTTTTAAATTTAATTTTATTTATTTTTTTTATCTATTCTGTTATATCTGTTATATCTGTTATATGCAATAACAACATATTAGACAAATTCCGTTACAAAATAACATTGATGTTTTAGGCTTCACAATAAGTGAAGCCTAAAACATCATGATGATGATGTTTCAATCAACATCATGTGCGTCATGAACCTAAATCTCTAGGATGTTTTTATAGTTATTAATTTAACTCATTTAATTTAACTACATTTTGAAACATTTAGTAAGACCGAGCTCTTCCCTTTGCCACTAGGTGGCGCCATGTGCTTTATCCAAGAACTTTACGCTTGGGCGCGACAAGAAGAGCGGCCCAACTGCGGTACCTCATCAAAACAGTGAAACATGGGC
This sequence comes from Paratrypauchen microcephalus, assembly GCA_036785185.1. Taxonomy (NCBI): domain Eukaryota; kingdom Metazoa; phylum Chordata; class Actinopteri; order Gobiiformes; family Gobiidae; genus Paratrypauchen; species Paratrypauchen microcephalus. Next base: position 10,249,688 of record JAVJIX010000017.1, read on the forward strand.
CAGGTTTGATTCATGTACCAGGTTTACATGTTTTATTTACATTCACATTTTTAATTCCGGGGACGAAATTCAGAGCTATAATTTATCAGTGACAAAACCCAACAGTCTTCCAGTAGAGGGGACTGTGCTGTTATTTTCCCTCTCGGTGGAGGGGAACACTCCCTCCCTGTTTGTCCCTCCCAGGCCTCTGTTGGAGACCGGCTTTACTGCGTGCCGCCGCGTCTCCAGGGTGATCCGCAGTCGCTGTGGAGCGCGAGACTGTCCGCACTGTGGACTCGGGTCAGTGCTTTTCGGCCTCCTGCGGACTTCACTGTCTCTCTGCTCAAATGGCTCTGCTTTTGATTAGAACGTAACCTGATCAGCACCGAACCCGGGAAAACAAACCACTATAGATCTTTGACTAAGGAGCAACATGGACGGGGCGGACGTGAGCCAGCTGTCCGACGAGGAGCTGCTGATGCTGGGGAAAGAGGAGCTGGTGCGCCGGCTGCGGAGGCTGGAGAGCCGCCACATGGAGCTGATGCTGGAGCACGGGCACATGATGAAGGACGTGAACCGCAGTCTGCAGGTCCATCTTCACGAGGTCCGCAGCCTCAAGGAGGTCAACCAGAAGCTCCAGGACGACAACCAGGAGCTGCGCGAGCTCTGCTGCTTTCTGGACGATGACCGGCAGAAGGGCAAGCGCGTGTCCCGGGAGTGGCAGCGTTTCGGCCGCTACACGGCCAGCGTGCTGTGGAAGGATGTGGGGCTGTACCAGCAGAAGCTGCGCGAGCTGGAGCTCGGCCAGGACGCGCTGCGGACGGAGAACGCCGAGCTGAAGGAGATTGTCCTGATGCTGGACGAGGAGCGCAGCAGCGCTGGCTCCCGCAGCTCCATCGACAGCCAGTCCAGCCTCAATAATCTCAACGGCTCCGGGGGTATCCGGGACGTGGGCGACGGCAGCAGCACCTCGAGCACGGGCAGCGCGGGGAGCCCCGACCACCACAAAACAGAGGCCAAGATGGCATCACTCCGGAGGTCCATGGACGACCTGTCCAGAGGAACAGTGCTCAGCGGTAAGGCTTTTAGTCACCTTTATGTTGTTTATGTCGAGGCAAGTGCAGGACTTTTGCCAAAGAATTCAATGAGGTAACTACTCTCCGTAAAACTAATGTTGACAGGTGCTAGAACCTTCACCAGGAACATGTTGCATAATCCAAATAAACTTTTAACATCTGAGATAAGACAAAGATGCAAAGCATTTCATCTGTTGTCTGGGCGTGTAACCATGTTATCTCCATTGCCCATGTTGTTAAAGTTAACATTTAAGTTTTATTAGGGCCATTACTTTCAAAGTTTATTTTGATGAGTGGTGCTCACAGTTCATCTGTACAGTAGAGTAATGTGCTCTGCTCTTTAGTGTGTCCTTCAGCTGGGTCAGGTGATGTTATATTGTAGTTTGGTGTTGTATTGTAGTTTTTCTCAGGTTGTCAGTGTGATGTGATGGAGGCTCATGCTGCTTCAGTGTAAATGTCAGACTCAAACACAGGTCTGTGCTCCTCTTCCTCAGGGACAGGTCCTGCTCGGCCAGGAGACGGTGGCACGTACAGTTATGGAAATGAGACGAGAATTGTGTTGTTTAATATTGTTGCTTAAGCCTGTCTCCATGACAAATTTGAAGATAAACATTTGTACTGATCACTTATATCACATTATATTGATCAGTGATAAGTTTTTCGATTACATGTGTTCATTGCCAACAAATACATGCAGTCTTATTGCAAGCGAGAAGCAATAACATCTCCATGGAGACAAGCATGTGGTGAAAAGTTTCACAGCACGCTTCACAGCAAGAAGGTTCCGGGTTCAATGCCTAGGTTGCCCTGTGTGTGTTCTGTGTGGAGTTTGCATGTTCTCCTGAGTGGGTTTCCTCCGGGCACTCCGGTTTCCCCCATCAACCCAAAACATGCACCATAGGTAAAATCCTCTAGCTTAGGTCCTGACCAAACTGAAGGAAGAAGATCATGGTGCTGCCCACTGCTCCTAATAACAGGATGGGTTAAATGCAGAGAAGAATTTCTCCTGTGTGAGATCAATAAAGTCGCTTCTTCTTTAGTTGTTTATACCCTTTACCACTTAAATGTTAACTGCTAAAATTTACAAAAATGTTGCTGCTAGTGCAATATAAATGCATATACAGGGGGTCCTCGGGTTACGACGTTGATCCGTTCTTAAGACGTGTCGTAACCCGAATTTCGTCGTAAGTCAGATTTTGACTTTGATCTTCCAACCAAAGCACTAATAACCTTTCCATCTCAATAATTAGACCACTACGCTGCTTGGTTATCACTGTCGCTTTCATAGGAGCAGATCAGAGCCCACATCAGGTACTTCCGCCCACATTGGACACGCACACGAGGCTGTCTTCTCCGCCCTACAACCACAACAGAGCGTATTCTTCCGCCGTGCGCCGCGCGCCGTTCGCGTTTGTTTACGTCGCTTACCACGCTAAACCGCGTAAGACGGAATGACGCGTAATTTTTTTTTTTTTTTAATGGGGGCGCGTTCGTAACCACGAAACGTCGTAAGTCGAGACCGTCGTAACCCGAGGACCCCCTGTAGATTTATTATTATTACTGTTCATTCGTTGAATATCGAATTGAAGTTGATATAGTCATTATTGTAACAGGTCTACTCTTGCCTCTGTACAGCAGCTGGTTCACTAAACACACCATAACATATTTACACAATGGGACCACAGCTACATGTAAACCATTATGTAACTTTCCCTGAAATTTCAGCACACATTACCATAGCAACAGACTTGCCTTAGGACAGAATGGTATCTAAACATGAACATCAGAGCTTTACATGTGACTGTAGTTGTCATGTGTGTGAGAGACTATTGTCCAAAACATACACTGTGGACATGCTAACATGTCATACAAGCTTATTCTGATTGGCCCTGGCTTTACAGAGGTGTAACTAAATCCGTTTTCACTTCACTTGACCTTTATCAGAACTAGTTTAGGAAGGTCATATTAAAAGGCTCATATTACACTATTTTCTGATCTATGTTCTAATGTTGTTTCCTCACCACAAACAGACCTGGAGTTGTGCTTTGTTTCATTTACACACATTTAACACACAAACCCTGCGTAGTTAAAGAAAAAGTAACGTTATTTTACAATCTGAGCCTTCTTTCGGTAATAAAACAAGTCGTTTGACTCACCCATATCACGTTCGTGTCATTTGGAGCTGTTTGAAGAAAGTTATGTTGTAGCGTATCCGTTAGCATTTGTATTCGGGGCATTACTTTGCGGTCTCCAAATAACACAAACTTTAGCACTTTTCAAATCATAGAAGCCCGATGTCTTAATGTAAGATTTCGTTTGAAGCAAAAGTGGCCTGTAATCCGAGATTTATCCATAGTTTTCAGCTTTGCGTTTCATGTTTGGGTCCCGGGAGCAGTCCGCGCATGCGCACTGGCGTCCTCATCTACTCTAAACTATGGCTAAATCTCGGATTACAGGCCACTTTTGACCACACAAAATCGTAGACTAAAGACATCGGGCTTCTATGATTTGAAAAGTGCTAAAGTTTGTGTTATTTGGACACCGCAAAGTAATGCCCCGAGCATATGATACAGCACCATGTTAACGGATACGGGATCATTAGTAGAACAGAACGGCTCAACATAAGTTCTGCGATACTGCTCCAATTGACAGAAAAATGCTATGGGTGAGTAAAACTACTTGTTTTATTGCCGAAAGAAGGCTCAGATTGTAAAAAAACGTTAATTTGCCTTTAAGTTGAGTTCTCCTCTCAAACAGCAAACAGAAAACACCCTGTTCCACCTTGTGATGTCATGTGGTAAACATGTTTTTAAACTCCTTACACCTTCACTAGAATCATTTGAATAATTTCAGCCCTGGAGTTGCCAATCTCTACTGAAAAACAAGGTGGAACAGAGCAATTTGTGCTTTGAAGATGTAGACAGAGTAAAGTATAAAGAGTTACTCAAACATGTGGGAATGAAACAAAACACAACTCCAGGTCTGTTTTTGAGGAGGTAGCAGCATTATAACATGTCTTAAACCCCACAAGAGTCATTTTTTGTGCAATAAAGGACCTTTAAGAAAGTTGTAGGGATGCCAGGATATCCAAATCTCACGGTATGATATTATCACGACATTCATTTCATGGTATATATATTTATTTTGGAGAAGCTAATAGAATTGTAGACAGGATACTTTTTGCTTTTGAAATACCTTGACGACTTAATATTGTGTGCACTGCAATGATTCATGGTATATGTAGTTCTCTGTGTTGTTATTACTGTAAAACAATGCATTTAAGCAAAGAAGCATGTAGCTCGATATAATGGGTTCTCGATATTATTCTGACACTTTTGACAATATTTCGGTTATTTTTACATCCCTAGAAAGTACTGTAATTTATTTTGTGTTATAAAGTTCTGTCTGTTGTCTTAGTATTGTAATCAAGTCTGAAATGTTTGCCAAAACTCAAAACCCTGTATGTCTCTCACTGCATAAGGCTGCACAGTATATCGTAATTAAATTGTTTTAGTGATAGCCAGGTCAATGGGTCCATATTATGCTATTCTCTGATCGATGATATAATGTTATTTCCTCATCAAAAACATACCTGGATTTGTGTTTTGTTTCATTCTGTGTGATTTCATGACAACACAAAGTCAAAACCCTGTATGTCTATCATTGTACAGTATAGGGTTGCAGAATATTGTAATCAAATCGAAATTTAAATCGCAGTCTGAGTTGATGCAATTATCCAATCACAAAGGCGGCAGCATTTTGAACAATAGAATTTCCACTACAAAGAAAAAAATATCCTGTATATTTATAGCAAAATCTTGTTGTGCCTGTAGTTTAGATCTCTACAAACATGTGTTTGAAAAGTTTGGTTCCTCAGTTTATCAGTCTTCTCTCAAATGTGAATGCTCCTGGACTTGTTTATAATGTTCATGCTGACCAGAATCCTACTTTTAAAACATACTTTGCAGATTGAATTGGAAATGAAATTTGATTTTAGTCCGAAATCACGCAGTCTTCGTGCACACACAAGTCCCCGCTCAGAGTCACCTTGCAGTACACTGAGAGCGTCTGGTCTGGTGCCTCTAGAACAGCAGATGGCACAGGTCTAATTAGCCTAGATCATCAGGCTGAAGTCAGGCTAACGAGGATTTAGCACCTCGTCCTGTTAGCGCCACATAACTTCTGTTCTCCACACACACACACACACACACACACACATACACACACACACACACACACACACACTGGAGAGGTACAATATATTACCGAAGTAAATATTGAAACAAATTTATGCCACTGACACAAGACGCCAAGAGCAGATTCAAAGTTTAAAAACTCTTCTAAATATTGTTAGTTTCAATAAATAAATAAATAAATAGTACAACATAACATGACATAACATTTAAAAATTGTCACCCCTCTCTTTGTAACTGCGGCGGTGAGCCTCGTCATTTTGCTCTTAAAATGTTCGTATTAACTCCCTCTACATGATCCTGGTGTTTTTATTTTTGATATTTTGTGTGTTAAAGATCCCATGACATGGTACTTCTTGATGCTTTTATATGGTGCCTTAATGGTTCCCTAATACTGTAAATGAATCCTGCTCCAAAATCAAGACTCAGTGCATGAGAAAGACACATGTACACAGTCAGAGTCAGAATATCTCTCTCTGAACAACTCATTCTGGGCCTTGTTGCTTGAATGCAAATGAGAAGGACAGAGATAGGTTAAAGGAGCGGGTGGGGGGTGGGGGGGCAAATGTGCCGCTGGTTCCGTGTTTTAGCGGTGCGCTGTGCGCTGGCCCCACTTCCGTGTGTATAAGTGAGAAGGAAGAAAGGAGAGGCATTTCAATGAAAAAAAACAAATTTTCACAAAAAATAAAATTAAACCACTGCTGTTTCAGATTTCCAGAGGGTCGGGTAAAGGACTTCCGAGCCTAGAAACATTCGCACGTGCCTCCAGGCAAATAAAAAAAACGCATTTCGCATTGCGTAGCTCATTCGCAGTCCAAACTCTCTGGGCGTGATTTACAGAGACGGTGGGTAGATTTCCAAACGGGGGGTGGAGCTGCATTTTTCGATGTGACGTCACATAGTTGACGTCAGTCAGTTGACGTTCAGAATTGCCCGTTTGAGCTGTGTTTTTTTCAAACGCAGAAAAGGACCGCAAATGCTCAGTTTACACATTTCGCAACTTTTAGCCAGGGGGGGCTCTAAACAGTGTAGGGGAGCTCACATTAATGTTCAAAAACCTCAGAAAGTGAAAATTTCATGCCATGGGACCTTTAATAAATTCCTATTCTTAATATTGAAATCAGCTCTGTGAGCTTCATTTGAATGGAGCTGAACACTGGGTGACGTCACTCTCCCTTAGTCCACGTCTTTATTCAGTCTATGGTTTAGACACACTAGACCAGGGGTGTCAAACATGCGGCCCGGGGGCCAGATCCGGCCCTCCAAGACCTTTAATCTGGCCCTTGGCTGATTTTCTATTCAAATATTTTAATTATATTTTAATTTTCTTTTAAAATATTGGTAATTTTCTGCGCCTCTTTTCTGCGTAGCTCAGCATAGCAGCGTCTCTGGCCCCTCTGTGCGTGGCCCCTCCCACCAGAGCAGCACAAATGAAGACTTGCCTCTTTGCAAACGCTCTTAAAGGACCATCGTTTTGACTGTTGACCGTGACACCCTCATCAGCAAAATGTCAAAAATGAGAAAAGTGGACGCCGAGTGCAGGATTTTCCAAGAAAAATGGACTAATACCTATTTGTTCACGGAGGTGAATGGGAAACCTGTACGCTCGGTGTGTTTGCAACAAGTGGCGGTGCTCAAGGAATATAATCTTAAACGCCACTACAAGACACGGCATTTCAAACAATACAAAAACTTGAACAGAGATTTGAGAAGATAGAGGATAAACGAATTATTGCTGGGACTGAAACAGCAGTCTGTAATAGATTTGCGTTTCTCTGCACAAATATTTGGACTTATTGCTATTTTTGGGGTATATTTGCCATGAGTTTTCTGATCCGGCCCCTTTGGGATCAAAGTCGGTTGGATACGGTCCCCGGACCAAATGAGTTTGACACCCCTGCACTAGACTCTTAGATGGTAAAAATGCATACAAATATATCTGATGTGAGCACTCACTGAAGCCCATTAGTCACTGTGGTAACATTATTTACCTTTTGCTCATCTTTTTATCATCTAATTTGTATTTAGGAAAACTTCAACTCCAAGAATCCACCTCTGGCTCAGTTCCTTCCTGTCTCCTCTCATCTTTTCCTGCAGACATGTCCTGTATCTATTGTTCACCCTCTAAATCTCAGAGGAGGGGAGTAGCTTTAAATGCACTCAATTAAAAGTATTGTTAGCCAAGCTGTTGTAATCTCTCATGTGTCTAGGAGTGGTCCAATGTAGAAATTGTTCAAAGGTAGTCACCTGGGACACCTGTTTTTGAAATCAAGTCTGCTATAGCAAAACATAGGCTGCAAAATATTAGTAAGTTCAGTTGCTTTGATAAAATTCGTGATAATACAAGACTGCTATTAGGGCTGGACGGTAACCGAATACCGGTGTTTTTTTGTTTTTTGTTTTTTTTTAATGATATGAATTTTTCAAATATCCAAATACCAGTGAGTGTGTGCGTACATAACGTCAGGAATGTCGCGCCACAGGACATTGTTTGAGAGGAGGACTGTTTTGCAGTCGCATGAGAGTGGTGAAAGTGTTGAGTGGTGAACAAAATGGATGGAGAAAATGTTACAGACACAGAGGAACTTATACCGAAAAGAGGAGCCGTGTCAGTCTCGTGGAAGTACGTCGGCTTTAAAAAATCTGGTGGTGATGAAACAACCGTATTCTGTAAATGTTGTCGGGCTAAAGTTGTAGCCGCAGGAGGCAACACAAGCAATCTGATTCACCACCTCCGTCACAAACATGTTCTGGAATATGAAGAATGCACGAAACTAAGATCTGCATCCTCTTCTACGTCTGGAGGTAACGTTCAAGTTGGCGCTGCAACACAAAACGCCACTCAGACGTCACTCAAAGACGACAAGAAAAGCAAACGGTGGAACGATGTTACCAACGCTTTTACTATCCACTTAGCCAAACACATGGCACCACTTAGTCCTGTTGAGAAACAAGCTTCAAGGAGATGATTAAAGCACTGGACCCAGATATGTTTTACCAAGTTGAATTTACTGCAGTAATTATTCTCTAAATGATTAGGAAATGGGGTTAACACCTAGTCATACATGAAAAAAATAATACTGTCAAATAACATAACATAATTTATAACATAATAAATTTTGAAAAATACTGTAATATTAATTTTTGGTCAGACTGCCCAGCTCTAACTGCTATGTAATTTCAATCCCAACATGAGTAGAATTAAACAATAAAAACAAAAAGTATATGGCGAAAACACTAACGGTAATGCCTGATTTATGATTTTAAAGTGATCTCAGTAACTCGGTAAACATTAAACAGGATATATTCTGGTAGGCAACAAAAATAAAATGCAACTTCGTATCAAAATTATATCTGAAGGTATAAGGTGGAAGTTAGAATTGTAGAGCTTTTAGGCCAATTTATTGTGAGAACCAAAATTTAAAGGTGCATCGGGTAACTTTGCTGCTAGAGGGCCCGTCAAATGCTTTTCTCCATGGAGACATTATTGCTTTGTCTGGAATGTTTCACCGTGTGGCATTAAACATTTCTATCTACATGGCGACTAAACCAGGCCATGTTACAGGTCAGATCTGTGGAGGGGCAACCCTGTTCACAGTTAGAAAGCATTATTTGAAGGTATTTTTTGAGCCATAAAACCACCTGTAATTGAATAAATGTAAAGTAGAGCTGTTGAATGTCATACTGTGGAACATTCCAGGCAGAGCAATGACATCCATAGAAACAAAAAGGTGACGGACCTCCAAACAAAAAGTTACATAGTGCATCTTTAAATAAGGTTACAGCATTCAGATTAAAATACTATGTTGTCAGAAAACTATACATAGTAAGTAAGTAATGAATTGAGTACATTTTACAGATGACTAGACCCGCCTCTCCCTTTGTTAGCAGCAGTCCTGGATACAGGGGGGTGAGGTGGAGCCGTTATCGCACACAGAGGTCAGATGTGATGGATGAGGCCAGAGTGACTTTGAGCTGATGGATGTCCTGATTTATTTTACAGTGAAGCAGCTCGACCACTGAGAGATACAGGGACAGGGACAGGGTCTGTGTCCATGGGACAAGGGAGAGGGGGCACAGTATTTCAATCTGAATTTGGTTTATTTTCAAGAAAGTTCACGTTTAAAGATCCCATGACATGGTACTTCTTGATGCTTTTATATGGCTCCTTAATGGTTCCTTAATACTGTAAATGAATCCTTCTTCAAAATCAACACTCAGTGCATGAGAAACAGAAATAAGATGAGAAAAAGTAATTTTTCTCTCTCTGAACACTCCATAATGGGCGTTGTTGCTTGAATGCAAATGAGGAGAAAAGAGCTGGCCTATAGTAGAGGGTGGGGGCGTGGCCAAACTCTCCGCTCTCGGCTCTGAGCTCTCAGCTGATCCATTTCCGTGTGTTTGCACGGCGGAGAGATTTGAAGCGTTCCATTGAAAAATAAACAAATTTCCACAGAAAATAAAATTAAACCACTGCTGTTCAAAGGTCCAGAGGCTCAGATAAAGGACTTCCGAGCCTAGAAACACTCGGACGTGCCTCCAGGCAAATAAAAAAACGCATTTCGCATTGCCTAGCGCATTCGCAGTCCAAACTCTCTGGGCGTGATTTACAGAGACGCTGAGTACAGACAGACGGGGGTGGAACTGCATTTGCATTTCTTTTTTCGATCTGACGTCAATAAGGTGCCTTGTTCAAAATCGCCCGTTTAAGCTCCGATTTTTTGTAACGCAGAAAAGGATCGCAAATGCTCAGTTTAGACATTTCGCAACTTTTAACCATGGGGGGTTAAACAGGGTAGGGGAGCTCACATTAACGTTCAAAAACCTCAGAAAGTGAAAATTTCATGCCATGGGACCTTTAAGAGTTTTCTCAGTAAAGAATTACCAAATTACTTGCTTGACCAGCCAGTTAGTTCAATTCCTGAAACTGAACAACAGAAAGAGAACAAAAGACATCTCTTCTTGGAAATTCTCACATGATTCAGAACAAAATACAGTATATAACCTCTATTTCTCTTGTCATTTGTGTTGTAAGTGTAAGCCGCTATGTTTGTTTTGACACAATGGGACCATGCACCTCTCTGATTGGTTAATCCACCTGTCAATCACACCCAACTCAAACATATTTGTAAAGTTTTGTCAAAGTGTGTGGTTCCAAATCAAATCACAGTATCACCAAAACACAAAATATAACATATAACATATAAATAAAGACAAATATAGACAAAAATAAGATTTAAGTAACAGTGACCCTATCTGTGTCTGTAAATATAAATGCTTTACAATATGCAGTCATAATTCATCAAACTTGCGTTGTTTGTTTTAGTCTCTCATTTCAGATCTTATTTCAGTTTTTGACCCAGTTTTTGACACAGTTGTATTAAGGTTTATGATGACATATTTTACCAGTACTGTGAAGCCATTTGTTAACAATGCAAATACGTTTTTGTGTTCTGTTGTCCAAACACTGTAGTCACGACGATTTACAGATCCAAATCAAACAACATTTGAAAGAGTCATGTTAAGTAATGATTAACAGTGTTCCATAATGGAGCTTTAGGTTGTGCTGTGAAACTTTCCCATATCTGTGACCTTTTATGCTAGAAAATCACTTTTATTTATGGCCTGCCACGTAAACCTCTATAATAGAAAAATAATTACCAACAGAGCAGAGTATGAAAAGCATTCTGAAGCAATATTATATCTGCTATTCCCCATGGATTACACAGACGCAGTACTGCTTATGTGAATACAAATGTGCCCCCTGTACTTTTAATACAAAACTTTAAAGTATGGCTACTCTCCAAGGGGGTGTAAAACATGTACATTATATATGGCAGTGGTTGTTAATGTGAATTACTGTTTAGGGAAGGATCTAAATGTCAATTAGTTCTGACAGCAGCTTCCAGACTGCAGATTAATGCTTTTGTCCTTTGTGTATTCAATGTGCCCTCCTCTAAAGATTGTATGGGGATTTTAATGGGTTTTGTGTGATCAGGATTTGTAATTATCGGTAAAAATGCATGTCTTCTGGTAGGGATGGGATAAGATCTCGATATTGTCCTCATATTTTTTCTTTTGGATTGAAAAAAATAGAGTACTTGCAAGTAAAATTTTTGAGAATGTGCAGTCCCAGAAATGACAGCAGAAATATTAAATAAATTAAAGTAAAATGGTGAGGCTAAAACTGGGAACTGAAATCCACAATGTATTTGTTAGAGCCAAAATAATGTCAAAATCTCATCTTGTCTTGTTCTCGCAGAGCTGCCCTCTGCTCCTTCCCTGAAGGATGGGTCAAATGCAGAGGAATAATTTCCCTACGGGGATGAATAGAGGATATCAAAATCAAATAGTGGTTGGTTTCGTGTTATAGTATTGAGTAGTGGAATGAAATGCTGCTTTCTCATTGCAAGAGGGATTTAAATGTCGATAAAGGTTTTCACTTTTGGGAGAGTTCATCAGATATGCATTGAGGCTAAATAAACAGAAATTTGTTTGTTAAATAAAGTTGTCAAGACAGGTTTGAATTTGACCTATACTGTATATTTCTATCAGCGATAAAATAAACAAATATAAGGTAGGATCCTGATCAGGACATTTATTGTAAAATAGTACAGAAAAGAGGCATTTTCTTTGGAAGGTCATCTGCCTTTTCAGTGTCTTCTCTGTCAGGACAAATAAACAAACATGACATCACAAGGTGGAACGGAGCATTTTGGGCTTGTGAATGAAACAAAACACAACTCCAGATATGTTTTTGAGGAGGTAACAACATTATAACATGGTCTGAAGCCCGTAAGAGTCCATTTTGCATAATATAGGACCTTTAAGACATAAGACTAGTGTGGCAAATTGGTGAATGTGCCCCTTATCCCCAAAAACATTTAACATTTTTGGTTAAACATCACATATACTTGATAAAAGGAGAAATTCAATTTGTCAACTGGACAAAGTTTGTTTGGTCGAAAACGTTTCGCTGCTCATCCGAGAGGCTTCATCAGCTCTGGTTCTAGTGCTGGTTAGACCCTGTCTAGCTGCAGGGAGGAGCTCCCTATACTGATACTAAAATACGTGTTTAGCTTTGAATTGGCAAACACTCGTGTGTCGTGCGTACTGCCAGGCCACAACGTGTGTAATTGTGCATGCGTCTCCGCTGAGGTTGCACTGCATAGTATAAATAAACGTAGAAATGTCCGCATAACAAACTCAACTCCATGGTTGTTATCTGGTAGTTACCTGCGGAAGGCGCAGGGTTACCTTCTGGTCACCGGTCACGTGATGATTACGGCAGCGCGACGTCATCATTTTCTCACCTGCCGCGCTTTTTTGCCGCCCACATGCCAACGCGACGGGGGGCGTTCTCCGACTTCTCCACTCTGGAACCCGTTTTTGAAAAACTCCGTTCTCGCCCCCCAAAAACGCCGGCGCCGTCTGGACGGCAGGCCCAAAGGCACACAAACCTCTCCGTTTCCTCCAAAAAACGTTGTCGTGGGGACAGGGCCTGAAATGGCTCTGAAACTATCTCCACTAATCTGTCTCTTTGTTTTCCAAATTACTCTGGCGACTAGTTTAGCCTCCCTATTCAAGCCTAACGACCCTCTCCACCCCTGCAGCTAGATATAAACAGGGTCTAACCAGCACTAGAACCAGAGCTGACAAAGCCTCTCGGATGAGCGGCGAAACGTTTTCGACCAAACAAACTTTGTCCAGTTGACAAATTGAATTTCTCCTTTTATCATGGATTCTACCTGGACGACTGAGGGACTCTTCACGCATCACATATACTTCTAAAACAGTAAACCAGAACATGAACACAACCCACTGGCTTGTATGGCTACAGCTGCCTGGTAAAGTGGACTTATCTGTTAAAGTAGTTGACAGTCCATCTCTTTGTATAGACAGGAGCTTCAGTATTTATAAACCATGACCAAACTGCTCTGAAGCTGCTGGTAATGGACACAGCCTCTCCTGTCTCCAGACCTTTTCATGTGTCCTCACCTCAGATGGCTCAGGTCAGAGGGGGAAATCAGAATTCACCGGCGTTTTTATCGCACATTCTCATCATTCCAGTCTTGGTTCGAGAGACCAGTGGAATGGTCTGTGTAGTTTGGGAGTTTGCAGGTTTGGTTTCATTTTCATATTTTAAAATTTCAAAATGTGAATTGGACAAAGCTAGTTATAAGTCTGTAAACTATATATACGCACATCAGGTTATTATGTTTCAGATTCTAATTGATACTAAAACTATATAAAAACTTGATACTAATTTAAGTAGGTGTTGATAATAAAAACGTCACATTCACAGGACAGAAATCAGAAATCATTGTGGTATCAGAATCAGTATTGAATATCGAGTTTGTTCCTTAGTCTCACTGTATAATTAAAAGCAGATAGGTCACAGCAGACTTATTTTGACCTCAAGAGCTGCTTATACAATATATCTGCACATTTTGCTAATGGAAAGAAAATCAAGTACAGTTTATTTAATGTGTGTTGAAAATTGTGATAACCATCTTAAAAGGATGGTCAAAAGCAGAGGTCATATCTCCCTTCAGGGACGGTTAAGTCTATATCTGTTGCCTTGACCACTGACCATTGTCCCATTCTTTAGATAAAATCATTGTAACTTGACTGGAGTAATTTTGAGTTCAATAAATCAGTGGAACCCTGTGGTCACTACTAATGAGACAGTCTCCATTCTGAGTGAAGCTATAAACCTGCGTCCTCACCTTTGGCCGGTTTAAATGAATATAACAGCTGTGTATGACTTTGATTTCTATGTAAAGGTATATAGTACTCAGTGTGTTTTTAGGTCTTTCATTGGTATTGTATCAAGTAGAATTAAAAATATTTGGGTTTCCCCGAAATAACTATTAAAGTAAATGATCTAGCGTGACTAAACCATGACTGAACTTGGAGACTCTTTTCATTCAAGATTAAAACAATATGTCAAGGATTTGGTGTAATCAGGTCTGAACCAGAAATAAACCAGGTCTGAATCAGGACTTACAAAGAAATAAACCAGGTAAAACCCGGACTAAACCAGGTCAAAACCAGTACTAGACCAGGTTAAAACAAGGATTAAACCAAATATGAAATAGAACTAAACCAGGACTAAAACAGTTCTGAACTAGGACTAAACCAGGTGGGCTTCTGAGCTAGTTTAGTCCTTGTGAAGTCCTGTTTCTGATCTGACTTAGTTTGTATTTAATTCAGGTTCAGTCCTTCTTAAGGCCCCATGTTTACTCCTGGTTCAGACCTTGTTTGGTCTTTGTTTACTTCTGGTTTAGTCCTGGTTCAGGCCTGGTTTAGACCTGCTTTAGTCCTGGTTTAGACTTGGTTTAATCCTGTTTAGTCCTGGTTCAAACCTGATTCAGAGCTAGTTTTGTCCTGATTTAGACCCGGTTTAATCCTGTTTAGTCCTGGTTCAAACCTGATTCAGAGCTAGTTTTGTCCTGATTTAGACCCAGTTTAATCCTGTTTAGTCCTGGTTCAAACCTGATTCAGAGCTAGTTTAGTCCTGGTTTAGTCCAGGTTTACTCCTGGTTCAAACCTGGTTCAGACCTTGTTCAGTCCTGGTTCAGACCTGTTTTTTCTCTGGTGTAGTGATTGTTTGGGAGACAGCTCTTGCTCTCTCAAGTGGAGCCCATTTGGAAATACGAGTTTGTGCTGACTTCTGTGAAAAAACCCAGAACCTCCAGACCAGCTCCTCAGACCAGTTTATCTGCTGCTGTTGTCACTGCAACTTAAGTCAGTTTGAGATAACACTTCTCTGATGTGCACTATACTCTCGTCTATTTTCATCTACAAGGATTTAGTGTTGTCACAATAGTAAAATGACAAACTCATTTTCAATTCTAAAGAACAGACTCTCGATACTTAATTCCGGTTTTGACAACACAATGATAATTTTATAGGCTCTTTTTATAATTTTTAACACAACATAATAGTGTGTTTGTTAATTATACCATGTGGTCTTACACTAGTTCTGATAAAACTCGAGAAGAAACTGTTGCTGAAATGAATATCTGGCTTCAGTACTAGTTTTAGTGTTGATTAGTTTGCAGTACTACAACCCTACAAGGACATTATTCTGTGTTCATCTTAACCATTTTAATAGTTAGTGTAGCAACTGAATCAAACGTATAATAAGAGATTCCAGAACCTGCATTTTGGGAGACCTCACCCTCAACTTTATTGAAAATAAATTTTCTAGGTAAATCTCGCACACCACCCTATGTTTTTGATCAACTTAAATCTTCTATATAGTAAGGTAAAATGGTTCACTTTCACTCTATTTTCACACTCTTCCTTTGACAATGGACATGAACCTGTCCCGTGTAAAGTTTGGAAAATGTTGTCTCACTGGGTCCTACAATGTTCCATGTTAGAGCTTTGGTCACACATTTTTGGAGGTCAGGAGCAGAACAGACACAGGTCAGGTCTATAATACTGTGGAACATTTATGTGCATGTCCAATGTGAATCAGGCGTCCAGGAGCTACAGGAACGTGAGTTTATTCTGTTATAGTGTTTTAATTAAAGAAATTTAAAGCTGAGAATTTTTGAAATACTGGATCAGGTTTAGTTTAATTGGTTTGTTCTTCAGAACAAGTTTAACATAATACATTATTTTCTGATGAGTTCTTCTCTCAAACAGAAAACACTCTGTTCCACCTTGTGCTGTCATATGGTCATATGGCAGGAAGTTCTCCACTGTGTTTTTAAACTCTATAACGTCACTAGAATCATTTGGAAGATTTCAGCCCTGCCAGTCTCTACTGAACTAAATGCAAAATGGAGCTGTTAAAAATGAACACTGTATGACATCACAAGGTAGAACAGAGCAAAACAACTCAAGTAGTTGTGTTTTGCATATTATAGGACTGTAACAAACAGGCCGTTCGTTACGGAATGAGTATCCACACATGCACTTTCATAGACTTTGCACTTTATATATATATTTACATTGCACCTTTAGAGCACGGAGCACTTACAAGATACGCTAATTTGCACATATAAGATTGCACACATTTGTATTGTTTTAAAGTATTTATTGAAAACATTTTTAGCGTTTGTCACGGAGTCCGGTCGGGCGGGTGCTTCCGGTAATGGTGGCCGCCGGTCTGTGGAGACAAACAACAACAATCAATGTGC
Source organism: Paratrypauchen microcephalus (assembly GCA_036785185.1). NCBI lineage: Eukaryota > Metazoa > Chordata > Actinopteri > Gobiiformes > Gobiidae > Paratrypauchen > Paratrypauchen microcephalus. Next base: position 10,266,092 of record JAVJIX010000017.1, read on the forward strand.
AATATGTGCCACTTTTTAAATTAGTTGTGTCTTGTGTGTGTTTGCGTGTGTGGGATGTGGATATTTTAAAGTGTGAAAGTGGTATGCGTGGGTTGAGTTGTGGTTTTACTTACCTGTGTCTCATGTCCAGGTGTCTGGCCAAAAGATTCCCCGGGGGACCAGACACCATTTAAGAGTTCCGGGCCAGCTCAAGACAGCAGACATCAGGGGGAGGAAATGCCACCTATTTTAATTGGGTTTATTCATTTTATACTTAGGTGTTTGGTTTCTAAGAGTTTATTTTTGTATGTGGGTTTTATATGGTTTATTTGATGAGGGGTATTTTATTGGAGGATTTTAACTTAGTTTTAAACTGCTAATGTTAATGATACACCCCTTGGAGTTTTTATGGTTTTACCCAGCAGTATTTAAGCCACCTGTAACCTATCATTGATTGCTCTGCTGCTGGAGAAGAACCACGCTCCTATATCCTCCTTGCACCTTAATTTATTTTGCACTGCACTTTGCACGTGAGCACTTTATATTTTTTGTGCAAACTGAAAAAAACATTAAAAACTGTGGACCACGTTAACCCTGCCTCCCGTATCGGTTTGTGGAACTCACTGCAATCCAGCCGCTCTACCCGTCTTGGTCACAAGGACCTTTAATATTGTTTGGTATTGGTTTTAGTCCTGGTTTGTGGGTTGAGATGGTTACAGTTAGGTTACCCTATTTCAGTGCTTTAAAAATGGTTTAGTACTGAGTTAGTTCTGATTTTGTTTTGGTTGTGATCTTGTTTGGAGTTAGTACTGAGTTAGTCCCAGATCCAAATGCAGGTTAAATGTTTATCCCTAGTTCTGATTCAAACCTGGTTCAATATACATGTGTTTTAGCCCCATCCTAGTTTTAGTCCTAGTTCAGCCCTGATTCAATCCTGGTTAAAGGAAAAGTAACGTTTTTTTACAATCTGAGCCTTCTTTCGGCAATAAAACAAGTAGTTTTACTCACCCATAGCAGTCTGGTGTCAATTGGAGCAGTATCGCAGAAGTTATGTTGTAGCCGTTCTGTTCTACTAATGATCCCGTATCCGTTAACATGGTGCTCGGGGCATTACTTTGCGCTCTCCAAATAACACAAACTTTAGCACTTTTCAAATCACAGAAGATCGCTGTGTCAGGGTAGACTTTTAGTGGATTCCGAAACGGCCTGAAACCCGATATCCAGCTATAGTTTCATTTGATGACGTCATCAGAGAGGACAGTGCGCATGCGTGAACTCAGCTGTTTTGTAAACACCGCTAGTCCGAAAGAAGCTAACACCGCTCTGAACTTTACTTTTCTGTTGCGATATCGGGTTTCAGGCCTTTTTGGAATCTACTAAAAGTCTACCCTGACACAGCGATCTTCTGTGATTTGAAAAGTTATCTGGAGACCGCAAATCAGTGCCCCGAGCACTCACGCTAACGGATACGGGATCATTAGTAGAACAGAACGGCTACAACATAACTTCTTCAAAACTGCTCCAATTGACACCAAACTGCTATGGGTGAGTGAAACTACTTGTTTTATTGCCGAAAGAAGGCTCAGATTGTAAAAAAAAACGTTACTTTTCCTTTAAGTTTTGTTTTGGCCCCTACATCCACATTAGCAGAGACCTCAAATGCATATGACTACTGCTTCTTTTCAATACCATAATCTGCTGTCCTTCTTAGTTTGTTTATTGACTTGTCTTAACTCAACATCTCTCCAATCCTAATTTATCCTCATACATGAAGCAATCTCGTCTGACAATGAAATTCCTTACCCATTGTGGCAAAGACATGTTTCCCAATCTGAAAGTTGCTGTGTTCATTCACCTCAAAATCTTGTTGAAATCCAAATAATGCAATACTAATGCAATACCTAACTACTAACTACTTGCTTAGCAGCTCCCTGACTTCTTGCTTTGTCTTTTTACAGCCCCCAAAAGCTGCTATTAAGACCCCAGCATTATATACCATTACTATAGGGATTTGCTCAAGGAATCCTAAATTGGGGCTCTCCATAACCACCTCATTCACCGGCTGGTTTAATAGCTCTCAGGGGAGCCATAAGTTAAGCTGCTGTACAATAGATGCCAGGCTTGTCTTGACATGGACCAAAATATGCAGGAATTTGACCACTTGGTTTGGATGAATCGATATACAAATCTATGTTAGTAGTTTAAACACTTTTGCATATCAGTGGGGGGTGAGATTTAAAAAGAAACAGAAAAAACAAACAAGTAGTAATATTTCTGAAAAGTATTGCAATTCAATTTGTAGTCTATGTTATGAAATCAAGAGTTGAGTGTATTATAAAAGATGAAATGCAAGAATCATATGCAGTTTAGATTGTATTTGTTGAGGTTTTCTTGATTCTTACATTCATATTATTGTGGAAAGGCTATAAATATTATAAATAATATATTATAAATAAGGCATAAATATTCCCTGATGAGCATATAGTGAATTGATACAAACACATTTAGTCCCCTTTAGAAATCTAGTCCCGCTACTTTTTACCAAACAGCTGCCACATTGCATTTCAGACCTTCTTTTCTTTCTTGTCTTTCTTTTTCTTTCCTTTCTTGTCTTTTCTTCACAAACTGTGTTAGGAATCATGACGCAACATCTCGCACATACACATACACATTGATCTCATGAGATTTCTTTTCAGTCTTTTTAATTTTGGCTTGGATAAAAAAAGGTCAAAGTTACACATGTTGAGAATTCCAGAAAGCAGTAAATCCAAAATTGTGAGCTTAAAGGTGCACTGTGTAACCTTCCTTGCTTGTCCATGTGAAGATGTTATTACATGTCTGAAATATTTCACAGTACACCATTAAACATATCCATCATCCTCTCCATAGATCACATGTTTTTGTTGTTTTTATGGAACTGACCAATATAATACCATATTGTGGCGTATTCCAGGCAAAGGAATACTGTCGTGAGTGGACCCTCCACCAGAAAAGTTTCACAGTGCACCTTTAATTGCACCACATTTAAAGGAAAAGTAACGTTTTTTACAATCTGAGCCTTATTTCGGTAATAAAACAAGTTGTTTTACTCACCCATAGCACTTTGGTGTCATATGGAGCACTTCCAGAGATGTTTTAGATTTGCGATCTCCGTAATGTGAGTTTTCGGCGCACATGTTTGCGGTCTCCAAATAACACAAACTTTAGCACTTTTCAAATCATAGAAGCTCGATGTCTTAGTCTACGCTTTCGTTTGGTCAAAAGTGGCCTGTAATCCGAGGTTTAGCCATAGTTTCGAGTAGATGAGGACGCCAGTGCGCATGTGTGGAGTGTGCTCTCAGCTCCCGGGACCCAAACATGAAACGCAAAGCTGTAAACTATGGATAAATCTCTCAAACGAAATCGTAGACTAAGACATCGAGCTTCTATGATTTGAAAAGTGCTAAAGTTTGTGTTATTTGGAGACCGCACGGGGCATATTACATACTCAGGGAATATATTATATGCCCCGAGCTATGGTTAGAAGTCGCGCTAGGCTAACGCAAATCTAAAACATCTCCGGAAGTGCTCCATATGACACCAAAGTGCTATGGGTGAGTAAAACAACTTGTTTTATTACCGAAATACGGCTCAAATTGTAAAAAACGTTACTTTTCCTTTAAATGATGTCAAAATGATGTCATGTTTCTGACTGCAAAAATGTTTTTAGATTTTCACTATGAAAATAATATGATACAATGAAGGAAATAATACAATGATAAATTAATGAATGAATTTCTGTCAATATCACCCTTATATATTAGCTAGTCCTAAAACAAAGTCTGTACCAAAGCTTCTGTCTGAGTCACCATTGTCTCCTTGTGTTTTAGCTTATAGCATAGCATGTCATGTCTGTGTCTGTTGGAGTTACAGCGTCCAGAGGGGAGAGGGCCACTGTTGTTATGATAATGAGGCTGCATGGGAAGAGCCTTTGTCTGGCTGTGGAGCTATGGCGAGCTCTGGCTGCACACTATGGGAGAATAAACCCCTTTTAAACCTATCTGTAGAAGGGGTGTGTGTGTTTTTGCATGTTTTTCAATGGGCCTTTATTGGAGCATAGGAATACATGTGCAAACCTGTGTGTTTTAGGGGATTTCTTTGCACATTTTGTATACAGTCTTAAGTGTACTATAAGTACGTTTGGTTGTCCAGTCACTCCCCCTCTTCCATCTGTCTGTCTGCTTCTTTCACACACTCACGCAATGTTTTGGGGGAGAGGGCGGAGGGAGGAGGGGGAGAGACAAGCTGGTTTACTGGTAAAATTGTATTGATTTGTACTGGAAGGTGAAGTAAGTTTGTATTCCTAATCCCAACAATGCAATAAAATGTCCATGGATACAAGCAGGTGTCAGATGCTCCATCAGAAAAGTTACATACTGCACCTTTAAAGTTCTTGTAGAAGGGCAAATGCAAGGAAAAGCAATACAAAAACACAGTATACAAAGCAAGAAAAGTGATCTGATGAAGGCTTTTTTGCTGAAATGTTATTTAAAAATAAAATAAAAACACTTTTGGACAGCTGAGTGTGCTGTGCATTTTTTCACTTTTAAAAAGTAGGTGATAACATGAAAATTACCACTACATGACATCACAAAGTGGTACAGAGCATTTTGAGCTTTGTAGATGTAGACAGACTAATAATGCAAGATTACTGAAACATGTAAATGAAACAAAACCCAACTCCAGGTCTGTTTTTGAGGAGGTAACAGCATTCTAACATGACTTAAAGCTCACAACAGTCCATTTTGTGTAATATAGGACCTTTAACAAACCATTCGAGTACCCTACAGTGGCTAAAGTTGTTGCTTCTTTTATTTGTCCTATTTGGATCACCCGGGCCTTTCTGTGTGGAGTTTGCATGTTCTCCCCATGTCTGGGTGGGTTTCCTCCGGGCACTCCGGTTTCCCCGACCAACCCAAAACATGCACCATATGTAAAATCCTCCAGCTTAGGTCCTGACCAAACCGAAGCAAGAAGATCATGGAGATGGTCCCTGGGCGCAGTAATGTGCTGCCCAGTGCTCCTGATAACAGGATTGGATAAATGCAGAGAAGAATTTCTCCTGTGTGAGATCAATAAAGTCACTTCTTAAAGAAACAATAGACAGAGCAGTTCATTGTAAATCCACTCTGAGCCTCATTAGTGCCCAGTCTCATTTCGCGGTAAAATTCAGGTCTGGCATTGCATCAGAGGATTTGTTTTGGAAAAGCCGCCTGGTCAGGAATTCCTGCATTCCACGGAAACAGAACGAGCACAAAGGGCTGTGGGAAAACGGGCGCATCCAGGAAACTACAACAAAGAATTGTTTTAACCACACAAGAGGGGAGTCCACACCTGCTCCATGTGCACAGAGGGGAAGGAAGGGGTTAAAGCTGATTATTTTTGGATTGGGCGGAGCAATTAATGCGATTTTAATGAAGATTGATATTTACTTATTTCAGATCATCTCTCATCTGCTTTTGTCTTTTTAATTGAGAGATCTACAGCCAGCCTACAGCAGGGTTTAACCTTTGGGGAAAGATATTTGAACATAAAAAAAGCAGTTAATTTTGTGTGTTTTTGCCATACATTTGGACAATTCTGTATTGGTAATTAGTGTTTTATAACATTATAATGTGTTTATGAATTGGAAATAATGAATTGATGAATAATGTCCCAAATAATCTGGGTTATTATTATATGAATAATACCTGGCACCCTCTGCTGGCAACATAAGAGAGAGAAGAATGTTTATAATGCAAACAGCAGCACAGATAGTTATCAGAGCAGATGAATACACTGCCTTTAGGTCAATAAGCGCCGCCATTTTCAGCAGGAAATGTTTCAAAAACATTCACTGTTCATGGCATCAGCAAAACTTCAGGAAAGACTTAAAGCACCTATGACCAAGTGGTTGGACTACTCATTTCACTAAAACACAGTTAAAATCACTATATGTAAGATTTGGGCACTTTTTAGGTTTGAAATTTCATTTCCTGCTTGGAAATCATGACATCAAGCTTGGGAATTCCATAACTGTTACCTAGAAACAATATTGTAGGCCAAAACTCCTTTAATGTACACAAAAAATATTATTTGACAGATAAAATTATTATTTTGTTGAAGCAATGTTTAAAATAATAGAAAAATTGTGCCGAACTTTAGGACAGAATTCTCCCCAGTGTGATGTCAACTCTTCACTTCTTGGAATTTTCAACAGATTTTTCAACTCCTCTTTTGGATCGGTGTAAAACTTAAATTACGTAAAATTTTAATTTACAACAGATACTTATCATTCAATATTTGCCTTTTGTGCACAATTACATAAACACACATGGAAGTTAATATGCAAAGAGGACCATTAAAGTCTTTAACCCAATATTATTGTTATTATTATTATTATTATTATTATTATTATTATTATTATTATTATTATTATTATTATTATCATTGCATTTATATAGCGCCTTTCATGACACCCAAAGCACTTTACAGTTCATTGTTCTTTCACTCCAGACTTGGTGGTGGTAAGCTACTATTGTAGCCACAGCTGCCCTCGGGCAGACCGACGGAAGCAAGGCTGCCTATCTGCACCATCGGCTCCTCTGACCACCACCAACACTCACGCACACATCACTTTCATACTAGGCAATGTGGGTGATGTGTCTTGCGTAAGGACACAACGACGAAGTTTTTGTGCCTGGCGCCCCACTGTGGCACCTGAAATTCCCAGCGGTCTGCCACCCAAGTACTACCGGCCTTGCTTAGCTTCTGAGATCTGACGAGATCAGGCTTTGACAAACTGGAATGGCCACAAAGTATATTAAGTCCAGAGGAAGCCATCACACTGCACACAGCCCAAACAAAGCAGGGCATTTTAGACTGGAGTTTGTTTTATAGGACAGATCATTCTCAGTGTTTAGGATTGTAGTCTCAGTGTATAGTTTCGTGTATGTGTAAGTCATCTGGGTGAGGCGCTGAGGTGGGCTCTTCCTGGTGCAGTTGTGTGTCCTGTTCCTCTGTGAGCTCAGTCCTGCTCGGAGCTGCAGTAACAAAAGGCACATGGAAAAACGTACGCGGCAAATATATACTCATAAACTATTTGTGTCAACAGAGCGAGTTTGGATAATACATGAGATTATACAACAACAGCTACTACTACTACTACTACTACTTCTACTATGACAACTACTACTACTACTACTACTACTGCCCTATTGCTACTGCTACTGCTGCTGCTACTACTACTACTACTACTACAACGACTACTAATTCTTCTTGTAGTTTCCTTTACCACTATTACATGCTCTGCTACTTTCTGCTATTACAACTATGTAGACTTGGTTTGGCCCTGTTCTAGTCCTGGCCTAGTCTAGGTTTAGTTCTGGGTCAATAGTGTGAATGCAGCCTACTACTACAACTAGACCAAGTATTAATACTGCAACTACTGTACTACAATTAGTACTCCTAGTTACTACTTCAGATTCTCACTACAAACCTCAACACATCTGCTGCTACTCCAATGTGGCCAACTAGAGAATGACTTTATTGTTTTATGGCACAATAGAAATGAAGTAGAACTGTCCTGGTTTCGACTAAGGAGTGGCCATTAACAATAGAAATGTAATCATGTTTATGAAGTATTTTGTGTTTGTTTTTAATAGACCGGGTCAGCTGGATTACACTGGAGACACTTCTGCTCTGTTGTTTTTTTCATCACCACTAAAACAAGCAGAGAAACAGAACTGGAAACTGGTGCTTAAGTCAAATGGATTTCAGGTTTTTCGAGTATGTCTGTAAACAAATGGAGTTTGGAGTTGTCTGACTGAAGCATTATCCTCAGTTTGATCTCCTTTACTTTGTTACAGTGGGAATTTTGTGCACTTATTTGTTAGTTTTTCTCAATAATAATTTTGTAAAATAAATATTTGGACAGTGTTGGGAACTAACTGAATACATATACATTTTCACTAAGTGTATTTTGGTGTTATTCAGAATACAGTGACTTTTCTCAAATCAGAATACTTTGCAGTACTTGATTCATAATTTAGGTTTCAAACTGCACCAAATTAGTGAGGAAAAAAGCATGTGGTGAGGTGTGATTTTTCCTTTTTTAATCAGTGATAGGAAATGCATAACAAATTGTGAAACAAATAAAGCTGTTTTTAATCCTATATTGCGTTTTCTCTGTACAATTTAAATGCAACTTGGTGTAAAAGTATTCAGAGTATTCAGAAATAGTACTTTGTATTCTTCTCATTACTGTATTTGGAGACTATAAAACTCAATGGGTGAAGATAAGATTCAAGACCACTGACTTTCTATAGGTTTACATAACTAATATTTGCATCCTCAACTAATAATATCTTTTGCTTTGTGGCGTCACCTGCTTGTCTCCATGGCGATCGATAGGCTAATGTGAAACTTTCCAGGCAAAGCAGTTACAGCATCTCCATGGAGACAAGCAGGCGACAGAGCACCACCATACATTTTGCATAGTGCAGCTTTAAAGATCCCATGACATGGTACTTCTTGATGCTTTTATATGGCTCCTTAATGGTTCCCTAATACTGTAAATGAATCCTTCTTCAAAATCAACACTCAGTGCATGAGAAACAGAGATAAGATGAGGAAGAGTAATTTTTCTCATTCTGAACACTCCATAATGGGTGTTGTTGCTTGAATGCAAATGAGGAGAAAAGAGCTGGCCAATAGTAGAGGGTGGGGGCGTGGCCAAACTCTCCGCTCTGAGCTCTGAGCTCTCAGCTGATCCATTTCCTTGTTTTTGCACGGGGGGAGAGATTTGAAGCGTTCCATTGAAAAATAAACACATTTCCACATAAAATAAAATTAAACCACTGCTGTTCAAAGGTCCAGAGGCTCAGATAAAGGACTTCCGAGCCTAGAAACAT